>JADMLL010000006.1:15745712-16345712 GCA_016920875.1 Columbicola columbae | reverse complement strand
ATTGTATGCCTCACAGATTTGGAAGAATTGAAAGACTTGAACTACGAAACGATTTACAAAGACATGTCTAAACCGGCCTACATTTTCGACGGCCGACTCTGTCTTCCCCTACGAAAAACTCACCAAAATTGGTTTTCACGTCAATACAATCGGAAGAAAATTTTTTGAGGAGTGAAATACGGTGTTTCACACCTTTTTGAATTTGAAAAAAAAAATTTACAACTGACTTCCTATTTTTTTTCAATATAAAACTCTTTTAAACTTTGTGTTAATTCTGGGTATTTTTGTACCCAGTAGCCAACTTCAATGTCTTCTCCTTTATAATCATTGATATTTTCAAATTTTGGCCTTGTTTCTAATTTCACAATTCCCATTCTAAATATTTACATTCTGCTTTATTATTTCCCCACACTGATGAAAGTTGCATTAAAGTTAATTGATTTTATGCCAACAATCAATATGAGAACTTTAAAACTACTCGAACACAAGACAAACAAGACATTTAAATGTTTTCAGAACACTCTGTATAATAAACAAGTAAAAAAACTGAAATAGAGTTACTAATACTACAAAACACAGGTTCTAAATAATGTTCTTTAACTATTTGCCACAATATGATAAAATCAGTGGCTGTGACTACTTTTACCTGACTGGATATCAACATACTAGTAGTAATTACTAGTATACTGGAGATTTTAAAAACTGTTTAAAATATGAGGAAAAGTTGAATTAGAAGAGCATGATAAACCTCTTGAAAACAACAATTTGAATTATGAACATTCCTACAACAGTTGCAAAAAAGTCATAAAAAACATTTTTGGGCCTATTATTTCACATTCAGTTTGTTCCAGTAGACCCAAATCCACCCATATCTCGTTCTGTTTTTTCCAAGTCATGAACCTCCACCAAATCTGGATACAAAATCCTTTCACAAATAAGTTGAGCTATCCTATCTCCTTCTTTCACTTCAAAGTCGATATCAGAATGATTGAAAAGAATAATACCAACATTACCCCTGTAGTCTTCATCAACAACTCCAGCTGCAAAATATTAATACATTCCCAGATTAGGCTTGAAGAATGAAAAAGAGGAATTGTTTCAACCTTACATGAATTTTTTGTAACATCTTGAGTAATACCTCCAACATCGAGTCCATGTTTCAAAGCTAAGCCTGACCTGGGAGCAATACGCCCGTAACAACCTGATGGGAGAGCAATTTGAATGTCTGTCATGCACAGTGCTTTACCCTGGCTGGTACTTTTACATTGTAGGCACTAAAAGCATTAAAACATTAAAAACTTTCGTTTCGTGTCACGTGCGATAACACGTGTTTATTTAAAAACATAAAATTTGCCAAAACCAAAATTGAGAAGAAACTAACACAATACTTCTCCCCAAATAACCAATTTGTAAAAACTAAAATAAAAAAATGATAAAGAATTGGCGCCAAAAACGGCAGAAAAATACCTTTTTAAGTCAAATCCAGCAGCTTTCTCAGAGCCTCGTGTAGGTACAAATGCTTTATCTGAAAGCTTCTTAAATCGAAGAATACCACTCTCTCCGACCATTTTTTCCGTTGAAAATATTTAAATAAATAAAAAACACGAGTCCAATTCAAGCAGGTTTGATGTTGAATGACGTGGAAGCAGTAAAGGTAAATATTGCCGTACGTGATTGAATGGAAAACGCGCCACGTTCGATTGCTTTGAAAAACCTTTAATACAACCTTTGAACACAGTATTTCTTTCCAAATTGTAAGAAAAGACTGTATTTAATACAATTAAGTTCACAAAGGAAGCATTCGGTGGTATCAACATTAATTCATTACACTTTGAATATTAGGAAACTACAAGAAGTGAAAGTCTCAAGAGGTGAAAACACAAGACAACACATCACGAAATTTCTACGAACTTTTTACTGGAGAAATTGTAATGCTCCGAAAAACCGAACCAAAGGTTTTTCTCACGTTACCATGTTCATTGGTGAACTGAAACAGCTCTAAAACTGCAAAATGGCACACGTGCCTGATGAAACTTAAGATCAGTCGCCACGGCCTTACTGAACCCTGGGGTTGTTCACGCCCAGGGTGTAAACGGGATTAAAACTCTACTCAAATTCAATTTTTATTCAATCTCTAAAAAAGTATATTAAAAAAGTATTTATAATTATATTTAAAAGTGTATTTCTTTTTATAACAACCACATCCATTCAATGTAGGAGTAAAATGACAGTAAATTCTTGAGTGACAAATAAAACAAAAAAATCCAAAAACAAATATTGAAATTGCACAACTGCTTAATTCCAGAAATTAGTAATAAAGAAATTAGTACTTAAATGAATACATGGTTGTGAAAGGCACAGAAAAAAATAACCATTTTTGTACACACTAGTGTCAAAAGAAAGAAATTTAAATAAGATATAAAAAAATTCAATCCTAACTTCAATCTTCGAAAATTATACTTCAAAAACTAAAAATCATAAAAAGTATGTATATTAGGTTGCTAAAATTTTTAGTCACATATCTCATTTCTTTACGCAGATGCAAGACTCCAAAAGAGAGAATCATTTAGAATACTAAAATCAGTAAATCTTATTACCTCCCTATTCCCCCAAAAAATTTCATTTAAAAACATAAAATTCGCAAAAACCAAAACTATATACAGCTCTACTTCACACTTCATTCTCTAAAATTAATTTCCTTTCAATTTTCAAACCATAAAATCTGAGGCAGCCTTCAGAAGTAAATTATTGGTGTTTAATCTAACCTTACGTTACAAAAACGAACCCACTTTGTATTTTCTAACATATCATTGCTCATACACAAATTAATTAAATTAAATAAGTCTTCATTAATCTAATTAATAATATTAACCACCTTCAATTTAAAATTTTTAAGTTTGAGAAAATATGTTACAAATTTTCAACGAGTTTATTAACTACACGAAATTACTCCAGTTGAATATATCTCACAATTCTAACACTACATATTACTTAGAAGCTACAAATGGTTTATTCAATGTTGTAACACCCCAAATCAAACACTTGAGAGGAAACCAAACTTATCTGAGAGCACTTTAATTATCTCATTGACTGGGAACTTAATTCCTCTATCCACTTACGATAAACAGGTACAGATAGTATCCATCTTCTAAACTTGTAAAAATTTATAAAATTCCAATGCTTCCCACTAATAAACAAATTCTGTCTTATGATAAATCACCACGATAAATATATTACGTATAAAATATTTCTTTTTTTTTAGAATAACGCCTTAAATAATAATATAATAAAAAAGAAAACTTGAAGACCGATTTTCTTTAATCCGTTTCCTTTCTCTTGGAAGCGTTTGATGACTGAAGGGGCTTCTGATGTGATCTAGCATTTCTAATGACTTCGGAAGGCTCGCCGCAACCCAGTGGCTCTTTTCTAAACGTAAAACATTCCATTGACAATCCGTGTGTTACTGCAAAAAGTGTTAATAAGATTATGTTAATTACGTGTTATTTATTTTACTAAAATGTCATAATATTTATCCCAAGATGCTACTACTACTTAATTGGAGATGGCGAAAAATTTCAAATTTAGAAAAATGGCTCGGACTATCAAGGAACTTGCCACCCCTGGCATAAACCATCTACTCATTTCCACGAATATATCAATTAGACCCAAAATAGAGCTATACATGACCTACCTACAACAAAAGGAAACCGCAACTAGCTATTAACATTTAAAAGAAAAGACGGCAAAAGAGATCAAACCAAGAACTAAATCAGCTATTTGAGTAAAAGCAAAAGCAGTAAACTTCATTAGTCATGGAGTAAAGATATCTGGATTATGTTAGGAAAGACCTCTCAACTATAAAAGAAGCTGAAGTGAAACCGAATCTGGTGGTAGAAAACTATTGTGAACAAAGCGAGGGTCCTCGACGGACCATTAAGCTATCCTTCATTGTTTGATTGAAAACAGCTACGCTACAGCACTTACAGTTCTCAGCGATTTCACGACAAGATCTGAGCTTTTTGCCATTTGGATGAAAATAATAAACATCTGCCTGCTGTCCGGCTCTCGCGCAATTTGTCCTGTAAACTAACTCTCTCCTCCAACCTTTTTCGAGTGGCTTCATATAAAAGTGTTTGTTTTTAGAAATTGGTTCAGACCTAAAAATATATCTTAGATTAATAAATATCACTGTTTTATGATTTTAAAAGTGTATGATTAGTCTCTAATGGTTTTTTATAAAGAGATTAAAATACTTTGGGGAAGAATACAGCATGTAATGTGTTAAAAAACAGAAGACACACACTGTTACTGTTTATAAAACACTAACCAAACGTTTTGCCAACTTCTCAGGACTTCAACACACTGAGGGTTCATGTCACATAACCACACTTTTACACCTGATTGAAATTATTCCTTGAAAAGTACTTTAATCCCTTTATAAAAATTCACTACTATAACGAACAAAATGTAGTTTTCACTACAATTACAAAATTCTTTGCCATTTGAAGCTATCAATATAATTTGTAGGCTTCATCTCTTAGAATTCTTGATCCATCAAGGGAAAAAAGAGAAAAAAAGTCTTGATGTGAAATCATGTACACAGTTTCATCAACTACTTTACTTAAAAAAAAACCAATTTTGTTATACACTCTCTATTAAAAATATTCTATAGATTAATAATTATTGTAATTTTGTGTCTGTTCCTCTGTCTTAAACACTTTTTTTTACTACCTGATATCAAATATGAAAACTGTTATATTTCCCTTACCTTGATTTAATGACATTTCCATTTCCTGAATTCTTCTTTGAATTCTGTACTTGACTTTTGAGAGCTCCCATTTTTTGTCTTTCTCTCATTTCCCTATACTTTCCAATGTTTTTTTGAACAATGCTTTTAAGATCCCTGGGACCCTGATTTTCATTTGTGTCAGTGTTACTGTTTTCATCTTTGGCTAGTTCACCTTTACTTTTTTTGATTATGTTTTGATGACTTCTTCACTTTTTTGAAAACTGAAGTATTTTTCTTTTTAGAACTTCTATTTTTCAAATCAGTCTCCTTTTTACTTTTATTTTTTGCCAGTGCTTGCTTGGGAGATCTTCCAACTAAAAGAGAATATTTTTTAACTTTTTTCTTCTTCCCCCAATAAAAAACTTCTTCAGACTTTTATTAGTTGTAACATCAAACATGATAATCATTAATTACATTATTTTGAAAAATAATTAAGGTACAAAGCAAATATCTTAAATGAGAATAAACAGAAGCATATTTTACAAATGTATATGTAAATAAAACTCAGCTTACCTTTTTTCCTAACAATCTTTTTCAAAATTTTCTTACCAGCCACCACTTTGGTTTGCTTTAATTGCTTTGCACTCATTATATTCTTTAAAACAGCTTTTCTCTTTCTTACAGACTGTGTTCTGGGATTTTGCCTTCCTTTTTCAATTTCTGTAGCCTTTGTTCTCACTTTTCTTTTTCCACTATAATTCATCATCTCTTCATTTTCATTTTCTTCTTTTTTTGTTCTTTTACCTTGGTTTGTTTCTTTCTTATCTTCTGAACTACTATTTGAATTTAAATTTTCTTCTTTTTGTGTTTCATTATCAGTTTTCAACTTCATGTCTTGATCATTCATTTGAGCTCCTCTTTGAATATCTCTTAAATCACTTTCAATGCCATCATCTAATTTTTCCACCTTTGTTTTTTGCCTCGAGTTAATGAATGACTTGGATTTTTCATCAGTTTTACCTCTGATTCTTGCATTTCTTATGGTTTCATAATTTTCACTCAAGCCTAAAGGTTCCCTTTTAAAGGAGAAACACTCAGGAGTGAGTCCATCAGTTACTGAAAATTCAGAAAAATTATGCTGTAAAAATTTTTCTCTTAACAAAACCATTTATTTAAAAAAATTTTTACATTGTTAGTTATTTAAATAAGGCCCAGTTAAACACCTATAAATATGTAGTATGAAGTTGATCCTGTTTTATACAACTACTAAAAATTTGGTAACAATGCAATGAGTAAAAGACCTAAACTTGAGTTAAACATCTGACTAGCATAGTTTTGGTTAAGAACTCAATCTGTCTCTCACTGTTCACTGACTTCAATTATAACTGCAACTGTTAAGTAAAATTTAGTACAGTTCTAGGATCCCCGAGATTGTGTAGTTAAAGTCATATCCTGTTATATTGGAAGGAAACAATGGGACTGTTAGAGGAAACTCTATTCAAATAATGTAACACTTTATTATTTGATAACAGATCTAATTTACATTTTAATAAGACTAGATAATACTTATATTTGGATTTCACTACTATTACAAGGAATTCATTTCAAAATAAAAGCCTAAAAAACAATAAATGTTTCATTACTCAAAAGCTTTAACTGAGATAAAACATTACTGATTTATAATAAACTGTAAACAAAACCACAAATTAATTTGAAGGCTATACTGAGAAAGCTAAGACTTGATGAAAGGTAGAACTTCGATTGCTCAAAATATTTTAGGAGCAGTTTTAAAATGGTTTAAAAATAATCATATGGTAAATTACCAGACACATATTAAAACAAAAAACAGCAAAAAAAATTATAATTTAAGCTAAAAACAATTTTTTGCTCCTTTTAGACTGGGTTTATGTAATTTTAACTAGAAAAGAAAAAAAATCATAATATGACTCTTACAGTTTGATTTGATTTCTGTCAAAGATCGAATCCTCTTTCCATCTGGTCTGAAATAATAAATGTCACAATTCGGAGTTCTATTATTAGTAATAACTCTCCGAACAACTTCCCTTGTCCATCCCAAATTAAAAGGTTTCATTAAGACATCATCTAGTTGTTTACAACCCTTTGGTGATGATTTCTCTTTACTTTCATCCAACATATTTTCTTTCATTGCAGCATCTATGTTCAATTTAACTATTTAATTAAGTCTGGAATAAAAATAAAAATTTCTCATCAGTGAATTTTTATTTACTTAAAAAAAATGTTGCTCCACATCAAATAGGGACAAACAATTTATAGTTATTGCTGGTTGGCATTCTTACGTTTATTTAAAAACTTGCTTGGTTCGTTTAATTTTTTATTCATTTATAGATTATTTTGCTTCTTACAGCAAAATCTCAAACACTCGATGGTTTTATAACGAAATTTACACGGATTTTCAAACTATTCTTCGATGTAAACACTTTTACAGTTAATATAAGGTAGTTAATTCCCTTCATCAACTATTGTCTATTTTCATTAGTAAAATTAAATACTTACAACGCAATCATATACTTTCAGCTAATTCTAAATTATCTATTTATTACTTTAGAAATATGAAATCAACCACTATGGTTTACTATTCATACTAACTAGGCAGTGATTTTGTGGATCAACTGTTGATTATTTGAGTGAAACACCACAATGGCGACAGAGCTGTAAACATTAAACTCTAGATATTTCTTTCCATTTTTAAGAAAAAAAATGACGTAAAATAGAATTTTTTGTGAAAACAAAGTATAAAACGGTAAAAAAAATATCTAATTTATAGTGTAACATTCAAAAATATTCATAGAAATAAGCAACTCGAAAAACTTTGGCGCCAGCCACTCGCCGCCGCTAAGAATCAACTAAGTTGAACTTTCACTCGGGTGATTGCATTCATGACACATGAAGTGAACAATTTGGTTTTTTTTTTTTTAACTTCTTTAAAAATTTTTTTATTAAAAAAAACCATGTTAAAGTAAAATATTTATTTCATTTTTGGTTGAAATATATAATTTCGGGTGAAGATTTCCAATTTTTTAAAGACATTCTGGGCTCAAATTCACTAGAAACCAATGAGACTTACACAACATTAAATAAACAAATTAATTTATTTGTTGTAAACTTGAATTATATTTCTTTTTCAATAATAATATTGTTTAAAACAAAAGAAAACATTAAATAAATTTGAAACTTAAATATTACAGTATATAAAATCAATTGTAAGACTTAACAGAAAATGTCAAACATCAGGTATGACAACTCCTGGTAACAAATTCAAGCCCCAATATAGATGAAATGAACTGAAACCTCTTTTAAAATCCTTTCAACTACAGAAACTCATACCATTCAATAATATAAATTCCCTAAGATAACTATTTAAATAAATATTATTAAATAAATAATACAATTCGAATAAACTTCGAATGATTTTCCGTCCATCGAACAGACATTTTATATTGTCTCTGGCCATTCAGAAGCTCCGCGAAATATGCTAAGGATACTGAAAGTAAAACGTTTGGGTTGAAGTAGTATTGTACCCCTCGAGTCCTTGAAGGGTAGTCGTATCATGTCATACCTAGCTTGATTTATTTCGCGGTCTCTACAAGTGATTGACAGTGAATAGCTTTCCACCTCAGGTATGAACATCCAAGGTTTGATACTTATGGTTGGGCCAACCACTAAGTGGAAGTGTTGTATGAATTTTTTCTTCTTGTCCTTCCGTGCTGACTTTTTTTTTACATCAGAAGTCTTACCAATTTATGATATCACTTGACCTTACATCAAAGAGATTTTATAGCCCATTTAGAGTGAGTTTCCTAAATTGTGCTTGGCATATCATCCTTTCTGAGAGCAATTTGTTTATGATTTTCACTCCCAGCTATTTAGTACAACACATAGCTGCAGTAGGGTATTACAACTTCACACTTTGGAGATTCATATCACATTCCTAAGGGTTTTTGGACTCTTGACAAAGAAAAGAAATTAGTACACAGAATTTAGTACTAAATAAATGGAGAAAAAATGTAATAATATGTTAACTAATTTTTTTCTTCTTTTAGTTGAGATGATGTGGGTGATTTAGATTCAGCTCATGAAAGACCATAAACTTGGTACTGGTTTTAGGTGGTGGTTTTAATCCCGTTTTTCACCTTTTTTTGGGTATAACAGGATGCGGGAGGAGGATCCGAACTCACGATCATTGCGTTCAAGTCAGGAACTTTAACCACTACACTACTCCTCCCACCCATAAATTTGGTTTAAGCTGATCGTGAACACTAGTCTCAGACATGAATAAAAATGCCATGGAACTAAAGATCAAATCATTCCTAAAATTAGGTAACCAATTTATACCTTCCATGTCAAAGTATTTATATCAGTCATTAACTGAACGTGCTAACGCTTTTTAAAAAAGGAATCATATTTTTTATTTAATCCTGAAATGATATGTGTCCTTTTCTACCTAAAAATCTTCAATTTTGATTTCACAATCTGTTCAACTCCCAAACATACAAACATATTAAAATTTACCATTAAAATGCATCTTTGATGTTTTGAAACTGATGAACAGCAATGTCAACAGGAAGATCAAATTTTATATTAGTCAATTTGTCTAGACTTTGTAAACTATCTTCAAAGCCAGTTTTAGCTACATAACTCCATGGTTTATAATAAGTTTCAATGAGAGGTTGACATCTAAATATTAGTCGAAGCCATACAACCAATTTCTTTGAACTGAAAAAGAAAGTCTTATTATAATTGAGTTTAACATTTTCAATTTAAGATAATCACTGTATTGACGCTTGCACTTACTTAAGTCCTGCACATATAAAAGCTTTAAATTGAGCATCATAACTCCTCTTAAACTGAGTGTGTAAGCTGATGATATTTCCAATAGCTCCCAACATGTTTTGCTTATTAGAGATGGCTTTGCTTCCTACTATGTTTAAATTAAAGCTTTGTGAAAGTTTCCGTACAGGAGTTGAATTGAATCTGGAAACAGAAAGTAGTCTGGTTATAGGTTTTTGAAAAGTATAAGAATATCTTAAGAATGGTTGTAAGTAAAAGACAGTTTACCTAGCCCCATTTTTAATGTCATAATATCTTAGAACAAGCTCCCACGCGTGCATTGTTGATATTTCTTTGCCTTTAGATGCAAAACATCCCATAAATGGTACCAGAGTGTTACCTTCGTCAACCTATAAGTAACAAAAAAAAATCGGACACAAGATTCATTTTTAAAAAGATCATTTTATTATCAATACACCTTTCAAAGTGACTTACAGGAACGAGACCGTGTTGCATTAAATCTCTTATACTAATTGCCAGCTGTTTTCGAACTGCTGTTGTCATTTTAGCGTTGGAGTCAATTCCATAATTATCGCTATCTGATGAATACTCATAAGATTCCTGCGCCTCTTGGTCTGCAGCAAGGGTGAGCACATTAACAACAGCGAGCTCTAGCCTTGCCCTGAGATCTCTATATTATAATCCAAACAAAATTATCAAAGATTTTTTCCACCACCAAATTAGCCTAGGTTTAGAATTTGAAAGACAATAATAAAGCAGTACCCCCAATGTTGAACCTTCATTGATTTCTTCAGTGAGTTAAAACGAATTACAGAAGACCCACAGCCAAATTGTGAAACAGCAAATATCTGAAGAAGGGCAGCAGCTCTGCGAATCATGTTAATCGTTTTTTCTTTAATCTGCCGAAAGATAAAGAACAGATAAATTAGTTTTCTGTCTTAGCATCCTATAAAGTAATAAATTCATATAATTCACACCTCGTCACTCTTGTTATTAACTGGTGCATCTCTTTTCCATGTAGTCTGATTTTTCGTTAACTTTTTTTCTCCCCTAGGCCCTGAATGAACTGGGCAGGAACACTTACAAGTTCTACCTTTCAGGTATTTTTTGGCCTCAGGCGAGTTCCAAGCATCTTCATCACCTGAAAAATTCAGCCAAATTTATCGTATCTTTGCCTTGATATACTACATACAATAAAGCGTAATTTTCAATTTCTGTTAAGCTCATTCACAAAATCATTGTACATTAAAATGCATGAACCTGAGTACACTCCAATTGTCTTAATAAATCTTTAAATCCAATTATCTTAAAAATTAAAAACCCTGCGTTATTTTCGACCTTATGGACCCAGAAACCAACTTTAAAGTCATCTATTTCCCTAGAATGGTTTACAGGTATAATAAGAAATTGTTTTGAAGGTATGACTAACAGAAGAAAGTTTTTAAGTATGAATGGAATTTCTAATAACAAATATGGTTGTTTCCATGATTCTGTTCGGTTAACATCAATTTCATGGGAAATCTAAATTATTTGTGGAAAATGAAGTCAGTGTTGCTAGAGTGTATTAGTGTAGTATAATATAAAATGAGGGCCCGAGTCAAAATTATGAAGGAAAAGTAGGAAAACTGTTAAATAAAAATTCAGACAGGATACAGGTAGAAAGTTGTCTCTAACACCGTCATACCCGACGTGGGGCATGGCAGTATTCTGGTGGGCAGGACGTGCACACTTCGGCTGACTATACCAAGTTACTAGAGTTATTAACAGTGAATTGCTTTATAGTGAGTCTGTGGATGTGAATGTTTATGTTATTGCATACATAAACATATTTGTATATACACTTGTAACAAAATTTAAATATCACGAAGGGAGGCATCAGGATTTTAGAAATGCCTAAGTGGGGCTTGGCTCAAAATCGGTTGGGAACAACATGGGCTGTAATATGTAAAAACATTATGGCAAAATTATGCTCCAGATTAATTTATTGTAAATACCATCTTACAATGAGTTAGATTTTAGAATTAGTTCTGTTATTGTTATTGTTATTTAACTTGTAAATTATGAGTTTTATTAAATTTAAAAGTATGTTTAGTATCTTATAAATAAACTAAAGTGAAAATAAAACCAATAAAACGGTGAGTCTTATATTAAATAAATACTGAGTCTAAAAGTACCCAGAAGCAATTGGTGTGACTTCATTTTTTATAACGCAAAGGTAAAGAATGAAAATAAGACAACTAAGTTTCTACCACAAGATATATGCTCCATATAGTGGAATGATAATATACAAAACAAAACAATGCATCACACAAAGAGAAAACCAGTTACCTTGTAAAAAATCAATGAATCTCTCAAGATCAACTATTTGAGTCTTAAGTTGAATTACAAGTTGTTCCTTCATTTTGAGTGGATTTACAAGCTGGAAAGCAGCAGAAACCTTACATGTTAATTTGTTAGTGCTTATTAATATAAATTACTTGATTACATCTTGAAATCATGCACATGATTAAATTAATATTTTTTGAAATTTTTCATGGAGGTTATTAATTTAAGCCATCACCCTAATACTTTAATTAGAAAAATTTTGAAAATAAATTTTTATTAAACAGTGCAGAAATACAATACAAATTGATCTGGAAAACTAAATTAATCACTAATGTTAATAATTGAGTTTTTATCCTGTTTTAACCATTGGGTATAATAGGATGGAGCAGGCCTCAAACCCTTGACAATAACCTTCCTATTAAAGAGTTTTGACTATTCATATACAGGCCTCCTATCATGTTTAGTTATAGTAGTTAATATAAGCTTCCAATTGTTAAAAACAACTATTCAGTATACAAGGTAAAAGTTGCACATGTGATTCATTTGCATACCTCACTTATGGCATTGTCCACTTGATGTCTAATGTCATCTAAGGTGAGGCGATCAATATCATCTACATTTAAATTCAGTTTACCCTTTAATTCATCTGAAAAGACAAAACAAAGTTATATGAAATTGGTTTTTTCTCAAGAATCTTACTAGTATAAAATTCATTTGTGTATTCATAAACATCACTATTTCTGAAATTGAAAAAAACTATGATAATCAAATTTCAAGATGTGTTTAAATTGGTGGTGGTTTTAATCCTGTTTTTCACCCTTAAATTTTGGGTATAACAGGATGCGAGGGGAGGATTTGAACCCATGACCATTTGCATCCAAGTCAGGAACTTGACCACTACACTACTCCTCCCATACGACATGTTTAAATTCAAAATTTGTGTATGAAATTAAAATTTTTTCTTTAGCTTGAAATAACCTATAAAGATGCAATATCCAAGTTTTAAGACAATATTTATGCTGAAATCACTATCATCTTCAGTTTCCTAGTTAAAACTGCAAATGAGGAAATTGGCAACAGTTAGGCTCAGCATCCTTCATTTTACTTAATCCTATCTTATCTCATAAGGACATTTAAAGCCAACTGTACCAAAAAAGTAAATAATAAATTTTTCATAACAACTTGCAAAAACAACCCTTCACACTCCATACTGTGTAAGAAACCTATCACTCACCAATAATAACTTTCTGCTTTTCCATAATAACATTTTGAGGTAAACCAGCTTCTCCCATTTCATATGCATAGTTCTCAAGTTCTTCAAGCTGAATTTTCAATTGACCTATTAGCTCCTTTTGCTTCATTCTCTGGGCAGCAATAGCTGTTTCAAACTCTTTACTATCCTAAAATTAATTTAACTCTCCTAGTATTATAAGATTCCTTGAAAAAATTTTAAAAGTTATTTGAGTGAGAACATCTCAAACCTGATGCAAAACCAACTGATAACCAGAATCTGGAATATCTGGAATTCCTTTGAATGCAAATTCTTCCAAGTCTTGTAACAATGCTTCTCTATCTTGAGCGGGGGAATCTATAATTTGCCTAAGACGAAACTGAACCTGTGCAAAATGTGTAGTCAGAGCAATCAATGACGAGTTCAAAAGTTCCTGCTGCTCTTCCAGGTCTCTTAACCTTTCTGATTCATTGGAAAATCTGAAACCAAGAGCTGAACGTTCAGCACACAAAAAATTTTCACAAATCCTATGGTCATTCCGAATTAAAAGAAGGAAAACTCACTGAAAATCGTAGTCGTGGCAACACATCTGTTCTTCTTCGACAGCTGCAGCCCCCAAAGGGGGCCACCTCTCTCCGGAAGGTCCTTCTTCTAAGTCATCCCCCTCATTTGGACTGCTTCCAAGTTCTAACAAACTTTCCATTTGGCGTAATAATTACATATTATACGAAGAATAATACATTTTATTTTAAAAAAAAGAAGAAAAAGAAAAATTTTTTCTTTACGAATAATTCACAGCTGGTAACGAACTAGAAGGTAATCAAAAGTATCAATCGAAACGTCAGGACGTAAGCTGAATCGATATATCGAAAGGATATTTCGATAATCGATTTATTTTCGTGGCACTCAACCAACGGCTTATGAAAAGAAAAATTGTTTCCCATTTTGAATAACCTGAAACCAGTTTTAATCTTGCAGTTTTTTAATTTTTTAACTGAAGAAATTATCATCTACCTATGCTATCATTCCTAAAAAAAACCACAAGCACTTTATAGTGTTTCTAATAAAAAAAATTATTACAATTTTTTATGAGGATTGTTTTAACGGTTTTTTTTTCACTCAAGTTAAATGTAATTTTTTTGTCACTTGCAAAGAGTTTATAAAAAATAATTATAAATGCGTGAGACATAAAAGAAGCATTTATTTTTGACCAGTCCTATTTAATTACGGGCTTGAAATGAGTCAGAACAATATGCGAATTAATGAACAAAAGAAAATAGATTTAAAGTTTCATGAACATGGAATCATTTCCAAAAATTTAATAAATTTTCAGCTTTTTTTGGTACAGTTATATAAGAAGCTTTCCCCTCAATGATTAATTCTGGAATTGATGTTTTTTTTCACGCACATTCGTAATCATAGATCTTCTCGTGACAATAGCCACTCGTTAAATTATTTATTTATTTGTGAATTTTATTACCTATTTATTCGTTAATCTATTTATTTATAGGACGATTCTTTTATCTTATTCACATTGCAAAGTTATTCATCCACATAATTTGTAACTTAGTCAAGCCTATCCTATATCAGACCTTCAAGTCATGTTTCTTGCTTTAAAGTCAAATATGAAACATCTCCAAACTAAAAACATTATATCCAGGGTTTTTAGTTTAAGGTTTGACTGACGCGGACCCTTAACTTCAATATCATGAAAATCTCGATTTGATTTTTTCTCCGAGCAATCTTTCTTCCAAGGCCAAGACCCAACTATAAAAGTTGGCAGAAGAAAGTTATTTTGAAAACTCGGAGTCCGGAAGTGAACAGTATAAAATGGATAATTCGTTGAAGAGAATGAATGACAAAGGCAGAGACCAAGGGAAATGACATTTGAAAATGAAACTAGTGTCCAATGACTGTGGTGAGGTTTTAGTATAAATTTAAGCCAAATCCACAAGTTCTTGAGAGAGATAAAATCTAAAGGAAAGGAGCAAAAGGAATCATTTGTATGTAAGATAAGATTTTCTTGTAAATATCAAATGAACACTCCACTTCGATGCACTTGAGAATACACTGAGGTCTACAATATTAATTAATTTGAGTCCAGTCTTCTCACCACAGCAACGTGCTTCGGCAAAAGCAGGGACGTAGGCGGAAACCAAGAACTTGGCAAAGGCTGCCTTCCCAAATTTCATTCTAACTTGTATAAGTATCTAAATGTATATATATTATAATAAAATGATTATATTTGGTTTTCGAGAGATAGAATGGAGGTACCTCAGAGGAATTTTAGGCTCACTTACGTCTGTGGTGTTGATGGACAAACCCGAAATGATGCTGTACGAGGTTAGATATCACAATAAGTTATGATAGTCGTTGATAATAAATTAGCCGAGAGGCCGATCGACATCTATGTAGAATGGTTTATAAGTATAATAATTAGATTTGCGGATGCAAACACTAGGGACAAAGTTTTTAGGTATGAAATAAGAGAGAAAACGAAGTTCCAAACAAAAGTTAAGGTTGTTTGAGAGATTCTAATTCTATTCTCTGTTCAGTTCGAATCAATTTCATACTAAATTTAACTTAACTCGATTTAAGGTGAAAATTTAACTTATTACTTGAAATAGAGGTTTGAGTGTATTTTGAAGGTATTCATACTGTCTAGTTGTACACCAGGATCTCGCTTTCAGTTTGCCACGCTTAACATCGCGTAAAAATAGACCAAACTATAGCTGAAATCCTATACAAAATAAAAATGGATTTTTTTCTTATTTTCACACAGTGTGTAGTGGAATAACGATCTCGAATAACGTCAGATCCGGATTCTTTATAAGTATAAAAATTTATTATTTGAATTCCTGTAAAACTACAATAGACTGAATTTTTACATTTATTTTAATTTCAATAATTTTACTATAAGCTTTAATTTTCTATGTAAAATAAATTCATTATAAAGAGGTAATTTGAAAAGAAAAATAACGGTCCGAGTCAAATTTACAAAGGAAAAGTTAAGAAAACTGTTAAATGAACAGTCAAATTGGTTTTAGGTGAGAAACTGTGTGTACACTTGTTAAAAATTTAAATGCTGTCTTACAATAACTTAAAGGTTAGATTTTGTTTTGTTTTCTTTTTAATTGTAAACATATTGTATGTTTTATACATATGTGATTTGTCCATTAACAACTTTGACAAAATGAACATACTGTTTGTGTGTTTCTTAATATGTAACGTATTTTTGTGTCGATAAACCGAAAAAAAAACATTTGGGTGACGATACTGTAGCAAGTCTTAAACTGTTTCACCTATAAGGGTGAAACTGCTCATCTTTGTAGGGAACCTAAAATGTTTAACTGAAGCAATTATCATCATAGGTCACAATTAACACTAGTACCCAAAATCTGAATTCGGTCTTGGCAGTCAAATAACAGAAAAGTACCAGGTCCTTATTATATTACAAGTTAAGTCACAATAGAATTAAATGGCCTCTCTTACCCCCACGCTTTTCGTAGCGCCCACAAAACATTGGCAACGGAACGGGGGTAGATGAGAAAAGGGAAGAAGGTGGGGCACCGAAGGGCAGGGCAAACACGCAGGAAGAGAATGAAATAACTGATGGATTTGCTATGAACTGTTTTAGTTTGTTTTTCACCGCGAAGACGGTCAGGCCACTCGCTCGGAAAACTTGAAATATCAGCTAAAGCAAATAAAAAAATTTTCTTTTTTTAAATTTTGGCGGAACTTAAGTAAGACTTTAATATTTTACAAAGATTTGATGGTAATGTGAATACATCATACATTCCTAATTTTTTTCTGGGAAAATTTTATCGAAAGTTTGTCGCTATTGAATCCCGTATTCAAATTCTCTGACCGTTTGTCAGTATCCATCAGTCATTTGACATATCACATCGGGTTGATAAGGAAATTAATCGTAATTCGTGTAAGTAAATTCCTATTTTTTACTTATTTATTTAGCAATAGTTTGACAGATTTAACGAAGAACCTGAGAGTCCAAGCAGTAGCAGTCTATAAGCCTTTCAATTTCAACGGTGGAACACATGAAATAAAGAAGTGACAGAAGCCAAGCATCTGAGCAAATTTTTACAAAATTCCTCATTATTAGTTAGATATTTTATAAACTATCCGGCAAATTTGATAAAAATTCAGTAATTTGTCATACTTAACAAGCTCAGTTGGTGAATATGAAAAAATGCCGGGAATAATGTTAAGTCTACCGGTCCGTTTTTAAAACAATACAATAGTTTAAATCAAGGATGGCGAACTTTTTTTGATGTCCGTGCCACAAAGTCATAAAAATTCTGTTTTTAAATAGGTCACGTGCCACAAATAATTTTTAATTAACTTCTATCAAAAAAGAACTTATTAAAAAATAGTTATTTTGTTTTTGTGCGTGCCATCAAAATTTTCAAACGTGCCACTTGTGGCACGTGTGCCATAGGTTCGCCATCCCTCGTATAAATGCATCATACCTTAAATAATCTTAATTGTATAATATAGTCGCCATCATTATTAATGACTAGTTTATATTGGAAATGTCCGATGTTGTCAAAAAAGGATTTTTCTCTAATATGATCTTGACAGTATCGTCGTCGACTAAAGACGGCCATCCAGAGCGAGGCTCGTCAGGAAGGTCAAAAACAATTCTTCGTACAAAAAATTGCTTGAACCTGACGGGATGTAAATTTGAAAAGCTTTCAGACCGTTAAGAGTTAACAGACTGAGAAAGCAAATGGGGGATTAGGAAATTTGGAGCTTTTGATATCTATCTCATAAGATTGTTTCTGTCTACGGGTGATTTAGTATACCCGAAGGTAGCCCGGAAACCATTGCCCAGTAGGCTAGGCCCGAGGGTTGCCACAAGTACGTAGTGAAAATTAATTTCCGAGTATGTTGTGTCTGTTTTTATTAGTTAGACTTTAGTATTTAATTAGATTTCTTGGCTTTGGTTAACCTGTGGTTTCTTTTCGGCCGTTTTATTCGTGCTTAATCTTTCAAAATGAGCGCAAACAGTCAAAAAATCAAGATTTAAAGGTTGCTGACTTTTTTTTGTCGTGTATTAGGGTTAAATAGAAAAAAGCGGAAAAGAATTTCATTAAATCCCTGATTACTGGTGTTAAATCTAAAAGTGTATCAATTAGTACAACTTCCATAGTTTTTTGAGAGGATTCAATTTCATCCAGTCCTGAGCACCTTAATAAAGATGCTGGTGACGTAAAATCTTTAGTATTATAGTGCATTTACAATAAAAAACGATGAAAAGAAAGATTTGAAAGGATAACATTTTTTAGCCTTATCTTTGCCAACTCTAAACCCTTTTCAGTGACAGAAAGTTATGTATCACCCGAAAGGCCAGCAATCTAACTTCATTGAGGAATATTGTTGACATTCATTCGCTTAGTTTTATAGTGATACTGTACGTGAGGAGAATTGTTGTCTACAGTTCTTACCTCAATTCTTACATCATGCTCTCTGTTTAATACCACTTATTTGACAAAGTCGAATATCTAGAGGTGTGGATTGTCAAGAGATGTCAATCTATCCTGCAAACTCGGACGGTTGCAGTCAGAGCACGGAAATCCGACGACATTTCGGAATGACTTGGGAGATCCGAAGCGAACATTAGCGCCAGATATATGAAACTCTCTTCCTAGGTATCTTAACATACGCCCTATCGGTATGGGTGGAAGCCTTCGGTTTAAATCTATAAAACTGATTCCAGTGGGCTTAGCGGCAGCCCTGTTGGCTATAACCAGGTATTATCGCACTGTCGCATTGTGTGTCATTGCAGGCATTCCTCCTATGACATATAATTGGAAGAAACAGTGAGACGTTTTCGTGCAAAGCTATACAGCTTTCAACTTGTTGACTCCCCGACGTGCCTCTCTTCAATTCTTAAAACTTCCTTCTCTCTACTATCCCAGACAGACCGAACTATTGAGATATATAACCAATAGATACCTCCACAGCTAATGGTCATGGTAATTAAGTACAACGGAGGCTCCAACTGAATAGGTACCATTACTGCCACTACTCACGTGAAGCTTCCAAAGCCTTTGAAATTTGAATTGATTTTTTTTATTCAATAAGAGACACATATCATGTCATTTATTTGAGATACTCCGTCTGTTCTGTAATAACTATCTTACAGTATCTCAAAAAATTCTTACAAAACAGAAATTTTCCGGCTTGTGTGAAACATACTTAATACCAACGCGATAAGGTTCATTCAAACATCTAAAAGAGTCTTGGTGTTTAGAAGGACGGATCAATCGCATTGCCATTGGGTATTTGACTGTTTAATTTTGAACAAATCACCAAAACCCAAGTGAGTGAATCCGTTTTTAATTTTTGCCCCTATGCTACGTGGGTTCACCCTCCCACTTTTGGTCCCTGACAACTTTTCCCCTAATCGTGTAATTAGTTATTGTTAGTTGTTTTAATAAAGCAGAGACATCTCATTTTCGATGGTTGAAAAGATAAAACTGTTTGTTGAACATTCGACGCAACCGAGGAAAATTCATTAATAATTATCTATTTATGCATCAATTAAATGTCGTCATCTTTTCTTTTTTGTGATTTCAAAAGATAGCTGACAACCACTTCAAATGATTCAAATTTGGCCCTTGAATTTGTTTCACACGTCATTGCCACCTCACACCTTGGCCTTTCAAAGCCCTTATTTTCTTCAATTAATCAATCGATTATGCTTCTGATAGTGTTACTGCTTTTAGAAATCTCTTTATTCAACTCACACTGGTGTGATAACAAGGGTGACACACGAAAACAGAGAAATCTTCATTTCTTGCTATTCACCATTTTTCTTTTACAATTAGGTTTTTTATTTGATACACCCCCTTTATCCTCTACTCTCCAATAGCATAGTGATCTTTGGCAAAGTTATTAGTGGCATCTTTGCCAGTGATGAGTTATTATGGAAGGAAAAGCTGTCTGTATATTTCAGTTCTGTCCGTTTCCACTAATGTTGATTCAAAATCAGCAAATACAACTCTTGGAACATATAATATTTCTCAGCTCCTGCGGAAAGTCTGTCGTGTCATGTTTAAGCGTCGGCTTAAGAAGGTACATTCAAGAGGTCAAGTCCTCTTCCCGCATCCTGTTATACCAAAAAAGGTGAAAAACGGGATTAAAACTCAGCTTCAACTTTATTTCACAGCTCTTGCTTCACTGAAAGTGTTGAAACTGTCACCTTCAGGTCCTCAATAATTTTGTCTGATGGCACCATGCTGAAATTCATGTTCCAGGTCAATCAAGCATTATAAAATAGATTCCATTATTCGACATGAACTGAGTCGTCGTATTTTAAATAAACCTGAAGTTTAATTAATGAAAACAACATAAAATGTTAAAAGACTTCGTAGCTCTCAAAGCAATGCAACAAGCCTGGGAAACCAATATGATATCAACTATGACAAGTCAGGGACAAAACTACAAAAGCCGGAAAGCAGATATAAAAGTCTTAGTCAAGTTCGATGAGTTCCAACATGAGTTACATTACAAAAAACTGTAAAGGAATTATGACGACAGAATGAAAATGGGGGGAAGGGGGTACAAAAAAAGTAAAACCCATTGACAAAGAAAAAAAAATTTTTATCTCTCTTTCTATTCTCATATTTTTAATTAAATGAAAAAATAAAAAACCGGAATGAAGAATTCTAGTTTACTACTCATTAAATAAAAGGTGAGATTTTGAAACTAAATTCAAGAGCGAAGCCATAAAAAAAAATCTTCAATCGAAAATTCTAAAAGTAAATCCGCCCTCGCACCCTTTAAAATAACAAAATAAAGAAAATAGGAAAGGATCACGAATCATCTAAGATAACACCTCCGGAGCTAATTGCGGCTCTCCAAATATATCCAATCTACAGCCTTCTTGTTACCTCCTCCACTACTGCCCTCTCTTGCCATTTCAGTCCATTTTTATTCTGGATTGAGAATTCCCGTTCAAAATTATCATACATTGGTTGATAAAATGTCGCTTCGTCGTGTTTTGGAATCAACAGCAAAAGTTAGTCTTGACTTCCCCAGTTAGGGACTGAGGACATGTCGGGAAGAAGTTCTGTTGTGGTTGGGAGGCGAGAGTTCAACGGAGGAGGTTTCGCCTCTCTTGTCTCATCTGTTGTTGTTATTTCAGGAAGAACTTGAAGAGAACAATGGCCCTGAAGTTCTTAACATTAATTGCAACTTTGTACCTTTTCGTCGTCGTCGTCGAGGCTCTAGAACAAAACTTTTACGCGGCGAGATACGGGAAAAGAGAAGAAACTGGTAAGTATTCAAAAAATCATGAATAGTTTCCTCTTCTGTATTTCCACAGTCAAAACGAGAGAATGCTTTCCTCAAGACAACGGCAGCGACTCACCATTTACCATCCAACATCAACTCACTTCTATTCTATTTGTCGTCATTTTCAATGTCGATGTTTCTTAAGACATTACCGTTCCATGTTTATACTGGGTGTCGCGACCTAAGCCGCTAAACGAAAGTATTCCTCATAAAGTAAAACAAAAAGAAATGCGGCGCAGGCAGCGGCAGGACAAAAGGAAAAGCTTAGAATGGTCTGGAAGAGGCCAGAAACTGCGAGAATCCTCTCTCATATTAAGCTTATGGGAAGAGAAGCTTCTGTAAAATTCGAGAGAGTTCGAGTACGGGTTTCTGAAAACTTGGAGACTATTCTTAGCTTAGGTGAAGATATATAAAACAGGTCACACATCGCCGGGTATTCAGTTATTCGGTTTTTGAGTTAAACGCGTTCATGTGAACAATAAGTATTTGTCAATAAACGTATTTCTAGTGAAGATCGAGTTTTTAATCTCCCACACTGGGTTTCTCATTAGACTAGAAAAAGCCTTACTTGTCTAATTGTTAATAAAAATTGGAAGGTGGTATGATTATAAAAAGGGCCAAATGTTATTAATATAAGGTCTATGGGAAAGTTTTTAAAATACAAAAATTCAAAAGTATAAATTTATCATACTTTAGAATTATCTTTATCGAATAATATCATCATTTTGCACCATCATTACTTATGATTTACTCATATTGGCAATGTCCGATGTTGTCAAAAAGAATTTTGTACTAGTATGATCTTGACAGTATTGTCTTCGATTCTCGTCTTCGACATGGCCGCTCAGAGCGAGGCTCATGTTCCGGAGTTAAAAATTACCTGGAGATGAAATTTGGATCTAAATTAAGCCTGTGCTGGGTACTCCTCGACACTTGGTAGCATCAGATATCTCGCCGATTATTACTAATACCTTAACAAAAGAAGACAGCAAAAATTCGGAGGGAATTGGTCCAGAAGAATTAATTTCTCAATCTATTCATTAATTCGAAGTTGGGAGACATCCGCAAAGTTGCAAACTGCAGATTCGGTGACCAGACCAAAACATATTGTATAATAAGGAAAGCGCTATGAATAATACATTTTTTCCTTTTGTCGAAAAGAAGAACTGTAATAGGTATAAAGTGTGTATTGACATGTGAATATGGAACTCTATAAACGTTGTAAAATACAGTAACGGAATATCTACATCACAATATTTAAAATGAAAACAAAAACTTTATTTTCTTCCCAGATTCTAACAGAGAGAAAAACATGGTGGAAGAAAGATTTGGAAGAAGTGCAGACCAGGACAGTTTGATCGACAGGAAAATAAGGTTCTTTCTTTCGAGTGGACGTTACGGAAAACGAGCCTGCACCACGGAGAACTGTTCTCAAGGTGATTCAACACATAAGCAGTGGCACGAAGCTAGAATTACCAAACCGAATTAATTAATTAATTTACTGTATCTCTTAATGAATAAAATTAATATTCTGTCTTGTTATGCTGGATTAAAGAAACCGCGGGGGAAAAAAATTTGATTTGAGGAACGTTACCCGCGGGAACAAGTGAAGAAGCCAACCGAGCAATAGGCACGGCCCTAAACTTTAATTTTAATTAATTACAACTTGTTGAAATTGTTTTGCTGTTGTTGCTCTTTAGGCTCAAAAGAGATCGTCGGAAGCGGGTTTCAGAATGTTCAGGACCGTGGCGACAAGATCAGGATGCCGAGTAGGAAAAGTCCGTTTTTAGTAGGAAGTCGATTTGGAAAGCGAAAAGGAAGTTTGTGGATATTCGGTAAGTCAAACTCATGAAACCTTTTACGTCTAATAATGCTGATTACCTCAAGTTTCTAACAAGTTTAAGGAAGCTTCTTACTCAAAGATCTCTCCTAATTATAAAATCGCATAAAATGAGGAATATAAAACTAGGTTTATAAAAAAAAACGACTAACGTGAATACAGGAAAGTATTCAGTACCTGAACTCACAAATTAGGTTCAGAAACTGTTTTATTATAATTTCAGAACCGAAATCGCGTTATGTGAGGTATCAGAAGGGTTTTTTCAATTTACAGACGGTGAGAATGGTTACCGAGGCAAAGATCTCAGGTGCATCTACACAGGCGTCAGCGACTTCTTTCAGTGTTCAAACGTAGTCGAATCAAAAGATCCAAGTGAATTGCTTGATTCTTATTTAAGCAACGATTCCTTCAGGGAAACATCGAATGAAGTTTAAATTATTCTTTTGCAAAACTATAACAATATCCATTTTGTTTTTTCTTTAAAAAATATCCTATCATAATATAGAGTAGATATAATTTATTCCGGTTTGTGTTTGTCTTAATGGTATTCAGTGAACCATTTACCTTACGGTAAATGTGATAAATTACTGAATATTTATCACATTTACCAAGCTTAGTTGGTGATCATGAACAATAGCTGGAAATTATATATATATATGCCCGATGTATCATTTATACTGACACTGAATGAACCGTGTTTGGCTTTCAGACTAGCCACAACCACCCAGCCATCAAAACATTTTAACTACCGCACCCTGAACCTGTGGCAAATAAATTTTATCTCAGTCTGAGGCGACCTGCAGATTTTAAATTTTAACACCAACTCTCTCCACTTTTAATTCCTTTCAAGAGTACAACCATTTCTCTTTTGAAAGACTGAAGGTATAAATTCACCCACCTCATTTATACCAGTCTTCATCACAAGTACTGGGTCTCCCAAGTTAAAAGATGACCACTGCTTTAGACTTTAACCTACAGTCTCGACCAATCCTATTAAGCCTAAAAAATTACACTTCATCCATAGGCATACAGAAAAACAGCAGTTTCAGACATGGCGAGAATATATTTCTTTACATATAGGTCTTTGTACAGGTACTTCAACTGGGAGAGCCAACCGCATATCTCAAATATAACATAAGAATAGGTTTCCTCAGGACATTCAGTCAACTGAGAGTAGAAAAGAAAGGATGAAACTCATGGCAAACCACTTCCTGTACAAATGAGACATCATAAGGAACTGCGAAGTTTGTAATCTCAATGTGCAGGAGACTGCAGCATTTTCCTCTTCCAATGCCCCGCATACGGCCCCCGTGCGAGAATCTGGAAACTTACACCAAGGAAGGAGCCATCCCAAATTTCATTACACTCCTTGAAGGAAATGGATTTTTTGTTACCCCCCAAATACTCCTGAAGTGAAGTAGTGGTAAAATTCAAATTAAATTAAATTGAATTATTGGAAATAATCACAAGCAATAGGGGGGCCAGAGAAAGAAGCCAGAGCACACACCTATCACTCCAATTTTCTTTTATCCAAATTCTCTCTGAGGCTCAAAACCTTGTAATAACATCAGTTTAGCAAGTAACCTTTAACAAAGGTAGCCAAACTGATGTGATTAAAAAATTATTTGATATATAAAACTTGCTTTTACAAATAAACTAAAAATGAGTTGAAAACAGATTGACAATAAAAAATCTGTCAACAACCACATTTTACTTCAACAGAGAATTCACTTTATTTTGTGAAAATATGTTTAAATTACTGAAATAAATTCTTACATACAAAATTAAATAAATTTAAAATATTTTAATATAATATTGTGAGGAATTTACTGCCTTAACAACTGAACAGCTGAACCTCTACTAACAAACTAGAACAAAAAATATCTTATCAGTCCATACTATAGTACTGAAGTTATGTATAATTTTCATCTTATTTTTAATTTATTTCTTTTCATAAATTTTTTGAATATATTTGACAAAAAAATTTTATCTTTATCAGGTAACTGTCTTAAAACTTTTTTGGTCATCCATTTCTTTTTAGTATTAAAAAACCCATGATTGCTTTGTATAATTTCATACATTTGAGATATAGTCAAATTTTTCTTCTTCACTTTTTTCCTTTTTTTAATAAAACATTCTTCTAAAGTATGAGATCCAGAATTCAATATAGATGTAACTTCACCTAGAACTATTTCACTTTCTTCAATATTTAGGTTTGTCTTGTCCTCTGAGATACTGTGCTCAATCAGATCCATTTCACTCAGTGAGAAATTATTTACTGGTGATGACTCTGTATCACTTACTGGTTCAGTTTTAGGAGCTTGTAGGGGGAATTCAATTCTCTGTAACACAACTTTTGGTCTTCTGCTGATAATATCAGTATAGGAACTTAACTCCGACACTTCTGTTTTGCAAACCACCGGCTCACTAATATCCGTTTCAATTTTAACAAAAAACTCTGTAAGCGTGGGTTTAATATCACACAAATCTATATCTTCCTCTGTTTCACTTCCATATGATAAAGCTGAATTATTTTGGTCAGATTCACTAAAATTCGTTGCACCGTCCGTTTGGGTAGAGACCGTTTGACTATCGGAAACTGATTTTTTTGAAAACATTTCCAATTTTTTATTCAGTTACACATCCTTACCGGTTCACTTAACACCAGGATTGTTATCTGAAATATGTTTCATCGTTTTTCAAAATCATAACATAGTTATTTATTAAATATAGATTTCAGGTATTCGAACCAGTAGACTAAAAAGATTATATTTTGACTTTTCTTTTGGTCTGTTGAAAAACCAATATACCTACCACACAAATTTCTTACGGGTAATTTATTCGGTTTCCTTCTAATGTGTTCAAAACATTTATTATTCGTCTTCCTTTAAGTTTAGAATAAATTTTGAAAATCACAAAACTTGTTTGACTCGTCAATTTCAAAAACCGTTCCTTGGGCATATGGCGTACCCTCGCGCACCGTAACCCCGTTAACATAGTTCAGGTTAGCCAATCGATGCAATGATTTTTTGACTTTCATTTGAAATTTTAAAATTTTAACATCGCAACTTTATTGAATTTATAAGTTTTCTCAAAAGACACAAACATTTCAAATATATAATATTGTCAAATAGCAGAAATTATAGAAGTATTGAATAATAAAAAATAAAATATAGTTAAATTTAAATTTGATTTAAATTTAACCAGTACAGAAGATTTAGCTGTTGGCACTCTTGCTACAGCCACTATACATTTAGATACAACAATCATTGGGCACAAAGTTATTGATATTATCTGGTTTTAATTTCCAATTGAAATATTATTTTTAGTCGTATTTTATAATATCAGTAATAAATAAAATGAGAGGTGGGGGAGATGGTTCAGATGTTAGAAGACTCGAACGTCAACAGAGGTTTGTTACATAAAACGAAATTATGTTTTCTGCTTTTGTCAGAGGTGGCTGAATTAGGTTATTGACTATTTAAATTTCTATTCTTATTCCTAGATATAAGGTTCTAAACCCAACAACTCAGAATAACCAAGAAGAAGATTTGTCCCAAGATTATATGAATATTATAGGGATGGTTTTCAGTATGTGTGGAATTATGCTAAAGGTAATTTTTTTATAGTCAAAAAAGTTCGTGATTTTTCATTTTTAAAAGCTCTTGCTGTTGTCAGCTGTTTGTAAGGGAAATTTTTTTTTTTCAAACTAAATGCAATGGTATTAAAGTAAATAAAAATTTTATTTCAGATGAAATGGTGCGCTTGGGTTGCTTTATATTGTTCTTGTGTTAGCTTTGCAAATACTAAGGTTAACGACAATTCAAAACATATTTACAGTAGTTTTATGTAAGTATTCATGTTCTTTATTTTTTACAAAATATTTCTACCACAAAAAATTAAACTTCTAATTAAAATATTATAAATTTGTCAACAGGTTGTCATTCTCAGCCATAGCAGTGTCATACCTACAGAATCCACAGCCTATGAGCCCTCCTTGGGCCACTAGTTTTTCACCCTAAAAATGTATTCACTTATTTTGGAAACATAAGAAAAGAATCAAATTATTAATTATTAATTTTATTTAAATTATAAGCATCATTTTAAAATTATATTATTAATTTTATTTGAATGTCAAGGAAACCAGTCATCAAAGTGATCAAAGCACTTTACCAGTATACTAATCATTATGAGTTTGAACACCCTTCCACATTGTGCTGTACCCTCTGAGTTGTGTTAACATTCAATTAAAAATTTTGATTTCAATTAGAAATAATTTAATTTATTGCAAGTGGGGTTTATTTTTCCTGACTCTCAGATGTGTACATATATTTCAGTATTTATTAATAAGATGAAATGTAATAACAGTATTTGTAATTTCAGTTTTTGATTCAGGTTCTATGTTCAAATATGGGATAATAAAACTAATCACAATTCACAAAAAGCCTCAATAAAGACCATCTTTTTGTTTCTGTTCTTACTCCTGAAGACTATCCAGACTATTTAAAATTTCTCAAGCAGAAGACACATAAACTTAGCCTTTTCTGGCCTCTTTTATTTAATATAAAAATCTTGTTGGGTCTGACACAAATACATTCAAAAGTGTATACCACTGCTGTAGTACTAGTTCCTAAATATGGTAGCAACAATCAAAAATTACCAATTCATCTATCCATTGACATTACAGCTGTGTGGGAGGCTCGACCTTCGCAGTCCCGCGTCTCCATCTGTACCAGTGATTGGCGACGTTTCTCCAGCCCTGAACTCCCGGTAGTTTTAAATCTTCTACTTCGTTGAGCCGTCGAGGGTTGTTGTTTGCTCTCAGATTGCTTGTTGAGAACTAGTGTTGGTAGTCAGTTGAGGTCAATCCTGGCCAAGTGGCCTGCCTACCGTAGGCCAGCCCTTCTGACGCCAGGCGAAAAGGTGTTACTTTGTACCGGTCATACAGCTCCTGGTTGTACCTCTGGTACCAGATTTCATTGACGTCGACTAGGCCGTAGATTTTTCTCAACACTTTTCTTTCGCAGGAGTTTAGAAAATGTTTTCCCTGCTTGATGAACACCCAGGTTTCGCTCCCATACGTGACTGGCCACTGAAGCTGCCTCTATTAGATGTCGCATAGCAGCGCAATATTTGCACATTACCAGTAAGGTTCCGATCATTAATTGCGTTTGATACTGCTTTTGCTACATCTTTGCTGAAAGAACTCTTTCTAATGTATGTACTGCGAGTTGTTCGAGTGGAAGAGTTAAGAAAACTGTTAAACGAAGATTCAGGTTTCAGGTGAAAAACTGTGTGTAGTAAACAAATGAACACATGTCAAAATCGTGTTAACATTAATTAATTTGTAAGTACTGTTTTACAATAAGTGACAGTTTTGAATTTATTCCTTTATTGTTATTTTTCTTGTAAATATCTGTTTCATTAAATTTAAAAGTATATTTATTACTACAAATCAAATCAATAACCCGATTTTTAACAATGAAGCCTATGTTAAATACACTATGGAGCAAAAGTGAAGAAACGTTCGCAGAGAAATCGAAATTCCTGCTTTAAAGAAAGATTTATTGATAACCAAAATTTCTTTTCTACTTATTTCTTATCTGCATCTTATAAATACAATAAAAATGAGACCAAATAAAAAAATAAATGTTTTAACTCTTTTTAAAATGAAATTTGGCTAGCTCTCATTTGTACAGCTTTCCTCTCATAGTTAGTAAATTCAAAATCTTTATTATTTTGCTTAATTTAATAGTTTGTAAAATTTCTTTTTCTATCACTTGCTTAATTCTCTCCGGAATGCTTTCCACCAATTTTTGAAAATTCTCAATGGGATACCCCCCCATTCCACACTCCACTCCTTTCCAGAGCACTTTCATCATTCTCGTGGTGTCTCATACTTTCTCAATTGTCTTTTCACCACCAATCAATAATTTTCAATGGGATTCGGATCTGGGCTTTATTGGACCACTTCATTGTTTGAAATTTTTCCTAAGTCTTAAACCTCTGTTTTCTGTTACCCCTGTAACCTTCTATAACCACATAAACCTCTTTTTTCATAATTCCCTAATTTTTACCTTTCGTCCAAAAAGGAGAAACAGTCCCACATTACTGAGCATCCCTCTTGCTTCACAGTTTCTGTAATTTTATGCTTTGGTGAAGCTTCTTCTGTTTTGACTAAAAATACGCAATCCTATCTGAATTATAATATTTTGATTTATTTTACATTAATCTGAACAGAAAAGCCGCTTCCAATTATCAGCCATCCAATGCTGATGTTCTCCAGCGATCTTTAATCGAGCAGTGTTTTGTGACAGTTTTGGTTTTTATTGACTTTCACTTTAGCACCAAAAGAGTCAATTTTTTTGTGCATTTCGCACTGTTCACAAGCTTCATTGCGTACCGTTCATTTTCACTGCCCCTTTCTGAGGTTTGACCTTTCCAACATTTAAAATACACTCTAATATATTCTTCTGACTCCTCTCTCTATCAGCATACTCGGAGGGTCACCTCTTACTCTAACACGGCTTAAATCTTCCTCTTTTTAAATACTTATAACCGAGGACTGCTATACTTCAAGTTTTCTGGAAATTTTCCTTGTGGACGTGTCTTAATCGGACACGTCTTTAATATTTTGCACAACATTAGCCTTCTTCAGGTTTCATCTTTGTGGAAGGAACAAAAACGCTTCAACTCCATCAAGTAATCGTGAGTGAACAGTGAACTGCTGTATTTTTGAAACTGAGAAAAAATTAGAATTGAAAATGTTTAAAAACTCGATTTAGAAATCGCAATAAGATGCAGAGGCCAAAACTGAACAAATGAGCGCTCGTCAAATTTCATTTCAAAAAGGGTCAAAGAATTTATTTATTGACTCTGTCTCCTTCTTTATTTATAAGATACAGATCTTATCTGTTGAAAAAGTTGAGTATGAGTTGCAAAGAAATTTTTATTATCAATAAATCCTTCTTTAAAACATGAATTTTGATTTCTTGGCGAACATTTGTTCGCTTTTGCTCGATAGTGTTCGTACGGTGTCCAAAAGTAGTCAGAAGCAAAGCGCGTTTTTTATATTTATAGTATATAAAGCAAAGGTTAGAAAAAAAACAAAAGGTAAATTAAGTGATGAAACACAAATATATTGGAAAACAAACTTAAATTTATAACATTACTTTCACTTAGAGGGTTGTTTCTGAACTCCTCCACTAGTTTTGACATTAATATCGAAAATCAATTGCACAATTATAGTCAATGACACTTGAAACAGAGGAGTAACTTCAATTTTAAGGTCACTTGAATGATTAGATATCTCGAAAGACAAATTCCTCTCTCCAACAAAAATTTCAGTTACTCCTATGACAAAAAAAAACGAATTTTTTTGGTCAGAACTAAAATATATATCTCAGCGAAAAATGCGCGTCATCTACGCGAGAATAAGACTTGAAAGCAATATACACTTGGTGTATTGGTGGGGAAGGAAGAGGACTCAATCCAAATTTCAAGAATTTTGCAGCCCTTCCAATAGACAAAAGGTGGGTGTGCGTGTGTGTTCTTTGTACAGCTCACAACTTACGTAGCCTTAGTAAAGATATTCTGACTTTCTTTCTTCATCATCCTCTTGTATCGCTTTCCAGTCAGACGAACAGGTCAATACTCGAGTCATAAGTCGAAGTTTCGAGTTCCAATCGAAATTTTTAGGCCCCACAAAGAAAATTCAAACCGATATTTACAAATTCCTTTCATGAAGACTACGACATATCAAGCTAACAAAAATTTACACAAAAAAAATCTTTTCTATTTCCGATTACATCTAAACCCTCTCTTTACACGGTTTCCTACAGTATGCTTCACTATAACACAATCTGTTACATTACACGAACACTGTGTGATATAGTACGTAACATTGTTCTAGTACAACCCCACATTCTATAGGGGGAACCAATTGATTCTCTCCTGAGAGATATTTCAAATTCTAATTGAATCCCAATAAAATTTAGAACACAGAACCATAGACTTCGAATATTCAAAATAGAATCATTTTTAAAAAATATTTTTTGCTCCATTTCTTCCATCCCAACTCGACCCCGCCCTCACCCTCACCCCAACTCCAGTCCCATTGATTCAAAAAAATAATTTCCTTTCAATTGAATATATTTTAATACATTTTAATAAATTTTTCTCTTTTTTGATTCTTAAAATTGAAGAGAAAAATAAAACACGAAATTTACTCGGATCACAGAGAAAACTTTAAAAACGTCAATCGCCCTTCGAGGAAGATCATTCGAACGTGAATCCAAACCGCCTTCACATTAATTAAGCTACCAGAGAACCAAAATTTTAAATACCAATGGTCCCTTTTTCTGAAATCGTTGTTGCACAAATATTTCTCCAGAGGCCAAGAGGGATGTTTGATTCTGACCAAAGTCAGAGCTTACAAGGTTGCCCCCGGACCCTTTAGAAAAACCTGGCGACGCCAATGCAAAATCAAAACATGATTAACTCATTTCCTGGCATGATCTCAATTTGGGGATCGAGTACTTAAACGCGCCTACAGTGTTCTTCTGAACTTAAGGAATAGAAATTCGACGATCACGTTGTCCAGTGGGATGTCATCAATGATGAGGTACAGAAAGTGACCACGAGTATGTATCCCCTTAGGTACAGAGCTTCATTTATTCTGACCATTGGTTACTTTTTTGTCGTTAAAAAAATCAACAATTAACGGGCTAACACGTTGTTTCACCGTCTTCTTTTGAGGACGACAGGATTTCTTAGCTGTTATTACCCAATACAGAGTCAGAGGAATCCAGTGCTATAAAATTTGCATCTATAGCACTCGGTAGTCATCTGGCTACAGTATGTGATGGAAAAGAACCGGGTATCTTGTTATACCTTCATGGTACGCCCAAGTTTTTAACTTAAGAGCGAATTTTCTTTATGCTTGATGGCAAGTTATGGTTGCTGGTAACGACTAAGAGACTTATCAGAGATATAAGAGTATGAGTATCAATCTCAATCTTACTTATATCTCGTGCTTGGATAGAGGAGTCAAAGTTACTTTCCACCAAACCAGTACAACAAAACAGCTTTAAACTCTGGGGAACTTTCCCAAAAACTTCCGGTTCGGAATCACGTGACGTTGACGTTGCCTAAATTCAATTTAATAATTGTAATAATAATAATATTTTTATCTTCTTTACTATAATTAAATTAAGCTAAAACTCAAAGCTCAAACCGATTTTACACGGATCTCGTTCGCACTCCCAAAAAAAGAAAAAAATTATAATAATATAAACAAAAATTAAAGTTTCTCTCTCCAGTGTGATTTTTACAAAGTGTGTATATATATACTAAAATCGTAAATAAATTTACTTTCGACAAATCAAATAAAAAAAACTCTTCGTGAGGTAGATTACATATAACGATTTCTCTTATACTCTACTCCATAATAAAATTTTTTAATATTTACTTTTTCTTTATAAAATATAAGTTTGACAATTTTAAAGATTATAATCGTGTTTCTGGAAGTCGATATCTCGTTTTTCATCGCCAGCCTCCTCTCTCTTCTTTCGCCGATGGGATACTGCATGTCTTCCTCCTCCAGGTTGAAAGCATTTTTGAATCACACATCGGTTCCGCAAGGATGGTGTACATGGCTTGGAAAACCGAAGTCGAACGATTCATTATTGAACCAGTTTTCCAGCCTCTTAGTTTAGGTGAAGTGATCGAGATTTTCCCTTTGTTTCTATCTTGTGCTCTTGCTCTAAGCGTACAGTTTCGGTGAGCGAGTAAAAAATGGAATCTAAATCTCAAGAAACCTACTTTCTCGTACCTAATTCAAGCTTAAATAAAACCTAAACCTGTCCCAGAGCGACAACCATCTTTTATCAACTAACGGCATTTATGCTTCCCCTTCCCACTCGAAACATACGACAAAGATTTAAAATTCAAATTCGAAATGACAATTACCACCTTCGTCGACATTATTAAAAATGATTCTTGTCACCGAAATTCGCTTGAACCACAGCTCCGCCTCCCCCCTCCAATCCCATCCCATCGACACATCACCTACTTCCGGGGTGAAAATTTCGGGTTCATCGGACCGTGCGTGTGAGATCTGAGCTCGTACGTTTGTCCGTCCGATTGATTTCCCAGAGCGGTTGCTGTGTCCTCATCAGCTTTTCGAAAGATCACCATCCTGATGTCCGTGTGCAGGTATATCCTTCCGGTCTTCCCGCTCACGAATCTCAAATGTATTAAATACCGTAGGTACTTGTGGTAGTCTTCTTGTTCAAACGGAGTCTCCTTCTTGTCCGTGTACGTGGATTCCTTCTGACTCGCCGGCACATAGAGCGTTCTCTGTCGGAGGAAAGTGTGCGAATTGACGGGCATGTCGTGCAAGTCGTACACGACCACGAACATTTTCACCACCGTTCTCAGAGGATTGAACAAAGTTACTTGAATGGTTCCCGAACGCGGAACGTTGTAACCCTTTTTACCTAAATTTATATGACCCTGGAAAAAGAAAAGTTTCCTCTTAGCTCATCAAGGACCAATCATTTGACCATTATCAAAAAATTTAAGATCAGCAAAAAGATCGCCAAAGAACTGGCACCTCATCTAGAACATTTAGGTCGTAGTTTCAGTTTATAACGAAATCCGTTATTGCTATTTTCCTTTAATTTTAATTTAGTTTAAAAGTTAATTATCAAATATATATATTATATTATATATTATAATATATTATATTATATATATTATATGGGTCATTCCATATCAAACGGACCAGATTTTGAAAAAGTTCCAGGTCGACCATCTCCGATTTTGTTTAAATTTTACAGGAATGTTACCTCATGTCTTGGATGAAAATCCCCAAAATTTCAATTCGAAATCTCTTCGGGTTCGTCTATCAGCGTCTAAAGAGGGGCTCCGATTTCGGGCGGAGCTATTTCGCCAACTTTAATCGCTCGCTGCAGACTAACTGTACAACTTAGAGAGTTGCGCTTTTGCATGCTGATATTGTTTAATATGCCCTTTCAAATGGTACAACCGCCAGTCGTCTACCTTGTTTGAGTGCTGAGCTATAGACGCTGGAATAGTGACAAAAAATTTGTCGCGCTCGACAAATTTCCTGTTTTTGCGCCGCCATAACTTTTCTTTCCTTTCGAGATTTTATGCCAATAGTGCGTTATTAATACTATAATCCTGTTTTTATTTGACTTTCTTATTACTTTGTATGGGTATGCGAAAGGCGAAAATTTTTTAAGTTTGCGGCCAAATATCTCAACTGTGTCCTTTTTCTTTTCTAACCAGTATCATTGGAAAGAGCATATCTTCAGCTTTCAAACCCACCTAATTTAATTTTAGAGCGGCGACTATGAGTGGGTCAAATTTGACTCTAAAGATTGCCTATTTGAAAGAAGAGAGTTACCTCCTCAACCCTTTGACGTACATGGGTTGGAGGTAAGGGTTAAAAATTTTTCCAGAGAAATGTCTGCAAGCAATAGGCCACATGCACCATAATTTGCACGGGGATATTTCAGTTCCCCAGGACGTCAGCTTTCATTTTCGAACGGGGTGTTGTTATTGTTGTTATTGGCCTGAGCTGGTGTCCCGGATACTGCTGCCCGACGTCGACGATAAGGTCCCGATATTTGTCTCTCTTATTATTATTATTATTATTATTATTATTATTATTATTATTATTATATTACATATTACTTCCCAACTCCTTCAACCAAGTGATTAGGAAGTGTGACATTCATCCCAACCATCTTTACTTACTAGATAAGGAGCGGAGACTTTGTCGTTATCTCCTAGTGTGTAAAAGAAAACCGTAACGGGAAGATACAAATGCGGGGGGCAAAACGAACCGCTAGCACCCAATTCAGCAGTGAAACCCTGGACGGTCGAGACGGGCTCCAATCTACCATTTAAAACGCTCTCTTCGAAGGAACCTATTCGAAAATTCCATAAAACAACGCAATTAATTAAAACCGTTTGCGAGGGAAATTCATAAAAACGACTAAGGAAACGTTCGTGGTACTTGCCTAACAATGGCAATGGTGAAAGACTGTGGTAATTTATTTGTTTCGAGGCCATTGACCAAGCTCCTGGACTCGCTGGACTCTTCAGGCTTCCCTCGGATTCGTTCTCGTCTTCTGAGCTTAACGAGTTTGAGGGTTCGAATAGAGCACTGTAAAAAATTCTTTTGTAAAACAAACTTCTGGACCACTTCATACTGAACTTCCGAACCAAAAGTGTTCGAACCTTTTTATTGCCGAGACGGAATTGAGGGAAGAATCGAAGGAAAAACTGCTGTTATTCCTTCTGACTGGAGCTGGGGAGGAAGTTAACGGAAGTCCGGAGCAACGGTGAAAAACGAGCTGAGCAGCAGAATCCAGCGAACGCCTGAACTTCAGCTTGTCGTGGGCCGAAGGTACTGGAATGGTTTTTATGCTGTTTGCGTTACCGTTTCCGCTTTCCTCGAACAAATCCTCGTACCCATCTGAAATTCTCTCCTGAAAAAAAAAACCGACCTCGCAATTAATTCAACATGTAACCCAGCTTTCGAAGCTGACACTAACCACACAGCTGACACTGACCTCTTGCTTGAGATCTTGTTTATCGAAATGACAATGGACTCTGGTCAAGCTTTTCGAGGTCGAACAATCATCGACGTCCGAATCCTCATCCTCACTTTTGAGATCTGGACCAGTGCTATCGCGAACACTGAACGGAACCTGTGTGACGGAACTGTTTGACTGCTGTTTTTCTGAAACCTCGACTTTGGCTTTCAGTTCTACTATATTTTCGTGTACGTAACTTTTCATTGGATCTTTCAGTTTCTCCAGGAACAGACCGCCCTTTCCTAAAAGTTTCTCCTCTTTCCCCTCGCTCCTACCAACTTTTTCTTTTAAAATACTATCACATATTTTCTGAGATCTCGAATCTCTTTTTACGGTCAATTTACTTTTCGACTTTCTTGTGGTTCTTAAAATGGCCGCCAAAAAAGGATTTGAAGTCTCTGAATAACCATCCGAGGATTCCGCTTCCGAATCCGAACTGTAACCGGCAGCGGAAGAGCTGGCAATGGCGCATCCCCTTTTGAAAGCTTCCAGGCTTTCCGTTCGCACCCAGGTCAAAGCCCGTGGTGGATTTTCCTTCGCTTCCGGTGACGGTTTCCTTCGACTAGACCCACTTTCATCCGCATTCGCGGCTTCTTCAACCAGCCTTTCTGAACATTCGGAGCTTTCCCCTCTACTATTGGCATCTTCCTCCGACTTTCCACTTTCCAATGGAAGACTTAAGGATATTGGTGTTTCTGGTAAATAGGTATTACGCGATAAATTATTACAACTAATATCGATATTGGCATTGGTAGTGGGCCTTGGAGGAGATTCCCAGAAAAAAGCCTTCGACGATTGGTCTTGCACCTGAGAACAGCTAGGAAAGCTGAAGAGTGCCTTCGAATTAAACAACTCATTTCCTTCCTCTTCCTCGTATTTTTCCTTCAACGCTGACTTGCAACCGTCGACTTCTTTAAACTTTCCGTGAAGTATTTTCTCCGTCTCGAAACCGGTCAGGAGATGGAAATCGGGAGATCCTCGAGAGACGCCCTTGGCATCATCCGCGCCATCGCTCACTCCGACTTTGCTTAGAGAACGCCTTCTCTTCGGTTTCTCGACGTTCCCCTCCGAACTGCACAAATCGTTTTCCTCCTCGCATTCCCACTTGCAGTGATGTTTACCGGAAATGGCACAAGAAATCTGCATTCGATCATCTAGTATATCCATTACCGTTTTCGTTTCTTCCTTTTTCTTTCCCGCGTCTGAATTCAAGTCGACGGTTGAGCTCGAAGCGTTCGCTTTGCTTTTCACTTTCGTCCTAAAGTCACTTTTTCTTTTGGAATCACTTAAGCTGTTTAAGCCGATCATGAGGTCTAACGTCGGATCGACTACCTTCTGCTCGAAGTAATTACACGAATATGAATCGAAATGCCCAAAATCGCTCTGAGGTTTCACCAGTTCGGACAGTTCTGCGGGAAAGACAGACGACTTGGGTTTCTTGTATTCGGCCTTCGAGGACTCTCCCTGGTAAGATTTGAGAGATTCTCTTTGAAACATTCTCTTCCCTCCGAAATAGTCTTCCCCTTGAGGCTTCTTCATGTCCACTGGTATCCCGTCCAAGAATTCTGCTACCGGACAATTCTGGAATTCAAGGCTCGACGACGAGCCATACAGCGTGATGTGTTTCTTCCTCTTCCTTTCCTGAACTTCGCTCGTCTTTTTCCGAACGCCTTGGAACTTTAGTGGCAATTTACTCTCTAGCAATTCTCCTTTCGCTTCTGCCGAAAATTTTGAATGCAAAACTTCCGGACTCAGGTAGACTTTTTCCTTGCTCAGTTTCGCCGGTTCCTTACCCTCAAAATGGGAACAACACTGAGCTGCATCCAAGAGAACGCTTGGATGCTGTGGACAGTAAACTGACGGAATTTTTTCCATGCGTGGTAACGTTTTCACCGAAATCTGCAATACAACAACAATAAAATCAAAACCTTGAACTTACTACCTTAAAATTGTTTTAAATCCTGGCCGCTTATCCACACTCCTCTCTATAACACCCACCTTCATCCAAACAGTTTTGTTCACATCGGCAACAGGGAAATCATGGTTAACGAAATTCTCATCGCCTATAAATGTCGAATCCTCTGGAACTCCTACTCTGTAAATCACGTGAGCTGGTTTCATTCCGTTATTACTCATATACCAGGCGGTGAGTTGGGAAAAATGAAGAAGTGATCTAACAGCTTGATACAGATTCATGACTGACATTTGAGATGATGACTCTTGGATCCTGAGAAAATCATGATTATTAATTATAACCATTACTTTGGCACGAATAATTATTAGTCAATAAGGAGATCTATGATGAAGTGGTCAAAGCGCTGTTTATAGAAGTTATGGTCTTGAGTTAGAATTCTCTCCTGTATCCTGTTGTTCCCAAGGGTGACAAAAAACGGGATGAAACTTAAAATTAATTCTCTTTTCGCGTGAACTATTTTTTAAAGACAAGGCGAGGTGAGTGATTAAGACAGTTAAATGAGCTACTTTAACAACACACTTTTATGGGGTAATATTTCCTACTTTTACCCGTTCGATAATCATTACCAAACGAGAATACTAATTTTCTTTCGGTTAATTATTAACTGTAATAAATCTGACATTCTCAAACACTTTATAAAAAAATGAAAATTCCAATTTAGTGTAATTTAAGGTTTTCTTTTCCAGACTCCTACTTTGAATTCTTGATGTGGTCAAAGGTACACATTGATGACTGATACAGAAAACATTAAGTACAGAACAGAAAGGGATGGTGACAGGTTGTTGTTGCGGGCCCAAGTAAGCCCGCTCAGTAGGTAAATATTAGATGTACCAAAATGTTCTGTCCGTTTTTACAATAATATTAACACAATAGTATAAATTTATCGTACCTTATAAGATCTTCATTGAATAATATAATTGCTTGCAAATAATTAATAATATCATGATTCATATTCATTTTGGTTCAATCGCTAGATCAGTGTGTATAAAGTCAGTGAGAAAAGGAGAGAGTCAAAAAAGCGACAAATAGTATAAGCAAATGTGGGTCGAAATTGATGTAACATTATCGGACAGAACTTTCCTGTAGACCTAATATGTCTAGAACTATACATAATACCCGATTTATCACTTTTACCGTAACGTATATATGTACTTGTACGCCCTCCTTGGGTGTCATAAACACACAAAAGCGTAACCTCTTTCAGGAATACAATGCCTGAATTTCGCGACATCATTTCAAAACGCCTAAATCAAATTATGTTCTTATAAGAACGACCTCAACATTATTAATACCGAGTAAATAAATAAATAAAATAATTTATTGAACTGTTTAATTAGACTCGTGAATGACCTCGCTCCCATATTTATCGGTTCGTCAAATCCCGGGTGTCAGATTTAAATTCTAGGCTTGTTCGTAAGAAAGTTACTTACTGCTTGTGACCGATTGTTATTGTCCATTGTTCCAGAACCACGTCCCGCTTCGAAGGTTGAGACGAAACCAAAGTTGACTGACTCCTCAGTTCTCCGCAAAGGCAATCGGGTCCCAGAGACACTTCGATGCAGACGGAAGGTGACTTCGATTGAAAATTTAGCAGACTTTGCTTCAGATTGTTATATCGAATGCAGAACATGTTGTTCTCCGTACATTTGTGAACGTTGTGCGTGTCTTTGTTGTAGAATTTCATAAAATTCGGGCAGTGAGGTCCTTCATTGTAGGGTTTCGTGGATTTAGCACTCGCTTCGCTGCAATAAACCAAAAACACAAACTTTTCATTACAAATCCGAGAATTGGATGATAAGTCGGACGTTTCCAAAAATAAAAACCAAAGCCAAACCGTAAATTTAATAAAAATTTTGGGCGTTACCGAGTTAAACAAAATAAATGCGAGCTTACCCAGATGCGGTGGCATCTCCAACTGCTTTTGGGGTTCTCCCTTCGATAATGAGAATCCCCATGTGGCAGAGGACCTCATACGGATCGCTGGTGGCTCCATCACTTTCCAAAATCGAATGCATTTTATTCCTGTGGAAAATAGAAACAAAAAATTAATTCCAATTACAAATTCAAAATTATCTCCAACCCCTACACAACTACAAGAGAACTTATATTTATATTAATATATATTATTATAATTACATATAATTTATATTAATATTTCATATTAACAAGTATTACATTACAATGAGTAAACTTGATTTTGGGAAGATGTGTGTTCCAGAATAATTTTAGCCTAAAGTATTTATCTAGTGTCAGTTACGATGATGTGCAATGGTACATTTTCTTTGTTGTACTGCATGAGAAGAATACATTACAATGTTGGTGATTTTCAATTCTTATTACTATTATTCCTCTTTTATTATTAGTCTTTTACTGTCTTACTGTCTCCCTCCTAATCGTCATTCATTCATTCTTTCTTCCTCCTTCCTTTCTCTCCTAACAAAATTTTAACAGATGACCATTCAATTTTGTGGTTATCACAATTTATACATCCCTTAAATAACACAAACTAAAATCTGTCAAATTTTTATTCAATGCTTCCAGACTATCTTCGAAAGTTTAATTCATGCGAACACATTTCAACGATATAAAAATCGAAAATCACGAAGGAAGACAGTTATGAAAGACAAAACCATATTGCAATAACCTGGTCGGAATATTGACCCACATGCACGATGCAAAAAGTAGGTCTGATACTCGCTGTCTCAAAGTGATTACGAGCCGCATTTCAATGCCCTGTCAAATAACAAACTTCACTAGCACAGGTACGGCTTTTCTTTTCATTCCCCATCCCTACATACCTGGAAGGGTGTGGAAGGGAAAGAAGGTGAAGAGGGGAAATAATCACGGCGGAAGGTAACAACGCCGACCGAAACTTTTGGTCCACTTTCACGGCATCGTCTTCCAGAACCGTGTCAAAGGTTACGGTGAAATCATACCGAAGAATTACCATTTTGCGGGTTTGGCAACTTGTTCGCCTTGTGTGCAAAATGTAGAAATTGTCTTTATCCGCCACTTACAGTGCTCGTTGTACGTAATATATTGAGTTCCTTTACTTTCGGTTTTAAAGTAACGACGCGTTAAGAAGTTATAGAAAAAAATTATCCTAATTCGAATTGCGAAATTTACGATTTCTTTGCCTTTTTTTTCAGATAAGATAATTATTATTATATTTCAAGGTTATTTTGGCCGACGGCTAACGAGTCCAAATTTCTCAAATAAAAATATTGGGAATGAAGGGAAGAGGGGGGAAAGTGTTATCATCCAACTTTTTTCGTTTCTCTCAAAATTTGATTCATTTTTTGCCCTCCGGCCATGCAATTTTAGGGAAAAAGCTTGTAAAAAAACGATTAACCAACTAAACAAGAACTTTTATAAAAATTAAAAGTATATTCACTATCGTATAAATAAATTGACCTTATTGCACCCTAATTGGAGATAGAAGAACCTTTCCCTGAGGACCAAATTAAGGATCCTCGAGTCGAATGTGAAATCGTCGCTTCTCTACGGGTGTGAGATGTAGAAGGTGACGAGGAATATAACCCGCATGACTCAGTGTATAGTGAACAGGTTCCTATGAGTGGTCGTGGGTGTAAGGTGGTCCAATGTTATCTACGACTAAGAGCTATGGCTCCGAACGCACCAGAAGCTCTTAAAAGCACAAGTGAGAGCGAGGAAATGGGATGAATTGGGCACACTCTTCGCTAAGGACAAGACCAGATTCCAAAACAAGCCCACAACTGAAACCCACAAGACAGCCGAAGAAGAGGAAGATCAAGAAAGACAAGGGAGGCGAACAGTGAAAGAGGAGTTGGCTGCAGCAAAGAAAACAGGCCTCAACCGAGACCGACGGCAGGCCCTTGGACTTATTATTATGTGAGAGGATTTTCGTTTTATAACCGTTTTTAGGGGTGCTAAAAGTGAATGTATGAAGAAACTAAGTTTCCTACCATATCAATATTACATTAACAAAATATTTGTATAGATTCGGAAGTAAACGTGGAAACTGAAACTTATTTCGAGTCTGTTTAACGACTCGTAAGCACATTCTAACACTGCACTCGTTTTTTCTTGGGTAAAACAAGATACAGGAGGAGAATTTGAACTCTCGATTATAACGTCTTAATCTCGCACTTAACCACTATATTACAGACCTCCCGCAATTACCGAAAAAAAAGAACCAAAATCTATACCCAAATACTGATAAATTATATACAGAGTTTTTGGCAAATTTTCTATTTGTTTTTAACAACTTAAAAAGAATATGTAAAATGAATAATAACTACTCACATGATCGTATTTCTAAAGAACAAGAACATGGCGAAAAGTATGTCAAAACAGTATAAATTTATCTCACAGAGACGAGTATTCAGTGACAATTTTTTTGTATTGCGTGATGGTACACTATAATAATAAAACACAAATTTCTCGTACATGGAAACATTAAAATAGAACCACTTCTAAAATTTATTAATTTTCTTTTTGCTTTTTAAAACTTTCGAGACAAACGACGTTCATTCATACAAGAGCCAAACCCAAAATCACTATTCAACAGGCATATCAACACGAAGCACGGGGAGACGTCTTAAAATTTTTTGATAAAATATAATTTATGAATTTATTATTTAAAACCAAAATTTGTTAGTTGTTGTCCTATCCAATCAAGAAAGCTTTTCGACTACGGTTTTGGGTGCAAGCTCGGAGATACGCTCGCTTTACTGTTAATTCAAACAAGGTTGTCTTATGCAATTAAACTAAGTTTGCAAATAGTAAAATAAAAGCTTCACACATGGCAACATTGACTTAAATCAAGATCACTCTCTTTTAATGAGCTAAAAGGAAAAGTTTGACGTTCTGAACAATACCCCACGTGTTCAATCTCTCGCAATTAATCTCAAAAACCGCTTCGATTTATCAAAACACTGATAAAGAAAAGAAAAAAAAACAATTTCTGCTAATGTCTTGATATGGGGTTCTTTATACCTTTCCAAAGCAGGTCTATTGAACGAAACTGTGGTTTTTAGACCGTTCACTCTCCACATCTTCCTTCTCGTCCATTTTCTTCCATTTCCCGGGCTCAGTAATTTGAACAATGATTTCACGTCAGAGAAAGTGAGAAAATCTTCGACTACAGCCACGAACTCTATTCTTCAAGCCTAAGAATTAATTACACCTCAGTGAACCCATCATTCATTATATTATGTGTTTCCTTTTATATTAGGCCACCGGCCTCAGCCATCATTTCAACGAACTTTGACATCGACAATCACAAAGGAAATAAATCGTCTGCGAGATGCTTAGAAACACGCCAAATTAAAAGCGACCATCTGCCTTTTCTCGATAAATTCGGCTTTTATGTATTGTGAAGGAAACACTCGCTTACTTTATGGATTTATTACAAACCGCGTAAAAAAGCCAGGACCGATCACTGAAAGAATCTTTTACTTCATTTCATTCAATGAAAGTGTAGAAACTTATTTTCTGATGTTTGGGGTTCCCTCCTGGACTAATCCAAATCCAATTAATTAGAAAAAAAAATCACCCTACACCCTTCACCCCCAAAATAATTTATCCTTTAACACGACTTTCAAGCTCAAAATAGTGCCGAAAATCGAGTGCGGTTTGTGGTTGCGAACTAATTTCAGATAAGAAATCTTATCTCCATTTAAAGAGATATGATTCTAAGGTATAAAATTATATTATGATCATTAAAATTGTATTATAACATTAAGCAAACAGAGATTGGGAACCAGCTTCAAAGAACCAAAACAAAAACAATGGATTCGCGTATCAAACCACGTAATGAGTGAAAGTCACCTTTCTAGTGCTAAAGAGTTACTAAAGCTTAATGAGCTTTTGTCTTGAAAATAGATTCTACGGCAATATAATACGAGAACCTGAATTTCAGGAATGGCTTAGGTAGCGTTTCATAGACATTCTAACGGCTGAGCTTTCGACTAATTTACTTCGTGTCTTTTCTCTTGAACTTTTCAAGGTCTGCCTTTTTAGGCATCCAGTCCTCATACAAGGTCTTACCAACTGTATAACATCACGTGACTTTAACGAGTAGAGATAAAAGAAACTTTTGTAGTTAGCAACTTCCCTTCCGTGCTATTTAAATTTGTTTCTGACCTCTTTGAGGGAAGTTTAAAATAAACAAAAACGTGATTTTTCGGGGAGGGAGGAGGGAGGGAAGAGAAGGAAAATTTTGTGAAATTTCAGGACGCCAGCAGCCTGACTCATTAGGAATCCGCGTGGGGCATTCTTTTCATAACATTTTTTATAAACTTACCCTTAACGCATCCCATCAAACCCACAGCAAAGTTAGTTTTCCCCTTCCTGGATGTTAGGTCCTCGATTCGACACTAAATACAAAATGGAAAAAGAGAACCTAACTTTACTATCTAAATAACCATTTTTACAATTTTCACTGGTGAGTTTCTCCTAAAATGCTGTTTCTCAACAGAAGACATCTTCACTGTACTGAGCGGGGGAGGAAGGACAGGAAATAGAAAACACGAAACAAAAAAAAAGCTTTCGCTCTTTTCCTTCCAATCTCCATCCATTGAAACTTGAACCGAAGCTCCACCATTTCCATCGCATCAAGTTTCTTTTTCCCGATTTTCCTTTTCATAGAAACCTCTTTAAATCCATTCTTCTCTTTGTTCTCCCCGTCTGACCTTTTCGATTTCCCATCTTCTTTAGTTTCCGTTCTTATTATAGCAATTTCCCAGAAACCGTACACCACGGAGTAAGTAATTGATTTTAGAAATATCCACCAATTCCAATCATCCAAAAAGTGTGCAAATGTTTATAAAATGAAATATCGAAGGAATCATTCAACATTTATGACATAAACTATCCAAGAAAAAACAAAAAAAAAGTCAGGAGATTACATCTCAAATATGATTTTGAGAAGCGTAATATTGTGCAACTCTCAAGTTCATCTTCGGCCTTCGAAAAACAAGAGAAAGCGTCAGAGGCCTTCTCGCCCCTCTTCCCCCAAAACATCAAGTCCTCTATGGTTCTCTACGGTATTCCAATTGATTCACACACTCCACACTCACACATACGGAGAGATTCACTTAAAGGTCACTGAACTGAAATTCTTTGCACTCCGTATTTTCGTATTTATCACCATAAATAAATTGTCCACGTTTGGAGAAACTAAATTTCTACATGCATTTCTATAAAATCTCTCAACATCCTAGATAAGAGACTATAATTCATATTAAATGTCTTTCAAACTGAGTCCTCACATCGATAAACAGGTCGGCCTGTTGTTACCTCTTCGTCTTAGAATCTGCAACAAGACCTCACGCAAACCAACATAGAAACCTATTTAAACAACTACTACGTTCATTACTTCTTGCCTCGAGGCCTTGTTCAGGATAGTGAACAGGGTAAGTGGGTAGACAGAAAGGGCATCACACCCTAGATTCCACTTCGCCCCCATTTTCCGAAACAATTGAAAACTGATAATAAAATTTTAATTGATCTATCACATCGCCAGCCAATGGTCGCTGCTAATTATCGCTGTGCCTGTCTGTCTGTCTGTTTAAATCATTTCCTCTTTTGTTAGCACTGACCAATACGCCGATCTATTCCGAGCAAACGTCCTTAAAAGTCGACGAGTTGGCGTCGAATTTACGATCACTGTCAAACAAAATAACTGTAAACTTTGGACGGTTGGAAATTCAAAAAACGCAGATAATTAATTAAAAAATCGACATAGGCGAAAAGCTCTGTTAGGTAATTTTGGAATTATTTCCCAAAATCAAAAAACAAAGACAGACTCCAAGGGCGGACAACAACCCCGATGCACATTACGACTTTTCCTCGTACGTCACGTGAGTGACTGCAGGGGCGGAAGAGAGAAGAGAGAGAGAGAGAAAGCACTGATCTAGTCAAACCGAAACGGTTTATTTTGAAAAGCACGTGTTTCGTGAACTATTTATTAGGTGAACGACCGAAGCCATGCCAGACCTTGGAATCATGTGTTTGATTCCGATATAACTTGCGTGCATTCTTAGGTACGCCTCCCATAGAACAAAAAAAGTCGAACTTCGGGTTAAAGTACTCTCTTCCTCCGTCGCCGTTTTCTCTCTCTGATTTTACAGAGATCATCGCTCCATCGCAACTTAACTAAGATCATCATAAGTCCGTCACTGTCTTTGTTCTCTATTCCCTCGTTCTGTCTTTGTTTCTATTCACGTTTGCCATAATTAATTTAACATCAAAAGAAGCGCCGAGAAACCGAAAACCATCGCTTTTTTAATTATCAGATGACCATTTTCCATCCATAGATGTTCATTACAGTTAGTTTCACTTGCTCTTCTAAGCGTACCTTAAAAGCAAAAGGCTCATCCAACTAGAAAGCAAGAAAATCCACATCGAGATAGTGTGGTATCTGGAGGAACTTTATCAAAGGAATTTCAAATTGCTCGAAACCACATCATTTAAACCAAGAACATTTCAGATCTCTTATCATATTTGTCCTTATCTGCTGCTAGAAAAACCACCATGGCGTTGTTACGGGAATTCAGGTTCTTCCGTCTTTCTATTCCTCTCACACAGCAGAATGGCATACAATTTTTCGAACCTTATCTTCAGGCTTATAATCTATTATCTAATGATAGGTAATGAAGTGCAACTTTTGACTGCAATCCATTAGGAGAAAATTCCTTTTTTAAGGTGAATTTTATCATAAATGTTAGAGATTTTGGCCCTCAAGTTAAATTTCTTGGTTGAATTAGAAATAGCTCAACCAGACATTTAGCATTTTGTTTTCTGTCATAACTGGAACCATCCTTCGTAGAAAGAAGTTTAGTCTGAACATTAAAGAATTCATTTATGAAGTGAATTCATCTCATGATGAATTGTCCAAGAAAGAGTGTAGTATTTATGAAATGAATAATGTAACAAAGTTTACAATATTTATGAATCAAACTATTTGAGAATGTGTGCAATATTTATGAATTGAATTGGAATTATAGGTGCAATTTGAAAGACAGGGAGACGTCTGGTTAAGGTAAGAGAAATCTCTTTCTCACCTCTTTCCAAAAATTTGACTCGAACGAGTAGCAATCAAAACTTTAACATCATTAACATCAAATCCCATTTTTGATAATACAAATAACGAGGAAAAGAAAAACAAGAAAAGATTCTGGGAAACCACAATCTCTAATGACAATTCAATTTATCGACTGTCACTCGCAAATGAAAAAAGTTTTAATACCACACATGTTAACATCTATTTACGAACTCTCATTAACTCCTCAGATTTTCGAAATTGTTTGTTTCGATATGGTCAACCTTTCCAAGCCTCCTCTTATTTTTCTTTGGTCACGACTTTACCGAAGGAGAAATCATTTGTGCCATGAAAATAAAAATTAATAAATAGCGGATGCTAGCCAACAAAAAAGTCCTTCAAACACGATTGCGTAATAATTGCGTTCAGCTGGTGAATTCGCAAGTAAGAACAAGCCGTTAAGACGCCACAATCAGTTACACAAAAACTGTATTTATGCCTTTTCTTATGTGAATAATTAATTTCTTGAAGAAGGTAACCAACCACTGAGTAACCTTACAACGAAGGTAATATTGTGCCACAGACCATCATCATCACCACTGAGCTATTCTTTTGCTGCAGTAAAGAAACCCGTGTAACATGTATCATTTCAAGTTTTCTTTTAAATACACGCAAATTATTTGTTTTGAGGAAATCGTATGATTATATTTTTTTTAGTATCTTATACAATTCCATAATTAGTAAGAAGCAAGATTGACACAGGGAGGTCAACTGCGTAACCGATAAAGTTGAACACGCGAAAACACTACATACATCCCACTCGGCACACATTATTTATATAAATAATCAGTAAAAGCTCATTTAACTGCACACGTTTCTTAGGCGCGTTAAATGAAAACAGCATGCAACAAAGTTACCTATAGCGACCAACCACATATGGTTTCTTAGTCTATGTTCCAACTTGAAGTTTCTTTTCAATCAATAATTAATAATCTAGTAAAAAATTTCTTTGCACTCGTTTCAATATTTGCCATATATTATCGCGCAAATAATCTCAAAAACTCAAACAAATCCACGGCCTATATACTTCAAACCTATACACACACGTGATTAGCCCACATGCGTTCCTTAGACTCACGTGGATTTTCACAATTCTCTTCGCACATACTGTGCGACTTCAACTAACACAAAAACCACATGTAAAGTTACAAATCAAAATTCGCCTTGAAAGTATAGTTATAGTTAATATATCCGCGGGGAAATATAGTTATAGTTGAGTTTTAATTTCGTTTGACACCTTTTTTGGTATAAAAGGACACTGGATGAGGATTTCAACTCGTCACTATAACTTCTTAGTGTGACACTTAACCACTGTACCCCAGACCTCCCGCTGTATACTGTACATCAAAATATATAAGTCAGTTTTAATTATAAATTGCGTGATACTGCCTTCCGCATGATACTGCGATGCTTGGCCAAGACGGACCAAATCCCACTAAAAAAATAACACAATTACTTCTCTTTAAGAACAATTTATTTCAACAAATAGCGAACGTGTAAGCGATGCGTTTTGAAAAAAAAATTATTTACGCTTGGACTAATTTTTTAAATTCCGTTTGAATGCATGAGGAGTGAGGAACAGAAGGGACAGATGAATCAGAGACGATGCTGTACAATTATAACTCATCTCAAAACTATCTTTAGTTGAAAAATTTTCCATCGGAAGAGGAAAAAAGTCCAATCTCCGAGAGGTAACCCTCGCTTGATATCGTTCTTTTTACTGCAAGGAAGCCAAAAATAAATGCATCTTTTTTCTTCTTTTCTATCCTCCCCACCACCACCCCTTCCCCTAAATACATGCGCATTTGATTTCCATTGCAGCAGTGCTTGGAAAACTGAGCAAGATATTTCAAGGTAAATTTCAAGACCCCCACCACCACTTTCACAATAAACGACGACAACAACAACCAAAACTCGAAGAGATCATCGTTCGGAGGACGAAGTCCTACACCCAAGATACGTCTCTCACTTGAGATAAGGTCAAAGACCGCAAAATGTTATATTTCCCCAGTTTAAAGCGGTCTGTCATTAGGACTGACTTGCCCGTTTAATTGCGCAGTTTTTCCCCGCCCGACTCCTCAAGCTTTGACCCACTTTGAAATGTTTCATTTTTCTTCAATTATTTTAATACAAAATTAATAATGATCCTATGAACCCTCTAACCGCAGGCTGGCCAACCCAAAATGATATTATAGACCATCTGAAGGTGTATCATAAATCTTCAAGCCATATAGAAAATTTTGTTTCCACACATTAAACTTAGACTGCGGGACGTACGTGGTGTAGTGGTTGAGTGTCAGACTAAGAAGTTATAGTCGCGAGTACAGATCGTCTTCCCGTATCCCGTTTTACCCCATAAATAGGTGGAAAACGAGATTTAAACTCAACTAAAACTATACATTACATACTAAAAGAAATATTTGGACAAAATCAGGAAATACCTATGAATTGTTGAACCGAACTCAACAATAAGAGAAGCAGAAACGGATTCAAACCCGATGGTAGAAAAGTATTGTGAAGAAGACGAAGCTTCTCGACAGACCTTTAAGCCTCCCTTGATTGATTGGTTAATTAAAAAAAACGGAACTATTAAAAATATTTTTTATTACAGCAATATTTGTTTCTTCACTTTTTCACTTAGGTTTTGTAAAAGTATGATGAATTTCACGGACTGCCGACTGGTTGTAGCACTTCGTTCTGTTACTCAGCAATAAATCCAAATTTTGATAAGCAGTCCATGTCAACAAAGATTTCCAGTGGGATAAATCGACACAAATCCCTTAGCATCCTTAACTGCCATCTATACTTATGATAGTAATACTTGTGCCTACGCTATTTCTTTTTTTATACGTTAAAGTCAAAAAGAAAAATAAAATCCAGATGACTGATGGCATAACCAAATTAAAAAAGTAGTGTATGATGAAATTAATGAATAGAAACATCAGACCTTGGCATACAATAAGGTACAACCAAAAGGCCTGTTCCGAACAAAGGCACGGTTACCTTAAAAACCAAAAGTAAGTTCCAATAAAGATAAAATTCTACTAGACAATATTCATTTCGTTATTACAGTACAATTTTCATATAATTATGAAATAAAGTTATCATACACTATAAATCCATACTTTTGGCTCAATAATATTTTCTACAGCTTCTCTTAATATTAATATATAAAAAACCTTCTATATCAAACGTCTACAATATAAGGTTCCATCCAAGAAGGGAATATTAAATTTTTCTCATTTTACTTTTTCCGGTGTATTTAGAGAAAGGTGAAAATGTATTTAGAGAGAGGGGGGCGAAGAAGAAAAGCTATACATTTTTTGTTGGCTGCCCTGCAGAAAAAAAAAGAAAGAATGAAAAAAAAAATGAACGATATCAAGGGAGGGTCGTTTTGAAAGAGTGAGAAGTTGACCGGGAGTTGAGAGATGTCACCAAAAGTCCCTCCAACTACATTAAACCAACCTAAAATATTAATAAAAACACTAAAGGGCCCCTCAGCGGGCCACGGTAAATTTATCAAACATTGACCGATAAAAAGATTGTAGACCACAGTTCTCTATACTAAAAACTCAATGATGACCTTCCTAAAACAAAGAGGAAAATCCTTTTTACGTAGTAACAAGTTTTAATGGCCGCCTCCTTCTACATGCCAGCGATTTTTTTCTCAACCATAATTTATAATAAATTTAAAAAAAAGTCTTCTAAAGACCAATCTTATAAATAATCCACGCACGAAGTCTTCCTCCAACTATTTCCATTCGAATCGAAACAAATCATTAAGCTTTTGCTAACAATGACATATAGACAAAGGGAAAAAAATTTCAACGCATTTTGTTCAAATGCGTAATTCGCCAGTGTTCAGTATGGCGCATCAAATTCGACTCAACTTTTTATTACCCGAAGGCCGTACGACCAAAACTACTTAAGTCATTTTTTATAACCAAACCATCTGTCTTCCGGAATGGAAAACGAATAAAAAAAGTGCCCTAACTTCTAAACATTTTACGCTGATATTGTTAGTGACCCTGATTCTGGTTAACAAATCTTTCTGTTCAAATTTTAAAGAAAAGAATTAATCATGTTAATCAATTAGTTACTTTCACATTTAGCAGACGTTTCGCTATAGCCAAAGGAACTCTCAGAAGGAAAGCCTCCAAACCATAAACCCTCCAAATGATTTCCTGAAAAATCGTACTGGGAACTTTGGGACACATCCTTGTGGCTATACTCGAACACCACCTTTATACTTTCGTCGAAAATAAAATGAAAATGTTAACTACCATAAACGAATTTAGGTATTAATGACGTTCCCTAACTTCCTTCGATGTGGTTTTTCTTAAATGGTATAGACGACTGGAAAGTCAAATTTTTCTATATTTTATTTATTTACAATAGGTAGATTTGTAGTATATTGGTCAAAGCACCAGACTATAAAAGTTATGGTCGTGAGTTTGAATCCTCCCTACATCCTGTTATACTCAAGGGTGACAAAACCAGATTAAAATTCAAACTAAAAAAGTATATATTATATTTACTTAAAATAGCTTTCAAAGGTGTCGAAGTCAAAACAAGAAAGTGTCGTTACAGTCAATCTATTCTCCATCTCAAATTCACAGACCTAACATTCAATCAACATAAAATGTTTACGAAAAGTTTAGAATTATTTCTGGCGTAGAAAGCAAGCGATCGCGTTCTAAATTCGAAACAAGGTCTTGATATATCACCAGTATTGGAAGCGAGTATTGAAGAAAGCGAGAGGAAGCTTTTACATCTTTATAGGTCAGTTGGGCGATGAAACTTAGTCCCACAAATAGTTATTGGCTACTGTTGAACCCAATATTAATTCAACACAGAATTCAATGTTAAAATAAAATTCAACGGCTATATTTTCATTTCAGTACCCAAACTTCAAAGTCATCGACCTCCCTTATAATCATCAATAAAAACTTTGGCATTTGTAGTATATATAATATATATTATAAATTCCACATTTTAAAATATTGATGATTATAAGGGAGGTCGACGACTTTAAAGTTTGGGTACCCAGTTCAAAATAACACAAAAGGGGGAATGGGGATAACATCAAAACAAATACTGATACGTAGGAGAAGTTAAGGACTAGGTAGAAGACATGGGGAAACAGCAGGGCTAGAAAAATACAGAAATGTCATATTCGGGATAAATAAATTACGAAAGTTTCTTCATTAAGAAAGTGTTTAATGTTTTAATCGAGCTGTTGCCATTTTTCCATTTACACACAAAACGAAAATAAAATTACCTAAAAGGGAAATTATAGCCGAGAAATATGAAAGTTGATACAAGAAAATAGTGAATTTTAGATGAATCTTGGTTATTATAAAGCCATCTATGGGTTGTAACCTCACGAACAAAGAAAGATAGTTTTTTATCAGCCAAGGTTTACCGAACGGAACTAATTACGATAAGTCATCGCCTTTTGTTGCCATTAATGACGAAATGGAATTTGAAAAACTTTTCCGGATTATTCAAGTCCCGCGATTTTTTTTCTCTGACTGGATGACCCACTAAAATTTTACTCTAACAACTTATTTATGACAATAGTTGCAACTAATTCTAAGAGTTTTCACCCATTATTTAGGCTTGGAGAAGTCCGAAAGAACACGTAAACCACTGTCCCCACAGATTTATGAACGTACCAATGGAAAGAAGTTAAACCATGATTGCTGATTGTATAAATAGAGAGTTAAAAAAATTGCAAAGTAAGAGAAAAACGAGGAGAAAATGAGCGTTTATGTGGTGATGGACCCATTTACGCGATTAAACCAGTTGGAGATAAGATGAAATGTTTTCCTGATGGAAAACAACAACAAACTTTTTGGTCCTGTTGCCAGATTGAATCTGACTGAGAATCAGAGCCAGAGCCACTTTTCCACGAATTAAACACATTCAACCCTGAGGCAGATTTTCAACTCGTAAAACAGAAAAGTACGTAAACTCGTGCGCGGAATTGGTAAAATCCGCTAAAAGCTCGAAAAGGGTAATAGTAATCAGTCTTCCTGTTTCAAATATTCGACAAATAGACCAGAAAAGCATTATTGACGTGAAGGACTACAGAAAGTGATGGGCCTTTACATTTTGTCTACCCTTTTGCCTTTGGGTTACTGAACTCACGAAAATAAGGTCGCGTGAGTTGGTGAACTTTTTCAGTTTCTTTGTATCTGTCAATGTATTTCACCAAGGAAAATGAACTGGGGAAAATGAGGGGGGGGAAGAAAAGAACTGGGCTTTGTTAAAATTTTTGAGAGCTAAGACGTAATAAATTATCTTTAGATAAGTCCTTCACGAAATAGGAGAAACAAAATGAAATAATTAAATTCCACGTGGCCTATAAGCTGTTTTAAGCAAAAACAAAAAAAAAATTTACGTCGGCGGATCATTAAGGCTCGTTTTCTTTAAACCTGTCCTCGATGCTTTTTTTTTTAAATTCTAAGTTGAAGTCTTTCAAGGTCTTTAAAAATCATTTTGAAGTTCTTTTTTTTTATCTGTAAAAAAACACAGAGTCGTCTTTGATCGAAAAGAAAATGACGCCGAAACGTCTACGTGAAGTAACGATGCTACAATTCAGGCCGTCTCACAATACAGTGTTTGAGGTAAAAAGTCGCTCAAAAAAAGTTTATATTATATTTTAATCTAATTTACATTCAATAAAAACAATATATACAAGTCATAATATTGCATTTAAAACAAAAGTTGACAAATTAATAAGGAAAATATTAGGTCTACCGGAAAGTTTCGCCTGTTTTTAGTATAATACAAAAGTTATACTACATAATATAAAAGTATTTATAATATAATATAATACAAAAGTATAAATTTATCGTACCTAAAATAATCTTCATTGAATAATATAATTGCCATTATAATTTATGACTTATTTATATCAGCAATTTCTGATGTTGTCAAAAAGTGTTTTGCTCTAACATGATTTTTATAGTTTTTTCATTGATTAAAGATGGAAGTCCAGAGTGAGGCTCATCAAGAAAGTCAAAATTACCTAATTGTAATTTCTCAAACCATCTTCTGTAATTTCCATCAGAAACTGTATTTCATCCAACACCTTGGACAAATTATCCACACTTTCTGTATCAATCTTTCTATATAGTATTTGCACAAAACTACAGTGGCTTAAATGAACATCAAATCTGTCAATGAGCTAAGGGAAATTTCCGTCCTCCAATGGGAAATTATGGAAATGTTGACAAATTCAACGAAACTCCTGACAAAATCTAGGCAACTGTCTTTGCCGGTAACAGCCTACGAGTCTCCGAATCAGAAGTGCCGAATATCTGAGAAGAACTGACAGAAGCAAATCATCTGAGCAAACTTTTATTTAAATTCCTCAACTAGAGCTAGAGATTTTGTATACCAGGTAGTAAATGTGATAAATATTCAGCAATTTGTCACATTTACTAAGCATAGCCGATGACTATGAGTCTTTAGGAATTATTGATGCATACATTGTATATTTATCACGTTCACCGTAAAAAAATATAAGCATAGTATTATAATTATTTTGTAACTGTCTGCAGGTGTAAAGGCGAAAACAGAGTTTTAAATATATATTGTAACGTGTCTCCTGTCGTCGTGGGAAATTCATTAGAACTTTTCCATCGCTTCAAAGGTCAGTGTTTCGACACCCACATGAGATGATCTGCCTATTTCAGCCTTTCTAGCCGCCAACTTTCGAAGCCAACACGTTGCTCTGTTCTGTAAATCACTGTGTCTGTTAATTGTCCTATTGTACATTGTGGACACGTGGTAGTCAAGTAGGAGTTTAGACAACAAAAGAAGATTTATTGGAGATTTTGAAATCAACCGAAATCAGAAGACAAGGAAGCATCGGACTTAATGTTCAAATAAGAAACCATTAATGCTTTAAAGGAGACATGTTGTGCTTCGGACTCTGGCAAAAGACCCCAATTGCATAATTTCAAATTTGGGACGTGTTCCAAAATGCGTAAATCGTTAACTTTTAATCACTCTGGCCTGAAGAAATTTTATTTTAAAAATTCGTCTTCTTAAATAGTACAGGAACTAATGGTAGTGACAAAATATTAAAGGTAGTTGTTGTACGGCCAATTCCTGTTGCAGCTTATACTGATCGACCTTCTATAATCGAGATGTGACTTTCACTCACTACTTGCTTTGATACGCTAATTTGGTGAGTGGACATGATTTTTTTTTTTTTGTTTCCTCGAAGTGACTTTCTAATTTATTTTTATATAATCTTACAATTAAAAATTATAGTATAATTTTATACCTTAGAATTATATCTCTTTGAATGAACACAAGATTTTCTTACCTAAAATTAGTTTGCAACCATAAACCGGACTGACAGTTGCTTATATTAACTCCGAACTTGAAAGTCACGAGTATAAAACTCCTTGATTTTTCACAAACATTCCACACTCTGGCTACTAAACCTATATCAAAAATAATTCACACATATGAAGGACTCATTTCACAAATAATGCATAATAATTTTCTCTTGGTAGCACCAAAAGTTTTCTGAAAACTTTAGTCATCCTTTTGGGAGAGGGGGAAGAAATACTAAAGATTTTGATTATGCACACAAATGAGTTTGTTTGTTTTCGGTCCTCATATTTCAGTTATTATTTTCAATCAGAGTGAGGTGGTGCTTATCTTTGATCTAAAAGAAAAAACTATTTGCAACAAGGTTAAACTTTCACCACCGCTCTAGTTTCTTTACAAAAGTTTTTTTTTCACCAAGAAGTGCCTCGGCGACCTACTTCTTCTAGGACGTATTTCTAAAGAAAAGTATCACCGGTTCACATTCGATTTGGGAAATGAAATGTTTACGAGGAAATTTCGTTTTGAGGCAAAAGGTTTTCGGAAACGAGGGTGACCTCGTTGGCTTGGGATTTGGTTGGCATATTTGCAAGTTCCTCCTTAAGAGCGATACATCCCTTAACAACAAATGTTTAGGTTTAACCAAATTTAACGAGGTCGCCAAAAGGATGGGGGATGACAACATGCCTTCATACACGTTCCTAATATATAAATAAGTCAGTGTTAACGCGAGCAAATTTCTTTTCATTTATTTACAAGGTCACCTAAACCTAAATGAAAATGTAATATTCGCCTTTCAGCGCTTTAATAAAACGCCAGACGGTTATAGGTCGCCTGCAGAATAAAAATAGTTAACTGTTTCTTGAAGTCAGGTCAAACAGAGGGATGTTTAATAAAGTTACTATATTCAGATGTTTCTGATTATGTTTCAGATTCTAGTTATGTTGTAATTCTGTTATGTTGATAGATTCTAGACCATGTTTCAGAATAATTAACATAATTTATAAATGCTGTCTTAAAATGAGTTATACTTTGGAATTGGTTCCGCTGTAGATATTTAACTTGTAGATGCAGTAATTAAACTTAAGCTCTAGTTTAAACAAAACTTCTCATTAACGCTATCTAAATGCTGCAATCACTTTGTTGCCATGTCTCGTACAATGGACCTGAAATGGAAAATTCACCGAATTCCAAAATTTTCCAAATAACGGGCGGCAGGGGTCACACATGTCCTTGCACATATTATTGTTGGAAACCTTCAAATCTTTCTTATGTCTACAAAATCCCGTTTTCAGAAAGCGTTCTTGTCATTTATCATCTTTACCCGTCATCGTCGTTATCAATGAGAAGAAAGAACAGGGATAACTATGGAATAACAATGATATGCTTCTCATATGTAGTTTCAAATCCTTTTTTTTTCTAAATTTACTTTGGCAAAGTCCTCTCTCGGTGTTTTTCGTCATCCTTTTTGTATAGGGTGACTAAGAACCGAGTCTCTTTATTAGAAGAAAAGTTATTTTTCACCTTAGCAGTCGGAGCTCAAGAGGAACTTCACGTTTTCTAATGGTTATGTCTACTGTCACGAAAGTGCACGATGGCCGAGGACAACAAGCCTATCCGTTTTGATAATTATAAATATTAATAATTATAATTGAGATTTAGAAAAAAATTATACTAATTAGTATGGAGAAGTGTGTGAGCGTGGGGGGAGGGTGGGGGGGAGATTTACTTATCGCGGTTGCATAATTCTGACTGGTACTTCCTTAGAGGAATTCGGCGTCCTTGCTTTACGCTTGGCCAACTTTCTTTTTTGCCAGACAAGTCTACTCAAATTTCCATCAAACACTAAGTAACGTGCTCCAGGTTAGAAATCATTTTCTTTTACATCGGGGACAGCTACTTGTTCTCGAGGACGCCTTTACAGTCATTCCCCTAAGGACCGAAAATTTTTTTTTCGGACCTGAGGGTGTGTCATTCTTAAACTTTCGAAAGCAGTTTCGTCTCGAGGCAAAAATAATTTATAACATTCGCAAGTTACTTTAAAAGTAATTCAAGGTTATGTGGGTGCCGTAAAATTCAACCAACAAAACTAATAAAACTTTTTCAGATATCAGTTCGGATCGGGAGGAGGGAAAACAGCCATCGCGACCCCAATTTCAATAACAAAATCCTTCACCTTGACCAAATACCGGTTTGAAAACGGTAGGACCCAAATCACATTTCTATGGGTGATAATGGATTTTCTATACACAAAAAAAACTTTCTAGATCTGTTTCCATAACCGGCTAAGGCTACACCTATTCAAAGACACACAATGGATTGTGATACCACATCCTTCAAGACTTTCCAACAGAAACAAGACTAAGGTGGACTGGGCAAGTGATGCACAATGAACTAGAAATAAAGACGTAGGACTTCGCTGACAGATCATTCGCAAAGGAAAAGTGTTTCAGCTCAAGTGAACTAATTTAGGTTAGATTTTAACCCATTAAAGGCCTCCTTCCTATTTATATACCACTTCCTATATATAAAACACCTATTTCTAGTTTATAACATGTTAATTCCTATAAGAAAGAAATGATACAGAAGGAATGGATACTTTATTCAAGTTGTTGGGTGAAGGTATAGTTTCTGATGGAACATACAGAAAATAGTTCGAGAAATGTCAACTAGGTGGTTTTGACCTTACTGATAAGCCTACCTCTGGGCGACCATCTACAAGGGACGACAATACTATCAAGATGATGTTAGAGTAATATGCTTTTCTGAAAACATCGGACATTGTCCATATAATTATAATAAGTCCTAAATAATGATGGCAATTATATTCTTCAAAAAATATCATTTAGAGAACGATAAATTTATACTAGTGTATTATTCCAAAAACGGGCAAAACTGTCCGGTAGACCTAATATTTTTTTGTCATCAATTTGAGTTGTTTCAGATTAATAAATTTATAAATACTGTCTTACAATGAATCAAAGTTTTGAATTTTTCCTGTTTTTACAGTTATTTTATTTCTAAATATATATATATTTTTTAATTTAAAAGTATATTTAATACCATACACACAAAACTATTAAACATGTTTTCAACGATGAATCCCATGTTAAATAAATAGATAACTGGATTCAAAAGTATCCACGAACGATTGGTGTGACTATAAGGTAAAGGTTAAAGGACATGACAGGTTGAAAGAAAAAGGCTCGCATGGAGAATTTAGTGTAAGTAGTTTTCGATCGTTGGGTCTTTTTCTCATTGGCCCTCTTCAAGATTGGAGTGAGATAAATGAGAAGAATAGCACAAAAAAAGCAACAAAAACGCTGGTTTCTCATTCGAGAAGTATAAATATTTACAAAAATTGATAAAAGAAGCAACAAAACGTTTTTGACATCATCGACGATGATGTTCTCCATGTATACTGAGATGAAAAGTCAAAATGACGCGAAGTAGAGGATTTACTGCGAAAAATGACATTAATGTCTTCTCTCCCTTCTTTCTTTCCCTTAAGCGTTCAATTTTTCTTCTCGAGACCCTTCTGTGTTCTTCCCAAGCTTTCAACGTTTTTCCAAAATGTTTCAACGTTGCAACTCGCCTACGAAATGAAATTCTGAATCTTTGGAATTTTTGTCTCCATCATTTACTGAAAAATCATTACTATATTCTCAATACTCATCAAGGGGTTTCTTCTGTTGGCGGATAATTCTGAAAGACTGAGACTCTGTTGAGGTGCAATACTAATCAATCAATTTAGCTGATGTTCATTTAAAATTATTCAGCTCATGAATTTAAATTCTATTTTGTTTAATATGTCTTTAGTCCATCAAACTAATTTTCATAGTTAATATATAATTTTTAAAAAGATTCTGACGGGAAAAGTGTGAAAATATGATGTAAATCATCTCACTGCTTAGTATTTAAGATGTCTTTAATACATAAATATTTTTCGCTAAGAACAAAACATCTTGATTACTTTTCGGTCACTAATAATTTAGTGACCAACAAATTTTTTAAAAGATGCAACAGGACATTTTTCTGTTCAAAGCACTAACGCGGAACATAAATTTCAACTAAAGGTGACCTAGAAAAAACGTCTTGACAGTTCCGCTTCGTTACGCTATCTCTCAATTGACTTGACAATTTTTGTACATTTCCACCGTTTTTACATGCTCTTGCTGTCATTAAGTACCCAGAATAACTACGACAACAAAAACAACTCAAACAACAAATCAATTAATGCACCTATTGAAAGCTTAATTAACCGAGGCCAAGTTTCATAATTTTCTGCAAATCAAAAATAACGTCGGGGGCTATTTATTTATAGATTGCGTTTACCATCGATAAAATTAATGCTTCCTTCCTTCTTTCCGTTCTCTAAACCATCCACACGTACGTTTCCATCATTAAAACTTTCCAATCTTTTTTCTTCCTCATTTCCCACAATTTAATTGAAATTTATTTTTAGTGAAGAATTACAGTCACTTGACAACAAAAAAAAAATGACTTTGAGGTTCTCTGTCATTACTCAATTTGATAAATAGAAGACTCACGCATACACAAAAGGCCCATTTTCAAATGCAAAATCGGGATTTGAATCTCTTTTTCAGAACAACAATCCTGCGATTGGCTCCCGATTGGCTGAGATCAAGCCCAAATTTAAAAGTATTAAATCAAATCCAATTTTATCCCTCGTTGATAAGGTTTAGAACTTTTTTGGTGTCAAAATTTTCCTTCAAAGGTCGTCATTCCTGCATTTACCTATTCTCTTGCATTTTTTGCAAATTGTCTAAAAACAAATGATAAAAACAGAAAGATAAGAACACATTCGAATTTGTTAAATTGATAAAATAACCACGTTTCTATTTCGAGGTCACACCATTTCAACTTCTTCATAGCAAAAGACAAAGAATCGGAAACTAAACACTCGGAAACGACACACCACGCGTTCCTACATTAACACGTAATTTATGATTATTTTCAAATTTCCCACTTTTAAACAGATTGTTTTCTAAAAACATAAACAGATAAAAGCTCTTATTAATTCAAGTTTATTACGTTCCACGTATTTTCGGCTTTCCTATATGGTGGACTTCAGAATGTTATACGAGCTAAAATCGAACTACCAAAAAGAAATGTGTTATGCGAGTTGTTTCATCCATTTTTGTTGTTATTCTAAACCAAAATCATGTTGCATAAAGAGCGTAATTAATCCACTGGATTTTAATTTTTCACCACGGTAAAATAAAGGGGTGAAGACAAGATTATCTTTACCAAACTTTTTGCCAAGTTTGCGAGCTTTGGTGGGTCTGTTATAAGTAAAAAAAAATGCCAACACCTCGTAAAATTGGCAAAACTGGTGAAAGGATTAGTTTGGCTAAACCCTCTTTTTACAGCGTAATGACCCAAGAACCAGACTCAAAAATTATTACTGACGATCGAAAACGACAAAAATCTGTCAATTGGTTTTTGCCTGACAACTGCATTTCCAACATTCAAAACTTGAATCAAAGGATTTCGATGACCTAATTTTTCCCTTCGATTAAAACAAAAATAAAATAAAATAAAGGAGATCGAAAAACATAAATCCATCAAAATATCGGATATACAATGAATTCGATTTGACTTCCAGCTTGTCATTTGGCAAAACATAATATCTTTCCAACATCTGCAGGCAAAATATTAGCAACACATTCGACTAGCTAATGTTTTTATATTAAATATATAAAAAGAAACGCGGAGCCAAGGGCAAAACCTTGACCCTTGCTCTCTTTAAGATCCTAATTCACATTTTCTTCCCTATCACTTGTCTTTAGAGGAATGATAAATCAAGAGTACAGTACAAAACACATGATTGAAACACAACACAGCTTCTCAAATGGAAACAAATGGTTCAAAACGTTAAAAATTATAAATTACTTTTATAAATGTGAATATAATACACAGTAAAGTTCAAAGATCCTTCAACACCCCTCCTTCACCATCAGTTCAAAAACCAATTATCTTAATTAAACCTTTACATACCAAGGCCTGCAAACGACACTGTTTACAAAGGTGGGTTCCAAGGGGACACCCTTGTTTTTTTGGCCTTTTTGTAATTGCCAAAGATTACTCGAAATATGTTTTGAACTTATGAAATTACATTTCGATGATAAACGGCTCAAATTTTTCAAATTATACATTATTTTGGTTTAACCTTAACATACCAAGGGTACATTTCAAAATGAAAAAATATTCACACAATGCACAATATAATGTTATGTTATATCTTGTTTTGGGATTAACCACAGCGACAGCAAGTAACACGACCAATTAAAATATTTCTTTAGAAATATAACGAACACGATACGATTAAAATCAGACAACAACCTTTTCCCATTCTTCCACTTACGGATTAATCCCCACTGCTTTACATCTGACATTTTTTCTACTCTGCTCTGTCGTGGTTCTCTAACTGATACTGACTAATAACGGTTTCATGCCAAAGGAACGGTGCATTGAACGGTTATATCTTTAGGAATATTTTCAAACTAGTTACTTTCACTGTTAGAAATATTTCACCACTCGAGGTTAACCACCCCTAATGGATTCGGATATATCTTCTCTTTCGAACTAAATATAGATTCAAATTATGGATTTGAACTGATCAACAGTAAAGAGAAATAATTCAAATATCTCTAGGTACGTTAGCCTAAAAGAAATTGTCATAATATAATATTTAAAATATTTTAATACTTCATTTGAAAATACGACAAAGAAATAATAATTCGTTTGACTCATTCAAAATAATAATTAAATAAATTAAGACAAAAACTGTTTCTTTTTCTAATATAAATTCCAATGGCAACCATTAAAACTGGTTGAGATTTTTGGAGAAAGTAAATTGCAAATAAATTTATCCCCGCTACATCAATTTTGTTTCTTTATATTTGTTATTTCTTTTTTAAGTCATACATTATTTGATCCGGTACAAATTACTAATTTATTTTTATAATTCTTGCATCATTTTTTTCTATTTCTTATTAACCTACTTGTAAAGATTAAAAATGTCCTGTCACGTTTCAAGTATACCTTCAAGATTACCGACACAAAAAATCTATCAAAACCAATAACAAGTCGAGGACCCAACCCAATACAACCTTTCCCACCTCAGACCAAAGATGTTTCGAGAGAGTTATTTTGCCTGTGGGATACCCTCTTACCCTAGAGGCAACTATTACATCGACTCCAGTGGACTAGTTGACTAGAAAAAGTTAATTATTCAGGCTCTGAAAATTTCGCCTTTGCAACAAAACTAGTTTCATCCACCGTTGGTTACCCAGTTTGGGTTCATTAACTCAAACCAAAATGGTTTCTGTCTCGTTTGACAAATCCTAATTATAATATCCCACAATGTTTCCAAGAAAACGAAACCTGATCAACTCTAAACTAAAATTATTCAAGGGTCTAAAGAGAAGTCACGAGACTTCGTAGTGTTCGATGTTTAGGTGCAATCTGAGGCCAAACCAACTGCCCTTCTAGGTCTTCGATTTCGATGTCAATGCAAAAAAAGAGAAAACTTCGTTTCGGTTTTCAAAACAAACGTATCTATTTAATTAAAATACAAATAAAAGTTGTTTTCAAACATACGACTCGTTTTGTCGGATGAAAAAACGTGAATTAAATAAAACATTGTAAACAGTCGAGCGATCGAAAATGAATAAATAAATAAAACCTGAAGCAAAAGTTTCAAAGCTAAGCGTTTCCTGGCACCGCCACATTCACGTGCAACTTGAAAGCTGAACTAATTTGCCAATTCAACAACTTCAATCATTGATAATTTCGATTTTTTTGTGATTCCATTTTACACGCCCACAAAAGAAACGTGGTCGCCCTTAAAAAAAATAAATTATAATTGTTCATGCTTATTATTTGTATAAAAAAAAAGATTAACCTTCTGCTTCCTGAAAAATAAAGCTTTTGCTGTAACACAAATGAGCCTCAACGTTTCAAACCAACCAACCTTTTATTAGTGTGTCTTGTCATTCTTGAAGTTTTTCCACTTTTATTTTTACCGTCGTAGATGATAAGGAAAAAAGGCAAACCTAATGCTGAGAACATTTATAAATATAACCATATTTATTGCACTACTCCCTCCGTCCCAAGTCGTTCGCTACGAAAATTTTTTCCCAAATTGGTTGCTACATTTTTTGTAAGAAGTGATTTTAAATTTAAATTTTGCATTTCGGTATTTCAACCCTTGCCTCTACAGCCTAAACCAAGATTGTATCTATTACATACTAAATAGACCTGTACATCGTCTACTTAAGACAGGTATAGATGATTATAGAAAAGGTTTTTCCAGTGGTAGATTGAGACTTTTAACGCCATTATGCCAACACAGCATACGATAACCACATTCTAACTTTTTGTGTTTGTTTTCTAATTTTCAAAAAATACAACATTTTATTTTGGGCTGAATTTTTTGAAGCAACATTTTGAAACTGATTTGGCAGGCGTTCTGTACTTAAGAATAGAGCGGTTGTCAACCTAATATTAACGATAGGTACTACACAAACTTAAATTTTTTCAAAAATATAACACAATTATAAAATCACGAGTACCAATAATCAATAGAAAAATATTCAAATATAGGAACTGATTCGGGACTGAGGTAATACACAACAGGAATTTACATGACAAAAAAAGAATGAAATTGCACACATATGAAAAATTCATGATTTCTAATAAAATCCATTAATTTAAAAAAAAATCGAACAAAGAACGAAAAAAGCCGACCAACCAATGACAGAAGATTTTTAAAAAAGTTAGAGAACACTCGGAAGCGCTTGACACGAACATAAAAAAAACCCATAACGTAATAAAATGAGGCTCATCGATTATAACAGAACATGAATTGACCCTTATCCCCTTCGTTTCAAAGGTCCGAAAGCTAAAAGCACTTCAATCCCAGAACGTTTTTTTAACTCATTGGTCACGTTTCCATCCTTTCATTAAAAAGAATTTAGACTTGGTTACATCTCAAATCAAATTTTAAAAAACTTTCCCACATAAAAAAAAATTCTCCACATCAAGCACACGTGTTACGGAAGCAGATATCGCTAAACAAGAAGATTAAGCAGTTGACAACTTACCAAAAGCTGTATATTGAAAATGTCAAGAACAGTGAGGTTGCTCAGGATCCTCCATCACGATCCAACATCCCTTGGTCCCGGAACAAATGCCGACTAAACTAATGGAAACTTCGATGCGATGTTCTGAAAAAAAAACAGAAAAACAATCCTGGGATCAGCAGAAGACATAAAAAACGATTCAAATTTACTTAGAACATATCGAGGCTTTATTCAAATTTGCTCTCATAAAATCTAACGAATGGGCGTATTTGGGTTTCCACGCATATTTGAAATGTTCCACGTGCCACCTAAGACGCGCCTGCCAAAGCTTCACAAGCTGTCGACTTTTTACGTAAGACAAAGTTTTTTTTTTTGAAATCAATTTAAGATAACGCAATTAAACTTTTCTATTACTTGCATTTTTCGAGAGCAACCGTCATAGATGACTTGTTCTGCAAAAAAGTGGGTGGCCACTAAAAACTTTACGCTGTTAAATTAAACAAAAACATCCTAGAACTTTTATTTAAACCGAAAAATGTGGAAAGAAACGCTGGAGGCTTATTAAACCTTCCAAAATCATTGTCTACAGATGTCGTAAAAACTTAAACGATGGCCGATTCTTTCATATTCAACTTAAAAAACTGAATTCTGTTCAAATTTAGCTGTAAAGGTCGTACAGTCAATTAAACGGCTTGCTGGACCCAAGAACCAGGCTCTTCAACTAGGAACTAAAACACTAATTTGTTCACGTCTCCTGGTACGGTATATGAGCACCTTAACCATTCGGTCGTACGAGTTCCCTACTTCCGTTTCAGTTAAATTAATTAAAATTTAACTACGGCCAACCTAAATCACTAAATCTGAAATTTAACATTAAAATGTCGAAGGGCGCACCTTTACTTCCCCGCTTCGCCTTAGCATAATGCCAAACAAGATCTAAAACAATGAAAATTTTGAGGTCACTTCACAAATATTGGACACCTCCACGAACAATTCATTTGAAACAAATTTTTCATAAATTTGTGTATTACTTTTGAAACAAACCCTTCGCAAAATTATGTAAAGTTTGGAAGTAAAAGTGTGCATTAATTATGGAACAAAATCATGAAACTGTTTGAAATAATTACCCTTTTAAGGTATCACAGACAAAGTTCCGACGGACCAAATTTAAAACGGAAGGTATGTATGACTCAAATCAATATAATAACATACGTCCATTTTATCCAATCACCCTTCGCATTACAAACAACATTTAAGATTACACAATTTATGTTATTACAAGTCACACCAAGATTCACTCACTTGTAGCCTCACACAGTTGTACTTCCTCACACAAACACTGCATGCATATATATATATATATATATATGCATGAGCATTATATTAATATAATACATTTAGTAACATTTTTCCTATGTGAGAAACAGCTAATATTGTTGTTAAAAAGGGATAAGATGTGTTTGGGTGCTATGTGAACGTAAAATATATTTGGTCGAAAATATAACTTGGCACGAGGTAAATGCTTGTGGATGAATTTCCTTCTTTTTTGGGGAATTTCGAACATATGGCTGGAACTTAAGACACACAGGATTCGCAGTTCGTAGTTTATAAAAGCAAAACAACTTCAAAAAAAAAGTTTTTCTTATTAATTTAAAACATCTGTACAAAATTATGATTAAAATCCTGGTTTGAGATCAAAGCTAACAAACGACAACGCTGTTCACTAACGACCACGTAAAGCCTGTTAAAAAACCAACCCTTCCTCTAACAACTGTGATTTCATCTAGTTAGTTCTTCCATCATGTCACCCCATTTCTTTCATACATTAAGGCCCTTTTAACTTGATTCCAACATAAAAAAATTTTTTTTATTAAAACGCCTTTTCATCGATTTGTTCGGTCCGGTACTAATTTTTCTATTTCAATTTCTCTGTTTCTGCCAAATTCTGGTAGTCCACACTCGACTGTATTGTTAGAAATGTTAACATCTTGGTTATTGCGCCTTTCAGCTTAATTTTTAAATGATTAAGAAAAATTTTGTTTCACTTTTACCGGAGGTTTAGTCTTCTTTAATAGCTAAAGACATCCTCGGTGGAAGGAAGTTTAGTTTCGACTTCATGAAATTATTTACGGTGCCTATTTACATTTCACATAATGGGCATCTGTATTTTCCACTGTAGTAACTATTATGTATATATTAGTCAACATAAATTATATGTTTCAAAAATTATTTATGGAGTGAATCTTCCATGAAAATGTGTATACCTACGAAATGTTTTTTGACACTAAAGTTCATTTCACTGAGGATGCTTTACACACTTCCTTAATTTGACCCAGGCGCCTTAACAGTCGAAAGGTAAACATTAACGGTAACAGTCACAAACATTTCAATACTCATCTCTGTGCTGTATTATTTCTTTATTTACTTTTGTTCGCTGTTTATTTATGTATTTATTAAAATTTTAATCATTTCATTATTCACGATATTTTTACTAATTACTCTAGACCTGTATTATACTGAGCCTCTTGCCTGTCATTGACCAGGAGCATAAGCATAAGCATTAGCATGAGCATGACCACGAGCATCAGCATCAGCATCAGCATTAGCATTCGACCTTCCACTGCTCTATTTTTTAACTTATTCCACAAGATTTTATTACATTATAGTATAAGTGTACTGAAATCTATTATCAAACGTTAATTATTGTTTTAGATCAGGGATGGTGAAGCTTTTTTTTACTGCCTTCGTCACAAAATTCCAAGTAATCCTATGATATTATAACACGCCACACTGAAACTGTCTAGCATAGACTATTTTTTGATTATTTCTTTTCCTGTCACACTCGAGAAAACAGTTATACCAAAAAAAGTAATAAAAAAAATTTAATTGATAATAATAACATTTCTTTATGATTTATACAAACGACATCAAAATTTTTTATTCGTACCACAGGCTCGCCATCTCTGTTTTAGTTGATGCGCCATTTTGTTTCAAACTCCTCAGTTTTTTAAAAACGACGACGAAGTGGGAAACGATTTATGTATACTATTAAACACCAAAGAAAGCTAGACTAAGTCTGTGCATACGACTTACGAGTAAAATTAAAGATATTTTTACTGAAATTACATGTAAAACCCCTAAAATCGCGTCACCGCCTTTCCGATTGGAATTAAACTTAGAATAAAACTAGAACCAACGGTCAGTTCCTATTTTACGATCGAAATTCTGACTGGTTTTCTTGCCTAATTATTCCCATACAAAAATTTTTGTGCGATTATATAACTTCTGAAAGAATAATTTTTTTTTAATAAATAAATAAATAAAAAACGAAGCGTTGTATAAACGCATCACACTCACCCGTTACAACAAAGAAACAAAGATTTCCGATGAATATTTTTATTTCTCGTCGCACGATTTCTCCCTTTTTCTATTCGAAACGAAGAATAATAAACATGTCCTACTGTCGACGGGATAAAGACGCAAAAATTTTTCACCACAAATGTGAGTAGCACTTAACGAGGAAAAAATTTAATTAAAAACACAAGAACCAAGATCAAGATTTAAAAAACACCCTGTGAAACTCAGCTGATTGGGCCATCACACAAGGACATTCCCGGGTAACTATAAGATGTTTCAAAAACTACACTCCCAAACATTTCCTGACTTTCGTTCCCGACTCGTTCGAAAGAAAACCTACTCTCGCCCATGTTGATACGATAATGGAACACTGTCTTCGTCTCTTCTTCGCTCGCACTACGACTTCCATCAATTTTCAAAAACCTCACAACACTTGTTTTGAGTCACTGTGTACTCTCGGTCTTAAACAGCTGTGCTCGATACAGCTGATCGCAGTTCCACGATTCACAACGATTGGACTCCACACTAGACGCGAACGAACACGAGTCAGACCGTTGTGAAAATAATAATAATAATCCGTCTTCTCCAAAGGTAAACATCGGGTGAAACTTTAACCGAGATTACATAATTTCTTCCAGCTGATTCTGGCGTGGACGAACTATCGTAGTAAAGAAAAGCTTTATATCCGAAATGAAACGATTTTGACGAAACCAAAAATGGAAAATATGTCTTTGGGAGACGTTAACTCCAAACACGTAAACCCATAATAACTAAATTCTGACAAAACCCTATTACAGATTAAATTGGTAGACAAAAAATTCCAAAAAACTACACACACTTATAGAGAACCGAGGCTACCAAATTATATTATAAAATAAATTAATTAATCATTTAATTAAAAAAAGAAAATCTTTGCCTTCAGGAAAAAAAGTTAAAAAATGGTTTTTGAAAGTTCGCTATGTTAGGAAAAAAACCAAATTATTCCACGCCTGCGTAAGAGACCCATTTTATTTTAATGCCATCGAACGAAACAAGGGAAACATATTATGTTATTTAAGACCCAGTTTAAAAAAAATTCAAATTTATAACAGAATTTAACCCAATTTGAAAACATGCAACTCGTGTTTGACCTGACCATTTCCCCTCAATTTTTTTTTATGTTAATTATTCTTCGTCGAACACAATCCTTATTGAGGTCAACTTCTGATGGTCCCGAGCGTAATCAGTCGCTTAAAGTTAAAAATCTGATCCAGAAAGAAAAAAAAAAAAAAATCAAACACCACTGAACCACGAAGCAACATAGCAACAACATTTAGCAGAAGACCTATTTTGAAGTGACGACGCCATTCTTATCGCAATATTGAAATAGATTTGTTGATTGTTTCGTACGATTCCACAAGGCTGTGGAGAGACACATCTCAAGACTGTTATATTTAGCATGATTACACTCATTAACTCAATTTGGAAATATTTGATTATTAATAATCCCTTTTATAACACCAACAAAAATTACTTCACCTTGTCTTTGGGTAAGTTTCAGTCCTTGGGAGTAAGCCTCAATATCGTGTATAAATTTCAACGTTTCTGATATAAATCAACTTATAGATAACTATTAATTTTATCTAAAATCTAATTACATAAATCAATATTTTAATGTAGCACTTCAAAATTCTACTCTCTCTCAAGCATTTGTCCAATAATATTCAAAATTAACTTCATATAAACAAAATTATCACCCTAAAATGATAATTTGTAATCTATTAGTCCCAAAAATTCACAGAATGATTCTTTTTCTCTTCAATAAGCATATGAACAACCTTTTATATAACGCATAAATGTCAAAAATATTCAGTAATTTGTCATCTACCTTTATGGTGATTATTTATAAAATCCAAGAAATATACATAATATCTTATTTATCACATTTATTGTAATACATCCATCAAAAAGCAATCAAAATGGTTTACCTCCGTCCATCAAAAATAAAAAGCCACGCAGCTAGAATTATAGATCTATGTTAGTCTCTTATATCCCTTAACAAAGTGCTGTGACTGACCTTGTAAGTCTCCAAGGCTACTAGTCTTCTGTGTGGGTAAATGTTTTAAAAATTCAACGATAACATTTTAACAGAACTAAAATTTATAAAATTTTTCACTATAATGTTCATAGCAATTAAAGAAAACAATAATTAAAATTAAGCCGTGAGCAAAACACAAAAGAGAGAGCTCATTGCAAACTTGTCCTTCTTTCCCTTAAAAGTTTTTCTAAACAATACAAGCAAACAAAAATTAAGTTCTGATTTAATCGCTTACTTCCCTCAGTCTTTAAAATGAAAAAAAGGAAAACCGCCACTGAAAGACAAAAGAAAATCTCGGTGTTTTCCGATTATTATATAAATCCAAGATTGGACTGGCTCACAGAATGGAGGTCACGATGCACTTCAAAATGCCACGTGAACATGACACGTTTTGGAACTGAACCCAATGAAAACAGGCCAACAAAGAAACGATAAAAGCCTAAGCAACGGACGTCCAAACTTTGCGGAGCACTGCATTTCGGGATGGAGATTAATAACTAACTCCTAGGGAATATTATTATCATCACTTAAAGTTCATTTTTTCCTCTTTCCAAGTCAACTGCTTCAATGCCAAATTGAAGTGCCAGTAAGGAAAAAAATAAATGACGCAGTTTCTGTAATTCTCCTTTTTTTTTTTACAAGAGAATAATTTCTGACTAACAGTGAATACCATATTTTGCACACTCCATTTTGACATTGTATTGACGATTCCTTTGACCCATTCGTGTGGACATAAAAAAAATTCACGGGAAAAAAATCGCTAATGAAGAAGTTATCCTCGACAAGACAAAAACCATTTTATTTAACATTTTGTTACACTCAAAAGCCGAATTCATATTTCGACCACAACTCTCAATGACATTTCATCGACAACAAAAATTTAGCTTAGCTAAGCTTTATCTACGACACCATTTACAGTTATCCTTTTTAGGATAAAATTTTTTTTCTTCGTCTTTCTATCCAAAGATCTTATTTTACAAATATTTCAGTTCATCTTGTTTTTATCAGTGTACATGTTAGCTTTTGTGTGTTGGGGTAGCGGCTGACTCATGCAGTTAACTAATCATGAACTTTTGACTGTTGATCATGGCAAACACATCGTTTTGTCATCATTTTTGACTTGGGTAAAAGGTTTAAGCCTTTTTAGAAGTGTTAGTATTACTTTAGTTCTACTCTAGAAATCTAAAAGATAACTGCTAAAGAACGATTCTCAGGAAGACAATATATATGTTACGATAAAAATGACAAGTCTGGTATTAAGTACGATTACCGGTGTTACCAACTACGCTTGGTCAACCAGATATAAAACTGAATATCTACCAGATTTACCAAGTAATATATATAAGCCGCTTATTTTGAAAGTAGCCTAAATCCTAAAACAGTTCTATGACTGTCACATGGTCTATGGCAGTCATATGGTGATTATGAATAGTCGCCGGGTTGGGTTCGGTGGCGAAAATATATCACGTTTACCTTAAATTTACTTTACATATATATTAAGAATAAAAAAAGATTCTTGTAAGATAATTATATGTATAAATGTAATTATATAATTTTATAATTTTTTTTTCCAACAGAATAATTTTTCATTAACTATTATGCTAACTTCAACCCTTTCCCAATGTACAAATATATTCCTGGGGGTGTTGAGGTTAAGGTTAACATTCAGATCATCGCACGAGAACTTCGTTTGGCAGTTCTTCAGAAACAGAACAGATTTCAAATTACAAAAAAAAATCAAATCTTTCTAAGCCCTTGGCCAAATTTTACTTCTTATTAGTTTACATCTCGGTAACTTCAAAATGTTTGCTCTTCCCTTCAAACGACTTATTTTAAAACCTCGCCAAATTCTGTATTTTGCGTCTTTTCGATTCCATTGCCAATTTCGAATACAAAAAATTTTTGTTTTATTTTTATTTCCCCGGTTATCAGATGTTAGTCCTGGAAGTATACAAATCTATAAGACTCTAGGAATCATCCCGATTACTCAGGACTAGATCCCTTATTATTATTATTATTACACTATTTATTATTAACCATCTGTGTATCACGATTATAGATGGCATTTGTCAGTGGTGGATCTTCCAACACATTCCAAGATGAAACAAGAATCCTCAGTAAAGTATCGATTGATGTGTGATTTCACAGTATCTTCTGGAGGATGTGTGCCACCCATTAATGCAATTTCTTTCACTTATTATTATTATTATCATCGTAGCCTTGACAGCCTTTGTTAGTGGCCTCAATATCTAGGTTGTAATTTCAGTTTACTACTGAATTTAATCCATTATAGACAAGTCTACTATTTATAGAATACTGAGAATGTTATTTTAATTTTAAACCCTTAAATTCTGTTTATACTAAAAGATAAACATATGACAAGAAGCGTTTTTAAATATAAAATCGGTGCAAGGAATAAAAATAGAAATTTTGGTTACATATGCCCCTGCAAAAATGATGAATCGGTTAATAAGTACAATTAGCGGTGATTATTCATAGTCACCAACCAAGCTTGGTCAAGCAGACATAATACTGAATATTTACCAAGTAACATGTATGAGCCGTTTGTTATGAAAATGGCTATCAGGAAAATGAAAAAGAAATCAAGCAGCTGCATATAATTCATCGAATGTAAACGAAATAATCGAAAACCAAATTATCAGTCATAGTCTTCAGGGTCGTAACCATTAGGTATACAATTTAATTTTTTCTGTAAATTATATGGCACTGATGAGAAATTAGTTTTTTTTCGCGTATTGTTTCATCCACTTTTGGTAGTCAATCTTTACCGTTGAATCGAGTTGAGTATGAGAGAGGAAAAAAGAAGATACGAGCCTAAAAGTACAGGTTTCAACAAACCTTGACGGGATGATAAATCATATTTACGAAGACCTGGTTATTTCTACGTGTTAAAAAAAAAATCCAAAACAAAAACACGAGAAAAAATATTTAAAAACAAAAAGAAACCCCTTGGAATTTTCCTGGCGAATCTATCTAATTATCCTCCATTTTAGAAATTTCTCGTCTTTCTGCTCTGGCCTGTTCATTCTATTACATTTCTACTTTCTCTTCCGCCTTTTTATTTCTTTCTTTCTATAGGATTGATATGAGTAAACGTAAAACGTTTCAAAATTCTGGTTTTTCTGCTCTGCATCAAAATTGCAGGAACTCACAAGTCGAGTAGAAAGGAAGAAAAGTCAGAGGCGACTAAAACCAAAGAAACATTCAAATAGCTTGAGACAGAGATAGAATTGATGGCTTGGTCTACCTGAGTGATGATGACCAAGATCCGTGCGTCAACCACGACTAACACCACCAGAAATTCAACTCTGGATTCTCCTCCTCTGATTCGTACCTAAACGAGTTGGTCGAAGGAACACGAGCAACCCGAGACCCAACGTTAATCTCCATATAAATTCCTTTCACCCCTCTCTATAGTGCGGTTTATGTGCTTGCGGGACGCAATTCAAAATGAAAGGCAAGGATATTGTCCTCTGCTAAGTGATCGCTTTCATCTAAAACCCAGTCCCACACGTTTAAAAACTTTTTTCTCATTCCTTTGTTATTCCTGTTCTTTTCTACAAACCCTCCTGCAATAGAATGTAATAATTAACGACTGAAAAAAAGCCCTTTCAACCATTTTTCAGGGGCATCGTTGTATTTCTAACGAATCTGTGAAACTGTTTTGGGAAACCAATATCTCAGTCTCCCAAAAACAATACCTCCCATTCTTCTTGTTGAAGAAGAGTTTAATCATCGATTTCGGTTGAAATTAATCAATTATATTGATTGAATGAATACAATACTAAATCACTGAGTGAACTTTTCCCCGGAAAACACATCAGAGCCTCTGAACCTCAACATTTTCAGGAGCTTTTAACATAATACTTTACCAAAATTAAAAATGAGTAGGCCTATTTGCTCAAAACAAGTCATTTAGGAAAATAAATAATCAATAGTACCTTCTTGAACCATCATGGATATTCATGAACCACGGAGAAAGTCAGCAGGATCACAACAAAAGTTAACACACCAATATAATCATCCTTTCTGATGACCAAAAAAATAAACATTCAGACAAATCCTTGAACACTTGGTAGAATGATAACAATGACTTAATTTAATAAACAAACAGTTATTCATGTACTAAAAATAATAAATCAGACGATAATAATACTGTATAAATAATATTTTATAACAACTAACTCGTTTGAATTTATGTTTAACTAGAAATACAGCAACAGATCAATAGACAAACAACCCTCATATTTCAACATTTAATATTCTTATAAATTTAAATGAAATCTATTTAAAAATCAAATCCATATTTACTGGCAATTTTAAATATTTAAAGAGAAAAAAAAACAACAATCGCCCTTGAGTTCGAGACAAAGGCGAAACAATGGAAATTTTTAATGAATTTACCGAGTCACAGATATAGTTTTCGAGATGATGAGTCTCTCCAACGGCAAAAACTGTATATGTTACGGTAAAAATGATAAATTAAGCCAATATATATATTATTCTCGGCGATTATTAACCAACATCAACAAATTACCCAATGTTTTTCACTTTTACTACGTCTCGTTGGTGATTATAAGGAATACCGGAAATTATATATATTCGCATGATTTATCTACTTTTACCGTAACATATATACTCAAGCACAAAATTTAAAATTGAATGTATGAATCTCCAATTATGAAATCAAATTAAACGTTCCTTATAAGACTGTTTTGAGACAATGAAGCTTTGCCCCACTATAAACAAAGTTGACATTTATTTTTAGTTTTAATTAATGACATGTAGACAAAACCAACTCCCAAAATTTCTCAGCTTTGTTGCTACCTTATCTAACATAATCCATATAGATTCATTTGTTAGTCATAAGAGCAATGAAGTGCAAAGCTAACATGAATTTGAGTCACACTAATAAAGCCAGGGTAAATGGTAACCATTGCCAACACTAAAAGTCAATGAAATTTCCACTTGTCTGTATAACAAATTCTTCCCTGCCTTATTGTCCTCTCTGCCAAACTTTCGTAGAATTTTTTGTTTTCGTACAGGTTACTTCCATGTTTGTGTTTGAAATTCCTACACTGGACCAGAGGTCTTGAATCTAGAGACAATATTTCAGCTTTGACAAGATCTTTAACACCCCAAATTGATCTTAATGTATAATACAAAATGCTCTCAACAGACAAATATGAAAAGTTAATAAATTATTTAGTGTATAAAACCAGCTCAATCATAAGTTCAAGTTTGAAAAAAGATATGACTCCAATATCATTTGATAAACAAAAAAAAAATTAATAAAACTATCTTTTGTCTACAGTCAAGAAACTTAATCCATAAATTAAATAATAATTTGATAAAGGGTGCTTACTAAAGGACAGAAATTTTAATCCAGCTTGAGCACTCAAATCTACTTAAACTTTGAAAACCTCTCCAAGTTTTGTTTCCTTAAAGTCCACTGAAGAGCGAACACTTCTAATGTTGACAAACCTAGGATCCATGGTTTTTAAAATTGTTGCTAATAATTACCTGACTGAGAAATAAAAAACTTCTCGTGCCCAGTATTTGAGTGTACTTTGTACAGGTGTCAAGGTTTTTAGTTCTTTTTTTTAAACATGTGACCCAAATATTGTTGAATAAGAGTGATTAAGAATCTAATTATAATCCTAATTACATTTTGGAACAAGGACTAAAGATAGAAGTATATTTCATACACTGGTCAGCTATTTTTTCCAAGTTGATGGTATAAAATTTTGAAATCAAATAATTCATTAAAAGCAACTTGTATAAAACTAAGCTTTAGTTGAAGCTATTGTTAATGACGCCCTAATTTTAATATATAATCTCATAAAACATATAAGTATTGTTAAAGTAAGCTACTTAAAAAAAAATATTGTTCAACAAAATCATGCATCCTCCAGGAAAATTAGAATGACTCATGAACCTTCCTTGTGATGTGTAATTCTTTTGTTCAGAGACTTTCCACAAGCTGTACTCATTCAAATGCATTTCCAGTCTTTTTCGGACATTCTTTTCCGAAACAGCTGGTAACTTGTTTTAAAAACTCAAATGAAATTTCTAGTCGTCACATGCTTTGAACCGGATTGGTCAATTATTTTCAACTAGCCTACTTAACAAGATAATTTTAGGCTTGCATACTTTGTTTGCCTTACTTTCGTCAGAATAAATGCTACCAAATAATTCGATGGTCATTAAAAACTGAGCTTTTTAATTCCAATTTGGCAGGTTAGATAATACGAAGAAACTGGAAATGAGTCACTATGTCGTTGATACATGAAGTTTTCAAAAACTCACCAAAGAGAACAAGGAAATTAATTTTCAATAAAATCAAAAAATTAACTCCACCCTTGTAAAAGTCAGATAATTGTCTTTAACACATTGAACTTTTGATTTGAACGTGGAAGATGTTTCACATTCCGAAATATTAACTGAAAGAGACATTTTAAAACTTTATTTAGCATTTAAAATCTCAAAATTACACAAACCCTTTATTACTAACTGAACATCTACAAACAATAGCAGAAAGATATTTAATATTGGGGGTTCTGGGCATGCGCGAAGTTGTCAGAACCAATCGTTGACCTGGTTTTTATCTCGCGGGCTATTTAAAAATTTCCCCGATTTACTGGCGTGGTACTAGATTATGATAGTGAAGTAACATTTTGAAATTTTTGTTATTTTAACCGAGTTCCATTTACTAATTACTGTTTATAAATGTTCACAGTTAATTCAATAATAGAAATACATAAATATTTTTCTTCAAATAATTTGTTGTCGGATGTTGTAAAGAATAGATTTCACTTGAACAGTCATAAAATATTCTGCGATTGTTTTTTTTTTTGTTCGGTTCGTTCAGTTTTTGCAATCAGTTTGTATTGTAAAACAAGTGTTCTTCTCATGTAAATTGTAATGCTCTCGAATTACCTACGGCAAATAAAGAATTTAAGATTGTCAATCCACAGGCAACTATATACGAAATTTTTTTTAGGAAATTCGCTATACATCTATTGTAAATACAGAAAAAAGGAAATGTCCTTTCAAAAATATTGTTTTTCCAATGAAATTACAATACAATTTACGTATCAAAGTTTAATTTTAATTTTATTTCAAAGTTTAGGCAAAAACCCATGAGTAGGGCCATCTTTTTTTGAAATAACGAATCAAACCGAGGTCACGTGACAAAAATATTTTTAACGTGGCACAAAGTTCCGCTGCTTTTATACGAGATAACGCAGGGAGCGTTTTATTAAAAATGATTGACATTTCGTCCTAAGTAATTTTTGTAATTTAAGTATTTTTCTCACTTCGTAAAAAATGTCGCACTTATTAGTCGAGAAAGGGAGCAGCGCCGATAACAAATTATTTGAACTTTTACAAAATGATTTGCGAAAATTGTCGGTCGAGGCTAAAAAGAAATATCCCATGATTAAAGAGGTAATTTCACTTTTTGTTATACCTAAGCTAATTTATTTCAAACCTTTTATTTTCTTTTGCGTTTTTATTAAACCACTTGAAGTTCGTTAAATATAAATTTATGAAAAAAAGGTTGGTTATCTTGTCCAACCGAAATAATTCTCTAGGTAAACATGCCCTACGATTTTTATTCATGTGTCATTTTTAACTTTCTTAATATGTTTTTTTTCTTTTTTTGTCAAAGTAAAAGTAATTTCTAATTTCATATACTTCCATCTCACAGGCGTTAAAAAAATACGTAGTGATAGAACTGAATTTTACTTTTCAAGATAAGGAATCACCCATCATGTAAATTTAATCTTAATATTAAGAAATAAAACCTTTTCTTTATTGTAATACAAATTTAAACCCTCTCAAATGTAGTATACCTTAATCCTTTAATAGAAAGTGAAAGAATAAAGTGTATAATATGGAGGAAAATATCATGAAGTATATTTGTCTTGTATTCATACCATTATTTAGAATTAAAAGCTGATTTATTCGTCTATTTATTTACTTGCAATAAAATTTTAAACTGCATTATCTCTCTTTTATATTTCAGTCATGTGAAGAAGGCATTGTCAAACTCCGAAATGCTCAAGCAAGTCCTCAAACTCCACTTTTTTATGTTGTTAATCAAATTCTGTATCCATTTGTTCAAGGGTGTGAAACAAAGGATCAAAAAATTGTAAAGGTACTTATTAAAATTTTGTCTTTATATTCTCGTATTATCTGTAAAGTTTTACTCAAAATTATATACAGTTTAGGTGAACTGTCAACTTAAACATAAATATGAGTTAAACCTTATGGAAGATATTTTGTAACAAAAAAAAGCAACTTACAGTTATCTGTACTGTTTTTTTTACTAATTTTGTCAATGGATTTTAATAGTTTGAAAAATTCAATTACAGATATGCTTAGGAATGATTCAAAAATTAATAACAGAACAAGCTGTAGACCAAAAAGGAGCTCGCTACATAACAGAGACACTATGGATGTTGATGGAAGCAGGGACAGAGGAAGTTAAAGTTCTGCAAAGTGTTACACTTTTACTGACTACCAATAGTGTTGTTCATGGAGATACATTGGCAAGAGTAATTATTTACACTCCATTAAAATAATTTCAATGTCCAAAAATTTGATACATTAGAATGAATAGTTGGGCTTACAACTTATTTGTCTTCACACAGGCTTTTGTGACTAAGACATTGAGGTCTTAACTGATTATGTTAACTTTACAGTTCATTCATATGAGCTTACTGATTAATTTAAAGAAATTTCTCCAATTTATTTGAGCTATTCATTGCCATCATGAAAGCAGGAAGGTGTTAAGGGACTGGAGAGTGGATTCTTGTATTTAGGTAATAATTCCAGATTGACTTTGGCTGAGTTCCCAAATCAAACTTTAGCAGAAAGGAGTTGGGACAATTTCTCATACGACTCTTATCTAGGGATCCCAACCCCTTTCTGTTAATGTCCAATTTAGGAGCTAAACCAAAGTCAATCTGAAATTATTATCTTATCAATTATCTTTTTACATACAAATATGAATAAAAATAGTCATTAACGTTGACAAAAATGTGTGTCACCAAGCTAAATTAATTCCTTACCATTTGTTTTCTTGAATGCTCACTCCTAGATCTCAGATCTCAGTTTAAATTTAAATGGATTGAATTTGTGTAAAAGGTAGTTAATGATTAAAGCTGCTTTGAAATGTGACGTCATTTTACATAATAATTGTGGGTTTGGATGTATTAGATAAAAATTAATAGATATATGCTTCATTGTGCAATCCCAACTCTTTATCAAAAGAAAGCCATGAGTGTGGATTTTAAGCCTGTCAGATTAGGTTTAACATCACTTTTCTCCAAGTTATTTTGTTGTTTTTGAAACATAAATTTATATTGACTAATATTTACATAATAGTAACTACAGTGGAAAATACAGATGCCCATTATGTGAAATGTAAATAGGCAAATTTTGTTGTATATCATATCCAAATTCCAACTTCTCAGATATAGAGTCCTGCATGACTATATTTATTTATTTATTTATTTTAGAATTTAGTTTTATGTTTTCGACTTCTTTTTGCCAAAGATCCAACAACGATAAACACGGCAGGGGCTACAATTCGTCAATTAGTGTCTTTAGTTTTTGAAAGAGTAGTTGCAGAAGATGAAAAGCTAGGGCCTGAAGATGAGTCACCCAAGGAAATAAATTTTGCCGAACTTCGAACGCCCCGAAATACCCCACCCAAGGGGCTTAAACTTTGCGCGGGGGATGCCTTTTTAATGTTTCAAGTGAGTGCCATGTGAGTATTAATTTTTAAGCGTGAGTAATTTGACGAATTTTGATGTTGTTTATATTTTTTAGGATTTGGTTCTTCTTGTGAACGGTGATGAACCGTGTTGGATGGTCGGTATCACAGAAATGACAAGGATCTTTGGACTTGAATTATTAGAATTGATATTGACCAAGTTTCCCCAAATTTTTCACCGTCACCCGGAATTTAGTTTCCTCTTAAAGGAGAGAGTCTGCGCCCTTGTTATAAAATTATTTTCTCCCAACATTAAGTATCGGTGTTCGGCTGCTGCTTCCGGATTTCAAAACACACCTTTGGACAAACCCAATTTTCCGATCAGCATGAGATTGTGTAGAGTCGTAGGAATTTTAGTTCATCATTATCAAACTTTACTGGTAATTGAGTACTCGGTTCCACCAAAATTTTTTTCGGTGTTAAATAAAAACCCATAACACGATTTTTAATCCTTAACTTCTTTTTTCAGGTAACAGAATGTGAAATTTTTCTTTCTTTAATCGTTAAATTTCTTGATCCAGATAAGCCCGTGTGGCAAAGATCTCTAGCTTTAGAAGTTCTTCACCATTTAACCGTAGACTGGAAAATCGTTAAAGCCTTTTGTGAGTGCTACGATTTAAAGGCTCATTCTACAAATATTTTTCAAGACATAATAAATTCATTAGGAGCCTACGTTCAGTCTCTTTTCGCCGATCCCGGTCATTCGGGTCAGATAACTAACGTTTCATCAACCCCTGTGAATCAAAGTCATGGCGGTATTTTAACTGCGACATCAGCGGGCCCCGGAACTCCTCAACCTGGTTTCTTCTCAAGAGGAATATGGCTTCCTTTGGTTGTCTCGTTTACTCCCGGTCAAGCTAAATCCGTCTAGTAAGATGTTTTGATAAAATTTGAAAATATAATTTTTTTGTATTAGGTTTACCGGAAAGTTTGTCCGATGATGTTATATCAAGTTTGACGCAAGTTGGTGTATATTCATTTGACGCTTTTTTGGTTCTCTTGTTTTATCATTGACTGTATACATATTGACCTAGCAAATGAACTAAAACGAAGATTCATGTAAGTATTAACTAAGAACGGATTGGCTGACTGACAGATTTGAAGTTCATTTAAGCCACGGCATTTTGTATGAATTCCAATAACAAAGTAATGATAGAGAAGAAGTCATTAATCTGCCTAAGGTGTTGAATGAAGCTACAGTTTTTGATAAAACTTGAGGAAGATGGTTCGAAAAGTTTAATGTAAGTGATTTTGACCTTTTTGATAAGCCACACCCTGGGCTACCGTCTTTGATCGGCGCCGATACTGACAATATCATGTTAGAGCAAAATCTTAAATATTTATGGGAAGCATATTGAAAAAAAATTATTCAGGGTGTACAAAACTTATTATAAAAACAGACAGAACTTTCCTGTAGATCTAATATTTAGACAAACAAAATATCTGTGAAGGATAGCTACTAAAAAAAGGTTCTGGAGGAAAATTTAAATTTCTTCTTTGCAGTTTGGAAATGTTAGACAAATCCGAAGCTCCTTCAATACCAGACGGTTATGGGATATCTGTAGCTTATGCTTGCCTTTTGGATGTCGTTCATTCGATATCGGTTTACATGGAAACGCCAGAGAAACTGAGTGAAAACGGTGACGTTAAACTGGAAAATTCGAACGAAAAGGATTCCACTACAGAAGCCAACAAAACGTTAAAAGTTCAGCTCATTGTGTCGAGTTGGTGTGGATTGCTCGCTGCATTGACACCCTTGGTAGAATTAAGGTGAGTTTAGTCGGAGCTGTGACATCTTTCTTGACAAATACAAAATCTTTAATTATAATTTATGTTTTCCAGTACGGATGAAGCAACGACAGAAAATATCCTGAAAGCTATGCAACAGTTTACCGGTTTTTGCGGAGCTTTAGGTTTAGAAAATTCAAGAGACGCTTACATCGTGGCTATTTGTAAAGCTTCACTTCCCCCTCAGTATGCGTTAAGTGTATTAAACCTTCCGGCTTTCAACTCCAATTCATCATCGTCATCGTCATCATCATCAAGTGAGTTTTTAGTTTATAAAATTATTCAATCATTCAGGGTAGCTTAACGTCCCTTCAAGAACCCTCGAATTGTTTACAATACTTTTCTACCACCGGGTTCGGTTCCACTTCTGCTTCTTCTCGTGTCGAGTTTGGTTCTACTAGTTAGAGATCTTTTTTGATTATGTCTCGGTGCTTTCGTTAAATGCATTAGATGTGCGAGGCTGTTGTTCCTCCTCCAAATGTGAACACTCCATTTAATGACTCTATTCCTGATGAAACTTACTAAGTTTGGCCACCTGAACAGCTGATTTAGTTCTTTATTGGATCTCCCTTTTAAAAATACAAAAAAATTAATTTTATGAATTTCAGATTACAATTATGTAACCCCTCAGGACGGGAGTGTTCAATATGCCATACCGGGTTACGGTGTTGAGACTGATTACAGGCAACAAGTAGTTGCCGTTGGAACACCACTTCCGACAGCTTCTTTGCCTTTTGGTAATTTCTCTTTTGATCATTGTCTAATAGAATGTGTTGGAGCAGAATAGTTTTGAGCAGACTTATTCAATTCGGTTTTCAGGTGCCCAACAAGGGCCCGTAATGTTGACGAGTAAAAATCTTCAGTGCATGAAGGCTTTGCTCACTTTAGCTCAAAATCATGGAAGTATTTTAGGCACGGCGTGGCATTTAGTTCTCACAACACTGCAGGTAGGGGATTTGGAAAATATTAATCACTAAAAAAAGCCTCAGAAGTTCCATTATATGTATTCATGTCCGATGTCGATGTATAATTTTATTTCTAGCATCTTGTTTGGATTCTGAGGTTAAAACCGTCGACGGGAGGGAGTTTGAAGGCTGCTAAAATGACCACGGATACAAACGCGGTAATAACAACCGCCGTTATGGCAGACCTGCCAATGTTATCGTCTATGTTGAGCGGTTTGTTCGAATCAAGTCAGTACCTCGACGATGTTGCTTTGCATCATTTAATTGATGCTTTGTGTAAACTATCACAGGAAGCCATGGAATTGGCGTATTCAAACAGGGTAAATACCTAACTTGGTGAACATCTTGTCACAAGTTTTTCTTTTTCTTTTTCTTTTTTAAATTCAAAGCTTAACACTTTTTTTAGGAGCCCTCGCTCTTCGCCGTAGCTAAATTGCTGGAAACTGGTCTGGTTAACCTGCACAGAGTTGAAGTGTTCTGGAGACCTTTAACTAGTCATTTGTTAGAAGTTTGTCAACATCCTCACATCAGAATGAGGGAATGGGGAGTCGAGGCCATAACTTATTTACTGAAAGTGGCTTTGCAACATAAATATCAACCTTCCATACGAACGAATCAGGTAGTCTTTGAATAAATGAAAATGGTTTTTTGTTTTGTTTTTCACCGAGGAATTAATCACGAATGGGTCGTTTTAGAGTTTACAAACATTGGTGCTGGCTCCTCTCTCTGAATTATCTTCCGTACCTCATGCAGACGTTAGGCAAAGGCAGCTGGAATGCATGCTTCATGTCCTGCATAGTTCCGGTGAAACTCTGTGTCACGGTTGGCCTTTGGTGTTGACCACCATCGGAGCCGTTTCGGACTATCACGGGTAGACAGATTTTTATTATTATTTTTTTTTGCTTTTAATTGATAGTAGAGTTCAGCACCCTAAAACCTTTTTTTTCTTTTCAGGGAGAATTTGATTCGTGTTGCTTTTCAGTGTTTGCAACTGGTGGTGACTGATTTTTTACCAGTAATGCCTTGTAATTGTTTGCCATTGTGTGTGAACACAACAGCTAAATTTGGGTCACAAACGCAAGAGCTTAATATATCTCTGACAGCTGTTGGACTGATGGTAACCAAACTCTTCAGAATTTTTTTTTTTGGAACTTAATGTATTTCGAAACTAGAAAGTCATTTATCCGTCTACTTACAGTGGAACATTTCCGATTATTTTTACCAAAATCAAGAAAAACTATCTCAGTCGCTGTCATCTGATACAACGGTGTTTCCAGACTTCCCGGGTACCCCCGACATGCCACCCTTCGATAAACTTTGGATGTGCCTTTACACAAAACTTGGTATGCATACATGAATTTTTGCATACTTGAACATACTTGAACATATGCGATATTTGAAGTATCTTGTTTTATGAACCATGTTATTGAAACTTTCAGGAGAACTCTGCGTCGACAAAAGGCCGGCTGTCAGAAAATCCGCTGGTCAGACACTGTTCTCTACTATTAGCGCTCACGGAAATCTTCTTTGTCAACGAACTTGGCAACCAGTTTTGTGGCAAGTTTTGTTTCCTTTGCTTGACAAAGTTCGATCTGCTTCGAACTGTGCTAGCTCCGAAAAAGTGGACACAGGAGGCAATATTTTAATTCATCACTCCAGGAACACTGCTCAAAAACAGTGGGCCGAAACTCAAGTGAGTTTGTGCTAAAGGTTTTAGTTTTCGATCAGATTTTTCCCTGAAAGATGCCATGGGCTGTTTCAGTATGACCAACTTAAACCTAATAACATCGACCATATTTTAGTATAACAGGAGTTTTATGATTAAATTGTGTTTCGTTTAGGTGTTAACACTACTAGGAGTGGCCAAGGTGTTTGAATCGAAAAGAAAATTACTTCAGAAATTAGGAGATTTTCCTCGGTTTTGGTCAGTTTTCTTAGAATTTTTAGAAGTTGCGGCTTTAAGTAAGAGCAGCGAGGTAATGTCTTTGTTATTTATTTGTCATTCTGTGTATTCAAACACTTGTCTTATATGTTTTTGTTATTATTATTATGAGGACGTGGGTAACGAAAATCTCTGCCGCCATTAGTATATTATGCCGGAATCTGAACATAACAGATCACCCAGCTGAGAAAAGTTTCCAATGATACCGGTGAAATAACAATGTACTCAAATTGACGAGCTTATCTTTCTTCTTCTTTATATCGAGCTCTTTCTTTCGAGCTTTATATTGAGTTACTTCTGTTTCGCATTTTAGGCTTCGACCTTCCGGTCATTACACCACAAGCTTAGGGTTTGCAGTATATTATTGTTATAATTTTCTGTTTCAGGTTTCAATTTCTGCACTGAAGGCGTTCCAAGAGGTTTTGTATTGGAGATCCAAAGGTGGTGCTCCAATGGAAAACGAAACCGATATTCAAATTTTGTCTCCTGAAGAGGAGTTGAACATTCGATTGCGGGCTTGGAACGTTTGGTTAAACGTAGGAATCGAAGCAACCTCCTCGGAAAGAGTTGAAAAAAATCCACCGACTCAGCATTTTCTAACAGCTTTAATGCAAATATTTCCGGACGTCTTTTTACCTATCAAATCAACGTAAGAAAAATTGGAAGAGTTTAATTTTATAAAATTGAATTAATCACTAATGACAGAAAAAAACCTTTTAATTAATTGCATGCTCGGATATGGGCACAGTCTCTGACTTGGCGCTACACCCCATGAATTAAGAATAAGATTTATACTTATAAGAATCGACGCGAACGCTTAAATCACTTAATTGCTTGCAGATTCGGAAAGGCAGATTTGGATAAATTTTGTAAACTTCTCCAGAGGGCTGTGCTTGTGCCACCCCATTGTGAAAACACCTTTATGATGCCTTCTATGTCTGACATTCACGTGACTCAATTACAAGACGGAGTTTTGGATTCCCTTGAACTTATAGCAATGGTATGTGACACTAGCTTAGTTCAGTATTCAGTGTCGAAAACTATTGAAAATTTAATTTCAGTTCTTTTGAGTGAAAAACTCACTCTCCCAAGGAAATTACTTTAACCTTTCGTTATTTTTCAAATCCCACTTTTGTTAGCATGACCAAACATAGGTGCTTTTATTTATACAAGGTATGAAAATATTTATCAAACTATAATATATATATTTCTGTGCTATATATTATAATACAATTGTGATACTTTTATAGTGTGGTGTTGATGGATGTACGAACCCAAAATGATGTATAATATAATATTTTCTCTGATATATTGCATGGGGGAGATATTAGAATAATTTATGACAGTGCCGGTGGTCGTTGATGATAAATTAGACGCGATTAAAAGGGACTGATATCCATTTGAACGGTGAATCATATGTTAAATAAACGCTGGGTCCAAAAATATCCAAAACAACAGAGAGGAAAATGGTTAATCATATCAAACTTTAAAAAAACAAATTCAAAAGAATCCGCAGCTTATTAATCATTTCTTTCACTTTGGAAATGAAATCTGCTTACCAGTGAATTGTTCGGTTTATAGGGTGCTGCCGACGAAACATGGCCTTCTAACATAACTGAAATGATTGGAAACATTTTCGAGCAACTCTTCGAATTTATCAAATTAGGTTGTCGTTCATCCGACGACAGCGAGAAAAGCGAGGTAAATACTTCCAAACCAGTAGGAAATTTTATTTTTATTTTACCGAAGTCTAGAAAGAACTACCACCTCTTCGTTGATTGTTTTGCAGGCTGAATGGTCAAACGTTAATTATGTTCCTTTCGCGGAGAGAGCAATGGACTTGGTCGCTTGGCTCTACGAGAAATCTTCTTCCTCTCAAATCCTCTTAGAATCGTGCATTCTAGAAAAAATCATAAAGGCTTATCACGGTCCTCTCTGTTCGAAATACAATTCACCGTCTTCTCAAACTTGGAGCCTTGCTGCCAGTTGCCTAATCAGGGTTTTAAAAGTTGGTTTGCCACTGGCGAGAAAATATCCGAATCACTTTCACAGTATGTGGCCTCATTTAGCGGATACTTTAGATAAATTTTTATTTTCTACAAGGTGACATAAATTTGAATTTTAATTTTGATGATGAGCGGAATGATGTGATTAATACGAACGGAGTCATGCTGATGAAGTAAATTAATTTTCAGCGAAAATAAAGTAGAGAAAACGCCAGAGGAGACAAAAGCTGACGAAGCAATCGACTGCCAAATCATAGAATTAATCCGCGATCAAGTCCTTCAGTATTATGCGGTAGTTCCCAAAGAGTTTTTGATGCAAATAGTAGTTTTATTGAATATGGGTTCCATACATTCGGCTGCACCTACAGGTAAGTGGTTAGTTTCTCACCTGAAAGACGAATTTGGAAATCCCACAGAAGTCAATTGTTATGTATAAAATCAGTACAATTCAGTGTTGGCATTTTATGTTATACAGATTGCAAGGTGGTCGAAACGAAATTGCGGGAAGAATTTGCAAAAATATGTTTCGAAACTTTACTAGACTTCTCATTAATGGACACCGGGGAAAATATAACGGAGATCACGAAAGGAGATTCGGCTGTAGCCGGAAGGTTAGCCGTGACGTCTCTTTTGCACCGATTCGAAGCCGTTTTGAGAAAATTTGCGGACGAAGAAAGGACTTCCGGAAAATGTCCCCCTTCTAGGTCAGTTAGGTTAGTTTTTGTAGTTGGTAAAATTAAATATGTTTTAATGGGGCTGTGTTATGTTCCCCGAATGGAATATTTCGAGTAAATTAAATCCGTGGTGCACAGGGCGTCTACAAGGGTCTGCTATCGGGCTGCATCTTTGCTGCAGCCGAAGTTGTACCTCCTGCAGCCAGTTTCTCTTCACCTGAAACTGAAGCTCCTACTCGCCTCCACGTCTTCCTTGATCTTTCTCTTCTTCGGTTTCTTTGGGGATTCCAGTCGAGATCTTGTTTTGGGATCTGGTCTTGTCCTCCGGCCAATCTACCCTCCATTATTTGTGTTTTCAAGAGCTTCTGATTGCGTTTGGAGCCATAGTTCTCCGTTGGAGATGATATTAGGTCACCTCACTCCCACGACTACTCCTAGAAACTTGATCACTGTAGTCTGAATCCTGGAGGTTATATCCCTCGCCATCTTCCACGCGTCACACCCATAGAAAAGCGACGACTTGACATTCGACTCTAAAATTCTCAGTTTAGTTTTCAGTGAAAGGTTGTTCGATCTCCAAATGCAAAGGCAAACGCCGCCTTGGCTTTTCAGATTATGTTGACGACATCTTCCTCGGAGCCTCCACTCTCTCCTTAAGTAGCAGAAACTCCTGACACACTATTATTTTTACGTGTAGGGGGAAGAGTCCGTTCACTTCCTCGTTGACACGCAACTCCTTGGTCTTTTTTGTGTTGATGTTTAGACCAAATCTTCGGACTTCACGGCTCAGAGTTACTAGCTTCTCCTCCATGTCGACATGTTTTTGCATCAAGTGACAGATGTTATCAGCAAAGTCTAGGTCCTCAAACCTTTGTGAGGGTCCCCATTGGATTTCTATAGGACGCAACAGTAAATAAACTTTTGCGGTCCTTCTGCTTAATTTTTAAATGTATATACTATGCCTCAGAAGTTTTAACAAGCCATACCAAATTTTTTCAAAACGGTGGGCACAATCAGAATTTTAGTTTACGAGAAAAAAATACATCATCCGAGAAAAAAGCCTAATGAGGCCAAAGGCTATAAAAATGATTTTGAAACTTTGAAGGAACCAGATTGTGAAATTCATCATCTTTCAGGATGTGATAAAGCCAAATTTTCCTTATATTGATGACTATAAGGGAGATGGACGACTTTGACTGGGTCCAAAAACACCCAGAAATAGCTCAAAGGTTAACTTTTCAATCAATATATAGGAATTGTTTTGATTAATTTCATCAAATGAATGATTTCAGGTATCACGTTTCGGAGGTATCCTTCGTTTTAAAAGCCATAGCGACCCTCGTGCAATCATTAAGAAAAGCACCACCCGAGAAAGGTGAGAACTCGCTTCTTTTATCTTTGCTCACATTTATCAATAATTTGACTCTTTTCAAATTTGTCGTTTTGATTCTAGTCGGACATTCTGCTTGGCAGCAATTGATTGCTTTGTACCCGTGCCTGGTAGACTGCGTAACTACGTCGTCACCAGAAATTGCCTTAGCACTTAGGGAAGCCCTACTTCAGTATTCGAATCTTTTGCAGACACCAAAGACATAGAAGATCGATAAGGTTTTTTAAAAAACCATTGGGGTTTGTTATTGGTCAGCTCGTTTAGGAAAAAGAGGATTTGTTGATAAGCAACAAAAAGAAATTTCTTATGAGGGTTCTAGGTTTAGTATTCTAGATTTGAAATAGTAGAACAATCATGTTTTCCAATAAGTTTTGTTGTCTTCTCAACTAAATTTAATTTTAGGTGATTTTATATGTTTTTACGATGATTTATACTTTTGTACGAAAATAATAGCAATATTTTATATAAGAAAAGTTTTAAGGCCTAAGAAGGATATATAGAATGAACTTTAAGACTTACGCAGACGTTTTCGGGGATTGATTTTAATTCAAATTAATGGGTCATTAAGCGAGATACTTTATTGGTAACATCACCAAGACTTAATTCGATCGCTGTTGTTAAGTTGACTCAGTTTTAAACACACAGACTAGGTAGTAAGGGTCAAACTGAGATTGGTTCAGTTTGAAGTACAGCAGCTCGGAGGTAACTTGGAGGTAAAGTTGGAAGTCAAGCACTCAGCTTTCAGGACTTAATCATCCCACATTTCAACCATAACGGTAGGCCTGTGGTTGGGTGGGCAAAGCACCTGATTAGGGGAGTAATAATTTAGAGTTCGAACCTCTTTTCAAGTCTTGTTGTATCCTACAGTAAAAGACAGGATTCAATTCAATTGATTTCAAGCACAGAACGAAAAAATACTACAGTAGATTCTCGACTTTCGCACAAGATTGGTTCCTGAAAGAGTGTGTGAGTGTTGAATGCTTGAAATTAGGGAGTTATGCAAAAATATGCACCAAAAACTGTGTTGAAAACAATTTATGTGTTAATATGTATACATGATGAAATTAAAGAGGCGTGTTGAGCCCTTTTCGGGTGTTTTCTTTTTAAAGTTTACTGTTTTCGTCCCATGATCCTAACAAAATTGTGATCTGACGGCTAGTCTGATGTCTTCTGAAAGAGGACATCCGATCGCTGATTATTAAACACTTGGATCTTTAAAAATGTGTGAAATTGCGAATTGTGCGAAAGTCGAGGGCCGCCTGTGTATTGTAATTAGTTTCTATTAGAGGGTTCCAAAATTTTCTTCCCTTTTATAATATGAAATGAACACACAGTATTTAAGGTTTGAAATATTATTTATTTTGTTATGTACTGTTTTGGGAATCCCACCTGAATCTACTTGACTACTTCCTGCACACTACTATGAATTTTCATCAAACATGACCTTGGTAAGGTCACTTTGGGCGTTCTTTGCGATCTTCATATTCCAGATTAAAAGTTTCCGTTTCAAATCTTTGACGCCAGTTCCGAGTGGTTGTAATATTTAAAGTGCCATTCTTGTACCCGGTACAAATTAGTATTCCTTACACCATCAGCTTTTAAAATGATGAGCCATACATTATTCTCTTTCGCTACCCTTTTTAAATTCTGTAAAGGAAAGTTTAAAAAAAGCTCTGGAACAACTGAAACCGACGACATAAAGAAGCCTGCAGGTTCGCACAGGCAGAAAAACGGATAAGACCATTCGTTGGGCGATGGGAAAGAACTTTTTGGTACCCTAATATATCCAGCCATCATACTTTTTATTATGTTTTGTCTTATTTTGCTAACAGTTAGCCAGTCAGACGTTTTGGAACTTTACCCTAACCTGATTTGTTACTTATATTGGGATCGGTTTCTTGGACAGTTCAGTTTTATTAATTTCATGGTCTTTGTTAAAAAAAAGTTAATCAATAGTTTCTAATCGTCAAAGAAACCACTTCTTTGTGTTAAGAATATTTAGTTTTTGTTATTTTGATTTAGAATTTTTAAAAGCTAAAGACAATTGCTACAAAACAAACTTCATTTGAGCTGTTTAAAGTGTTCTCTCTATTCTGAATCTATAATCGATTTCATAACCAAAAATAATTTTTTCAAGTTCAGTTTGGTATTTAAAAAAAAAACTCATTCCATTTGTAAGTTCTAAATAAATTTGTGCATTTAATTATAAATTGAAGTTTTGGCTACCATAATTTTTAGAAATGGTTAGAGCCGGCTGTAAAAAAAATAAATGAAATTGAAAAATGTTAGGAAAAAAATTGTTTCAGTGCAATAAATTATTGGAATGTATGAATTATTAAAATTTGAACTTGTAATATATTTATGTAATTTGAATTTTATCTAAATGTAAATATAAAGAATTATAATTGTATAAAAATGAAAAATAGATTTAAATTTTTATTTAGGTTGTAGGCGTTTAATTGGTGAAATAAATTCATTTTGCTACTAGAATCTCTTGTCAAGTCTTTAACTCTATATGCACCATTCCCAACGTGGGTTATAGGCCCCTTAGGAGCACGGTAATATTTTGGTTGGTCATGGTCAGGACATTTACCCTTCGACTGACTATAGTTTCTAAAATGAGTTTCATACGTGAATCTGAAATGCTTTTTTGCCTCTGATAACCTTTTTTGGGTGACTCTATTCAATTCTTGATCTCAATTCCAAGTTCATTAGGAGTAAAGCACGAGGTGGATTGGCCACATTTGGAGGAACACGAACAACCTAGCCCATTGAGTAACATTAAAGAACCCTCCCAGCAAGAGACTAAGACGAGCACCGAGAACAACATTTTTAGATAACAGCATGAAAGACCACCAGATAGTCGAACCAAATTCAACAATAAAACCAGAAAAGCGAACTCGGTGGAAAACTATTATGAATAAATTGTCGACTTTCTGTGCTAAATGTTGTCCTCAACAGAGACCGATGGCGGATTCTCGTAGAAACTCTATGCGCCCCAGAGGCGTAAAAGAGCCTATTATATTAAGTTTTTAATATAATATGTTTTTAATATAATGGGTCAAAAGAGTTGACCCATGGACCCCTTTTTATAGTAAAAATTTAACAACTTAATTCATAGAGGTGGCAGTGTTTTTTTCCTGTTTCAAGGATCATCTCAGTTTTTTATGATTATTTCGATGTTATTTTGTTATCAGAATTTAGTTCGACTATCTGGAAGTCATTCTTGATACTATCCAGATATCTTGTTAACGTTGCTCCTTTTGGTCTACTGTTGAATGTTATTAGATGAGTGAGTCTGTCCTTCTCAAATTTGACCAATTCTATGTTGATAATGGTGACTTTAGGAAAAAGTTTAAAATGAAACACTAGAACAGGAATAAATTCAAAATATGTCTATTCACACTGTAAAATTTTACAGCTTATAAGATAAAACGTTCACATTTTTTTACATACAAAAACATATACATATATTATATATTGGATTCAAGGAACGCAGTACTGCAAAAGTTATTAGTATTTTTAAAAGAAACATTGGGAAGCCAAACATACACTTATTCAAATTATTGGAAAAGAAATCATGAAACTTTAGCCTAATTATTGTTTTCTTTGTCATGTTAACATTTGAATGGAAATAAAAACAATTTTTTAAAGTCACCTTGTGTGACAGACCAAAGTTTCTTACATAATGTACTTTATATCTTATGAAAAATTTTTATATAAATTCATTAATATCATATGATTGCTATTACATTGTTAAAATACTGAGAACTATTGCTTAGTAAAGATGGTATTTTGTTAAAAAGGAGATAATTAATAAAGATGAGTTGTTTTTGTGTGATTCTAAGTAATGCATGTTTAATCAAATTAAATCAGTTCATTTATGCTGAGAGTATTCTGCTGCATTTTAAGGGCTCACACTTGATTATGAAAATCCCTAGTTGAATTTAAAGTTAAAATTTATTCTTACAAAGAAAATTTTATCAGCTTTTAATAGTTCAAAAGTTGTGTGCACTTGATAAAGAGAACTGTTCTACCACCACATTGGGTAAAAGAGTTTAAATACATTGACAGATAGTATATAAATTATTATCAAGTTCTTGGTTAACTCAAATATGATAAGGTAACTTCATTAACATAATTATTATAATAAATATTCAGTAAATACTCTTAAAATAGACTGACAAACTTTTATAAATGAAATTGATATAAGAGTATCAATAGGTCATTTTTAGTTCTCATAGGAATGTTTTAAAGTTTTAAAATTGTACAAAGCAACTAATCTTGGTAAAGACTAAACGTCAAATGTTACAGATCATTATGTTATTACTGGAAATAATTTCATCCTTTTTAGAAAATTCCAACAGCAGTAGAATTATTCAATTTCATATGCTGATGCCTAACATCATTCTCACATTACATAATTATTGCACTTTTAAATTATTTTCAAATAATAAACAGTTTTTTTTAATTTATTTATGCAAAGAAGATACAAAGGTGTTATAGTAATTTATTTGTTATTGCAAGAACCACCTGGACAACCAGTTCTTCTGGGTGCTCTGTATCCCAGTGAACTTCCTCCAGCTAATGGAAGGTAGTCATCATTTAATTTTCTTCCACCTTGAGATTTTTGTTTCGCTATTAATTCTTCCCTAAGTTTCTCTTCTTTCTGAAATACAAATATATATCATTTGTAGAGGGAAATTTTGGAAAATAAATTTTACAAAAAATTAATTTCCAACTGTTTGGTGAGTCTGGTTGTAAATTATTTTTTGGGCCTGTACATAAAAGGATGTGGGAGGTGACTCAAAGACTATTACTATTACTTCACTACTAGGGTGCTTTACCTTGACTCCAACCAAACTTAATAAACAATGAAATTTCATTTTTAATTAACTGAATAATACTCACTTCTTTTTCTAATTCTTTCATTTTACATGCTTGTTTATCATACTCTTCTTGAAGCTTCTGAATTGCATTCAATCTTGCTTGTTCTCTGTTTATATACACTTCTGGATCTAAAAATAAAATCAGTAATTTTTTCTAAAATAATTCCCATTATCCATTTCTCTTAAATATTTTTGTTACAAAACTCATAACCTGATAAACTTTTACTACAGTCAAATTTTCACAAGGAAATTTCACACTTACTTTTTTTCATTTCTAAACATTCTTTAGCTATTTCCCTGGCTTCCTTCCATTTTTCATATCTTAATGATAATTTCTCTTTCCAAATGTAATACAGCAAACCAACAACAGCTACAATATACCAAGCGTTTACTTGTAAAAGAGAAAATCCTAAAAAACAGAAAAAAATTGTTCAATATTTTATAACACATATAAGTAACAAGTAAAAATAGTTATCAGTTACAAACTTGTTATTTAAGCTCATGAATTTGTTCTTCTTGATAGATAATTTAAGTAGTTAAGGCTAAAACTTAAAGAACAGCTTCAAAATTATAATTTTTCTCCAGAATTTAAAGAGAACTAAGTCAAGTCAAATTTAGGTGGTGCATTAAAAAGGCAACACAAAACTTTGTTGATTTATTTACCGTAAGTTATTGACGTCCACAGTGTGGGCTCGTTGGGCTCAGCCAAAATTTCTTCTTGTTCGTAACTGTTCATGTTTCACTTTTTGTCAGACAAAATAAAATCTTTAAAACCTTGGATCTTAGAGTGAATACTGGACTTTTAAAAAGTTAATATCATTCTGCTTCCTGAAAAGTTGCCACAATTGCAAAACCAAATGTCATAGAGTAGTCATAAAATAGTCATAGAGTAAAGTTAAAGTTTAACATTGGAAAGACTGTGGCCGCCAAATTGACGATTTCGCGAAGTAAAATGGAAATATTTTTAAAGCTACACTTTGAAACTCTTTGTCTTTAATTTTTTGTATTTTTTAATCCCCGTTTAAATATGAGGTTGACATCTTAATTAGTTCTCGAAATAAAATGAATCATAAATATAATGACCACAGCCGACAAAATGACCGAACACCAAGAACCCAGTTATCGTATAGTTGCGGGAACTCAGAACACAAATACTTCTGAATGGTTTTCAAGTTTTCGTGGTCGTTATTATCATTATGCTGTAATACACCAAAAATTATTGAATTTTTAACAAGCACCGTCAAACTGCTTCACGAAAACGTTCAGCAGTCACAATACTAATAACCGCGTAACGCGATTTTAGTATTTAAAGTACTACTCGTTCGGATGAAACCCCTTAAAAATAGCATTGACGTTTTAATAATTGTAAAACAGGTGGCATCAACAAGGTGGTGGAGAAGGTGGTAGAAGAATCAGTGCTGATCCTTTCTTCTGCCTGTCCGAACCATTCTGACCAAGCCCCTTGTCTTATGCCCTATTTCAAGTCATCCACCTTATTCTTACTATTCATTGAATCCTATCCTTCCTTTCGCTCTTCAACCTGGAGCTCCTCATGTTTAGTCTAACTATCACCTCGTTGATGTCACCAGTTTTAAAGTTGGCAAAACGTCGGTGTTATTTTATTACTGTTTCATCCGGAGGAGTAGTACTTTAAATACTAAAATCGGACTTCGCATATAATTTATAATGTTTTAGACATTACTATCACAAATTTAAAAATAATTTACAGAAAAGTTACACATGGCACACATTTCTCGGTGTAATTTCATACCCCAACGTCTCAACTCGTTCACTCGCTACGAGCAGAACATCAAAAAAATCATTCAGGTTCAGCTCATCCACTTTGTCTATTATAGTCTCCGTTTCATCATCAAGAAGGTGCACTGGTATCTTCGAAAACTTCAGTGCCTGGGAAATTTTATAATAAACCTTTCGTTCTTCTTCCTCCTTGTCACTTTTCTTGATTTGAACGTAATACAATTGTCGAAAAAAGTTCCAGATTTATTATAATTCTGCTACGGTGAATCTTTTCTAGAAGTAAAAAAAAATTGAAAGAAAGAAAGAGACAAAGGACAACTCACCTGGGGATAGATCTCAAGGTAATGAAAGAGTCTTTAAAAAACTCAGGTTAGCAGACGTAGACATTTTCTGACAATCAGGGCTCAGATTTAATAAAGAGTTTTGCGTCAAAATGTCGTTCTTAGGATTTTTATTCTAAAACGTTTTTGTTGAATCTATCCATTATAAAACCTTTACAAATGTCCGCCATTATTCAGCCTAAATTGAGGTTCAGTCCGGAAGCTGTTAAAAACTTTTTTTCTCTCTCTTCTTCCTCCCCTTCTCATCCTCCTTCTCCTCACTCTTTTGTCAGTATGGATTTTTATATAATTAGAATAATTATTAAAAAAATTTTTATTGGCAACGTTAAAACCGCTCAACAAGCTCCTTTAAAAATTTAAGACCAAATTTTTATTGAAAATATTACTGAAGAACTCAGCGGTCTCGTGACTTTTCATAAAATTCAAATGTAAGGTATTGCTCAACATTTCTTCCATGTGCGCGTGTAAGTCAAACGTGTTCAAGACACGTGTCATCTGCGTGTTGAACCTTAAAACCACGATGAAACAGAATTCTGTGTGTTCGAACTTTCGAACGAAGAAAACCCTGACGTTTCAGACTTGATTCTTCCTCTGGCGGTCGCCAATGATGAAATGAGGAAGTGTGTCAATGGACAACTCCTCTGCCTTATGATGACCCCTGTGGTGATCGAAGTGTGGTAAGGTTAAAATAATGAGACCACTGATTCCTGATTTCCGAATCTTTTATTATGTGAATTGGAGCAATATTTATACCCCAAAAGGGGTTGACAAACAAAGACATTGATTGAATGACCCATCTGGGCGGCCCATTAAAACAATGAAACATTTCCTTAACATACCTGGGCCTTTGTCCGGATGGGTCATTTTACAATTCGTGAATATTTACAGGTATAAGAAGTGATTCATTCGGCTGCCTTTTGTGACACTTTCCTTTTCTGAGCCTCTTGGCCTTGAGCCGAATCAATCACTTTACATTGAATTAAATAACTTTACATTTTGTGGCCGCAGATCTGAACACTGAGATGATGTGTCAAGGCACGAGTTGGCAACTTGTCACAGGTGATGTCTTTATGTCCGATGTATAAGACATGAAGATGGCATCCAGATCCAGAAAAAGTCAAAATCAACACTTAAAAAGATGAAATAAGATTTTATCTACCATTGATGTTAAAAATATTTGACATAATGTGAACCACTGAAACACTGTAAGTGACAAATGATATTACTTAAGTCAGTCCTACCAGCGCCCCACAACAAAATCTACATTAGACCTGTGGACGGCATAGTGTCAACAAAAGTCAAAATTCTACATCCCTACAGTATTTGGGATTTCCCATCTTATATAGACATTATTGTGGGTATATATATATTGATATAATACAATTGTGTGTGATCTAGAGATTATTAGCTTTATTATGTGGTCCTCTAGGCGTTGTAGTGTTTCGATTTTGTATTTTTGCTGTATCCCTATTCCACCAATTTCGAAACCGCTCAGATATTCGACAGGATTGGAGTTGTCAGTAAATCGACCCCCGCTTTATTTGGAATTCTGGTGGTAAAATAGCTTTTTTTTGTTGAAAATTTGGCATTCTTTCCCAGCGCAGTGATTTGTCTTTCCTTTTACAAATTGGTCAATTGAAGTTAGACTTCCTGTACGGGGTTTGATGTCTTGACTCATTTTAACTGGTGCTCATACAATTCTCCTTCCGCCAGACGAATCCCGGGAAGAGATTCAATAAATAGCCACTTAGTAGCCCAAAAAGCTAAAATAGGTATGAGGGTCCTTATTGTCCTTGATTCTCCGGTTGACAGTGAGGGTCCAGATTGTCCTTTTTTTTAGGATTGCCGTTTTTCACAAAAAGACGATAAGAATCAAAATCGCGAGATTCAGAGAAACGCCGCGCAGACTCAAAATCAGTGGAAAAACACAAGTTTCTCAATGTCGGACAGTTTAACGGCATTCGAAGTCGGCAGAGGTAGTTTTTCGGTTCTAAAATTCTCATCAGCTCTGAAAGCTCGATCTTCGACAAAATTTCCGCGCGAATTAATTTTAAAAAATCGAACTAAACAAAATGATTTTGAAAATAAATCATGTGCGGATTTATTGATAGACGGGTGAAAAGATTTTATTTCCATGTTTAAAATATTTATTTAGCTTTTGACAGCGTTCTGCATAAGAGAACATTTTTATTTTAATAAGTTCTTAAAAGGAATTTTTTTATGAGAACGTGAAACTTGTTTAATTAAAAAAAGCTCCGGTTTTGAAAAAAAAGGCTGACAAAAAAATCGACTGATTGTCTGAGTTTATGGTTGAACACAAATCTTTGTGAAATGTGGAAACACGATTGTGAATGAGATAGTGTGATGATTTTGTCAGCAAACCATAATCCTATTTCCTATTACCTATAACAACACAATACTACTCGAGTGTTAAAAAGATAAAAGTAATTTTTTATTTTTCGAGAAGGGAATTCAGGAGGCAAAACAAATTTCTTCGCCAAAGACCTTCTGGAATAAGACAAAAAAGGTGAGTTTGTTTTTAATAACGCCAGTTAACCAGTGTCTTCATGTACAAGATAATTGGTATTGATACAGTAGTTGATTTGGCTTGAAGAGGGATTTGTCTATGAAACAGATCAGTGTTTTAAAGCCAATAATTTAAAAATTTGAAGCATGTAAGCAGCCGTACTTCCTGTGCCTGTCGCAGCACATCCATATTTTATTATTATAAGCTATAAATTGATTCTTTTTTACGTAAATACACAAAGTATATAAGGCTATTATTTCACGTATTTCTCTTCTTTACTTCAAGAATCAGACCCAATAATCCTGGCAAAAGCCTCTCCAGAGCTTTTCCAGTACTCTTTGTTCCTAAACTTAGTCCATCTTTAGTCCCTGTTTGTTTTCTGATGATTCTTATTCAACAGTCTTAAACCTTTAACGCTTCTTTCCACGGCCCTTTGTGTGACTCTTATTTTGATCATCATTCACTTGGTCAGAGTCCATGTTTGGTAAACTTGAGAAAATGCGAGTTTCTAGCATTTTCTATCGTTTTTTGATTCCCATCATTTTTCCCCATGCTAACCCAGAATTTTTTCCATGCTAAGACTATTCTTATTTTTACTTTCCTGTTCCCTTGTCTTTGTGTTCCTTGTTGTACTATTCTTCTTTTTCCCAGTGATTTATGGAAATCACTGGATATCCTTTCCGAGTAAAGTGATTTGTATAGTTGAATACTGAATAGAGATTGGGAGAGATTGCTAGGTTCATCTGATAGAATGGGGTTATTTCTTTATTTTCACTCAAATTTTCAGAGGATTTGACATCTTTTTTTCTTCTTCTTTTTTAACTTTTATCTCTTTCACTTCGATTTCGTCATATTTCAATAAATAAATGTCTGAAAAATAATTCTCAGTATTCTTATCTCCACCTTTCCACCATTGAGGACGTTTGTCTCCATTCTTTTCAGTCTCAACAAATTTCTTCTAATTCTACTTTGTCTTATGTTTCCTTCATCACAATCCTTTTAAAAGTGTTGTATGGGAGTGATACTACTGGTGGTGTAATTAGGATTTCGCTTTCTTTAAATAATAAGACTTATAATAATAATATCAGACAATTAATCAGATAATTATGGCCTCAGGTTGTCGGCTTGGCTAAATCCTTATTCAGCAGTCATTGACCTGGTCCTTTCTAATCCGGGCAATCCCGGGTAGTCCTTGTCACTACTCATGTTTTGGGTCTCTTCATGTCAGTGTTTGTGGCTACTGTCTCCAAGCACAATGAAGTCAAAGTTAAATTCTAATTGACGTGTTGGGTTTTTGTTGATTTCGCTGAAATTCAATTTCGTCGCCCCATTCTTAGAATAAATCAGGCAATTCCTCGTTTCCATCGATTTTTTTTATGGTATGTAACGTCAACATACATATTTTAGTCAACCTTTAACAGTGTTTTAAGGACCAAAGAAAGAAGCACTCTCTTTTGTTCTGACGAAGCATCTTCTTTATTACATCTTATTTAATTTTGAAAGTTTTCGGTGGATTACTCGATCGGGGATTCTTGTCATCTTTAGTATCCCTGCTAGTTTACTGTTTACGTCAGTGACACACTCATGCGGTCTTAGCTTTATACTCCTTTTAGAAAAATGACTTGTGAATAGTTAAAGCAGCTTCCTCATGAAGAAGCTGTAGCTTGTATTCTTTATAACCATATATTCTCTTTCATACCAAGCTTTACTCAGAAGTATAGTTGTTCCTTTTTCAAAATGAAATAAAACTGACGCCAAATAACAGTTTCATTTATGAAAGGAGGAGTGAATGAATATACTTCTGCCTCAAATATTTTCAATTATTATGCTCTTGTGCACACTTCTGAAAGCGAGCATCAGCTGTCTCAGCGACCCGACAACATCAATTACGGGGAACAAATTTATTATTCATGTTGTCTTTGCCATAATGTTTGATAAGAACAAAAGTATTTCAATATGCAGGGATTGCTACTACTCATTGATGTATGTATTTATACTGTAAACACACTTTTCCATTTATATGTTCGCTTGTACCTGTCCTATCGTGTAAATGTTGGACAAATGGACGCCAGGGAATTCTCAGAAGGTCTATTTTTACACGATTTTCCAAATTAAAGGCAAACAGAGGAAAAGTAAATATGATAAATGTGTATGTTTGAAAACGTTAATAATTTCTTTCACGCGCTGCTGTCAGGAGGTTGTCTACCCCTCATCAGAACAGAAATTGAAATTCAACATTGTAACGGTGCTATTGTGCGTTGCCTACCGTGATCGGTCACACAATGTTTGTAATAGAAAACTATTAATTCCGGGAATAAAAATCGTCAAAGCTTACTTACTTTCATTAGTTCCATCTTTCTATACTGATGTCTACTAACGAGGATTAGGTGTTAAGGTTTCGTCAGCATATGTGTAAACGCCTGGGTTTACTACTGGAAAAAACCGGAAATTTCGTAATTACCCTATTCCGACGTCGGCAGTTGCGTGTCGCGAACTTGACCGACTTCTCCACAATCCAGGGGAACGAGAGGAAATCAAGGAATATTTGGGATAAAATCTGGATAGCTCCAATCCAAATGGTCCGACAACTCACTTGCTTCAACGTTCCGAGCGCGATGGATAGATAAGAAGGCGAGATAGACTAGGTGGCAGAAAAGGTAGAATTGTTTTAGTACGTCTCGTGATGTAAAACAGTTTTATTTTATTTTAATTCTCTTTTATTGGAGGAGGATGGCAATGAAGCATTTTTAACGCTTAAATAATTCAAAAGCAGCCGACCGAGGGCAACAAAAAAGGAAAAAAAAAGGACAATAGGAGACCTCGTGGTGGAAACCTCTTACAATAATAAATCCTTTAAAGGCACTTCTGCCGTTGTTCTCAGGGAACAAAAACTAAAATTAATTCTGTTTGATTATGGAATAAAAATAAGAGGGAAAAGCAAAAGGAGAGATTTCTTAAAGTTTTGCCAAAAACAAGGTTCGGAAAAGTAAACGATAAAATAAAAAATAAAAGTTTGATAATCGGTGACAGAACTTTTGCACAATTTCCCGCGGTTAAATCCCTTTCTCTCTGTACGGAACAAACTTCAAATCGAAAGGATTTAATGAGCTTCTTCTCATTCTTCCATTTCTTCAACGACCTCCACCTAAAATTTCCCCTCATTGTTCTGAATTATTTCATGAGCAGAAACCAGTTTTAGACTCAAGCTTATTACGATTCAGTTAGTTAGGTGCTTCAACGCGGGGCTTTCTGAGCGTCTCGAAACAGGTTTGCTGCTATTAAGGTTTTAACTTTAACACTAAAGCTACTGACATTTCGCTATGGGCAAGGAGCTATGCCAAGTGAACCTTACGTTTCGCTGAACTGTTCAGCGATGAGCAAGGAGAAAAGAATCCACTGTCCCAAGCTGAAGAGCTTTCTTCTTTTTGTTATTTTATTTGTCTGTTTACTCGTTAGTCAATTTATTGTAATTTATGTCTGTACGGCTTTTACTTCTCTTCACTGGCCACACAATTTAGAGGGTTCTAGAACTATGAAAATTCTGTTTTCTGTTGATATGTTTACTTTGAATTTATTTTAAATAAGTCATTCAGGGTAAGTTACCAGTAAATCAGGGGTGGTAGGGGTATTCACTATACCAGTAAATCTTCCTGTGCTTCTCTTGACCACTTTTACTTTCAAAATTTGCTTCTTTGTTCGAAGTCCAACTCTTGTCACAAAACCAGGTCACTGAAGTCTATTAGCCATTCCTCTTAATTGAGGTTTTTCAAACCAAAATTTACACAACATTGTTTATTCGGGTGTTTAGTTAAGCGATAAAAATAAAATGTTTTGATCTTTAAATTCTGTCGATACACTTCAAACACATTTATTTGTGAGTACAATAGTACAATTTTACCTCCAGTTCCTTGAGCAAAGGAATTTCGCTGCTTTTTCATTTAAGTTGGTTTTGTACGTTGAACACTAAGACCAGACTAAACCCACAAACCCACCACCCTCGGGGGTTGGACTGAAACCAACTAAAACCAGAACCTCGTTGCAAATTGCACACCTAACGCAATTAAACACACCGGAAAAATAAAGTTCAAAAAGAAGAATTTGTTCTGAAAGAAAACACAAACTCGTAGGAGTAATATGATTTTTTTACAGGATAAATTCTAAATGACGCTGTGCATAATCTATGAAATGAAATCTTCGTCCGTATATACATTTTTATGAAGTTAAGTCTTTACATGTGTGCTTTAGAAACACCTTATTTTGAGTCGGGTGTAATGGAAGAAAAGCGACGTGGAACGTTGCAGTGATTGAATGCTGCCTGAATATTTTCCAAGTCGTATATTTATTGATTGTCGCACATGCACGGCTGGGTACGGCAGCAGCACCTTCATAGGCTACGCAAGCCTGTTTGATCAGTGGCGGATCCAGGCCACTACACGGGGAAGGGGACTAAACCTTTCCAAGTGCGAATTATTTGCAAAAGGAAGTATTTGTTGCTCGCTTTTTCATTTAGTTTCGTTTCATAAGCTTGTTGCTTATTATTTCATCTTTTTTATTTCATTCTATCTACCGATATTGAGATGAACACCAAAAAATGCTCGAAAAAATAAGAATGTGTTCAATAAAGATACAGTATCACAAAAAAGTTTCACTCAATAAAAATCAAATCGCAATTTCAATAAAAAAAGTAACGAGGTACTTAAACAAAATCTGAAAACAATTGTTAGAGTCGGAGCCCAAAGAAAAGATTCAAGTAATAAACTGGGTAATAAAATATTCAACAGAAAAAAAGGAACTCCAGTGAAAAAGATAATATGGGAAAAAAGTCGATAAAACTAAGGAGCAAATGATAAAAATTAAAGTGAAAGGCGAAAGATATGAGACAAAAGATAAAAACCAGAGAAACCGAGAAGGCAATAGTAGGATGGGATATTTTGGGGGGTTTGAGGGCTCTTCGCATTGTGTCTGACGTTTCTCGACCTTCACATTCAGTAGGGAAAGCTCTTTTCTGAAAGCCTGACGGACGGACTCTCATAACTGTCGAACAAGCCTATCAAAATAAAAGTTGAAACTTAGAAACATTTCCCCTCGGATTTTTCGTGAAACTCGCATTTTCGACAGTAAATCAGTTTAAAGGGTTTTTCATTGATCGGAATCCCATCGCGCCCTTTACTTCACCCTCAATCGTGCAATTAGTTTTCGGAAAGAGAAAGATTTGAAGTTGGAACAATGTGAAAATCTATTAGTAATTGAAGGACGCATTGAAATCTCAATATGACAGGGTGCTACCCCTTCGTAACCACCCTCTTCTCTCTTCAATTCAAAATCAGAGAAAGTTGGTTCGACATTGACAAGATTTGAAGAAAGCAAGTTATTGTCGTCCATTTTAAATCAGCTTGAACATTTTGTTAAGTTGAATTTTAGATTAAGCTGTAGTAAAGGGCTAATTATATTAAAAACATAACGCGGAAGGTCTGTGGTGTCGTGGTTATGTGCCAATAACCATAATAACTATATTAAATGAACATGGTAAACGACAAACACAGCGATACCAGCAAAAAAATATGTCTTTTGATTTTACTCGTGTATTCTATTGACTGAGTCCTTTTATTCGTTTTCCTTCTGCTTTTCGCAGCAGCTTAATTTTGAACGTTTCTGGAACTTCGGATTAATTTTCTTCTCCCTAAAAATGGTCAACTTGCCGGCCGTCAAAGTTTTAATTCACTTTTTCGTTTGTTACGGCAACAGTATTAAATAGTATAAAAGAAAACAACTCCAAAAAAATATACAGAGAAGAAAAAATTACGGCGAAGAAAATTAGAGAGCTGGCACAGAAAACCTGCGAAGATTTGAAAAATTTTCCAGCGCCTAAGCAGACCTATACTTCGGTCGCTGAAAATGCAAGGAAAAATATTGTTGAAAGTCGGAAAAGCGGAAGAGTTTATACCAAAATGTAAAAAAGAGATAAATCTCACACAAATTGGAGTTCGGATTGATACGATCAAAAGGTTGAAAAACGAAACTGTATTGGTCGCAGCACCTACTACAAGCAGAGATTATTAGCCTTTCTAAGGAAATGGAAAAAAACTTTTAAAGGTGGAAAAGTGGTCCAACTGGAGAAAAAGAACCCAATCATCACGATATATGACATTCACAAGCACGACGAAGGGGGCATTGCTGAAGTAGTGAATAACGTCGCTAAAGAGAAACCAACAAAGTCAACATTGCAAAGACTCGCAACGGCAAATCCTACGTACAACTCTCAAATAGTGCTTTAAAGACACATAATGGTTTCATACATCAAACAGATGAATATTTTTGTTAACAAAACTATATTTAATATAAAAACTAAGAATTTATTAAAAATTATGAAATCACCATGATGTTTCGTTCTTCGAATCATAATAATGTTGTTGCTTTTTATTTCTTCTTTTCCTATTTCTATTTCAATCATATCAGAGAATAATTGGTGGTCGCCAGACAGCTAAGAGTAAAACAAATTGCAGTCTTAAAGAAAAAGAAAACGAAAAACTAGTTTTAATTTTATCCCTTAGTTGATGATTCAAATGCCTAAAGCATCTTCCTTTGTAATTATATAATTAAATTTTAAACAACTCCATTTTTCTTTAACACTGTACTTTATAAAAGTCTTGAAATTAAATTTTCATTCAATGAGGTTCATCTTGCCCTTTATACTGTTCCGCAGAAAGTCGGAGAAAATTTTATTAAAACTTAAAGAAAAAATGTGAACAGTAACAGTCGGAATACAAGTTGAGTGTGTTTTGTGGCTTCACGTCCATTATCACTTAAGCTAAGGGTTTTTATTTATCCAGAGGAAACTTCTCTCTTATCCGTTCATCCTTTACGGGGGAAGGAGGGATTATGGCGGACTTGCACCGACTAAAACGGACATCCTATGAGCTTAAAGGGAAGATCCGGGAGCGAATTAGAAATCATCAGCCATCTTCTCAATCCAGCGACTTTAGAAGTAAAGACAAGTCCCTTCCCTCACGGCTTGGTCATTCACTAGCTAGAACATTCTTCCTTCTGGTTGTGTGCTTGTCGTCTAATCCATGAGAGTTCTACAACCTCGCAGAAGAAGGCGAATGTCCACCAATTATTCTCATTGTCTAAAATACGAACAACTATGTTGAACAGCGAAAGATCCTTCCTCCCTAGACCCCACAGAGGCGTCTTTTATATTCTACCCACGCCGGGCATTCGGCCAACGTGTTGTCGTCTTCTTTCCTGTACGGCACAGGAACTTTCCGAAGCATTCATGGGCCCCTGGAAACCTGTGTCATTCGATAAGTCAAGCAAACAAACTTCCTCTCCAGTCCGAAGAGTCCTCTGACGTGGACCATGGTCCGAAGTCAGCCGATCACCCCATCTCCTGATCAGAACACTCCGAGCCGGTTGCCCCTGACGAAGTAGCTGTCACATGTTGTGCATGGACTTGTACGACTCCACCAGGAGGTCTACCGGAGAAACACCAGCCAGAAAAGCTAAGAGTAGCCAACCTTTTTTTTTGCATGTAAGAGCTCAATCTTGGTGTAAATTTATATTTGGAAATTGTTAATAATAAATTGTTACGTATAGAAAGGGGGAAAATATATGATCGCGCCTTAAGGTTGCGATCCTGACCGCGGTCAAGAGGTGCAGGGTGGTTGCACCTACAGTTCGCATTTAAATAGGTCGATTTTATGGTTTTCGGTAAGTCTTTCGTCCTGCCTTGCATATTCAGTAATCGTAATAAAGTCCTTGCAATGAAGTCCTGTTCATCGGAACATATGTTTTCAGATGTTCCTTTGCATATAAACGGTTAATGACTGATTTTGTAAATAATTAGTTCTTGAAGATAAAAAGCAATTTATGGATTATTGAGTGACTCGTAATTATTTGAACTGGAACGTATGTTTCATTGAATTTGGCAACGGCAATCCGTAGCATAAGTAAAGCAGAGAAACTGATGTCTGAGTTAGCGCACCGTGAGTAATAAACTCAAATTATAGAACAATACAAAACAGTGTTATGTAAATAGCACATCTTAGAAATTATGCATAAAATAAAATAATTTTTGAAGATATTCCGACAAAAAATAATTTATCCCGTATTTTGTGACTTGTGAGCGACGGTATTTGCGGCATACGATGGAGAACCCAGATTTAAGCTGTCTTTTGATCACAAAATAATGGCTAACACACGAGGCTACAAATTAGTGATAGAAATGTAAAAATACCTTTTCCTCTTCTTATTATTGGTCAAACCCTGAACAAGGAGCAGCGTGTCAAAAATCAGATCATCATTCCAACCACTCTTAGTCATTCCATTATTTTGAGATTTTCGCAAAAAATGAACAACTCTCGGAAAAATGACTTTACTTTGGGTGAAACAATGAGATTCTTTAAAATTCACCAATTCAAACCTGTCTTCGAGGAAAAGGCTAATTAATTCATTCACTAAACTTCCTTTCAAGTACAATATGCATATTCAGTTAAACCTTTTGCCTTTTCATATGTCTCGTAAAATTTCAGTCAAACACCAGCAGAGGCAAAGGTGTTATAACGAGTTACCGAGATCAGTGGCAGAGTCTGATAACAGTTAATAACCTAACTCAAAATTTCCTTTCTTCTCTCACTCTTCCGCCTCGCGATTTGAATTGCGAAAATCCAAAACTTTCCCAATGGGAGTTGAGCTTTTAACCTTGGCGTTATTATTCCTGGGTATTTTTGAACGGAGGAATCAACTTTCAGAGTTGTCTGTTTTCAATATCCACAAATTTTGAGTCCATGTGAAGTTCTCTGACAGTTTTGGAGTCGGTTGTAAACACCAAGGGTCGGTCAGGCTTTAATGGAGTTCTGACTCAATCTTCAAACCTTTTCATCAAGTATATATGCATGTATTATAATATGTTAATATACTTATACTGTAATACAATAATTAGATTTTGTTTTCGGAAGATGACGTGTTCCAGAGGACCACTTTTCTGGTGTCGTGGTGTTGACGAATTGACGAACCCATACTGGTTTTTTAAGGGTATATTTTCTTTGTTGTACTGTACAGGGTGAAATATTAGAATCCAACAGTATCTTACAATACAATACGTTAAGTGAAGTTTATAAGTCGCCATCGTTGAATAGGAATATGAATTGTAGGTCATTATTTATATATATTAAAACATACAAACATTCAGTACTAAAATAGAGTCAAATATGCAGGAAAGTGTTTAAACTAACTGCAACATTATCAGACAGAACTTTCCTAAACATCTGATACATAAAATATAACTCTTTTTAACGAATTAGGGTATGTTATGTGTTTTTTTTTTACTTAAAAGTATATATTATAACCTATAATATATTAATGTACTTACAATAGATGTGAGCTTTTTTATAAAGCAAAAGGTTAACCTATAACCGGTCTTCTGATTTTTTTCTAGAAATAATTTTCAAATAAATGTCGGCCGACTTTCAACGAGAACATATTTAAGTCGCGTAAAAACAAATTATGGATAGTGTCTGTGCAAGAGTAAAAAATAAATTATAAATTTGCAAATTTCTGCTTTTTAGCTTTGTTTACACCACCCGAAATGATTTACACTGCCCATAAAAATTCATAAAGATAATAATTTATGTGTGTCCGTTTACTGGTTTCCCCGGCTTTTATCACGGTTAACTTAACCACCGTGATGGGTTAAGTATGAAAACTATTTTCAAACTATAATAAAGAGGAAAATTACAGAGGTAAAGCAAACGAGTGGCGAAAGGGAAGCTCTTTCCACTGTAAAAGCCAGGATTAAATCATTAGCGACCATAAAATTTTAGGAATTTAAATTTACTTAAGGAAAAATTTCCTTCTAGTTGCGGGGCCATAAACATGATGAGAGATTTTATCCAATGGATACAATTATTTCGAGCCAAACCAGAAACACTTCTCCATGAAGAATTATACCGATGAAAAAATGTTAGCAGTTTGTTCGAGTCCTTCAAATTTAATTTTTTGTTGAACTTGGTGAATGATTACGATGATTGGCAGATTCGATGACACGTCTCAAGGCAAATGGAAAACCTGCGAAATGGAGATTAGGAATCTGTCGCGAATCACGACAATTTTGACACCATGACAACAACCAATTATAGACTCCAATAATCATTCTTTATTCGTTAAGAAAAAGAAGATTCTCACTACAATAAATCGTGTCTCTAACCTAATAACGCCAGCTTGTCGTCTACAGCAAGGAAATTTATTCCCTAAACAGTATAAAAATAAGGTTGCATAGTACTAGCTCCTCAGTTTCTTGAAGATGTCTCAGCGGTTAAGTCCAATTGCTTAAGTATTAAACAGTGTTGTGTTTGTGTTGATGACGTTAAAATATTTCACCTAATTATATTTTTAAACACGTGCTTTTAAAAACTGTCTATACTAGAGATCAGCAATTTTTTTTATTAAAACGGACCAATTTAAATTTTAAAATTTTTTGGTGGGCCGCACATAAACTAGGAACCAAATTAGGGAGAACCGCACAAATTAATAGGGAAACTTAATTTTGAATAATAAATTTCTAATATTATTTTTTTGACAATAATATTGTACTCATGGCTTTTAAGAAACACAAGAATCTCTGAAATTGCTAGTTAACAGCTTACTAATCTGACTGATTGTGTGACAGATACAAACACAAACAAGCGCTTTGGTATTGCAAATTTGAACAGGTCGCCGACAAGTGAGTAACTCGTCACAAAAATTGTTTCGGTTTAGTATGTACTACTATTTTATTATAATTAGGTTTGTAAGAATATATGTATGGGAAAAAGTCGACGAAATAAATACAATTTTAGAAATGCTTGGCGGTTCGCGTGTTGCTCATACCTGATCTACTGTAAACTTATAAACCTTTATAACAGCACAGTATAAACTGGATGCCATATTGCTTGTTATTTTTATTTTGTATTTCAAATTGGGTTTATAATTGTGATGTAAGACACAACTTACAAAAGGAACACATGCCACAACTGACAACTGTTCTTGGAACAACATTTTGTTACTATTATCTGAACGAAAACGGTCCAAACATTTGTAGCACTGACCCGGCAATATAAAAAACGTCTAGTTGAGGTACATAGTGGAAAGAAAGAGATAGGTATCATTCAGATAGGTTCAGATGGAGCAAAAGTGAACAAATGTTGGCAAAGAAATCAAAATTCCTGCTTTAAGGAAGGATTTATTGATAAACAAAACTTATTTTCCACTTACATGTTATCTGTGTCTTATAAATATGAAATACCAAATATATAAGGCCAAGTGAAGAAATAAATTTTTTTAACCCTTTTTGAAATGAAATTCGACGAGCGCTTCCTTTTTCAGCTCCGCACCTTACTTTTGTTCGATTTCTCACTCATTTTCAATCCTAATTTTTTCTCCATTTCGTAAAACACAGCAGTTTACAGTTCAATTACAATTAAGGACATACAGAACCACTTGCTATTGTATTTTTTGTGTCACTTTGTAGAAGTATCATACATAAAGCTCAAAGTTTGCTCAAAAGTTTCTACAAAAAATTCTAGCCCGGACTATCAAAACTATCAAATTCGGTATTCCCTACTAAGTTACAAAGTGCGCGAACATTTTGGTGCTAACACTCTGTAGTCCAATTGTAAAAAGAGCCATTGAATTAACTCCAAGGAATTGCCGGGAAAAACGCTTCCTCGAATTATGCGCCACTTCGGTCAGTTGAAATTCGATCGACTCCATTAAAAATTTGACAATTTTCAGTTCAAAATCTCGTTTTCCTCATCCTCGGGCCCGTAATGGATAATGGAATTAGTGGAACCCGAAACACCCATCCAGTGAAAATGCAAATTCAAATTAACGATGCTAATACATCGATTATCAATCTAATCGCTGAGGTGAAATCTCGTGTTTGCTCGTCATTTTACGAAGTACTGTAAAACTGAAAGTTATGTGAGAATAAATTCCTCGAGAAAGTGTGGATTACTTATGAAATTGACTTTTGTGAATGAACATTGATAAAAGTTATTTCCACTGAATTTGCACTTGTAGTAACCGTGTTGTGTATAAGTTGTTCTAATGTTCTTACCAAAACTTAGTTATATGAAGCTTTTTCATTTGGAATTCCGAAGAAAGAGTATAGAACTGTAAAAAGGAGTCCTCGGGTCAAAAACTTAGGGAACCACTGAGATAAAAGAATCCAAAAAGTTTGGAAAAAGTTTGTAAATAAAAAGGTGTTGGCAATAATTATCCTTTCCTTAATGAAGACACCATGTTCTTGGTAGCCCCTTTTCCAGCCCATTCATTGCCTCTCAATCTTTCCTTCTGTCTCAAAATTTGAATGGGAAGCTTACAAAATTAGTTCTTGACTTAAGTCTCCTGTTGAAAATAAGATTGTATAATTATCTCTTTAATACCATTTCTTAGTTTTAAAACCGCAGAAAGTTTTTCGCTATACGATGAGTTCTGAAACGGAAAATTTGAGTTACTTTCGGTTATTCGAACGGAATGCGGAAGACATATTTATTCAGAAAGTTTAATAAATTTTCTAAGCTAAAGGTGAGTAAAATTAAGTTAAAATTTGAAAGCCAATGATTGAGTGGCCGAGTGGGTGAGTTTTGAAAGAGGGTTTGCCTTTAAAAATGCCCCGAGTATTGAAAATTTTGAGGAAGTCCAGTGGCGGAAAAGAGTGTTTGAGAATCCAGATTTTCTTGACATCTTGGGTAGATGGAACGATTCTGTTGTGCATTTTTTACTCACAGAAAGTGGATTTATTTATAAGGCAAACCGTTGGAAGATTTATCCCTCCAAAATGTCAGTTTTTTATAGATGTCTTCAACAAGTTCTTGCAGATATTATTAATTCACTCTTCATCACTCATTTGCCTATCAAGTGAAACCAAGTTCATCCACCAAGTTGTAAGAAACGCAATTGCACCACCATGTTAACGGTTATGATACCAGTGTATAATGTTTTAGAAATAATCCATCGTGTCAGCAGTTTCTGCTATTTACGGAGTATTGTCTTCGAGAACGGAGGCTCCGATGCATCCTTATCGGTTACTTCTTCTCCTCATGAAAGGCTGCAGAAATCATGATCAGCAAACCTACTAATTAATTAATCCAACAGTTAACTTCCCATCGTCCTATCAGTCTCATACTCCTTTCTTCAAACTTCTGAAACGTGTCCTTCTTTTCAGAATGAACTCTTAATAAAAATCTACATATCTGATTACCTCTCGTCAGTTTGGTTTTAGAAACCGTCACTCAACGATCGATCAGGTCCGCTCCGTCATTCCCAAGGTGAGACGCAGGTCCCACCGGTGAGACATGGCAATATTTTGGTGGGTCATGAGCAGGACGTGCACCCTTCGACCTTTTAAGCTTCCTTCAGATGAATAACCGTAATATTTTGAATAACATCAGGATTTGAAGCATCAGGATTTTAGAAATGCCCCAATGTGGGCGTGGAGAGATGGGGTATAGTCCAAAATCGGTTGAGAACCACTGAGTCAGCCGAATCGCGAGGAGAGTGGAAGCCACGAAATCCTGTTCCTTGACCTTAGATAAAATTTGGCAAGAGAACCTCAAATGTAAACCGAGAAGCTGCATTACTCCTTTCATTCTTCCAGTCCCCTCCTGGATGACATATATTTTTATGTTAAACATCTTGGGAAACAAATTGGTCTCTTTTGCGCTGGGTTTCCACAGGAATCATGTTAGGTCTGACACCGCTACTTCTTCAGATGATACTGCCATCCTGACTTCAGACACTGAGCCGCAATTCTCGAAGTCCCGAGAATTACCTAGATAATCTTAAAACTTATTGATAACATGGAGGATAAAAGTTAATTAAAAATCCCACGACAAAATTTGTAACAGATAAAAATAACACAGATAAAAAGTTTTCATAACATGAAATATCTATGGGTTTAAATTTAATTTTGAAAAATTTCATTCGAAAGTAAATTATTTCATATCCGGTAAAAATTCCTTTCATTCGCTGCCGGGTGGATACTTTCGTCCAGTTCAAATTTCCTGTGGTTGAAAAATATTGCAGTCACTTCTCTTGACATTTTTGAATTTTAACGAAAATCCCGGAGAAAACTTTTTTACAATTTTCAAAATTACCAAACCCAGATTAAAAGATTTCCTGGGAGCACCACAAAAACCGGATATTATTCTTGGCTTTAATAAATTTTATCGGATTTTTTGATAAATTATTCGTGAACCGCTCACTCCGGTTTCCTCTTTCGTTTAAGTGACAACTTTCTTTGAACCCTGAAATTTTTTCAGTGTTTTACTTCCGTTTCCGCCCCATACTTCATCATCTCCTATCCCTTCCTTTAACCCCTCGTCTCCTTTTGAACTTACAAAGCTGATTTTCTACCTTCCTCGTTGGTTTGATGAAAATTCAAGATGATTTTTGTTTAGAGATTATCTCTCAACATTTTAAGCTTTTAAAGTTTCCTACACCCTTCATCTCCCTTTCAAGCTCCTCCTACTTTTTAAATATCTTTTCCTCTTTATGTAGTAGCCTGGGCTACTAAAAAACCGGAAATTTGCACTTACCTCAATTTGTGTTGCAACCTCGACCGACTCCTCAACAGTCCGTGGGGAAGACAGAAAATTTAGGCTGAGGATGTGTTTGCGCCAATTTCATTAATAGGCGAGCGGAAGGCAGACAGGTTCGAGTCTGTCGAACGAGGGAGTAAGTTTTCACACCGTTCGGGGAGTTAAAATTTTTGCACCGGGCGGTTTAGTCTCGTTTTAGTCTCAGCTTTTCTCGCATTATCATTCTCAAAAGTCTCAATCATTTCGCCCTTCAGTATCGTTTCATTGTCATTTATATCACGTGGATAAGTATCCTGCCTGCGGAGTCTGGATATCGGTAAGCTGCTCAGGGGGATCCTCTCTTAACCTATCCTCTCACCCTTTCCGCTATCACACCAATCACAAGGACGAAGTAAGGTAAGAGTACTTGTTCAGTCATTCTCGTCTCTTTTATCTCTCACTGCTGAGAACCAGCCCACCGCATCGTTGCGCACGGCTGCAACAGGATGGATAATATCGGGATAGCTTTAACCCAGATTTTAATGTGCCGAACCTGAATTTGGTTATTACGCTTACCCGTAATGACAATAAATATTTCTACGATTTATAGGAACTGATTTACTTCAAATTTAACGTATGGCATCAGTTGGTTTTTAAATTTTTAAATCTTAATAATCGCGATTATAATACTGAATAAACTGAGCTTTTTCGCCTCAGTTTTAAGAAGAAACGTGCTAACAGGCGCCGCTTGCCAATTCGTGCTTTAATTCCTGAACGCAGAATTTAAAAGGTTAGGCGCAAACAGTAGGGCCTATGGGAAAATGCTACTTCACCCTCCAGAAAGTGTTATCTCCCGGTATACCTCTCATGAAACTAAAAAGAAGATATACCTATGGCGATCAAAGCAATAGTTATATATGGCAGCGAAACATGGACCCTAACAACCTGCGCAAAACAGCTGCTAGACCGATAAGGAAGGAAAATCTTCGCAAAGATCTATGGCCCTGTAGAGAAGAATGATGTTTGCCGTCCCCAAACTAATGCAGAAATTTAGGAGCTGTTTAAAAATCCTTCTGAACACCTAGCCAGGATGAAGCCGGAGAAAATACTGGACCAGGTATTCACGAAAAAACTCTGGGGAAAACAACAACCCAGCAGATCGAAAAAGTGATGACCCGATGAGGCGATGAGAAGAACCTGAAAGCACTGGGAACCCATAGTTTGAGGACCGTTACCGTGGAGTGGGCTCGGTGGGCAGCCATGATTGTGAAAACCAAAGCTCTAAATGAGCTGTGGTGCCAAATAGGTAATAATATATTCCTCCTTCAGTGCTTCTCAAATTTTTTTGACTCATGAACCCCTTTTTAGAGTCAAAACCTCCCCCATAATCCCAAGCGAAAAAGCTCGGACCCCCTGATGTAATTCAGAGACCTTCAAAGGAATTTTACTTTTCCACGGACTCCCTGAATTATTCGAGACCTTTCAGAAGTCCATAGGGACCACCTTCAAAACACTGTTTTATCTGATGGACTACATGGTCCGTAGAGACCACTGCTTTATTTCAATTACTTTCCCGAGGTTGATGTATAGAAAGTCAATTTCAATCAAGTTGGCAGTTGTTAGTCATAAATAACTTCTCTTTGAGGTTTTCCTTTTATTTCCTTTTTTGTGTTTTTAGGGTTTTTGTATGGTGTTTGCAGGTAATTAACGTTTTCAAAAAATTTTCTAATCAATTTTTTTTAACATTCGAAGGTGCTTAATTGGGACTTTTAATTAACAACCAAGTGAAAAAATATAGTTATTGTGGCCTTTACATTTGAGGCTAATTCATTCCTTCATTTGCTGTTCCCATTTTCTCATGTCATTTTCAATACAAAACTAAAAATATGTTTTTAAAATACTGGTAAAAGAAACCATAATACCCAAATAATTTCAAAACTCCTTCCGTGTCTCAAACCTTAAGAAAGGACATAAAATTTAATTATGGAAATGGGTACCCCATTCGTTTTGATTCAATTCGATCGTTACGCCAATTTCTTCATAAAGCAGGAGAACGCAGCTACCTTCAGCGAATATCCCTTTTCCATATCTCTCTGACACTGACAAGACCTTCCTTTACCTCTGACAGAAGACTGTTTCTTTTGCCCTCCATGGTTTGGACTGAGGATGGAGCTGCACAGTCTACACACATACAGTTTCCCACTTTACATGCGTACCTATGCAACCCCTCGCTCCCTCTCAAGTACGTGGCATCATCTTCTTGGTCTCGCAGTTTCCTGAAGAAGCTCAGGGTGCTCCTGTTTTGGATCTTCATTTGGGGATAATTCGATTCTGAGCACTTTTCTGGAGAGGCTTTCTCACCTCACCTAGTTTCAATCAGAAGACATATGGCAGCATCCTTCGTCGTACTTTATATAATATGTCACGTCTCCCGGTTCCCGCAAGTGCAACACTCGAGCAGGAAGTTCGCATCACCCCCAAAAGATCAGACAAATGATCTCAAAGATAGCAAAAGTCAGTTGCATATCCCGACTCCTCAAAACTAATTGCAAAAGAAATAAATGTTTAAAAAATATTCTTATAATTTCTTTTTCCTTTTTCTTTTCATGGACCCGCTTATCCGTTAGGGTCGCGGGGTGAGGGAAGCAATCAAGGACTTCCAACTGTCACGATCTTCCGCTATTGAAGTCAGAGAAGCCGGGGTTATCAGGCGGGATTCGGCCAAGGCCTTCACCCCCCTGAGCCACCCCTGCCGCGGACGGGTCGCTTTACTCCCGGGCACTCCGACAGGACCCGACGAACCAGACGTTCTGGGGGGAGCCTTTGAACGTGCCCAAACCATCGGAGGATGGATCTCTCGATCCGGAGAAGAAGCGGCTCGACCTGAAGCCCCTCGCGAATGGCTGTGTTACGACACCTATCCAGCCTCGACACACCAGCCACCGCTCGGAGATACCTCATTTCGGCCGCTTGTACCCGGGATCTGATCCTTTCGGTCATCACCCACACCTCATGACCATAAGTGAGGACAGGAACATAAACGGAGCGGAAGATGCTGAGCTTTGCCTGGATGCTCAGCCCAGCCCTCCTCACTACGGACCCCCCCAACTGTTGCATCACTGCGCCAACCTGGGCGATCCGAGACGCGATCTCTGCGTCCGTCCTGCCATCACTTGTGAACCAGACCCCAAGGTACTTGAACTTCTCCACCTGCCCCAGCGCGGCTCCGCGAAGGCGGATGTCGCACTTAACGGGCTTCCTCGAGATCACCATTACCTCCGACTTGGTCACGCTGATCCTCATCCCGGCCTCGGCACATGCAGCATCGAAACCGTCGAGTGCCCGCTGGAGTTCAGACTGGGTGGATCCCAGAAGGACGAGGTCATCCGCATAAGCAAGATGCCCCACCTCCAGGTTCCCATATCTGAAACTCTCACTTCCTCGGCTGCACTGTAGCATCCAATCTATATAAATTATGAAAAGGAGAGGCGACAGCATGCACCCTTGGCGGAGTCCAACGGACACGTCGAAAGGCTCCGACGTGACGCCATTTACCCTAACGCAGCTCCTGCATCCCCCGTACAATGACCCGATGGCCCTCAAGAGGGAACCAACGATGCCATATGTCTGGAGGACCTCCCAGAGTCTCCCGCGAGGGACCCGGTCGTAGGCCTTTTAGACACGCAAAGACTGGTCGGGCGTTCTCCCAGGACCCCTCGAGGATGAGCTTCAGGGTCAGGAGCTGGTCGGTCGTGCTTCTTCCGGGACGGAATCCACATTGACCCTCCCCCAGCCTGTCCTCGACCACGGATCTGCAACGGGCCTCCAGCACCTTCGCAAAGACTTTCCCGGGGAGACTTAGCAGGGTGATGCCCCTATAATTGGAACAATCACTCCTGCTCCCTTTCTTAAAGATTGGGACAATCACCCCGGTCTGCCAATCCTCCGGCGCTGTTCCTTCCTGCCAGGCCACCTTAATGACGCGAGTGAGCCAAAGGACTCCCTCTTCCCCTAGCGCCTTCAACATCTCGGGCCGGATTTCATCCACACCAGCAGCTTTGCCGCTCTTGAGCGATTTAATCGCCCGAGCGACTTCAGCCACGGTGGGACTATTCTCCGCCCCAAGTGTGGCGCCGGTTCTGCCACCCTCGGTGCCTTGAGTTGGATTGAGCAACTCCGAGAAGTACTCTCTCCAACGAGCAAGGATGGCCCTCTCCTCGAAGAGGAGAGTGCCGTCTTTGGATTTTACCCTCCAACGGCACCCGGATTCCTCCCTCTGAGGCGGCGGATGGTCTGCCAAAACTTTTTCCTGGCAGATTTGTATTCAAGCTGCTCGCCGAACTCCCTCCAAGCCCGCTCCTGGCTGCTTTCACAGCCAACTTGAAGTCCTTCGCCTCAACGTACCGGCCTCGAGAGAGTTCGTCCTTCCGGTGTAACCACACCTTGAAGGCTTCCTTCTTCTCTTTAATGGCCCGCCGGACCTCCGGGTCTCCCCACCACGGAGTCCGCCTGCAGCCACCGGCCGCCACGCCAAGCGCTTCACCCCAAGCTGCCTCCGCGGATTCGGTGACGGCTGTTTTAAACAGACGCCATTCCTCCTCCACTTCGGCCACGAGCGGTGGAAGTTGCTCGAATCTATCCCTTATGTGGTGCGCAAAAGATTCCCGAACCTCTTCGTTCTGGAGCTTCTCCCACATCACACGAGTCGGTACTCCGACCGCGCGCTTCTGTGGTTTCGGCCCCGTCCCGTCCAGGTTGAGCTCGCACACCACCAGATGATGGTCGGTTGACAGCTCAGCCCCTCTCATAACCCTCGTCGCACACGATCCGCCTCGCACAATTGGCACCATGACGAAGTCTATAATAGACTTCTGCCCAAGCGTGTCACGGTACCAAGTGTACTTGTGGACGTCCCTGTGCTGGAAGAAGGTGTTCATGATCGCCAGGCCATGGGCACAGCCGAAATCAACAACCTCTCCCGTTCGGGTTACAGTCGGGGTCGCCGTTCCTCCCACCACTCCCTCCACGTCTCAGAGTCGTTCCCCACATGGGCGTTGAAGTCCCCCATCAGGATAAAATTGTCCGCTTTAGCCGCTATTTTCATAGCGGCTTCCACGTCCAACAGGAAGGCGGTATAGTCTGACTGGTCGTTAGGTGCGTACACCTGCAGAACAGCCAGAGTTGACGTCTTCAACTGAAGCGTCAGTACCGCCATCCTTCCCCCCAACGTGGTCCAATCAATCACCCGGTCCGACAGCCGGGGGCTCGTGATATCCCCACACCCGCCTGCGGCACCATTGCAGGGTCGATTCCGGAGCAGAAGAGCTTCCATCGTTCGGGAAGATCCACGATCTCGGAGCCCCTTTTCTTGGTGGAGGAGACAGGATATATCAAACGATACCTTTTGGCCTCCTCCACCAGTTCCAGGCGCTTCTCCACCGTCAGCGAGAAAACATTCCATGTTCCGGTCCTAAGTCGCAGTCGTCGTCCAGTTTTCCGTCCCATACTGCCCCCCCTCGGGCATTGCGCCTTACCCCCGCGATTCCTAAAACGGATGGCGAGTCCATTGTTGTTAATGACCATGTTGCAGGGAGTTTAAGGGGAATATGAAGGTCCACCCAGGCAGTGTCCCCTGTATCTGGGTAAGGCTACTTACTCGGGGAGGGCGCCAGGTATCTCCGAGGCTCCGTTCACGACACAACTCCCTTGTGTCTCGCACCCCATCAGCACGGGTCGCCTAACACCTTAGGGTTGGGAGGCTGATTGCAGTGTGAAACCACTGGGCGGTGGGGTCGCCACATCCCTACGCCTAATTCTTATAATTAATATATTATAAATTTTATAATATATATTTAATATAATTTATATAATAATTTTATAGTATCACATATTATAATACATGAAAATATTCTTATAATATAAATTTAATCATATAATATATTATATAAAAATGTATATAGTATTATTAAATTTATGTGATAAGAATATTTTTATTATATATATTTCCGTACATATATATACGTCATGGCAAGAACAGCGGAGGAAATGGAAGTAAAAATAAATGGAGCTTTGATAAAAATCGAATAATGGATGTTCGGACTTTCGAACGAAGAAAACCCTGACGTTTCAGAGTTGATTCTTCCTGTGGCGGTCGCTGATGATGAAATGAGGAAGTATGTCAATGGACAACTCGTCTGCCTTAACTTTGCTGCTGAAAAAACCGAAGCGGTGTGCCTTTCGGGCAGAAAGAGAGCCAGACCGCTCGACATACTAGTAGGGGGAGTCAGAGTCCCCTTCAAAGGAGAGGTACGTTACTTGTAGGTCATATTCGACAGGAAGATGTCCTTTAGACCCCATATAGAGGCACAAATTCAGAAGCCGCATCGTCTGACAGAAGCGCTGAGGAAGCTACTTCCCACTTACAGTGGCGCCTGTGAGCACAGGAGAAGACCATAAAAACGTAACGGAGTCCGTTCTTCTGTACGCATCCTCAGTATGGGGCCGTTTGGGAACGGGGAAAAAAATTTACCTCCAGAAAATGTTCCGTGAGCAGCGAAGGCTGGGCCTTTGTATAAGCAGTGCTCACAGGACCGTGTCAACGGAAGCCGTTATAGTATTGTCGGGAACGATTCCAATAAACCTACTCATCGCCGAGACTATAGGGAAGCAGGACTGCCAGATAAGAACCAAAGAAGCCAGGGAGCGAACGGTCGCACTGTGGGAAGAAAGGTGGAAGGAGAACAGCCGTTCAGGTGTTCGCACGCGGAGGCTCATCAATGACCTGAAGCGATGGTACTTCCAAACATGGCGACATAAACTGGGGAGTCACCCAATTCCTTACAGGACACGGGAGCTTCGGCACCTACTTACACAAAATCAAAAGGCGAGAGGTAAACACTTGCCCGCACTGCCATGACAAGGAGGACTCACCCGAACACACTTGGGATGTCTGCTCTCTTTGGGAAGAGAGGAACCGGCTGTGCAGAATCCTGGGAAGGGAGGACAAATATTGGACGGTGATAGCGGTGATGCTGGAAAGTCAACAGGACTGAGAGGCCATTGCGAATATGATGAATGCCATACTGGTGAGAAAAAGACAATGTGTGTTCAGAGTATACATTTTGTAATTTTCACTGTCGGAAGTGAGCAACACAAAGCATTCCGGCATAAAATTAAATAAATAAATAAAAATTAAAGCGAGAAAGTCTTCAACGAAAGGTAGTTGACTCATAATAGAGCATATTTTCAACTTATGCAATAACTTGCTCCAACAAATGAAGTGAAAATGAGTTGAAAAACATCTGGGCCTCTAATTGGCCGAAACGGGGGGAAAAAATTTATATTATAAGAATATTTTTATTATATATATTATATTTCCGTATATATATACGGAAAAGGTAGAACAAAATATTGTTGTGTATGCACCAGAAATCTCATAACGCACAAGCCATACGCACGAAGTATTTCACCTCTAATTTTGGCTAATACGTGTGGGAAATTGGCATTAAAATAGGCTCTAACATTTGAATCTTCAATACATTGGTATAATTCTTCATCTTTACTTATGTAAACTATGTTGAATGAAATACATTTTGAAGAGAATCAGACGAACAGCGGATAACGTTTGTGTATTGTTGTCTAATATATTCAGTTTTGAAAGCGCACATGAGAGGATTGTTAGTTTTAAAAAACATGTTTACCTTTACTGTACACAAATATGTTTATTGAAAAAGAAAACCTGTCATTCGTTAGTTTATTAAACCGAATTTGACAGGAATTACACCAGTCCAAAAGCCAACATCCAAGTTATACTCAAAACGGTTGTGTGAGTTTTCTAAAAGCTGAAACCATGGAAAAAATCTCTACAATTTTGCTTTAAATTCATTCACTGTCTATAACACAATTGCAAAATGGTGACGTCTTTAGTTTTATGCGTTTTAAGTTTATTTTTTCAAAATTATCATTTTGACCCAACTCGAGACCTATTTCCGTCTCTTCTCTGAATAACGTTAACACGTTGACGACCGCACCGAAAATGGTGTGTTACTAGTGGGCATCGGCAGTTTTTTCGTTGTAAATCTCGAAGTGTTTTTGTGCTGCCTGTAGTAGGTGGACATTATTCAACACATACATACATTTTCAAAAACATAGCCACGGCTGGGTCCAGCGGTTCCACAATGTAAGTTTACTCTCATGTTCTTTCTGTTTTTTGTTCTCACAGTCTAAAAATATAATTAAAAAATTTCTTTGATCATGTCTTTTTATTATGGGTTTGACGGAAATATTTATATCACATGAGTGAGCAGAAGAAGATAGTTTGTTTGTTTGTCTGGCTTTGAAAGTGCGGATTATTACAAGTCGAAAGCTGTGGGAATGAAAGTGGATAAGTGAAGAAGGTATTTGAAACGTCCCTTCTAAAAAAGTCAAAGCCAAACAATCTAACCGTGTGAATTCAGGCAAAACGTGGAGGACACAGTTACAGGGGTGTGCAAAAAAAAAATCCTTTGCAAGGTTCATAAATACAATAATAATCTCTCTCTCTCTCTTGGCCCAGCCTTATTCTATTTATTTGGGGTTGGCTCTCCTTGCCACTCTTCTTCAGGCACTTCTCTTTTCTGTTTTAGGTCGTCGTCCCTTCAGCTTCGATTTCCTTCGGAAGAGATGGTACAATAATAATAATAATATTGATAGTAATAAATGCTTTTTTTATACAAAATAAAACTTTAACAAACCTTTTTTTCCTCAAAAATCAGACCCGTTTTGATGAGCAAAAGTTTCTCCCAGCTTTTTCCATTTTGCTTTGCCATAACATTTCTTATACCGTTTGGCGCCAGTCTGAAAATCGTCTTCTCATCTTCTTGTCTTCCTTGATTCCTGCGGCATAACTCGAGTAGACAAAAATAAATGAGTTAATAATAATAATAATAATAATAATATATTTTCTTTATTTCGCCCTCAGGCATTAAAGAAGATGGCTAAACAAGTATATACATTTTTAGTTAGTACATCACACTGCTTGGTTATTTTTTATATATTTGCTTATTTATTTATTCATTTAATACGAAACTTCTTGTCCGTAGCGCCTGGATAGTGAATAGGGCCACGGCTCTGATTTTCTCTTCCTGCACCGGGTCTCCTATTAGGTTGATGATTCCTGTGTGGGTATCTTCTACATGTTCGATGTAACGGCCTATGTAGTACTGTCTGTGGGCTGCGTATACTGGGCATTCAAGTAGCAGGTGCGCAAGTGTTTCTGGGAATCGTAGGTTGCAGCATTCGCAGAGAGCTTTTTGATCCCATCGATAGGTGATACTGGAGATGGTTAATTTCATTTTCTCGCAACCGTTAACTCTCAGTTGACTAAATGTTTTCAGTTGGTTTAAACTGATTTCCTTGTGTAGATAAGATGTGTTGTCCTCTAGGACCCTTAGGTATTGATACATAGGATTAAAGGTTGAAAGTGCAGCTCTATTACAGTCATTCAGGCGTACTACTTCCGCGTATCTCGAGGTAATGTTTTTTATATTTTGAGCGTTTGGGGCGGAGGTCTCTATCCAATGCTCATCGAACTCCAGATTTTTGAGAATTGTTTTTGCGTTGGTAATCCAGTTGTACTTGGATGAGTTGTTACAGGATTTGTCTAGTTGCCGGAGGCGCTTGTAGCAGACGTGTGCAAGCTGTTTGCTTCATTCTACTAAGTGTTGCCCACCACTTCAGGATTCGACTTAGTCCCTGGCACGCTATTGGGCGGCTGCCGGTTTCTAATCGTATTATATACCCGGGCGTGTTCACTGGCCAATTATAGATTCTTTTATAAAATGAGTTTTTAGCTTTTTCTAGTTTGTCTAGAAAATTTAGTGCCCAAGTTTCGGCTCCATATAACAGTGTTGCCGACGCTGTGGCGTTAAATAGCTTTTCTCTAGCAGCCCAGGTTTCCATTTTGGATTTAGTCATGAGCATCAAGATACTGTTTAGGGCACGGTGAGTTTTTGATAATGCGTTTTCCAGCGCTTTCCTAAAGGCGCAGCCCGATGAGAAGGTTACCCCCAGGTAGCAGAATTCGTTTACGATATCGATTGTTTCTTCTTCCATGACGAACTTAAGATTTCTTTTGGGCCTGCCACCGACTCTGAATATCATTACTTTGGTTTTTTTATTGTTCACCTTCATGAGGTTTACCTTGCAGTAGTTATTCAGTGCGTTGAGGGCCTTTTGGGTCATGCCGGGGCTGTTAGTTAGTATGACCAGGTCGTCGGCGTATAGTAGGACCAAAACATTGGTGTGCCCGTCAATATCGATACCTTGCACACCCTGGCTCCTTAAATGCTCAGTGAGGTCGTCGATGTACATGTTGAAGAGCAAGGGAGAAGCTGATTCCCCTTGAAGGACCCCTTTGGTGGGTAAAAATAAATGAGTTAGGAAATAGAGAAAACGAATCGAAATGGAGGGAGAGAGGGAGAGAGAGCAGTGAATAAAAAATCAAAAGCAAATATTTGTCTAAAAAACCTCTGTCAACGTTTTTATTTATTGATAATTAAAAAAAATATTTCTTTAAAATTTATTTATTAATATGAATTTCAAAAATCAATTTTTAATATTATATATTTCGGATTCCAACCTTTTTATATTTTAGGGTAATTCAACAAACTTTTGTGTAGCAAGGATGAGGGAATTCAAGAGGAAGGGAAAAAGAACTCGAAAGGATTTCAAATTGAAAAAAAATCCTTACAAGATGGCTTTCAATTTAACAAGAAATCGGTTTTGAAATTTCCCGAGAGTAACGAACTTCGAGGAATTTCCGCTTACCCATCACATTATTTAGGCTACTTTTGGACCCAGTAGTCAAAGTCGTGTTATCAGTTCTCTTATTATTAATATTCTCAAATTTTTGGCTCCATAATATCCTCAAGGGCATTGATTTATCGAAATGAATATCCTTCAAAACCAAAAGTATTTTTTTTAAAGAAAATTGGGAGGCGTCGGTAAAGTTGTGTCGGTAAAGTCCATGGCTGTAGAAGTTATAGTCGTGACTAAAAATCCTCTCTCGTATCATTTTATACCCAAGAGTGGAAAACTGGATTAGGAAATGTGGAATCTGGTGACAAAGAGGTAATTCTTAGCCACTTTTTTAGCTTAGCGCACTCTACTGCCAATCCAAAGGGAGGTTTGACCCTCACCTCGCTAAGAAATTATTCAGCCTGTTTCTTCTGCCCTATAGCTTATCTTAAAATTCCTTCAACTTTTCCACCATTATTCTACCAAAAAACTTCCCTCCAAGGCTCACATCGGGGCATGGGAGATCGCGTCGGGGATCTCTCAGTCTGGGGCAGTAATGGAACAGTTGGGGGGGGTCCGTAGTGAGGAGGGCTGGGCTGAGCAGCCAGGCAAAGCTCAGCATCTTCTGGTCCGTTTATGTCCCTGTCCTCATTTATGGTCATGAGGTGTGGGTGATGACCGAAAGGATCAGATCCCGGGTACAAGCGGCCGAAATGATGTATCTCCGAGCGGTGGCCGATGTGTCGATGCTGGATAGGTGTCATAACACAGCCATTCGCGAGGGGCTTCAGATCAAGCCGCTTCTTCTCCGGATCGAGAGATCCATCTCCCAATGGTTTGGGCACGTGCAGAGACTTCCTCCCAGAATGTCTGGTTCACCGGGTCCTGTCGGAGTGCCCAGAAAGAAAGCGGCCCCGTGGCCGTCCGCGGCAGGGGTGGGTCAGGGGGTGAAGGCCTTGGCCGAATCCCGCCTGATAACCCCGGTTCTCTGACTTCAATAGCGGAAGATCGTGCCAGTTGGAAGTCTTTGATTGCTTCCCTCACCCCGCAACCCTAACGAATAAGCGGGTTCATGAAAAGACCTCCAAGTTCGAAGAAATAAATATGGGCAAGAGAACGAGGAAGAAGAGAAATAGACGTCTATTACTAAAGGCCGCACTACCTTCAGATTTTTCCCTCCATCTTAGACATATTTAGAGCCAAAAGGATAGCAGTAAACTACCTCTTGTGCAAATTTTTTCAGGCCACAATAACTTCGCTGAATTTCTAAATATATTTTCTATAATTGAGGGAGGTCTCTGGTGTAATGGACAAGTACCAGACTAAGAAGTTATAGTCGCGAGTTTAAATCCTCCTGCTGTATTCTGTTATACCACAAAAAAGATGAAAATCAGGATTAAAACTTGACTATAAATATAACTTTTCAACTTTTTAAAATATAGTATACGTATAGATTCCGTCGCTGAAGCCAAATATTTGGTTGGATACCAGAATTTTTTCTTAAATTGCCAATTATAAAAACGACAAAGGAGGCATATTAAAAACATAAAATTGGATAAAATTAATTATTGAAGATAAACAATATAAATTACTTAATTAAACAATTTAATCTATATGAGTGATTAATAAAATTATTAAGTGAATTAATCCTCTTTCCCAAACCATTTTCCTTATAATTTTTTATTTATTTAAATCGATTGGATGTTTAAAATGTCGAAATTTACCTTCTGTCTTGAAATCACTTCTATTTATTAATACTTATTTATTTTGTTTGACATTCCGTTTTGAAATTTCGTTTTTGGCGGCGAATTTTCTCTATTCGTTTGATTTTATTTTTTATTTACCTTTTCCGAGTTTTTATTTATTTTTCTTTGATTCACTCCCGCTCATTTCCCTCCTTCTATTCATAAACCATGTGACTTGTTTTTCTATTCCTGGTTTGTGTTTACAAATTTTTATTTCTCTCTTTCGTCTCTTTTCATCGTGGAAATTATTTTTCGTTTCGAATTCAAGTGTTTGGTAAAAGATGAATTTTAATTGATTTGATGGCTCGATGGCTGACTCGAGGATGTTGTTAACCTGTTAAATGGGACCCTTGGACACTTGGGTGACAATCACAATCGTCCTGAGATTGTTGTCGGATTAACTATATCAATGACTCTACAGCCCCGAGTCGCTGACCCCTACCATTTCGTGGTAAATGGTTCGGAGATGACAAGGAACCCCTAAATTATTCCTACACAGTTTTCCCTCAAGCTCTCGGAATTATTATTTTTTCTAAATCTCTTATTCAACAACAGTTGAGAATCTTCTCATAGCTTTTAAAACTATTCTCGTTTTGTAGCTTTGAACCCTCTCCAACTCTTTCGCCCGAAGCTTCGGCAAGTATTACCAACTACAAAAATAATTCCGAAAACTTTCACTTACTGCAACGTATTTCTCTTGGATTTGGGAGTCTTTCCATGGACGAAACGTTAACCGGAAACTCAGATACGTCACCCAAAACAGGTCTAATGAAATTTACCCTTTCCGTTATTCCTAAATACACCTAAACAAAATCTCAACTCGTACAGTGTACGAAGACAATATAGCATTATACATTATTCTGGGTTCGTTCAGTCGTCAGCTTCTCCATTAATAACCCATCTGGAGAAAAGCTAAGGTAGAATTAAACAAAAGACTGGCTGGATTAGTTATTTAAAAGATAACGGTTTGTAAATCCATCTCAGGGTATAAAAACTCGAATTTATTTAATAAAGGATTACAATCTTGAGAATCAGAGGAAGTGTTTCTTTTCACCTTTCCTCATCTTCGTCACCATCATAGCTTAAAATAAGGTTTGATTGTAGTAAAGTATATTTCCTGGGTCCAAATGTTTTACAGATAATGTTCATAGACATTTTACAAGATGGACGCCCGGTTAATTGGGATGAGTTGGATTTATTTAAGTAATTATACATTTGTATATACATATTCTTTTAATGTAAAATAAATAAATTAACTCTGTTATTCGTTTGTTTACAGATACTTAATGTCAACGTGAGCACAAATTTTGGAAAGGTGAATAAAAGACCTAAATAGAAACCACAAAATATAAAATCAATATTTAAATGGAAAAATTAGAAATCGTGTCGGATTCAGAAATGGCAGTTTTCAATTGTTCGTCGTTATCCCTTCCGAACAATACGATATGTTTGGAGCATCCGGAAGAAATGCTCAAACCGTGGAAAACTCATCCCATGTTTTTCGAAATAATAATAATTCACGTGATCATTTTCGTTTTCGGCGTCTTCGGGAACGTCATCGTCATCGTTGTCATGGCCGGCGACAGGAAATCGCGAAGTGCCACCAATTTCTTTCTTGTCAGCTTGGCTTTGGGCGATCTCCTTATGCTCTGCGTCTATGGGCCACTCGAAACCTACACTCATTTTGTTATTAAGTGGGACGAGAACGGAGCTATTTGCAAAACTGCAAAATTTGCCGAATTGGTGTCGGCAACTTCGTCCGTTCTTAACCTTCTGGCTGTAACCATAGAGAGGTAAGTCATCAACTTTGGTTTTTTTGTTTGGTTTTCTTTTCATTAGTCGGATTCTTTGCCTGGCCGACAGGCCCACTTATGGCATACATGGCTGTTACACTATTTTTCCTGGATGACGCTATGATATTTACTCCGCCACACTTTTGTACTGATTTTTCGCATTCACCCGTTCAAAATCTGAACGTAAATACCTTTTTAGTAGGCGTGTTCATTTTCATTTATAAGAGAGCAAATACTTTATAGAATGCTTAAAAATTTTATTTGTTATCGATGCGTACAGAATGCAGCCGAAAAATTGACATCTTGTTTTTCTTTTTTTCCCTTTTTTCTTCCGCTTGCGCGGCCTCCACGAAAACCAAGTTACGCGGCCACCACACTTTCTTTTATGATAGGAAGTTGGACATAAAAGGTTCTTTTATATTTCTGAGACACATAGGGCGTCTACAAGTGCCCGTCATTGGAATCGGTTCAGGGCCGTTTTCTTTGCTGCTGCCCAAGTTGTTCCTGCTACATTTTTCTAATGATGATCTACAATCATGTGTCAGAGTATTTAAAAATAATTACAAATTTAAAAAAACTGTCAAATAGACAGCCCACCATATCCCCCTCTTCCCCTTCATTACTCTTAAATCGAGTTATTTAATTTAGTTTTTAATTGACACGAGTTAATTAATTAATTACTTGAAAGGGAGGACATCATACATTCAGTTGTAGAAATTTTAATTTTCAAACATCCAAGCAAAGTATATCGATGAATTGCTTTCTAAATCGGTAAGAGTTGAACGGTAAATATGACTGGAAGTATGAGAGAAAGTGTTTTAATCAAAAAGAAAGACGACGGGGATGAGAGGTAACAGGGACTAAAAAATCGAGCCATTCTTGGAATCGATTTTTATTCCTAAAGTAAATTAATTTGAGAAAAATTAAAAGCTGACATAAAGATGTCTTGATCGGCTAAACGTTAATAATTAAAAAATTCCCCGCCATGAAACGGACTTAACGAGATATTATTGTTTCAGGTTCATAGTCATTGTATTTCCAATGAAGTCTCAAACTTTCTGCACCGTCAGCAACATGGTTAAAGCTGTCCTAAGCGTTTGGGTTTTGTCTTTGGTTCTGGCGTCTCCTGTCGTTTTCACAACTGTAAGTCTTCGCTTTTCGTTAGAAAGCCTTTTTTCTCTCTTTGTTAATTCACGTTTATGTCGTTATATCTTGCTAAATTACTGTCTTTCTTTCTCGATGACCTTTATTCTCTTAGTCAAAAAAGCTCACACACTGAATACCTTGTTTCTAAGGTATCTAGCCTATAATCAGCTTTTAGTGTTGGGCAGGGGAACATAGGGTCTTGACGGTCCCAAAACTACGCGATGTTTCTCAAACACCCCCAAAACGTTTTAAAGGGGTTTTCGATTGTCATGTAACTATAATGCAAAACATATGTCACAAAAAATCGGTTCCCACGACAGAAAGCAAAAGTGTCAGTGTGCCGCACGTGGCTGCAAAGGAAATATTCTGACATTGGAAACAAATTAGAATTTTCTCGAAGGAAAAAGCGAGTCTGACAACACAAACTTCATTTTCTTTTTTTCTGTTACAGAACACGTATAAAATTACGTTCACGAACAATGTGACAAGCCTCACGCTCAACTATTGTACACGTTCTGGTGATTCCCCGGATTTCGTCGTCTATCAGTTTTTCATTATTTTTTGTATACCGAGCATTACGATGACTGTTTGCTATTCTTTTGTCATCCGAGAACTATGGGTGAGCACGAAGAAAATGAATCTGCTCACAAACGCCGTAAGGTAAGCAAAGAGAATATGTTTCAGCCTAATTGATGCTTCATATTACACTTATACATGAGAGGAAGAGGGGGAGGGTATGAGAGAAGAAACTGCTATAATTTGTAGTCGTGTTTCAATTTGACTAAAAGGGCAAACGAAAAGGCAAAAAGGAGAGCGAAAAAAATTTCTTTGGATAATTAAAGTTTACAAACATTGCAAAAATTTGTTGTAAAAAAAGATCGGAAAAGATTCTCTTCCGAGAGATTTCTCAATGAGAAATTGAATGAAGAGAGTAATCAGTTAAGTGAAACGGCGGACGGAAATTCTAAAATGTCTGAGATAAAGACTGAAAAGGATTAAATGAGAAGGTGGAGGTTCGTTTGGGAAGAAAAAAGCTGAAATCTGTAAGGCTATCTAGTGAAGAACCATCAATTCAGTTAAATTGCGAGCTATCTGTAACAAATAAAAGTTAAAGCAAAGTGTGGCCGAGCGATAACTTACCCTTTCTTGTCCATGTTTTTTTAATAACAATATATTATACAAAGATTAATACAGGATTAATACATTTTTATTTTGTGACATGCCATTAAGTATATTTTACATTAATATACCAGGTCAGTGTAAAAGCTCAGGCCCATTTTTCTTCAAATATTTCCAAATAGTGTAAATAAAACAGAATATACTACAATATTTTGATCAGTGACACATTTTCCTCTATTATCCACAATCTCTTGTCATCTTACAAATACCTTTTTATTTTCATTACTGTGGAAAGACTGGTTTTGATGCAAGAAAACTTGAAAGCTCATCTTGTACATCCTGTTTTGGTATTTAATTTTTCTCCGGTCAACAATTTTTTTAAAAGACGAAACAAGTAAAAATGAGTCGGGGAAATTCGGGAACAAGCTCGTAATCAAATTCAATAATTTTACAGCGTTGTTGTTCGCTCTGTATGCAGTCTAGCGTTAACATGGCGAAACGACGGTTTTTTGAAACCACCAATCTCACGGGCATTTTATTAATCAATTCCAAGTTTTAAACGACGAAGCTAATCACTGTAAACATTTGCATTAATGGTTTGATTTGGTTCTGACAGGATGTAGTCTTCAGCGTTTGAATCAGGTTTAAGCGTTTTATTTTCATCTGATTTTATTTATATGGTATTAAATATACTTATAATTTTATCAAACGTATACTTAAGAGCTATATGACAATACCAGAATAAATTTAAAACTCTGACTTATTGTAAGACAGTATTTACGAATTAGTTACTTTGAAACAAAACATTGAAAAAATATTTTTAAAAGATTTACGACACACAGAGTTTGTCACCCGAAAGCTGTCTGAACCTTTATTTAACATTTTTATTAACTCTTCCTCCAAAAATCTGACTTGACCCATCATTTTTTATAACCAAATATAACTATACAACACAAATACACTCAAACATCATCAATTTTCTATCATATTGACGAGAACTGATTCGATACTACAAACATAATCATGAAAACATCCCATCATATTAAGGCCAAAATTTCACTGGAGAACACCATTCTCCAAACACCAAATCTCATCCGTGTATTATAATATTAGGCCTACCGGAAAGTTCTGTCCGTTTTTGGAATAATACAAAAATATAAATGTACCATTCAATAGGATAATATTTATGAAATACTATGATTGCCATCATTATTTACCATATATTTATATAGGCAATGTTCGTTGTTGTCAAAAAGAATATTACTCCAACATGATCTTGACAATATGTGTCGATTAAAGATGGCCGCCCATAGTGAAATTCATCAAGAAAGATCACTTTGTCGAAATTTCTCGAACCATTTTCTGTGAGTTCCATCAGAAACTGCCTGCTGCTGCTGTCTTATTTGCTGCAACCCAAGTTGTTCCTGATGCAGCCAGCTCCTCTTCGACTGTTCGCCTCCACGTCGTCTTTGGTCTTTCACTTCTTCGACTTCCCTGAGAATTCCTGTCAAGGGCTTGCTTTGGAATCGGATTCTGTCGTCGACGAAAAGTTTGCCAAATCCACCTCCACTTCCTTGTCTATATATGAAGCCAAAATGAAAGGAGCTAATTAAATAAAATTAAACAAAAAGGGAAAACAGAAGTAATAATGAAAAACAATATGAATGTTTTTCGATACTTTTTCCAACTGAAATTTTAAATAATAATTGGAATGGAATTCATCGGAAATGAGAAGAGGTGAGAATGAGAAGGTGAGAGAAAAGAGGATGGAATTAAGGAAGAAGGGAAGGTAGATAAAAGGAGAGAGTAAGGGGAAGGGAAACGAAATTCCCGAGGAACTGTAAACGGAAATAAATTAAATACTCCGTGAAATAGCAAGCATTATTCCTCTATCATGTCATTTTAATGTCGACTCTGTAAAAAAATTTCTTAATTAAGTCGCCTTCGGAAATCCCAGAATCTCACTTCGTATCTCTCTCCCACTCTTCCTCTCTCTCTCTCTCTCTCTTCTATCTCTCTCATAATCCCGTCCCGAGACTTATTAAAAAACAAATTTCTTTCGGCTCGACATCTGAGACAAAAACAAATTTTTCTCTTTTGTTTTCCAGTTCTCGAAGAAAAGTTTCGAAACCAATGGCCCAACCGTATAAAACGAAAACTGACAAAAGGAAACCGAAAGCTGCCTATTCAATGGTGGATATGAAAGTTCAATATCCTGTGTCTACGAATTCTAATTATCACGAGTTAGTAGTAACACTCATTGACATGCATGTTATTTGTTGAGAAACGAAATTGAGAGAGAAGAGAGAAACTGGAAGGAGTTTATTCGCCTTTGTTAAAAAGATTTTCATTCAAACTTTTGCTACTAGTCAAAGAAAACGGGATATGCATATTAACCTAATATACATAATGTGTATACAGGGTGGACCATTTTCATCTTCCCAGTCGAATTTCTCAGAAACTAAGATAGTTAGCGAAAAATGTTTTATACAAAACTTGCTCGGTTGCTAGTGGGAAAAATTGTGATAACCTTGAGTTTGACCTTAAAAGATGCGTTCAAAATCTAATTAAGGTCAACTTTGGTCTTTTTAAAACGGCAATCCCTAAATTTTATTTTAGATTTAGAAACAGCAGAAAATTCTACGCTGAGATTATGTAGCATACTCGTGGTCGGGCGGCTATACAGTCATTTCCTTGAGATTCACCAACAATCATTACCATATCTACACGTTCACAGCAAAATTCGTGGACGAATAGAATTCATCCAACAAGAAGAAATTACTTTTGAGCTATCTTTGGTGTTATTTGGACCGGATTTGAACGTAGAATTTTTTTCTCTTTCTGAATCTGCCTTGATAAATAGGGGTTGCCATTTAAAAAATCATAGTAGACCTTGACTTTACCTTGATATTGACCTTGAAGATCAAAGTCAAGGTCATGAAAATATGACTTCTTGGAAACTGAGAAAATTTTCCCGTAAATATTTTTCACTAAACCTTATAACTGCCTGGTAATTTAGGTAAAAAGAATAGGAAAAAGAAAATAAAGTTGACCTTCATACGCCCTTAAAGGTCAGCGGGACTAGTTTTGTGGTACATCACTTGAACGTAGAATTTGTGCTTTTTTCGAATCTAAAATAAAAAATTAGGGTTGTTAGGTAAAAGACCAAAGTATACCTTAGTTTGACCTTGAACGCATTTTTTAAGGTCATGCCCAAGTTCATTACAATCTGTCTCCCTTGCAACCGTGGTAGTTTTCGCTAACTATCATAGTTTCCGAGGAATTGAACTGGAGAGATTAAAATGTTTCACCCCGTAGACCTGTATAATTACATACATTATGTTAAGAATAATAAAATCTCGTCATTTTTAGACCAGGGTTAGTGTTGTCAAATTTTTGGTTGTTCACGCCGCGGACTCAACTATTTGGTAGAATAGAAAAATTTTCTTTTTCTTTAGCGGCCTTTTGGCGTTTTGTCTCCTCTCACAGATAAGAACATCATCAGTGTAAAGGAGCTCGATCTCGAGTCGAAACGTCTGGACAAAGTGACGGGAAGTTCACAACCAAAAACGTGACTCTAGGGGGGTGAACATGTAAAATTTATAATTTTTATTAACGCTAACGATAACAGCCGTGCAAATATAATAAACAACTAAATGACTAGGAAACTAAATAAAGATGAGAGAGTTGTATGCCTTGTTTGGATTTTATTAGAAAAGTGATACAAAAGACAAACATCTGAGTAATTATTAGTCCCCATACTATTAATATCAATAGTTGAAAATCTTACGAAGCAGTGGATAAGTGCGATAAATATTCAAAAATTTGTCAAATTTACCAACTTGGTTTGTTTGAATAATTGTTGGAAACTACTCTTAATACTGATATATCACATTTACCGTAACATATATATAAAAAATTATGAATAACGGCTACGAAAATTTAAATGATGTGACTATTAGTACCCAGTTCTCAACGTGTATATCAACAAGCACTGATGTTTAGGCTTATCTAAATGTACTGTAATAAATAAATAAAAGTTCAAACTTAGATTGTTCTTTTGACAAACATCTCTCTTTGAGCTTTTCTCTTGGCCATAGGTTCCTTCCCTCGACTCCCTCTTCATCAAAGTGTTATTTTGGTTCTTGAGATATAGCACACGTAACTTTGAGTGACGAGGGAAGTAGTAGATGAATACGCATTTGAAAATTTTTTGATCCTTAACCTTTCAATTGGTGGGGGTTGGGGTTTGATTGGTGTTACAGACGACCTGTCGTTTATTCAAAAAGCTTCAGGAAGTCTTTCCACGGCTGTCAAGAGAGTTGTGGAGGAAGAGGAAGCTTTCGAGCGAGCACTTTGTGACGACCAACAAAGACGAAGCGAATCACGCAAGAAAGCAGGTAAGAAATTATTTTCCCTTTTTAGCTGAGATCATTCTGAAGAAGACGTAGGCTAGCAAAATCAATAACTCGATAAATAATTTTTCTTCCTCCTCCTTGGCATCCTTGATCGACTTGAGAAACCCAAAATCTCGTAACAGTTAACCGAATCCCAATGGTCCCAATGCAAATTGAAAAAATGAAAATCGTCCATTGGATTCGAATTTCAATTTGGTTATTATTAATAAAAAAGAAAGTAAAAGTCGAAACGAGATCCTACAAGATCTCTAAAATAATGACCGCAGGGAATTGTTTTCGCTGCTATGGTTTGGGCTGTCATTGGGGTATTTGATCTCAAGAAAGGAAAGTAAAAACATGAAACTAAAACATTATACACTGGGTTTTTACACCGCGTCATGGTGTAGCCAACGTTACATCCATTTCGATAGCTGTAGACATCGTCGGGATTGTGACCCTGAGAGAATCCAAGAGAATTGACTGGTCTGGGTTTGTATTATTAATAGAACATTGAAAAAGGATAGTAAGTAGGGGTTTGACGCCATGTTGTCCCCTGGATATTTTGGCAGTCCTTCCTGGGGTGTCCGAACTCCAAATCTGTGAGATACTTTACCAAGCAATACGCTAGCAATTTGTTTCACTCATACTATTTGACCCCCGCCCTTACCCCCACTCCCTCATTCATTAGGGGATTAAAAAGTTTCATTCATTTTTCCGAGTTCTTAAAAGTGTAATCAGGATGGGATCTCACTACATTTTATGTTAGTTTATCGGTCGCCAGCTGTGTAATGGAGTCCTACAGCGTTAGAACCCACTCTGTATGAAAGGCGATGTCAAAAGGAGCCGGGAAGTTATTTCAAAAGCTTGAAAAAAGAACGAGGATTGGCGGGAGGAGGAAGGGACTGTGAGAACAATAAGGAATGCTTCATTGCTATCATCATTTTTTTTTTAATTTTTTCACGCACCAATATCAACGATAAAAACCAAACAGGAATCTATCATTCCAAACAGTGAAATTAATTTAATTTTTTTTGTTCTTTTACCACCCCCCTATCATTCCCTCGGACACTAGCCACCACCTACCACCCGGTTCATACTACTCCTCGCGCCGCAACTGGTCTTTTTGTTAAACTCTCTTCGTCCTGATAAATGAATCCCTATCTGACGGGAGGAAAGTTTAAACAAAACGGACCGTTCCTGTTGACGCTTCTCTCGTTTCAAGGCCAAACGGTAAAATGGTTTCCTCTCTCCGCCTCCTCCACCCCCATCGTTCCAGAAAAAATGTATTAACAAACAATAAAACGGGATGGAAACGGGGGGTTTTGAGTTTAATTGAAAAAGTAAACTTTTTGTGAAAAGAAAATTTATTTTTTTTATATTTCAAATGGATGAATTGGGTGCAGAGCAGGGCGGAGGAGGAAGGAAAAAGATAGGAAAGGAATGAAGGAAAACGACGACAAATAAAAATAAAAAAGTTTCTTGATATAAATTTAAGCGAGAGCTTTTTAAAGCGCCGCACAACAAAACGCTAACAAAATTCGATGAAAGCATGATAAGATTTTGTCAGAATTTTATTGCTAGAATTCACCCAATTTTTCCCGTTTTTCCTCTCTCGCGTCAGCAGCCGTATTCCTGCTCATCCCCCCCATCCCTCCCTCTCCTCTTGTCCGAGTCAGGATTGTCCGCGTCACACAATACGTTCATTCCATCTTAGCCTTCCTTCTTGTAATTTGTCAGTTATGGGGGTGAATTCGTTGAGCCGCAGATGTACTGCCGACGGTTGTTGACAATGTCAGGGCACAAGCGAGATTTGTGCCCTTGAAGTTAACGAAACGTCGGTTATCCTGAAAACATAATGCGGTGTAATAACCCAGTATAGGTATAATATTAATATATTGTATATACTGTAACTTTAAGTTTAAAAAGTATCGCGGAACTTAACTTTTTTGAAAACTGTTTATTGTCTCGTCTAGAGACATATTGCTGTTGTAATGCGTAAACAAAGCAACTGATCAAAGAAAGTGAGAGAATCATTGCCTATTCCCTTCCTACACCTTTTTCCTTTCAAACTTTTCCTTTTGATAACCTTTTAAATTGTCAACCTTTCAGTAAGTTTCAAAACTTTTAACTTTTTCCCACTCCATCGCTTCCCTTTACAATTCTAAATTTTCTTTTAGTGTCTCCGAGAGTTTCGACTCAGACTTTAAATAAATTTCACGGGAAATTTGTGAAGAAATGTGTGGTTAGTGTTTGAGCATCGTCCTTTTTATCTTTTCAGGTAATAAAGATGCTGATTTTGGTCGTAATTCTCTTCTACGTGTGCTGGGGTCCTCGGGTCTCAATGGACGTTCTCCAAAAGCTGCGCCTCTTTCAGTACAACCAATCCATTTACAAAATGCGAATCGTTTTCAACATCATGACTTTCTTCCACGGATGCATAAATCCCTTCATCTACTCATTCATGAGTAAAAATTTTAGAAGCAGGTTGATTAAGTACCTGGAAAAGTGGGGATGCAAAAAGCGTTCGGATTGGCCGAAGCTGAAACAAACTTCGATGTCCGTCAAGTCGCAACCGCGGTCTTTATCCTGCAGGAACGACATCGAAGGAAGGTCGAACCGTACCAAGATCTACGCCCGAGGATCTTTCATGTCCTGCGAAACGAAAACCACAGAACTGGAAAGCGCTCTTTGTAACATTCCTCTTCAGTCGAATCCTCATGGATTTGTCGTGGATCGCTCATGAGCCAAATCGCAGTTTATTCTTTTCAATATGGCGCCTGCTGGAAGTGTCTCTCCTCGCAGCTTTTGCGGTCTATCGCAATTACCTTCGTTTTCTTCTGGTACAGGACAGATTCCCAGAATATTATAAATATTCATATCGAACCTCCTTTTTTAAATTTTCTTCGTCAATTTAAGGAGAAGAATGCCGTCGGAACAAAACGCGTCCACGACAGTTCAAGGTCGTCTTTATAATTTAACCCGTTACACTCAAAAGGTGACTTTCGCTTAACACTTGCTTACACCGAAAAGAAACGCTTTTTTCTATTGGTCTGTATTCTTATAATTATAATGATTATATTGTATTTTTATATCTTAGAATTATTTCTCTTTGATCATGCTTCCGAACGGTGAAACCTTCTCTTAGGATTTCTTTTCCTGAATCAAATATGACGATGATAAAGAGTTACATTGCAGGAACTAATTCTTCTTATACTTCTGAATCACCCTTAGTGGTGAGGAGAGGTGGTTGAAAACTAACTAACTGATTCCTGATTTCAACTCAAAGGTAGAGGAAGTAGAACTACCTGATTTTTAAAAATATTGTATACTTTCATCAAAAGTTCATATCAGAATAATTCACGAGGCTTAGCAGCTAAATGTTATTTTTGTACAAGAAATAAAACAGCATTTTAGTCACAGGCGGGTGATTTGAAAATTGTGATAATTTTATAAATGTCTGTTACATATCTTGGTGTGTTGTTTCTGAGTACTTTTCGATCCGGTCTTTTTCTGTCGACCCTTCTCGGTCGTAACAATATTCAGTTATGTACAGGTGCAGACGGGAGAAAAAAATACGCTGAAATACAAAGAACATTCAGAAAAAAATGTATAAAATAAAATAAACATTAATTTTTAATTTTCTGTCTGTTGTTTCTATCTTCCTCATCGACACCAAAGAGATTTCCTTTCTTCTACGATTCTTTCCATTTCTCTATTCGAATAACTCCTCAAAGCCAATTTTATTTTCCTTTTAACTATTAATATATTCCCACTCATCCACTTTGTCACTAAACCTAAAATTTTAAATCTCTCTTCCCCCCTCTTTGCCCAAGTGTTCCAGACATACTTTCTGTACGGGTTTATCACTTTTTTACTATTTTATATTTCATAGATACCACAGCCAACGACTTTCCATTGCTTCACTTAAATATCCCATCCTCATTTCTATTAGTATATCATTATATTATTTATATAACACTAAACACACTTTTAATTAATTGAAAACATATCCAATAAACTACACCAAAGGAAGGACAAAGTTACTTTGGTCTGTACAATCGTCAAGTTATTCACTCACTGCTATATATTGATATTATTATTTATTATTCGAGTGTAAAGGGTTACCGTCAACACTGAGCTCGAGAGTAAGATATAAATCAAGTTTCTCTCCAATCCAAGGGTTGTTTCATGGCCCTAAAACTCATTCTACCACGAATAACCAGCATCAGAGGATCAAAGCACAATACCAAAGCAGATGCACGGTGGAGAGGAAGGGGGGTTGGAAAAGATTGCTAAACAGTGTTTAGTCATGCTTCACCAGCTTTTGGTCTTTAAATCGGCAAAAGGTGTTTTAGCTTCGAAGGTGGGTGGAACGCGGAGGAAGAGAAGAAAGGAAACTTTAAAGGCTTCTTTAGTCAATTTCCTTTTCAACACAATCCTTTAGGTCTTTTCTCATCTTCCAGTCACAAGGATAGCTTCGACTTGGATGTGGTTTCAAGTTTCCTCAACCGTCTTCAAAGGACTGGTACCAAGAGGAGTCCGTCTGCTCTGTTGTTTCGATTAGTGAATCTTTTTAACGATCTTAATTAATCTTGTAATAAAAAATGTTTTTTTTTTCTTGTATTAACTGTTGTTAAACTAATTTATTTTGTCTTTGATCCTGTTTTATTTATTGTTCGAGTGGCCATCAGGTAAACAATAAAAGTATTTATGACTGTTGGCGCTATTTTATTTTAAAAATCACCATGGGTTCGCTCGATTGAATAATTCATCCTGAGATAATTCGGAAAGTGGTAAGAAACGCTGTGAAGTCTACAGGAAGAGAGGAAGTTGGGAAAAATGGGAGAAGAAAAGTTTTTTCCAAAGAAGGCAAATTTATCTTCCTCAGCAGGTGTGCGTCATTTAAACAAATTGAAGCAATCCGCCCTCTTGGTTAAAAAATCATTGAAAACTCTAACTGAAAATTTCACAGCTTCCGAATTAATTAAATCAATTAGCAAATCTTCGTTTCATTTTCATTTTTCATATCTGCTACGTCCGGTCCTTAAGCTTTTTAGTTGAAATTTGAAAACTTTTTTTTTCAAATCAAAAAGTCCCATACAAACCATTCTAAGTGTCTAGGTGCAACGTTATTTTAAAGTGGGCGCTTAATGTATAGACGATATTCGGTACTAAGTTACCGTCTGACTCATCTGGACCTACGAGATTCAGCTTTGGGGTTCCATTACCATCCCCACGTACAAATCACGTGTGACATGAGGTCAGCACGTGCAATGACACATGCAGTTATAGTGACACGTAGGTGCACGTGTAACAAAACATTCGAGTCACGGAGACACGTGGTCGAACCTATCTTCGGAGCTCGGATGTGGCAGTCGACCACCAGTAGACGAACTTTAAGAAACAGAACGGCCGCCCTGGATATCAATGAAACGTCGCGTAACATCGTCAGGACGTCGCGTATAGTTGACGCCTTATCATTTACCTTTTTTTACCGCCGACTCCTTCTGCCCATGTTGCAGCTTGGCCTAAAGCCTCAGAGGGTCTTTGTTCAATCCGCCGATCTCCCATCTCGGGGAGTGTCCAATGCGACGCTTACTCCTCTTTCGCAGGGGATGAGTGGAGACTTTCATCCGTATATAGATATGATCTAAGATTGTCCCGGGGACAACCTTAAAAGCCGTGGACTTGGCGTTGAAGTTCCTGAACAATATCATAGGTGGAGGTCGCAAACGCCGTATTATGTCATCGATCTCGTCCAGAAACGTATCGAACTCGGCGAGTCTTCTGTTGGGCCTCTGTGCTACCACAACGACGACTGGCCCCACTCTATCACGACGAATCCCTTGTGTAAAGGTGTGGTAGGTGATGCGCCCGGTTCCGCGGGTTCAATGGTGGCCACGACACCGTCCGCATTTCCAAACTAGAGGAGATGGTCGAGGATGCTGGTCTGCTCCTTTGACTTAACCCCTCAAAACTAGTCCGAACGAGTACATGGCATCTCTTGCTTGGAGACAGGTGGTAGTTTTTGAAAATATAATTTATATTGGCTAATATTTACATTATAGATACTGTAGTGAAGATACATATGCCCATTATGTAAAATGTAAATAGGCAAATTTGATTGACATTTTTTACATTACATACATTTAATTTCATAATTGTAAAAATACATACATTTTTAACATCAACTGCAGTAATGAACCGGGGTTCATCAGATACATTTAGCTTTCCTTAGACAATACAAAACTAAGTCAGAATTGACATAAATACATTTGTTCAGATCTGCGGCCACAAAAATGTAAAGTTATTTAATTCAATGTAAAGTGATTGATTCGACTCAAGGCCAAGAGGCTCAAAAAGAAAAGGAAAATGGAACAAAAAGCAGCCCGAATGAATCACTTCCGATACCTGTAAATAGTTGCGAATTGTAAGATGACCCATCCTGACAAAGGCCCAGGTATGTTAAGGAAATGTTTCATTGTTTTAATGGGCCATCCGGATGGGTCATTCATGAATGTCTTTGTTTTTCAATCCCTTGTGGGGTATAAATACTGCTCCAATTCTCATAATAAAACATTCCGAAATCAGGAATCAGTGGTCTCGTTATTTTAACCTTACCACACTTCGATCACCACAGGGGTCATCATAAGGCAGAGGAGTTGTCCATTGACACACTTCCTCATTTCATCATTGGCGACCGCCAGAGGAAGAATCAACCCTGAGACGTCAGGGTTTTCTTTGTTCGAAAGTTCGCACAACATTTTTTTCTTGTTTTGATTTTATTTCTTTATTTATTTATGTTAAGGTATACCTCCAGGAGACCTACCGGATTCCAGGCTTGTGTTTGTTTTTCATTATTTCTTTTACAAAAGTTGAAAAATTATTTAAGCTGATGGAATTTTTTTCTGTTACGTTTAAAAAAGACCTATCAATTTGAAAATGAGCTCTAAGATCCCTCCAAGCGTCACACTCAAATAGCAGATGCTCGACATCTTCTGTACCTCTTTGGCAATGATGACATCTGTCATCATCTACTAATTTAAATCTTTTTAAGCATTTATTAAAGTTACCGTGGCCAGAAAAGACTTGTGTCGTAAAGTAGTCTGTTTGAATTTTCCTATTTCTCATTCTGACCTCGACTGATGGGAAGAACTTGAAAGTGGTTCGACCCTTAACGGAGGATGTCCATTGCTCCTGCCATTTTTTATAAATGAATAAATTCAGGAGAGTGACTGCCTGACTGAGAGATAATTCTTGGCCACTACTTGTATCTAAAACACGACCCTCCTGAAATGTAATCTTAAAGTGAGGCTCGTAAAGGGTTTGTTTACTTCTTATATAATTTTTAAAACTATTTATAGACATCCTCCTGAAAAAGAACCATTCTATTGGTAAGATTCTGGCTATTACTTTTGTGGCCTCAAAAGACAAGGTGTGATAACTATGAATGGTCCTGATAAGACAGGATTGCTGTAAACTTTTCAACTTTTTGACATTTGCCTGGTTTAGCCTCGGGTAGAACACAGAGCAGCAGTAGCCAAGTATTGCTTGTACTATTCCTTTAAAAAGAATAATTCTTTGTTTGTAGTTAAGACCCCAAGTTCTTTTTCCTAACATTGACAAAGAGTTACAGATTTTCAAGACTTTTGATCGTATATACTCTGCATGTCGACTGAAATTGAGTTTTTCGTCAATGACAACCCCCAGATATTTGATCTGGTCAGAGAAACTCTGACTATTAAGTGAGGATAGGGCAGTTTTAGCCTTCTGTTTCAGCCTCACCTGCTGTCTTTTGTTGGAAACGAGCATTAGGTTTGTTTTCTTTCTTTCAATCTCTAAGCCAAAGTAGTTCATTATTTTATAGATTCTCTGTATCTCATTGTCTATTAAGGGCAGCTCGTCGCCATCACTCACACCAGCTACAAGTATGAGGTCGTCAGCGTAGCTAACTATTTCTAATAGATTATGACCTATTGAATAATGAAGCCTTGAGTATACACAGTTCCAAACTGTGGGACGTAATACTGATCCTTGAGGGACACCTGTTTCCATAGGGAAAGCCAGTAATTCGCCCTTGCAGCACTCAACCACTACCTCTCTGTGTTCGAAGTATGATGCAATAATGGTTAATAGCCATCTCGGTATAAATCGAGGTAATTCATTTAAAATGGGTTTCCATTTAATGCTATTAAAAGCGTTCTTAACATCGAAGGAGACTATCAAAGAGCTGCCCAGGCAGTTTTTAAAGTTCCCAATAGTGCTTACCACTTGCAGTACCGCCATTTCAGTGGATTTTCCCTTGACATAGCCGAACTGATTTTTATGAATGGTTTTACTCTTGTAAAGAATTTCTAATAATTTTGAATTGAAATTGAATGATTTTTTCATAGACCTTACCGAGGACAGGTAGCAGCGATATCGGTCTGTAACCATTGGGTTGACTATAATATTTACGACAGGTGGTAATTAGCAGAGGAATTAAAAAAACTGTATAAAATGTTCTGAAAGTTTGTGTACATAATACAATACCAAAAAAAAACATAGAATTAAATAAATATTTATAAATAAAAAAATATAATTCTAATAATAGGGGCTTTGTTCAAATCCCAACTGGGTGCAAAAGCACAGCCAGTTTCCCTCCCGCTCTTCCCTGTCTTAAATGTTTTCCTTCAACTTATCCACAATTCTTTCCCCAAAATTCCCTCCAAGGCTCACAGCCTTGTTAGGAATGTTTTGGTCAGCTAGAAAGCCTTCAACGAAAGGTAGCTGACTCACAATCAAGCATATTTTCAACTCATGTAATAACTTGCTCCAACAAATAGGAGTGAAAATGAGTTGAAAACATCGTGGTCCCTGGTTGGCCGAAACGGAAAAAAATTCTTAATAAAATTTATAATATAACAAATCTTTAATATAAACAGACATATAAGTATATATCTTATAAAGTTAAGTACCAGTGTCCTAAACTAAAAAATATTGAGATTTAAACAAATTTTGGAAATTTTTCCTCACTCAAGACAAAGTTATTGACAAATATCTATGCGTAAAATTTTGAATTGAAAAAATAAATAAATAAATAAATAATGTAGGTAAGTTTGTGTTTCTGGGTGTCCTCTGAATTCAAATGAAAAGCGTCTAAACTGATTTCGAAAAGTCATCCCTGAATCGTCTGATTCATTTTAGTCGACTATTCAGGGGCGTCAGGCGTCGGCGCCGATTCCAACAAAAATTTTATTTATTTTTTTCAGACTTTATACATTTTGTTTTTATACTCTCCAATACCTTAAGTGGTTTGAAAGAAAAGGTAGATATAGAACTGGAGTTTAGTTGTCTATTGTAAAATGTGGCAGTTGTCCATGTGATACTTTTCCCCCACAAGAAGTTCTAGAATCTCTTCTGATTTCTTCCTAAAACTTTTGAGCTAAAACCAACTCAAACAGTTTGTGATCTTCATCTAGTAAGCTTCTCTTATTATAAGCTATATCTGGTTTAGTCATTTGGAACCTTGACACAACACAAATTAAAATGTTGCTCAGGTTGCAGCTGTCCACCTCCTGGACAAGAGGCACCTGAACAACATCTTAATTTGTGTTGTGTCAAGGTTCCAAATGGTCACCGAAGACCTAAAACCAGATATTTCCAAGCTTATGGTAACATTCTTCACACAACAGCATCATTTACTCCAGAATCAAAGGTTTTGAGAAGTAGAAAAACGGTAGACATAGAAGAAGGTGAGACGTCATGGACATACTCGCGGAAGATCTCTTGTCAGGCACTAAAATAGCGAGAGAATCGCCCTCATGACCCTCGTCGATGAAGTTCAAACCATCTCCTTTGTTGCATAGGTCCGTCATACAGGATCTGTAATGAGCGACGACCGTCGAGGAATCCACATCTGAATCTTCAACTGGATTCTCCTCGCATTTTCTCAGGAAAGATGTGACTTTTTCTGCATCCCCAATCATATTGAAAAAAAAATCGAAAGAATTGTTAATGTGTCGGAAAGAAATTACGAATCTGTCAAGTGCTTTTGCCCACCAGTTTCCTTTGATTCGATTCTCACGATTATGCAGTACTTGAAGTTAGGAAGACAAGTTCTGATGGGGTTTCCAGTCAGGTTCCATGGAGCTGTCACGCAAAGTTCATTCGATTCTTTGTCTTTGTCATCGTAGCTGCAGGTGTAACATCGAAGCCCTGAAAGATGAGACCAAACAATCAATTGGCTTATAAAATTGAATTGTGCAGAGCACTGTGCTGTATAGATTAATTGCGACCCGCGTTAAAAATAGTCATACAACCAGCGATTTTTCACGACTTTTTTTTACGCGAATCGCAATAAATTGTAACTGAAATTCTGATTTTTCTCTTGCTTTTTTCGCTTGTCTCTTATTTTATTCATTTCCACCAAAAATCTTTTGTCGAAAGCTTTGACTTTGGTAAGAATAAACTCTTAAAGTTTCCAGACCTCATAGAACTTAAAATCTTTCTGATAGTGGCCTGAATTACTTTAATCTTTCCAGTCGAATTTCCTCGAAAAATATTTCAGACAAAAGGTGCTTGGTTGCAAGAGGGACAGATTTTAATGACCTTGAGTTAGACCTTGAATGACATTTCGAGGTCAAATCAAGGTCAACTGGGGTTTTTAAGCAGAAACCCCTATTTTGGGTTTGGGAAAAACAGATAATTCTATGCTCAAATTATGTAGCATAGTTGTGACACGGCTGACATTCAATTTCGTATGAAGGTTAACCTTATTTTCTTTTATTTTAACACAAAATGGCGTTCAATGACTCCACAATGGTGCCATAAAAAGTATCGGTTTATGTTGGAGGCTCCACATTGATGCCATGCAATATTTTACAAACACCATTGACTGAGTTCCGGTGTTACCATATTCCATAATTATTGGACATGCGTCGCTGACGTTCATGAAAAAAGGCGAAACTAAACGAGCCAATTCAAATCGGCACTGACACAAAAAAAATCTACATCTGACGTGTAGACGCAACCGAGCAAGTTTTGTCTGAAATATTTTCCACCAAGTACCACAGTTTCCGAGAAACTCGACTAGGAAGATTAAAATGGGCCACCCTGTATATAATGAAAACTCCTTATTCGCATTTTTACGGTTGGCAGATTAAAGAACTGCTACACAGTTCTACTGTTTACCAACTCAATGAGTACATCAAAAGAATTCGGTTTTGAGGTGATTGTGTGTCAGTAGCTTTTGGATACAATCAAGTGTAGCTGGATGAGCTATTCATTCTACATCAATAGTTTCTGTAATTGCGGTAAATTTAAGGAACAATAAAAAACTTTCACTTCATTTACTCAAAAGTCACATATATGAGAAAGGAGACTGGGAAACTGATAAGTTTAGTTGTTTAGATATCAATCATGACGACTTGTCAGGCGATGAGCCCGTGACTCTCTTGGTCCTTCTCTTCCTCAACATTTTCATCATATATTTGTTACAGTTTAGGGGGAGCACACGTTAAAGAAGAAGTATAATTGAAGTTAAGCTTACGCGACAGTCAAACTTGAAAATAAAAACATTATGGTCTGGATTTTTACACCACGTTATGTTTAGCGAACTAACTAACGTCTCGTTCACAGATTTTCCTTAAGATGCTTTCCTAGGTAATCAACTATTCATCCCCTTTCACCGTCTAGTTCAAAAAAGGCTCAATTTTGTACCTTATGTAATGTGCGTATGAGGACTCTCTCATCCAAATTCTTTTGACTTCATTCATGAGGCATACGTTTTGAATATAATAAAGTTTAAAGTTTACCCGTAGGGTATTAGGGGGAACAATAAATAAAAGACAACACGTAATAATACAATAAATAAATAATATATAACAACTTTTTGAAAAAAAAAATGTACGAGTATAAAAACCGAAGAGATTGGAAAATCAGTCATCCAACATAAAGCTCCTAAGCTTGAGTGCTTGCACCACAAATAGATGGACTTTTTTGATTTTCTCTGGGTCAACATTTCCTCTGAGAAGCGAGAAAAAATTGTGCAGCGGGGTGGCTCCTTCCTCCATGTATGCTTGAAGGTGTGATGCTCGCATGGGGGTGTAAGTGCACTGGAAGAGGAAGTGTGCTGCAGTCTCTTGCACACGGAGATTACACACTTCGCAGATTCTTGCGGTGTCCCATTTGAACAGACAGTGGTTTGCCGTGAGTTTCATCCTTTCCGCTCCACTGACTCTCAGTTGACTGAATGTCCTAAGGAAACCAACTCTGACGTTGTAACGGCCAGTGGAATATGGTTTTTAAAAAATTGAGTTTCGTTTATTCAAGTTTCTTCAAGTGGTTGACAGTCAAGTGGTTGAACAGTTGTTCTCTGGCTTCACAGGAGTACATCTATGATGTTTCCATGATGGTTCTAATTTTATTAGGAGCGATTTTGGCCTTGGCTCTAGCGTAGTCTAGTGCTCGGTAGAAGGATCCTCCAGAAGTGAAAATGACTCCCAGGTAGCAGCATTCGCTGGTAGTCATAATAGGTTTGAATATTTTCACACCAATTCTATCTCCTAAATATGGTCTAAAATGGTTCGATGAGTTAAATTAAGCCTTTCTGGGATAACCGATGCCTTCGTAAAGGGATCTTGCAGCAAAATGGTCTTAACAACATCGTCGTCGAGTAAGAATGGCCAGAAAAGATGCGTCTTACCAGAAAGCTGAAAATCACCTCTTTCAAATTTTTTGAACCATATTCTGCATGTCCTGTCAGAAACTATAAAGTTAAACTTCACTCAAAACTTTCAACAAATTTTCACCTCTCCTGTTTCATTTCTTCTTTATTAGAAGTCATACAGAAAATAGTAGCTTAAATGACACACAGCGATCCACTGTATATTCACTGTTATTCACACATAAGACTAACTCGAATCAACTTTGTTTTAGCTGAATTTCTACATTAGTAAGTATGTAATAACTGATAAAAATAGTGGGCACATATGCGCCAAAAAAAATATGTTTACATGTCGAAAATTGCTGGGACAGAAACAGACAAAACCTTCAGGTAGACCTGATATTTATTACAATTATTTTTATACAATGACACCTGGTTTTTTGGAAGAAACAAATGGTGTCACTTATAACGCAAGACTTAGAGAAAGTTTTTTCGAACCGATCAGCAATCTTACCGTGAGTCAAATCCCAATCAAAGACAAACAGAGCAAAAACGAAAAAACAGAAACACTTCATGTTTATCGGAACCCAGATTCAGTACTCACGACACTGTGCACACAAATAAAACACATTTTCTTTTTATCTTCATCTTTATCTGTATGATAAATCGAATAATCCGAAAAAAAAAGAAATTTATTTTCTACGTAATTCAACAGAAATTTGTTTTCAAATCTGATGTTATCAGTTGATACAAACGTAAAGGTCTAAAAAGGTGGGCTTAGTAAACAAAAGTCCAATCGAAAATGATAATGCGATGAAGTGTGAAAAGGAAGGAGAGAGAAGGGGTTACTGTCTCCGACGTAAGTGGTGTAGACGTCACGTTTGGGTAACTCTTAGGATAACACAAGATAGAGCTTGTGAAAACGGCTAGTGGGATTACAAACCGCGTAAAAAAAGTTCTTTGGGAACGAATAACGGCCATGAAAGTTTTCTGTAGAGTCTTAGAAATAAATTATTTTTCCCTTTTGGAATGGTTGACTGTCGGACATTCCTTTTGAACCTGAATCTCTTACAGCTGAACGGTTTGAACTCAGTAGGAAGAACATTCTCAGCTTTTTTTCATTCTTTTAAGCGAGGAAATCACGCTCTACATATTGTCTTTTAATTATAGCTAAAAATCATCTTAACTCTTAAGTACATTGTGGTTCTCAGTGGTGTCTATTCAGTTTCCTTTCGACTTATCTCCTTCTCGAGATACCATGAACTTAATCTAAAAGTCTCAAAAAATGAAAAAAAATATGACTCAGCTCTTTTAATAGCTGTCAAATTTATATAAAATTAAATGTATATTAATAACATACACGATAAGTTAATAAATTAATGTATTTACTAATAATTAAATAAAAAACGCTTTTCCAGAATTTAAATAATCCTGGGTCCTGTTAGAACCCGTTTGTCCAAGTGCTTTTGACTCGTCTGTGCGATTTGGTTGCGGCTTCTTTAATCGCCTAACCAAGAGCTCATTGGCAAATTTATCTGGTTCCTGAGCTTTCATTTTTTTCTTCTTTCTTCTGGCAGTCTTTTGAAGAAGGAAACAAGGATTCTCGTCAGACCATGACTTTATCGATCCAAGGTACGAATTTCTGAATGTTTGTATAGACTCCTGGCAAATGTTCGCGACCACAGCCGATTCCCCACGAAACGAGTCCAATCAAAGTTTTTCTTCCTCCGATTGTCATGGTCAGAGGTCCTCCGGAGTCTCCCTGAGAAAACAACAGCCCACACCTCCATTAGTTGGTTTTGAATCTTTGATGCTTAAAAGAGATTATTTTGGCAATTGTACTACCTGACAGCTGTCTCGACCTCCCTCTTTGAACCCTGCACACAGGAACACGTCGTGGATCGTTTCTCTTCTACCTGCAGCTCTGAACCACTTCTGGCACCGCTCGTTTGGAATCACTTCTACGTCAACTTCTTGAAGTACCGTTGGCACCGTTGCGACTCCTGCAATTTCAGAAGCAAACACTTAATGTTCATCTCGAGGCTGACGACCTTCCAAAAGTTTTTTCCCTCCCTCCCGAGTCCACTTGCCGTGTCTTGTTCTTCCCCAACCCGCCACCGTCGCCGTTTTCCCCACCAACTTCGCATTGAGTTCTGGAAGACAAACGGGAATGATGTGATGCTTGAAAATCACTTTTTTATCCAGTTTGATAAGAGCGACGTCGTTCTTAAAGTCTGTCGGACTGTACTGCGGATGAACCTATAACGACCAAGAACATTTTCATGAAGTAGAAGTAGACAGATAAAGTTAATAATTGCACGGCAAAACTTAAAAGCTCACAAAAGCTCACCTCCTTTCGCTCGACTCCGAATTCCTCGTGATGAAGTCTCTCTGATTGATCGCGTACGTCCCACTCGCCTAACCTCACCCTCAGATGATTGTTTGGTGTTCTAAAATGAAAAATCATGAAAATGAGTCCACATCAAACATAAGTATCCAGTTTTTTTTATTCCTCTTATTTTGTTTTGTCTCTCCTCCCCTTCTCCAAGTCTCTCGCTTAAAATTCTACAAAAAAAATGTGAAAGCTTACTCATTTAGTTTTACTTCGAGGTAACTTCGTATAAGCATGATTCTTCGGTATTCTTTTATACTGTTACAATTTCTAGTTGTACCCAGTACTAGAGTGTCACTGAACACACATTTACTAATACTTTCGCCAAAAATGTACAAACACTTCGAGTGAAAGTTGGGATCATCCAACAGCAGAAAATATTGCTTTAATACCAATACCATCCTGCCAAGCTTTCGTCCCTTAAGTTCGTTATAATAGAGGCCGCGTAAAAAGAGACGAAACACTGTAAAAGTGATGAAAACAGTAGTGGGTGCCCTGAGGTTGAGTTGTTAAAACACTTAACTGGTAACGTCTGAGTTGAGAGAGCTCAAACAGAGAACAGTAGAGCCGTAGTACATGTAGATACTGCCCTCCCCCGCCCCCCACTTTCCGGCTTCAAATTTTCATCAAATCGAATCATTATCATGTTTTCCGTATCAAATCCGCCTTTCCTGATCCGGAAAATCCCCGACGTGAAGTGAATCATCAGATTTAATTAACCACGCTGCTGACTTGATCTTCAAACGAACTAGTTCTCTTGTTTACTTGCGACAACAGTCTCCTTTGAATAAAAAAATATGGACTCACGTGGCCACGCAGTGGGCAGCTGTGACTACCCATCGATTGCTCAGCAAAGCACCTCCGCAGGACAGTTTCTTAGCAAGGAAAGCTGACTTGATGATGGCTGCCTGCCAAGGGTGAGTCCCGAAAGTGGTTGAATGGCCTCCGACTATCCGATTGCTCCTTGTGTACAATTCTCCGCAACCTGAAACCAATTTTCAAATTTTATTTATTTATTTAATTGTTTGGGCATGGATTATGTGTTTTCTGTTCGATTTACTTTGAGGAAAGTGATCTGGAACATTATCATGAAATGAAGACAACTTTGGTGGCTCTAAACAACAAAGAGTTCCTCTCCCTCAAAGCACCTGTACCAAAAAGAAGAGAACAAACCATGTGACAGCCCCTGTATCACAACCCTTAAAATTCTAAACTATTAACAAAAAGCTCAAAAAAACATTTCGATATGGTGTACCTGTGAAAGAATCATTCAAAACTATACAAAAAGGTGAACCTGAAAGCAAGGAAAAGATTACAGAAGACAACTTGCAATATAGTGTAGTGGATTCAATTTAAAGAAAAATTCTGTGTTAACAAGTGACTTGCACGTTGCCCACCGGTGCAGAAGGGGGATGTCAGAAGGTGAGGAGGAAGGCATGCGTCAAAACAAAATAATGCAAAAACCACAACCAGGTTTGTGAACATCGTCCACTTTCATTGCCCTCCATCATTTTCAAGGTCTTATATGATCTCAGATGTCCCATTCCCTCTCATTCTGATTCAGCTTGAATTTATCTCGTAATTGTGGACCGTGCAATCAATTGACCTCAACCACCCCGTGTAATGTGTGAGAGCAATAAAAACAAAAACCGTGCAAATCGGTGTAACGCGGAATAGACAAAGAAAACGTAGTGTGTACAGTCAACAAGGCCAATTACCGCGGAATCCTTGTCCGTATCCATGTTGCGAAGACAGCTGATGACTTCCAGGATGACTGAACGTCGTGTCCGTCGTAGGCTGTGGATGCAATATGATTTCAGGGGGTGGAGGGGGTGGCCGGCCAGTACTTGTGACATAATGATCGTAGCCACTTTGAGGTTTCCCTTCCCCGTTATGGTTATACACAGAATTGGCAATGTATATCTGAGTAGAACCGGGTTGCGACGTTCCCCCGTTTGGTAAGTGATTTTGGCTTTGATAATGATTTCCATTTCCGCTGCTGTTTATGTTATTATCTACCTGGAAATGATGACCGTAAGCGGGTTTCGAGACGAACCCCGATCCGGGTTTATAATGGTAAAATGGCCGCTTCGTTGGGAAATTCGGACCCTGGTAGTACTGATGATGTTTATTGCCGGTGTTGACGTTTTGATTTCGATCGTAAAACGCGTGTGGGTTCTCTCCATGACCGTTATAATTCTGAACGACATATTTGTTATTCTCGTCTTTTATCAGAATCGAAAGCTCGAACGGTTTCTTCTTCGTTGTAGTCACAGCACCGTTTACAAAACTCGTTCCGGAAACCGTTTCCTCATTTCCTAGATGATTTACGTTAGGATAATGAAAACCGTTGTTAGATGCGAAACGGTTGATGTGATGTCTATTATTTGTGATAAATTGCAGGGCTGCCAACGATAAAAAAAAAGTTTCTGGTTAGATTTATCATATAGGGAACCTGGTGGCCTGGCTTTTGTAAATTTTTTATTTTTATTCTTGTTTGCTTATGTACAAAAATTTAAATCAAAACTTTTTTATGAGTTGTTCCTTGCGAGAAAAGGAAACAAAAGCTTTTGTAAAAACTTAAAAAATTGTTTAACTAATTTTGTATCTTTGGAATTGGTCTTGTCAAAGGACAACTCGTCCTTGAAATCTCTAACTGAAAATTCTCTTTAATTATTAAAATAGGATTTTGTGATGAAAGACGCAAGAATAAGAAGATACAATTAAAATTAAATCAAAGCGTATCAATCTTCTTATCAACCCTTCCCACTACCTCTGCCCAGCTTCCGAAAAATTCGAAGTTGTTAAATTCCGAGGAAAAAACCTTTTAATACTTTTTTTAAAATTAAGTCTTTTTATTAAATTTTTCTTTTAAGTCCTTCACCAATCCAATCAGGCACCAAACCGAAAACATGGAAGAGTTTCACCAAAGTCACCAGAGTTTCACAATCCGTTTATCTGTTCACTTTACCGCGTTCAAATCCAATCATCGATATAGCCACAGAAATATGAACCAAAAAAAGGGTTGATATAATTGACGTGCCGCCATATCAAATTTATTTTCCGTGTGAATACTGATAAATCATGTCACTAAAATATTGTGAAAAATTTGGGTGAAGAAATTGAGCCTGAAGTTTTGAGAAATTCAACCACAAATTGCCTAAACATGTTTTAACGGGCGTTTACTTATCAAATTCAAATTGTCTTTCAGGGGTTAGTAGGGTAAATATAACCACTTTGGGAACCACTGAAGTAAAACATGGGTTACATTGATGAACATGAAAGGTGTAATATAGAATAATAAAGTTGTTATACATTTTATATCGAATAAAAATCAGCGTAGAATCCATATTGAGGAGAAAACAGTAAGGATTTCGGAGATATTACTCATGTGTTGACCAGATAAACACCTTGAGTATCATCATAGAATAGCTTATGGCCCACTTACATCTGTGTTTCATAGACTTTGAGAGAAAGATCGGAAAGATCTAAGACCTCGTACGAAGCTTCTACAAAACTACAACTGCAGAGTAGGGCACGGAGGACAAAATACGGAGCCCTTTCCTGTAAAATCTGGAATAAGACAGGGATGCATACTGTCTCAAATGATCATGCAATGAGAAAAGCAACAGAAGGGAGAAAGAGGGGCGTACGCTGGAGTCTCACCGACAATCTTAAATACCTGAACTTTGCAGATGATATTTGTCTGCTGTAAGTTTAAACTTTGAGCTTTCATGGATACGCTAATAAAAAAAATGACAATAAAAATGGGGCCCATCCTTGACTAAAACAAGTTTTCATTAAAAAAGATCCCCAGATTGTCTTTGGAGGTGAGGAAAGTTTGCTTGATGTGGGCTGGGCGTCTAGCCAGGATGAAACCGGAGAAAATACCGGACCAGGTATTCACGAAAAAACCCCGTGGAAAAGACAACTTGGCAGACCGAAAAAGAGAGGGATGCTCGAACCGATGGAGGAAGACCTGAAAGCACTGGGAATCCGTAGTTGGAGGGCCGTTACAGTGAAGAGGGCTCGGTGGACAGCCTGATTGCGAAGGCCAAGCTCAGAATGAGCTGTAGTTCTACATAAAAATAACGGGGCAAAAAATTATGAGAACCCCTGCTCCGAATGAATGAAATCTTTCCACAATGAGGAAAGACTTACGAAAAGGACATGTTCAAGCCTGCACTTACGACCAACCCACGACTTTATTATGAATATCAGTAGATCAACAGAAGGTATTCCTTTCTCCACGGTTCTAATAAAAACAAATAAAAACCACATAACTAAGAAACATTTTGAAGCCAAGACACTGATGTGTTCCCTAAATTGAAAATCTCTCGAAGCTAGCCTGCCTACTTGTTGTCTCGAACTTCCTGAATCCAGAACGAGGCCGAATCTTTTAGCCGTTCATGGAGAGCATGAAAAGCGTTCGACTTGATCCCGATTCACCTCAAATTCGAGCCTCGTTATTGAGTGAATCGGGCGAAAATATTTTATTCCGCCTTAACTTCCTAATTATCATATTAAAATCTGGTTTAAACTTCATTTTCGGTTTAACGGTCTTTCAATAAAAACTTTCTTTATTTTATTTAAACTTAACAAGCTTTATTTTATTCACGTTCAGACTAAATTCTGTTCAAACAAAAAAAAATTAAAGAGGAAAGTGGTTCCTCAAGTCCTCTAAAAATCTTTTACGTGTCTAGAAATTTTTCCTAACGGATTTCCTTCCTCATCTCTCCTTATTTTCCTCGCTAAATTTATTTTATAGTATGAGATGAGGAAGGGGTACGAGGAGAGGGTGAAGAAGTAAGAAGCCTTTTAAATTTTAATGGATTCAAATGTTTCCGTACGCCCGAGTGATCTCATCACATGACTTCGTCTAAATACTAAAGACACGACATTGACGATCTATGTTACAAAAAAGACGAGACAACATCCATTTTATGCTCGAATGCCCAGGACACCGTTTTTTAAGAGCTCATCACTTTTCCGAGTACTGTCGACGCAGTAGAAACTTTTGTCGATAATCTATAATATAATGTAATGAAATGCTACATATACAGTACGTAACTTGTACATTGTAAACAGTATAAAATTCAGAAGCTTCCTGATAATTTCATATATAGTAGACGGATTAGATGTATAATATACAGTTTGGATAGCTCAAAAATATCCCAAATACAATATATTCAAATCGGGGCTATTAGGCGGCTGATAGACTAAGGGAATATCAAATTCATCTTTTGTTGCGTGTTGGGCAAATTCGTTGGTAAAATATGGAGTCTAGCACTGTTATGGTAATTTTTATGGTAAATGGTGCTTTTAATAAAAAGTATTAATAATTAAACTCAAAAAAAATATATCACACCCTCCTCCTCTACAAATATTGTTCAGTAACGCCAAACCAATTTTAATCTTTCACGGACTCCCTAAATGATACTGGAAACCATTCATAAGGTATTAAAAAAAAGTCCTACAATAATAGGACGTGAAAGAAACTAGTAAAAGGAGCAACAGCAAAAAATGAAAGGAGGGAGACAACGGCGAGGCAGAAACAAGACAAAAAGAGTAGAAGGGTGAAATAATGAAAAAACAAGGAGTCTAAACACATCAAGGAAAAAAGGAAATAACAAAAAAAGGTTTTGTATAATTTTAAGCAAACGTAAAAAAGGCTTCAATTCACGGAATTCATTAATTACACCACCTCCATTGGAAAGCACTTAATAAACAAATTAATTAGTTAATTAAACAATGGTTTTTGATTCTGCGGTTCCGACTTTCTCCAGATTTCCATTATCCTTTGGGATTCTTGTTTTCAGTTCACTTAAGCATTCCACCAACCTTTGAATTCTTGACTATGGGCTGAATACTTTCAGCCCTCTAATAATCGCATCACAAACCATCTACTAGTTTCCAATAATACAAAATCCCAAATAGACTTATACATGGCCTACTTAAAACCTAGGGCAGACACATGAACAACCACAAAAGAAGACCACATGAACTTAGTAATAACTGAATCAGCTATTTAGCCACTCAAATGTTGTAAACTTCATCAGAACTGGAGCCATAAGGTGTATTGTCTACATTTGAAGAGACAATAACAGCCTAGCCCAGTGGTAGGCAAACTCATCATTCAGAAGAGACAAATGTAGTTATAGTTATAAAGATAATACTTAGTTAATAGATGACTTACTATATCTATAAAGTAAAAACACTATACACCAGAAGAAGAAACCAACGTTTCGCTCACAGCTACCAAAGTGGACGAAACGTTGGTTTCTTCTTCAGACATACCGCACTGTAAAAACCCCAGTGTATAATGTTTTTAGTTTCAAGTTTGACTACCTCGGAAGCTTAACTTCAATAATACTATATATATAATTCATCTTAACTTTAACTGTACAGACAGACTATATTAGACGTATAGTTTACCTGTAAATATTAAGTTTTTCAATAAAAAAGTCTTTTTGGACCACATGAAGTATTTTTCATCTAACAAAACTATGTTACAAAACTAAAGCTGATGAGAGCCACCGGTGGTACAGACGCTGTTCTCAACATATTAAAAATGTTAAGTGAGAGACTCAAATTCTTTCAAGGTCTGCAGAAGAAGTTTTTGACTTGAGTTCGGATAAAAGTGCAAAGGATTAAAATTCCGGCGGCTACAAAATTCCTCAAAACGTCACCGTCAAATTTCTAAAATTTTACGACCGAAACACGGTTCGCTCCTGTCATGCGACAAGTCAATACATTGCCGTGTTTACGTTTTTGCGGTTTTTGCCTTTTTTTACTTTTTAAGGAGAAAGTCATGAACAAGGGGGTGACGGAGGAGGAGGAGGAGAGAGGTTGAAAAACCACAGAAAACGCGAGTGCAACGCCAGACCGGGTTCACTGTGCGGTAATACAAAATAAAAACTAAAAATCTCGATTTTATGGTTGAAACAAATAACAACGACGACACCCAACTTTCGTTTGTGTATTCGCTTGTGGTTCGAAAGTGAAATGAAGGAAGTTGAGATACAAAGAGAGAAAAGATTTTGTATCCGCAGACAAAGAAACAAGAGTAAACGAACCTCCCTGTCCCTTCCATCTCCTCGCGCCAATCCTCATCTCCGAGTTTTTGATCGGTCCCATTGAAAGAGATTATTTCGAGAGAAAGGTTTTCCTGGAAGGGAAAGCTTTTTCAATCATGGAAATATTATTTTAAATTCTAAAACTTACTGGCATTTTGCAAAGCTCCTAAATTTGGATCTTTTGTCGTTATTTTCTCTGGAGATACGCAGCACGACCATATCATTCCTCCGGAACATAGATCCAGAGGTTTCCCACCGGCCAGAACGCAGGAAATGGACAATCCGCAGTCGAATTTCACTCCCCTGTACCAGCACGTTTGAGGAATCACTGAAACACAGAAGCCAAATAGTTTTTTTTAGTAAGAAACGGCCATTCGAAAACGGACATGTCAAAACAAAGTGAAACTACAATCCCGAGGTGTATCATTAAAAATCTGCTTCGTACAGTGCGGGAGTTCTCCCGACAATAAATTTCATGTAATAACTTTCACAATAATTAAACATTGTTTATAGAGACATTTGACAGTCTAATGGCGTATTTGTTTATGACAAAACACCATGGAGATCAACCTTATTTAGGGAAAAATAACCGGAAGTAAGTAAACGGCCGGCGCATTGAATCAGCATATAAACCTGTTTTGTCCCATTGTCGACTTTCATAAACAGCAGCCTTTTTCTGGCTATGAATGCAATCAAGTAATCTAACTGGCATCCATCACACTCTGTAGTTAACTGGCTACATTACATGACAGAAAAAAACTGTGTACCTTAAAATAAGATGCACAGTATTTAACTTGTGAGATACTTAATTTAGTTTTAGTAAAAGTTTGATGGAGGTTGGTCACCTTTGATTTAAGCAGTAGTTTTCTGTATTTTGTATATATGTATATTAATATTAAAAGTTTGTTTATTTGAATTCATACTCAACTCCTGCTTACAGAAACCAATGACCCGCCGGTGTCACGCTCTGTTCTGGAAGAACAATAACATTTCGGAAAGCCTTCAGCAATAAAAATGACACTTCTCTAGAAAAAATCTGTCTAAAGGGTCTTATGGAGCTGGAAAAAACAGGCTTCAGATCCAACTCGATGTACAACTGGTTCTGTATTCTAAAAGCAATTCTAGAACCTCTGGACCCGGAAAAAGTTGGCGAAACCCAGAAAGCCTAGACCCTTCTTCAATTCAAGACTGCAATTTGCAGAAAATTGAAACATTTCATTCTCAGGTTATCAATCAATATATATTATTACTATTATTACATAAGAAGTTTGTAATGTTTCTTCATATCATTGTGCAAAAATCTAATCCAAATAAATAGAAAAGTGACTAACAAAATTACACTGTATGTCTCAAGACAAAAAAAAATTGAAAAATTGTTTTTCGCTCTTCTAAAGCAACAAAAAAAGGTGCTCAAATTTGAGGAAAAACAAACCCAAAAAAAGATGAGCAATGTGTGGGATGAGAAGATGGAGGAGGGAGAGAGAATGAAAGAAAAATTTTGAATTTCCCTCTGTATTATTAAAAAGAAAAAAAACTCTTTTTCCCATGTCAGGAAAACAGATAATGTGAGACATCTGGGAGGCTATAATTCATTTGTTTTCTTTGAATGACCCTGACGTCACGTTTTCCTTTAAACTGATAGCCTTATTATCTGTGGAGGCAGACGGACCTTACATAACCATCGTATCGCTTTCCACCTTTGATTCATCAACACTTACTCTGACTAAAGCCTTTTTCTTTGTTTGTTGGTTCACACTTCACTTTCTCCATCTCCTCTTTTTTCCCAACTTTTTCACAATCTCTTACTAACTCTTTGCGTTATTTCTGACCATTTTTGAACCCGGTGGTCAAATGTTAGTTTCATGATATACTCGATGGCGTTCAGTTACACAAATTGACTAATTCAAAATCCAAAAAATTGTGGTTTTAATCCCGTTTTTCATCTTTTTTGGGTGTAACAGGATGCGGGAGGATGATTTGAACTCAACTTCATAACATCCGAGTCAGGGACATAACCACTACACTAGCCCTCCCGCAAAATCCAAAAAATAAATTTTTGGAATCGAGAAAATCACCGTGGACACATACAGTGTATTGTTTCTGGCTACTTTTAGATCTGCAAGCCACTTTTACCGTTATATCCAGTCATAGGTGGTTTTATTTATACAGATTTAAGTATATATACATATGTTATATTAATATATATTTTAATATTATTGGGGGTCAAAGGGTAGTATGTAGTTCTGTGGGTATACCTTCTATTGGTGGATGCATGTCAACAAATCGCACGAAATGTCATTAATCGTACCAAGCCCAATATATGCATGTCCATGCCATGATCCGTGGGCAAAGAGCCTTCTCTGATATCAAACAATAGCGGCTAAGCCATGACACCTAAGGTGCTTACAGGGAGGATCGATATGACTATATGTTTTCCACTTAAAAGGCGACACCTCATCTGAACAACTGGGTTTATATATTAATCAACGATCCATTCTAGCCAGAAAAATTTGTGAAAAATTGATCCCCCGCTAAGCACGAGTAAACACTATATTTTGGAATTGCTTGACCCAGCCGTGGCCAAGTTTTTAGGAAAATCTATCAGGCACAAATTCTAGGTAGCACAAAAAATAACTCAAAATATAGCGTGATTTGCCAATGCCCACTAGTAACACACCATTTTCGGTGCGATCGTCAGAGTGTGAAAGTATATTCAGTGTTTTATAAATAAAATGAAATAAAAATAAAAGCATTAAAGACTATTAGAACGTTTAATTTTGGATTAATCAAAATATTGGGTCTAAAAGTACTCAGAAACAAACAGTCTGAGCTTTTTTAAACGCAAATGTTAAAGAAAAAATCTATTTTCAAGTTTTCACAAAAATCTTTTATTTTTTGAGTGAAAGGTAGAGAAAGCGAAACATTAACGGCAGCTTTATTACTCTGAGAATTTTCTTCTCGATGAAATATCTAACAGTGACGTCAGCGATAGAATTTTTTACTTCTTTTTCATTTTTCCTGGCACATTTCTCCCGTTTTTCCTGTTTATAATGATTAAAACCGTCAACAAAAAACTGAAACGAATATTAAAAACGGTCAGAAAATTTTAATCTTCTGGTAATTATTACGTCACTGAAATTTGATATAAAAAAAAAATTCTGTTGATCGAAAATTTTTTTCTTGTATTAATATTAACAAACAAAAGGCGCGGACTAAGTCACAAAAGTTCTCACCTATCATTTCAGATTTACAAATGTTTTCAAGAAGATGTTTTGAAGTTAAGCTTGATTTTCCGTTCGGTTTGGGAGTTTGAGTTCACAGAGAATGATTTCCTTGACAATAAATAAAAGAATGAAGCTGCATCTGGAAGTAGTTTTTAGGAACTATGGCTTCCTTCACTCAATCATTTTGCTGATACCAGGTGCCAAGACACGCCGATTCTAGGCTGCATTTACTCTTATGTGACGTTAACTATTTTAATTAATTTATTTATTTTTAAAAGTCTCGGAGTTTGCGAAAAGAAAACATGGAATTGTAACAGAACCTATACAATGATTTACTGTCTCCTAAAAGAACTTCGCATGATTAGAAGAGTTCTGTTAATTCTCCCTGAGGAGTGGAACATGTTACCCTTTGACCCACTACAATAACCGGCCTACTACTTTTAAAGCATTTTTGTTCTTTGTTCTTAGGGTGTCCTTCAACCCCAAAGGCTCAAATTTGGTGCCTATCCTCCTTTTACTCTCCTACAGCCTATCAAATTTCTCTACGTTATGGCCCTCTCCGTCCTTGTTTTATTAACGAGGACATATGAGTTTCTTCTCTCCCTCAGGCTCTGGGGTCTCAAACTTTCCAGCTTAAACCAAGTCAGCCCTGTTCGCGCTAATTTTCTCACTCTTAAAGGCAATATCTACTCATATTCGTTCATCTTAGTCATTCTTTGTACTTCTCCTCATGTCCTAAGCGCCAAACACACTCTCATGTCCTTCCTCCTCTCTGCCACTCCGAGAGCAACCTCAAATGCTCAAACTTCTTTTATGCTCAACCTCCCCGAGTTCCTCTCTTTTTTTAATCTCTGCTGTATACACATACCCTGTGTGGGGACATTCCCCCCTCTTGTTCCACAACCAGCACCGGGCAAGTGTCAACTATTTGCCCCCTAGGGTCACACTTAGGTCTTGTCTTCGTAGTTCATTTAACATCACTTCCATTTGCATTCTGAATAAGTGTCATTAACCAACTCACTTTGATTCTTCGTGAGTTCAATAGTTTAATATTCATAGTCCTTCAGAGATAAACCCCCCAAGTTTCTACTACTCTTTGCACATAAAACATTGCAGTTTTCATTTGATTAGAAATGTTTTCTAACTCAAAGGTGGAAATTCTTGTTCACCTAATAAAATCACGCCGGAACTCTGAAAGATGATGACAGCTGGAGTTCTAGTTCAGCTGATTACCTAACATTCCTCTCAAAGGCACCCAAGCAGGAAAACTGATGCATCTTTTGGCTGAAGTGATCTAGTGAGCAAGAAATTTTGACAACCCGGAGAAAGTCTAGTTTTAGATAATTTGTCATAACAATCCAGGCCCAACGTCACGTCATTCGACGTCAATCCGTTAACTGTCATAATTTCCATCTTGTGACCCCACCACGCCCACTAAGACCATCTCATAGTGAGACATGGAAACAGGGTATAATTTCCAGTTAGATACTTATTAAGGCTAATGTTGCAACTTTGGAGGCAGATGGCTGTGTCGTGATTACGGCACTGTTTCTTATATGAAAACAAAACGAAAACTTACTATTGCCAAGCATTTCGATGAACTGATCCTGAACTCCTCGTGGTGCTTCCAGAATTTGATTATTCTTTATCCTCTGAATGGTATTAAGAATTTTGATTTCCTCGTACCTGCCCCCGCCCGCTTTTCCCTCATCTTCCCCCCTGACTCCCGTTCTGCTCTCTTCGACATCATTCCCGAATGTCGTTCCGTTTTCTAGTCTTTTTGACTTGGTCCACGAACTTTCTTCACCCGTGAGATCACTGACTTCTGACTCAAAATCTTTGGCTCCGAAAAAAGGAACTTCCCGAGGACTCCCGCTAGTTTCACTGGGTTTCCGGCGGAAACCGTTTTCGTCATAATCATCACCTCTTCCAACTTTTAAACATTCTATTCTATTCTTGATGACTATTTCAAGAATGATGAACGAAACGATGAACAAACTGTGATTTAATTTGATTCCGCCTTTTATGAAATTTTTCCGTATGGTTTTCATTTCGGCGGCTTTTTGACATAAATTTGAAAAAAAAAATAAATAAAACCGAAAATTTCGTCTTTTACGCTTTTAACCGAACCATTTTTCTTTTCTTTCTAAATTTTTGTTTTTCTGACAAAAGACAAAAACAGAAAAATTAAGAATCTTTTTAAATTTCACTCCGAGCACTATCTTCGCGATTTTTTTTCAAAATAGAAATTTTTTTTTTATAAAACAGTGTGAAGTACTTCAACACATGCACCGTGTTAGGTATGAGTGAGTTTTGAATACCTGACAAGTCTTCGGATTTTAATTCGAGTCGAGTCTGCATTTAATTTCAAAACAGGATAACTCTCAAAACCGAGTGAAATTTTTTTTGTTTATTTTGTTTTCATCAACGGAAATTAATCAAGAACTTTGCGCTATACTATGCCGACAATTTCCTTTCTTTCTTCCTTTTTTTTAATACAAAAGCAACTGATACCATCCTCAAAATGAGGATTATTTCTTCCACTTCTGGTAGTCTGTAAATAGAATCGGTCGTAGAAATGGAAGATAGTGTTTGAACAAGAAGTTTCCTTGAGGCGTTTCCCGTGAATCCTATTTTGACCTTCTAGTTTGTGGTTTTCGTGGCTTATAAAAAGCAAAAACCATCCCTCACCTTATTTTGGAGAGGTTCATCCCCTCTCTCTACCGTCTTCGGTTCGGTGCTTTTTTGTAGCTTGGTATTCGACTAAATGAAGGAGTTGAAACATGTTACTAATTGGTGGTGACCTGTCATCAAATAAATATAGGCTATCCTATCATCATGTTTGACCAATAGGTTTAGTGCTTTTCAGGTGTCCTGTGTGGTTTGGTTAGCCCAGAATTCAAGGTATTTCCCTCTCCTAGCAACCCTAATCACAAAAACCAGCCAAGGAAAAAGCCAACATCATATACAGTATCTGAGCCCCTATACCTCAGGGGAAGAAGTCATACAAAAACTAGAATGGAAAACAGGACGGAAGTAAGCAGTCACACCTGCTAAATACTGCTTTCTAACACCTTTACGATGACATTCAGGAGCGCAAAAATGCACAACCTGGGACCAGTACTACGTCACTTTTTAGACTTACCCTTTAACATCAGTAGCTAAATAGTATCACAAATTAAAGACATGTTGTATACTATTCTACTACACTATAACACTACTGATTCATAGAACTCAGAAAACTGTATCGAAAGATAATAGTCAGAGCTCCTGACTGAAACCAAAAGAGACAAAAAAAATTCAAGATGTTTGCTTTGTTTCTCTTCAAGTTTTCCTTCAATATTAGTTAAAACTTTGTTTTCTTTGTTCACTTATGTTGTTGTTGAATCTTCAGCCCGCTGAAGATGTTCCGCGACAGTTAAGTAGACGAAATGTTAGTTAGCACACTCTTTAAATAGTGACAGTGTGTGTTTCTTGTGTTTTTTAAACACTACGCGGTATAATATTGTATAAAGTTTACTCAAAAATTTTTTAAAAATCTTTTTATAAAAGTGAAATTTAACAGTAAAAACTTGATAGTTGATAAACAGTAAAAAATAGTGATAGTGGAGTTTCAACACCGTTTTTCACCCTTTTTGGGGTATAACAGGATACAGAAGAAGGATTTGAACTCGCGACTGTAACTTCTTATTCTGGCATTTAATGACTACACCACAGACCCCCGCATGATGGTGTATAAGCTTTGCATAAGCAATTAAATGGATTAAAATTAAAAATAAAATAAACAATGGGAGAAGGTACTGTATATAAAATTATAAAAGCACCATCAGAAAGACAAATAAATTCACTTTCACTCTTTCATTGCTTATAATTAAAAAAAAATTATAAAACAGTAAAAATGAAGAGTAGAAGAAAATATAGAGCAGATATCAAAAAATTTCCTTTTCTGCGAACGTAAGAGGAAAATAATAGCGGGGGAAGCGAAGAATCATTTGTCTGACGTCATTTTTTCCTTTTCCAATATTTTTTTTTACTTGTCATGAAAACATAAATTCCGATAAAATGGCCAGTATATTAAAAGAGAAAACAATAAACCATTTTCCCTCAACTTTTTTGCTTTTAAAACCTTTTCGTACAGTTGAGGGTTTCTCCCTCCTCGCAACAGCTTCTTTAAACGGGTTTGATTCTGCAGACTGGTAGAAGGACGGATAACATTGGATGCTATAATCGAGTTTTGATCCCGCTTCTCATCTTAGGATAAAAAAGTGGATGTCGGGGGAGGGTGGAGGATTTAACTCCCAATTTTGCAAGAACTTTGAGCATTAGGCCACAGGTCTCACATCTCATGGTAAAGAAGAACTACTGTAGCTAGATGAGAGAGGCAAGGAAAGACGTTAGTGCCAAGTTCGAAGTCAATCAGGGAAAGAAAGTGCTTTTGGAACGTATACGGCCGACTTTATATATTTATATTTATATATATGTAACCACCAATTTTTTTATAGAAGTTTTTACTTTATTTCTGTCCGTCTAAATCCCATTTTCTTTGGAAAAAGGCTGGATTAACAGTATAACCATTCACATAAAAATTTGAAATTTTGATCTTAAAAGTTAATGTTAGTTCAGTCCTAAATGGGAATCATACGTCTCAATCAATGGCGTTAGTAGGCGTAGTGAGGTTCCCATATGGTGATCGTGGCTCTTAATACCGCCTACATACCTCTGTACTAGTCTATAACACCCCTGTAATGTTTGGAGACACAAGACATTTCCTATCATTGCTTGCAGACTGCACTAACGTGAGCGTTTAGTCTACTTAACTGCTGTGGATATCTTCAGCAGGCTGCTAATTCCTGATAAAAGTAATATTGTTCCCAATCCTTTCTACAGTGGATCCTTCTACGGTGGCTCACCTGGTATAAAGGTGAGCCACCGTGGAATCTTCAGTTCCCTGAGTATTGCGTTTTTAAAAACTGTATACGGTACGATTTGTAATTTACATCAAATTTCAAAAACTCATAAAAATGTCATTTAACCGCAAAAGTTTGACTCTTTTTTTTACTCCAACATCAATTTCAATAATCCAATAAAGTAGTTGTGAAAATTTGTTACTAATTATAATTTAAATATCTAAAAGATTTTTTTACAGTAGTTGATACACAATCCATCTCCGACAAATCTTTGGACCAAACAAGGAAGGTGACTCCTGGAGAAGAAGGGCCATCCACGAGATGCACGAGCTCTTTGAGGAGAAAGATATTGTCACCTCCATCAAACTTAAGAGGTTGAAATGGGCTGGCCATTTTATAGAAGCCAAAGACAGGCTCATCCACAACATCTTTAAGAGGAAGTCCGAGAGTATCAGACGGGTAAGCCGTCCCAACTTAAGATGGGAAGTTGGAGTCCGGGGAGACGTTCGAATTCAAAACTGGAGGAGATGCACAGTGAATAGGGCGAAATGAATGATACTCCTGTAGAAGGTCAAGGCCCACACACGGCTGTAGCGCTAATGAAATGAATGATATACAATCCAATTGGTAGGAGAAGTCTCATGTCAACACCAAGTGCAAAGTTTGCATGGAACACAATTCCATATAAACAAAGCACTAGAAAAATTTACTAGATCAGTCTAAATTGTGAATGAAATGAAAAGGCAACAGAAGGATAACCTTGATTCATGTCATCATCAACTGACCTATGACACCGAGTTCATGCTATACTTACACCTAAACCTTCGGGGGAAATTATAAAAATGCAATCAATTACTGTTTCTAATACTGTCTTCGTTGCAAGTTTTGCGGTTGAATATAGCCTCCAGGATCATTCTAGCCCTTTAGTCATTACTCATTTTTTTCCTTCATCACGTTTGTCATTGAGTGATCCATTTTTTTACCCCGTCACATCCTCACCTTCCTCACTTCGCCTCATTCGAAATTGAAAACGAATCCGAGTTGAAGAAAACGGATCGGTTATGAAAACATTAATTACGTAATTAAGAAATCATTAATCATTCTACATAAAAAAATTTAATCTTTTCATAAGCAAAGGGTTGGATTTGAAAGGAGACCTGGCAGCAAAATTTTCCTTTGTTATCTTTTTCCTTGCATCTCTATCCTCCACCAACCCTACTATTACCTCTACCCCTCCTCCTCTTCGTCCTCCTTCTACTACCATAATCGATTTTTCTTTTCGCCTGATTCGAAACAAAAATTTGTTCTCTTAAAGATTATGTGGATTCTTTTTCTCCTACGAAATTCGACAAATTTATTCAAGATTACAAAGAACGTACAGGAAAATCAAACACAGAGATGAAACCAAATTTAATCCTTGATCCCGATTCAAGTGAATCGAAATTCCAGGAAAGCTTTTTTTAGTCCAAGTCTTTAGATTTTCACTAAGGCTGCTTTCTTCAAAATAAAGTGTTCGGTTGGACAGTTTTATTCGGAAATACATTCTTCATACCTTGAGGCTTGTGGCTGAGTGATTAAAACTCTTAACTAGCGAAGTAATAGTTGAGAGTTCGAACCCCAAAGGTCAAAAACAGGATTAAAACAACCTTTCCCTAAACCTTTAAATTCGTACAAAGCCTTTCACATTTTCTACTTTCTTTCAGTGGTTAAATTGTCCGGTCATTTTTGGAACTTGGAGCTATTCTGCTTTCATCTCCCAGGTAAATAGTCTTCGTGAGCTCGCTCTATATTGGGTAAAGAAAATAAGGGCAATTCTTTTGTCTATGATGAGTGTAATAATTATGTATTAATATACAATATTACACATATATATATCATCCTATGAACTATCAATTGTACTATTTACATCTGAACTGACAACAGGTTTAATATGACACCCACACTGGCCCATTGTGGCATATACTATAGTCAGGTTGCAACTCGACGTACAGCATCTACCTTAGCGTCCTCCGAGGGAAGAACACCTCAAGGTAACAATTCCAAAAGTTTACTCTAAACTTAATCTTTGAGGGAATCCCTTTTGGAAAAAAAATACAAACAAACAGCAGGTCGCGCCTGAGTTTGGTTTAAAATTCTTTAAAACTTTTTGAAGTCTATTTTATAAACTTCTACTTGTTGATTATGTGTTAACTGTGCTGTTTATTGTGGCTCTTATATACAGTTGAGTTCAAGTTTTGTTATTGAGTGTTTTAGTTGACGACAAAAATGATTTATTAATTTTAACAGTTCCAAGTTATTCAGAAAGAGAAGTTAAAATGCTGTTGACAATTGAATCCCTCCTATGACTGTGAAAGCACAGACAAAACCTAACAATATCCGTTATTTTAAATCAAAATCAATGAACAGAATAACTTTCATTGTTGTGCTGTATTGCTGATTTGGTGTTGCACGTCAGTCACTGCGATTTCATTGATGAGCGGGCAATTATCACATCTTTTGGTTTTATGATAATGTGTAACACACAAAAATAATTTTAAAAGTTTCAAGATTATAGTTTTAGTTATCGTTGAGTTTTAATCCCGTTTTTTTAATACTTTTTTGGGTATAACAGAATCCGGGAGGAGGAATTGAACTCGTAACCATAATTTCTTAGTCTGGAGCTTGATCACTACAACACAGACCTCCCGCAAAAGTTTCAAGATTAAACGGAAAGAACCCCGCGAGAGGTTTGGGAAATAAATTCTCAAGATTTCGTCTAAAAAGAAAAATCTGAAAATGGGGAAAGGAAACTGAAAAAAAAAAACTAGCAAAGAAAGGCTAGGAAAGGAAAATTGAAACGACGTCAAAAAAAGCTTTCCCGAGCAAAAGTATACTTAGACAAATAGTCACTTCCAAAATAAAAATGAGAATGTGTCGATAGAAGCTTTTTGCCGCGGAACCAACCAAACGAAGAAAAATTACTTTCTCTTACTCCAGTTAACAGTCACAACTCTTGAAACACAAAAAACTTTCTTATGTGAGAATTTAACAATTCACATGAGCCCTTTTTTCGCTCGGTAAAAACATTGTTTTCCCTTTCTCGGATACTAATTGGTCACACTCGGATGCCGTCTTACGTTTGGTATGCCCCACACACCCACCCTACCCCAACCATCCTCCACCACCATCCTTTTCTGGTTCTGTCCGACACCCAAGTCATCTTCACTGGCTGGTGTTTCCCTAAATGCGAAACTGTGGCCACAAAATAAGGTTACACATGCCCAAAAAAATATTATTACGTATTCCTACTTCGACTAGAGGTATTGGAGTGAAAGCAAAAGATTTATTGTGTAAACAAACAAAACGAGGGACGAGGTAGTCAGTTTTACTTCTTCTGGTTCTTCTTCGAATAGATTTGGTTGAGGTGTGCGGGGAAGGTGAGGGCGGGAAAACCTTATCACCGTGAGTTTGAGATATTTCGCTGAGAGCTTGTAAGTGTGAAAGAACAAAACAAAAACGGCGAACGGATCCGGAGAGAACGAAAAAGATTAAAAACTTTCTCCGACGTTTATTCAATTATTTGCTTGGCCAGGAGCCTATGTAAATAAGGTGAAACAAATTTCTGGATTTTTTTTCTATAAAATTGACGCCTAATTGAAGGCTGGGTTTTTGTGTGGACTCAGACGGGAAAGAGAGAGAGAGATGGAATGCATGCAACAAAAAGTTGATTTACTCCTCTCCATCCTCCTCCGCTTGGTCTCTGATCTCGTTCAAGTGTTCCTTGACTTGGGTCAGCTATTAAACTTTGTTCGCGGTTATGAACTTGATTTATGACTGAACCGCATCTTTCTGTGCTGCAATTAATTTTAAGGAGTCGATAGTTGAACTAAATGTCATTTTCACCTCTATTACAAAAATCTTCAAATATCGTCTTGGCCCGCTCCTGTCTACGGGTATCCTAACGAATCCGTGGGGAAAAGGTGGGATAGTTGATCCTGTGGTATACATGATCCCCATTTAAAATTGGCACTTGGGGGGAATTTTTTGTTGTGCTGTTGACGACATTAGGTAGCAGCCATGATGAGTACTAAATCTTGTTTACCTCATTTATGAAAAATAACGAGTTGCTTTCAATTTTGAAAATTTGATTTTTTTCACAGCCCAACTTCTTAATACGTATGTATGATAAGTCGCGACAATTTAAATACTTGTGCTTTACGATTTATTGCTTATTTTCCTGAAATACTGTGTTTATTTAGCTATTTAAGGGCGATTGTTTCCACAACAAATTTGCTTGACTTCTGGTTTTTTCAATTTCCCACAAAATAGTTGCATCGGGATAGTTGATCCTTTCGTATAGGGAATCCAGATCCTGAAATCAAGTATCCTTCTTATGATTCTTTTATTTGTTTCTCATGTTTAAGAATTAGATTTAATTGCCTTCAGATGCCACGGAAGTAAACAACTGAGGAGAGAAAGGAAAATAAGAGAACTTTTCAAAAGAAAACTGAACTGAATTTTTTCCGTATCTAAGTACTTCTGTATTGCCAATTACACCCCCAAAAAAAGTTAGTTTATTTAGTTTAGTTTTGTTTTCAAATTTAGTTTAAACAATTTTAGTTGAAACTTTGGCGGGTGGTATGATTGATCGCATATCCACCATCAAATAATCCACTCGCCAGGATCAAGTATACCCTGGAGTGGGATAGTTGATCCTTGCGCAGGAGTTAGAAAAAAAGCTGATTTGTCGCTTTGTTCGAAAAATAAGATCTTCAAGGGTACATAACTGATGGTAACAACAATACAAGGATACATGCCTTGTTGAAAAAAAATTTAAAATTTATTATCATAGTTCGAATTATTAAAAGAAAACCAAAACAGGGATCAACTACCCCACCTCTTCCCTAAATATCTCTACTGTCTGGTTGTAAGATCTGCATTTTTAAACCCAATTCATAAACTGCTCACTTGTTAGTAGTAGGCCTACTCATTTCATAAATATTGCACACCTTCCTGGAGGATTTATTTTATAAATAAATGCTTGGAGTCAAGTCGAAAGTTTCATTCACTGAGGATGCCTTAAAAATTTGTCCCGTACCACGTAATAGCCAAAAGTCAGGCATTACTAACACTAACAGTAACACTCGCGAAAATCTCAAATCTCACTCCATCGAATGAAGTTTAACTGGTTGTCACAACGATACACAATAGCACAACATCAGACAGCCAACTACAAACAACAACATTCTTATTGCAAAATTTTTAAGAACTATTTCTGGATGATATATAAGTTCGCCCAATCACGACTCAATAAAAGCTTCTATCTTTGATGTCGTCAAGACAACCAAAAACAAAACCCCCAAGGCCCAAGATTGTTCCTAGAAAGAAATTCCTTGTCCAGAAGGGCTGATCTGACGGATTTTGGGATAAGACGCCATTTTTTTTCATTTGCAATGAAACAAAATGTAAAATATGAGATTTTCCTTCTCCTCACCCACCCATCTCGCTATTCCAGTTCTTCCTTAATTTGACAGTTCAGTTAAGAAGAGTAACAAAGACAAACAAAAACAAAACAAAACTTACATAATTCATCAAAAATATTTCTTTTATTGTTCTCGAATGATTTGTTTATGAATGGCTGAGCTCCGACGTCGTTTTCAACTGAAATTTCCTTTTTCATCTGTTCGGAGATAATTTCCTCTTCATCTGAAAGAACGTTATATCAATCAGTTTGCATAAAATCAATGGAGGATCATAGATTTTTCTATACGAATGGGGTAAATAAATCTGATTCGGTGAATAGTAATCCCCGTCAAAATAATAGAAAATTGGGAGTTTTTCAGGGATTTTGAGTTATTTCCTGGAATGAACAATCGCTCTTGTTCATTAAGATTTCGCGGCCCTTATCTATCAAAGAGAACACTTAGCCTTAAAATCGAAATCAACTGTTCAAGTTCTTTAGAGTGATGTGATACACCCTTTTTTTGTGTATGTCAGTGGTTCTCAACTGATTTTGGGTCATGCTTCACCTAGGAATTTCTAAAATCCTGATGCCCTCCCTCGTAATATTTGAATTTTGACTGGGAAAACTGGAACATTCACATTCATAGACTCCCTAGAAAACAATTCAGTGATAATAACTCATTCTCGAGCAACCCCACAGTCTTTGGTGTAGTCGGTCGAAGGGTGAATGTCTTGCTCATGACCCACCAAATTATTGACACGCTCCACGTTCGGAATGACAGATATACGCGTTGTGTTTTACCAAGTCAGTCTATATGTTAGTATACATTAATAGCATGCAATGGGATTCGTTGTGGTTCACAACTAGACCAATAGCATCTCGAATCTGTCGAAGTTTGTTACACTTTACCAGTGTATGAGACAGTCTACCAACAATTTTCATAAGCATCGGACAATATTACTATCTATTTAAAATGAATATCGATAACCAATAACTCAAAAAGCGTCAACTTCAGAGGCTGTTGACGAAACGTCGGGTTTTCGTGAAAATATGCCGCCGTGCAGCATGTATCACTGATCAAAACAGTAGTTGTGTCTTATTTATACAATTTTAAAGTGTCAGGTCTACCGGAAAATTCTGGTCGATAATGTTACATCACGCTTGAACACGTTTTCGTATATTCATTTGACGCTTTTTTGGTTCCCTCGTTTTATCACTGACTGTATACATACTGACCTACCAAATGAACTACTACCGAAATAGTTCACGGTAGAATTAATGTAAGAACGAATTGACTGAAGTTCATCCAATCCACTGAATGACAAACGAAATGAAAGGAAGGAGTAGATAATTTGTACGTTACAGTTACTCATAAAACTTCAAGAAGATGGTTCAAAAATTTTCAACTAGGTGATTTAGACCTTTCTGATGAACCTAGCTCTGGGTGACCGTCTTTAATCAACGATGATACCGTCAAGATCATGTTAAAGAAAAATCTTTTTCTGACAACACCGGACTAATTTCGATATAAATAAGTCAAAATAATTATGAAAATTATATTAATCATTAAATATTATTTAAGATATGATAAATTTATACTTTTGTATTTTTCTAAAAATAGAGAGAACTTTACGGTAGTCCTAATTTTAAAAATGCGTACGAACTTTTGAACTACCCTGAGTTAGTGACCATTCTGCCCTTAACCTAAATCCTAACCTTTAATACTCTACCGCTTAAGGCAATTTGCGGCCTTGGAATTCTGTTTCCGTTTCACCACTGAAGACGCCAACAGCTATACGTTGGTGAAACCTTTGGTTTCGTTTCGGGATGGTGCTTTCGTGAAAATTTACAGAAAACAATTGCGACGTTTTTACGCGTTTAATATATTTATATCTTTTGTAAGTGTTACAAAGTTCAAAATATAGGTCTGGTAAGTAAAATCTTGGAAACTGGTTGAAACACTCAAATTTTTAGAACATTACCTAAATAAATTTTTGTTTCGATGAGGATATTCAAGGTCACGACTTTAAGTCCATTGATTGTCATCCATTTAGAGATTGCACCGGTGACACCGGTGATGCAAAAGTTGGAGACTTTGACGAGTCGCAGGCAATTTTGACGTTTGTCGTATTTTCTCCCGAGGGTATTTAGAGAAAATGGTAACAGGCGGTTTGCGGTTTCTTGCCCTTGGCAACTACAAGTACTTTGAGGAATTGAAAATTTTCAAAGATTCAAACAAGGCGATGGTGGTATCTTTTCAAATTTTTAACTGAAGCAAAGCAAAAAGATGCTTCAAAGACAATCATTTGATTTTATATATATATATTTATGCGGTCCTCAACTTTCGGAAATTGAGCAATCGCACACACTTTCAGGAGCCAGTTATTTGCTAAAGTCTAGGGCCCACCGTACTCAGTAAACATCTCACATTAGCACCTAGGTATTTTCAGTGAAGTTGTATTAATTCAAATCTTCTGGAAGGTGACATCAGAGGGAGTTAATGAAAACGAGATTCTGAGACTACACTCCCCCGGAACATCTTATCTATTCATTAGAAAGTGTGTAACTGAGTTTTTATAAACACTCCACAGGTTGTTTTTGACAACAATGGGCAACGACAAACAACAACAATAATAATGATAAGGAGGAAAAGCTACCTTGAATCTTTGTAGGTCGACTTTCTGACTCACTTCCGGAAACGCAATACCAGGATGCTGCAAGAAGTAAGAGTCTTCGCCGAAATTTCCATTCATTCATTGTTGAGTCAATTTCCGGAGCCTGGAAGTAAAAAGAAAAGAAAACTTGGAAAGTTGCTTATTTATTATAATAAAAAATGATTCGTAAATAAATTCTTCACCGTCCTTCTTTCCAACTTTACGAGATTTCCTCTTCTCTTATTAACTTTCTTTTCCTTCTTCCTGTTTTTATTTATTTATTTATTGTTTTACGTCCCTTTCCTTTTCGTTTACAATTTACTTCGCTTTTGTTTCCATGCACCACTATCTCATTTTGTTTTTTGTTTGTTTGCTTGTTCAACCGTTACCTTATTGCAACTGACACCTTTATATTCTTCTCTTTGGCATGAAAGCGAAAGTTGAAAAAAAGCGAATTTAAAATTAAGAGATGAATAATTTTTTTAGAAAACGGTTGGTGGGCTTAATGTAGTGGTGAAGGTCGTTTCATGGAAGTCTCACGCCTCATTAAACTGATTTCGCGTCCGATACTGATAAAATTCTTCAGCAATTGAGCGAATCAATCACTGACTTGGTTATTTATAATTTTATGAAAATATAAATATTTCTCTTTTTCTCTTTTTGTGTATTTTTATGTCTTTTTATGTAAACTTTTTCTTCTTTATCCACCTCCGCATCAGACATTGGAGATTATCATGGCCATCAATACTTTGGGCGCAGCTGTCCGGATCAATGAGACAGAGTTCAAGTGCTGATTTTTTTGCCACGAGGTCTTTCTTCTGCCGGGCCTACGTCTCCCTTTTATACCCTCTAAAATCAATCATGAAATCGGCAGTTACCATTGCAGATCACTTTGCCGAAATACTGAAGTTTCCGCCTGTTACCACGCGAAACGTCAACCTGGAGCGAAACCCGTCAAGTTCCCAGGGGTCGGTTCTTATAATAATGGTCAAATCAACACTCCGAGAATTTAGACAAAATGACATTTATTCTTCAAAACCTGAACCAAGGCTGAAATTGGTAGAACAGAATTTACAAAAACATTTTAAAACAGAATTTACTAAAAATAGAAAAAAGGAATGTCGCACAGCATCTTGTGGCTAATCTTACAAAAAACAACTTTTCAATAGTTAAACATCCCTGTCTGGGCGGCCAGTGAGACTTCTTCGACAGAAGCTTTGTATCTGGCCGCCTGTGTTCCTGGAATCGGAGCTAACACCGCCGTTTGATTTTACAGACCAACTTTATTTCTTTGCCCATTCGGCGCAGAACTTCTCTGTTTTTGACTTCGTCGGTCCACGAGATCTGGTTAGCGTTCAGAGTTGCTCGGGTGTATCCGAGCAACTCTGCAAAAAAAATTTTTCGCTAACTGCCATAGTTTTCAGAAATTCGACTGGGGAGATTAAAATAGTCCACCCTGTACATGTTTTCCTTATTAGCTTGTAAGACACACGCCAAATAAATATAAATAACTAATTATATCGGAGGTTAGAGTTTCTAGAGCAAAAAAATATTAATGTTAAATTTCACATGGCTGCGTTAACTCGTTTTGAGTGGAGCTTAATTAAGGAAAAACCGAGATGGAAGGGGAAGACTGAGCTTTCTCATTCTCGACTCAGCACAGCTGAATTATAAAACTATAGAAACCACTTTACACTGTAGAAATATTTAAAGTAATAATATTAAGTAGTTATATTGGACGGACTGAAAAGTAAACGAAATTTTCTCGGTGTGTTTATTAATAGTCAGTTTTTGCCGAGATGTGTTCCAGAACTTTTTTCCAGCCTTTAATATTCATTGTTATTATTCATTTTCATTCACCTAAGTCTTATTTAGTTTAAGGCTTTGTTAGGAGGAAACACAGGAAAATATAACTAAAGAAAATTCTTCGAAATAAAAATTAAAGTTTTGTTTACTTGTTTATTTAATTTGTTTTTAAAGTTTGAAATATTGCAGGCGAGAAACCTTAGGTACAAGCCTCATTTCTGGAATTGACTAACGTGCCGGAAATGAGTTCCAGAAAAAAATGTCACGAAACTAAAAACGAAAATGATTTCGTAACCATGTTGGGTTTCTGAGAAAAAGGAAAATTTAAAAGCGTGTTTCCTGTGTCAGAATATGTTGCAAGGTTTCCTTTCGAAAAGATGTTAACTGGAGCAGTCGTCTATTCCCTTTTTGTCTCCGGATTTTCAAGACCACGCATGCATAACATTTAACGAACTTGGGACTCATTTCTGAATTTTGGTAATTTTTTTATGCTTACCATATCCTTATGTAACTTAAAATACATTTAATTATAAATGATAATTATCGTTTTGAACGTTCTATTAATACATCTTCTGACTTAGGAGACTTCCCCATTTTTTTGCTTTTTGGGCTCGATCCTATTAATAGTTGAAGGCCTTTTAAGAACATAAAGGTAGATAGGCGACTCAGTATTCTGTCAAGAATAATTTATATGAGACCTGGAGAGATTTGATGCGTTTCCAAAGATCATTTGGATTGGTTACCCCTGGTTTAATATGTAGATCATTTTATATCAGTCCAAATTGGAATCATTCTTGTGGGCATTGATCTCTGGGCATTTTAGAAATGTCGGAATTGAGTTACTGACCTTGAGCTTTGATGAAAAGTGATAACAGCTGGTTTTTTCCATCTTCGTTGTTTGAATAATGGTAAGGATAGCAGGAAGTTGAAAATTATTTGAAGTCATAAAAACAGTCTGAGTCAGGTGGCTAAAAGCTGCAGAAGAAGATTATCGTATAGATTGGAAGTCAAATAGAATAAAATAGACAGTTAAATGAGGATGTGGAGAAAGAATAGACAAATAAATAAATAAGTAGATAAAATAAGACTAAGATATGCAACCGAGTAAGATGATGAAAAAAACCAGGTCAATAAATATGTAGAAAAAATAACACAGACAAAACTGAATAAATAAAAACAAAATGAACAAATAAATAAGTAAACAAAATAAAAAAGACTAAAAATGGATCAATAACCGGAGTGAAAGAGAATTTAGAGACACCCAACGTTTCGCCAAATGCGTAAATTAATGATTAATATGATTGAATTCTTATTGTTATTTATTTTTATATATTTATTCAAGTTTCAATTTATTGACTCATTCTGCTTCCTTAATTTTAGCTATTATTAGTATATTAATATACAAAATTGTTCTTATCTATAACTAAAGACGTCAAGGAGTGGGTTTTTACACCGCGTCATTTCATCATGAAGCATCAACGTTTCGTTTACTTCGATAGCTGTCTTCTGTCATAGAAAGAACCAAAACAGCTGACCAAATCAAAATCAAACTCAAACTAATCGTCCGTTTTAATAATTCATCTCAATCAGAATATAACTAAAAAATTCCTCGAAGTAAGGAAACGCGGACAAATGAGAAGAAAAGTAAACAGAATTTCGTGGAGATAGAAATTTTGTAAAAAAGCGAAACATGAGATATAATTCGAAGAAGCCGTTCCTGGAAACCCGAAATGAGCGAAAGGCTTGAAATTAATTAAATTCACTTGACGAAAAATTGGTTGATTCGTGTCTTGACTGCCTTTTCGAATACGCATATTTATTCGATATTAAAATAAATGCAAAATGGAGAGTAAATAAGGAATCAGGCGAGGGTTGTTCACCTTTTTTCCTGTCTAAAACCGTAAATCCGAGTTTCAATAAGCCTTGCCCATGATTTTTGGTTAAAAAACACATCTCAACACAGCCTACCTCTTCCAGGAATTTCCAAAAAAGAGAGAATTAGGGAGGTGCTGATGTAAACACAACTGATTATGAGTCGGAAGTGAGTTTACGATCCCAAACAGACAAACAAACAAACTGGAACTTCGACCCTAGAATGCGTAGGGTCTCATAAAATTTCTTATTAGGTCCACCAGAAAGTTCTGGTTGTTTTTAGAATAATACAAAAGCAAAAATTTCTCATACCTTAATTATTCTTTATTGATTAATATAATTGTCGTCATTATTTGTGACTTATTTGTATCGGCGCTGTCCGATGTTGTCGAAAAAGGATATTGGTCTAATATGATCTTGACAGTATCCTCATCAATTAAAGATAGCCGCCCAGAGCACGGTTCATCAGAAAGGTCACCACCACCACCTAGTTGACATGTCTTGCACCATTTTCTGTGAGTTCAACCAAAAACTGTTGTCTTCATCCAACAACTTTGAAGAATTATCCAATTTCCTGCATAGTTTCTTTCATATTGGAAATCATACAATATACAGTGGCTTGAATGAACTTCCAATCTTTTAATGAGTCAATTTGTTCTCATTTGATACTAACATGTCTCATATTCATTTTGCTCATTTGCTGTATGAATACTTATAGGCGACAAACGGAGAGAACCAATAAAGCGTCAAGTGAATACACACAAATGCTTTCAAACTTGACGTGACATTGTCGATCAGAACTTTTCGGTAGGTCTAATATTTTTTTAAATCATCATACCCAGTGGACCCGATTTTTGTATACATTCTTCATAACTCTTTTCTTAACATTTTGTCAATGAAAAAAAAAGTCAAAAGGTCTAAAAAAAATAAATTAAAAAATTCAACGAAACCCTTCCAATGCACCGCCTGACGGGTCTCACACGTGCATTCTTAATAGTAAAAACGCACATGTACTCTAGGGTTAATATTTCAGAATGCAACTTGTCTTTTACTGTAACATTATTACAAGACTCAAGATTTTAAATTTGTGAGATAATCCTCGTCCTCAGCCTATTCGTAGTCGTCGCCGCCACGGTACTCATCATTCATTTAGAAAGTCAAAAGTGAAAGGGAATCCTGGGACCGTTACTCACAATAAGACAATTCGCTAGCATCTCTCTCGATAATTATACTTTCGACATAACGATTTTTAAAGTTATTTATAATTTTATGAAGTCATCTATGATGTGAAGGAGATTTCCAAAAATTCCGGAAAATTTCCCCATTCCATTCAAACCATGACAACTGTTAAAATAGCTATTCTAGCATTCTCCTAGAAAGTTGTGCGGCAATTATGAAATGAATCATCCAAGAAAGTGTGCAATATTTCTGAAACGGTTCCGACTATTAGTATTAGGCTGATATATCTATTTCGCCCCACCCTACTGGAAATACTTTCATTTGCCCTTAATTTATCCGATTTTTTCAGACCCCAACTATAAGTGTGGACGAAGTTGGCGTCGGATATGGGACACACGTCATAACGTTAGCGTCATGATTCCTGTGGAACAACCAACATGAGGTGTCATAAAAAAGCGAAAATATTAATATAAAACTCATAAAAAATGCCAAAAATTTCACATATTCTAAGAATAAAGGCAAACACTAGCCAAAACCAACCGTAAAAATAAACAAAAATCACAGTGGTACCTTCAACCGAACTCCAGGTATCAGAACAGTTTTACTTTTGCGCAAAAAAGTCACTTTAAAAAATTTTGGCGCCACCGCACTTCGGTTACAAAATCAAATGCGAACTAAACTATCTGGTGTCAGGATAGCTGGAACCTGAAACCACCTTTAGAGAAAGTGTTTCTGGTGACAAGAGAGAAAAAAGGAAAAGTACGAAACGCAGAAAAACAACATTTATTTATTAAAATTGGCACTGGCACATTTGGCAACACTGACAGGAAGTCGAATATGAATAAGACGGAATCCGGCAAAACGTGAATTGGCTGGATAAACTTACCACCCAAACGGATGTGGGGTCTCAAAAACCCGAAATGATTCTTGGGAAATCCTCCGCGAATATGGGTTCCGATGAGTCGATTTCGTTAATATCCGCCTCACCGACTTGTGTATACAGTATATAGACAAACATGAGTTACTTCCGTCACTGAAGAAGTTTTCTGATGCCCGTAAAATTTTAAACGTCCTCTTAATTAAATGTATCTGAGTACTGGTACAAGTCTTGAGATTTTCTTTCCTTCCAAATTCCACCCGTAAAGACTGGGCCACAGATTTTTCTTGAGATTTATCATCATCATCATAGTTCGTAAATATATTCTACAACACTCTTTTCTGTAAATATATGCCCTCTCCCATTGGGATAAATGGAGGAGGAAGAAAAACTTCTCCCAAGAAGAGAGAAAATTTTTTTCACTCAGCTATGGTGCGTTAAATTTTCTCGTCTTTTCTAATGGGCGCCATATTTATTTAAAGAAAGATGAACTCAGGGGAGTCGAAACTTTCACACCTTGTATTTGTTTTGAAAGAAGCCGAAACCCGATCCCGGTGTTTCCTTTCGCCATAAATTACATTAGAAGGATTAGTTCCGAGAACAGAAAATTATAATTTTCTTGATTATCCTCCGTAAAGTGGAATAGAGGGTATTGCTTTTCCTTTTTGTCTTTCCTTTGCCTTTTGCCCCCGCTATCAACCAACTTAACCAATTTTTGAAAATATGCTCATTTTCCCTTCCCTTGCCCTTTTAAAACTTGATAGCACACGTCTTTTTTGCCCTGATTCCCTGAATAATTCTCAAGAGAATCTTCATTTTGGTGAGCTCAAGCCTAATTAACTCAAAACCAGAAACACTTCGCAAAGGAACAAACATTTTTGGGGTCGGTAAGCTTTTTATGAATGACATATTTCCTTTTACTGTCACCTTGCTCTAATTTAAACTAAAAACAAAAAAGAAGAGGTGCAGTGCTTTTGAGGGCTTTGGACCTTTCAGGAATTTTTCTTTCTCTCAAAAATTCCTGAACATTTCCTGTCAAGGCAACAGTAATTACAACCAGATTATGCCGCCATGACTTTTCTCACATAAAATTACAGGGCCTGATTTGAGACCCCTTTTCTCAGAATCTATCACAGGAAAGTCGTCTTTGAAACCTTGATGGCACACCATCACATTTAACGCTACTCCATGCTTGATTTCTCTCTTCCGCCCCAATTTATTGGTTCTGAAGGTTTTAAGAGTACGTCTTCCGCAACATTTAACTTTCTTCCTCAAGCAATTCAACAATGATTTGCTGCTTCCTATCCATCCGATAACGGTTTCCGTCCCCCTTTTCTCCCCCTCAAATCAAAATGAAAACTATTTTCGTGGCAGGAGAGTTTTCCAAATCGTGATCAGATCCAGGACCTTTAGGTGAGCAAACAGATAACCTCGTTCCGAACAGGGAGTAAGCAAAGGAAGGAAAGACATTTCGTTAATTAAACCGTCAAAGGAGCAATTTTGTAAATTTTTAGAGTGAATACTTAAACAAAGTAGATCTGCATGAATGTAAACCTAATAATGAAAGATTCAATTATGAATTAAACGTCACAATTTTCAGCAAATATGAATGATGAATAGAATCAAAGAGTAATGACTTCTACTATCATTTATCATCCTTTTTTCTTCTTCATTTTTCTTTCCCGTTACACCTTTTTTATCCTTGTTTGTTTATAGCTCGTAATAATATAGAATGAGGAAGAGTCTGCTGACCTGATTTTGGAAGTAATAAACAAAACAGTTTTTTGAGTACAATAAAACGTGGTTTTATAGCCTTATTCTCTATCAAACAAGACACTAAGCTGTATTGTGTTATTTAATTAACTCATTAGCATCCAAATTGCACTGATTTCTTGAAAAGCATTTCTTTAGTATGATATGTTTTTTTTTTTAAATATTTACAGGGTAGATAATACTAAATTTAGAAAATGTCCATTGTGTAACATGTTAATAGACAGCATGATATATTAGGTGACCAGAAAAGTATTCAAAGTCCGTTTATTCTGAGATATGTTGCCAAAACTAACTTTACTCTGATAAAATATAATGGAAATGATTTAGTAAGGTAGTATTTAAGGTTTATTTGATATGTAATTGTTTTTCGCTAGCAGCTAAAAAGTTTTATCACTTTTCGGTCTCCCCAATGTCTTAATAGATTTCGATGATGTTACGTCAAGTATGAACGGGTTTCAAGAAACGAAATAGTGCAACTTGTTTAGGGTTGGATGAAGGTAGCCTACAGTTTCTGATAAAACTTACAGAAGATAGGTCGATAAATTTCATATAAGTGATTTTGGCCTTTCTGATAACCTCTCTCTGGACGACCGTCTTTGATCGACGTCGTTACTGTCAAGATCATGTTAGAGCAAAATCTTAAATAATTATGCCAAGTATATTTAAAAAATATTATTCAAGGTATACAAAACTTATTGTAAAAACATACAACTTTCCGGTAGATCTAATACAGATAAAAGTGTTACACAACCATTATATTAGACGTTGTACTATGATATTGGTACGTTAACCTATTTTATGTATCTAAAAATATGGTTTAGTAAATGTGTTTTCAAGAGGTACGTAAATTGATTTCAGTCAGTTTTTCAAAAACTGATTAACACTAACACTAGTTAACATTAACTGATTTTCACTTAGAAAAAGTCCGATGTTTCAACAAATTTGTGTTTTTGCCATAATGAAAATAAAATCACGACTATTTTATTTCATTATCATCAGCATTATTATGCTCCGTCTTTTCGTCGAAGGTTGACAATCATTAGATAACTTAGTTATGATAACTTTGGAGGCTGCTGCTTGGAATAGGATGGCTGATGTCATAGGAAACTTATCTCTCAAGTTCTTGAGCCACGATGCTTTTCTTGGTTCAGGACGTCGCTTTTCCTCTGTTTTCTTCTCCCTGATGACCTGGAGTAGTTAAGGCCTGTACTATAGTATACTACTATAGTCATTTCGCTTTACGTGTTTGAAGTATTGCAGTTTTCGGCCCCTAACTTCATACAGCAAGTCCTTCTCTTTGCCCATACGAATCAGCACTTCCGCATTTGTAGTTAGTCTCGTCCAGACAGCGGCTTAACCGCAGCATACTCAAGATATGCTGCGGTTAAGCCACATCTCGAAGGCTTCAATTCTTCTTTTTAGAGTCTTCGTTAGCGTCTATTCTTTGCTATCATACAAGAGAACCGGGAAAACGTAACATCGAAGAATTCGAGTTCTCGTTTTTATAATATTTCTAAAGAAACAGACCAGTTTTTAAGTTCGAGGGAAAAAGAGTTGGTAGAATATAGCAAAAACAGAGTGGAGAAAAGTAGTTAGTAAGAGGAAGAAGAAGAAATAAAGATATAAAGTAAGCAAAAAAAAGAAGAGTAAAGGAGTGGAGAGGTGAAGAAGGAGAAGCATGTTCCAAACGTAATTAGTGACACGTTTCTTGCCTTAGTAGAAGCCACGTCGTAAAAATTCTCAGTTGAAACTTCCATTCGCGTATTCATTCAATACACAATGGCCGCGTGGGAGCAGGTAAAGAAGTAACAAAAACATGACAAGAGAAAAAATGTCATCAAGCCGACTCTTAAGAGTGAAAGTGAAAGAATTTCTCGGTGATAACAATTTCCAAGGTCAGTTAAAACCTTCGATTGTCTCATGGCCAGTTTTTATTCTTTTCAAAAACGATTTTTTAAATGTTTCGACATTATTGACTACGGCCGGGCGGTACAAGCGAAATATTTTACTTTCGGAGGTGAAAAATTAAATTTACCTCAAATTGTAACTAATACGCGTTCATTATGTAAAATAAAAAAGAGAAGTTGTGTTTCTCATGCCTTCCATTTCCTTGATTCGGTTCTGTTCTCTATTGTTCTCATCGTCGTTTCCGAAAATAATTATTTCTTTATCGTCGAATAATTTCGGAGTTGTATCGTTTTGATTCTGAATAGATTAATCCGTGTAATGGTTGAAGTCACTTTCACCTCTTCACGGTCTCGGTCATTGTCCACATGGAGAATCACACTCGGCCCTTTTTTCCTGAGACTAAACCTAAAAACAGGTGAAGTCTACCTAATTTTGCTAATGATGCAATGAAGAGAAGTTCGAGGGGGAAGGTGAACTCGAGGAACACAATCTGAGAATAGGGCAATGTGTCAATCCATGTCAGTTGAGGTTTCCCAACTTGGACTGTCAGAACCCTTTTCCCGAGTAATTTATTATTATTACCAGTGAAACTTATTTAATATTATCCATTAATATTTTAGGGCCGATGTGGAGTCATCTCTTTCCTGCCTTGAGGTTACTCCCGAAGGTCAGTTTTCCTTTTCCCTTAATTTAATTCTTTTTTTATTAAATTTTGTTTGTTTCAATGTAACAGAATTTTCGCCCTGGGTTTTTCCTGTTCCATAAATAGCTTTGGAATTAAAAATGTTTTAAAGGTTGGGAAATTTCTTTCATTCGCGGTTAAGAAAAGCAGTTTATTATCAAAAATGGTCGAAATGATTTCTTTAAAACTAAAGACTAACAATTTTTTCTTGATGACGTAATGAAGTTATTTTCAGATCTTTGCAGCTTACTTTTAGAAGTAGAAAATGTAACAAATCTGAAGAAGTCAAAAAGCAAATGGAAAAACCCTTCAGTAAAAACTGAAGAGCTTTTATAAAAAGAGATATCCAACAACTGTGTATACACTAGTAAAAAAGTGTTTTAATATTATATGAGGTATAGAATTTTGTCGCCTTGTATTTAACAATGTGTCTTGCACCGAAGTGGTGTGTTACTCGTGGGCACCGGCAGTTTTTTCGTTGTAATGCACGCTACATTTTTAGTTATTGTTTGTGCTACTTATAATAGAGAGACATTATTTGAGCCATACATAGATTTTCAAAAACTTGGCCAAGACTGGGTCAAGCGGCTCCAGAATGCAGTTTACTCGTTCTTATTGGGGGGTCAATTTTTCACAAATTTTTATGGTTAGGATGAATCGTTGATTAATATATAAACCCAGTTGTTCAGATGAGGTGTCGCCTGAATTATGGGGACAACCTATCAGCAGATTGATTCTCCCAGAAAGCACCTTACGTGATTATGACAAACGGTAAAAAGTTGTACGACAACTACTAAATACAATATGCCTAAGCTCCAAGTGAGTAGGCTAATCCCATCTCACCTAAAAAATATCAGAAACTCATCAAATTTCTTTTAATTAGATAGATATTCTACGCAAGCACCACCTATTTTCAGCACCTTAAATAAAAAGTAAAAAAAGTTTGAATTATAATGTAGCGATTCGGCTTTCCTTTCCAAAGCCTTCGCCCACAAAAGTGAAAAGGAAAAAACCTGACTAAATTATGAATGAAAGAGAAATAAAATTGCACAAAAATATCGGGACATGATTCTAAGGGAGAGCGAGAGAGAGAAGATACTTCTCGTGCTACTCCTCCTCAACTAACCCAAATGTCATGAACATAAACTTTCCTCGTCTCTGCTGAATTACACATGTCACCAACCGCTGAAAGCGACATATCATATGACGGAACAAACTTACCGCACCCATCTAACTCTCCAACAAAATGGAACTCATAATAAAAAAATCCTGACTTTGAGCTAAACTAATTCTAGACATTCCACAGTGCTTTCTTACAGTCGTTGTTTCTTTGATTTTTAACGGTGCTGCAAACTAGAGCTCTCCAACCCTACACCCGAAGATACGATGGTGCCCAAAGATTGTTTTAGGCCGCTGCCTGTGTTCTTGAGTGTCCTACCTGTTTTTTTTTGCGTATTCTAAGTCGTAGGCCTTAAGCACTTATTTATTTAAGTTCTACGTGAAGTCTATAAGTCAAGAGACGTGCAACAGCTTATCAATCTTTATTTTGGAAGAAAACAATATTTGAAGTTATTATTCCCAAATTCAACAAGTACCACTCTAATAGAGGTCTAAATGATACCGTTGAAAACCCGCGATGTGGTTTGTTAAACCCCTAAAGTTTAATTAAAAACTGTTGGCATAAAAAATAAAAATGAAAATAAAACTTGTTTTTTTTGGGACACTTTAATTAACTAAACGAAGATGCCATCTTACTCGTGGGGAAAACAGCCAAAAATTCTATCTTGTGTGTTCATTGTGTGTACAAAACATAAAAAGAGACGAGGGATCCTTTCGAAAGAAATAAAATAAAGAGTGGCCTGAAATAGCATTAAAATTTAAGAGCAAACTGAAAGAGAGATTTAGGATCGAGAAGAATGAGAGGGATTATAGGATATGGTCTTTTCTTTTACCCAATGATGAAGAGCCATGAAAGCAGCAGAACTGAAGTGTTATTTAAGAACATTACAAGGGTCACAGCCCAATCAAACCAAACCGAAACAAATGTTAAGCTTTAAATAACTTTAAGATGAGAAGGAACGTAGTTAAAGCTGTAAATTTAAGTTTTTGAGTGTTAGACAAAATCATGAGTTTCTTTAATTATCATAAAACTATGTTTTGTCTTTCCCGTTATATCATTTTTCAGTCATACTTTGTTCACAATACACATTTTTGAATTGTAACAAATACACTACCGCTAAACACTAAACTTAAAGTAATCCTGACAAATTAATATCTACATTTAATAATTTCTGCTTGTAAAATACTTCAATTTCTTCACATTTTTCTTTCAACATTTGGTAAGCAAACTCAGTCAGGGTCAAAACTCCAAACTTTGTAATGTTGCTTTTGTCTGTCTAAATTATTTACCAATAAAAACTGAACCTTCAGTAATATTTAGTTAATATTTCAACTCTTCAGATCAAGTAGTATCAAGGAATCAAATAAACACTTCAATAGTCTTAACTTTTGAATATTTTGTTGTTAACCTTTTCTTTGATATTTAATATTACAAACAATGGATATTTCTTGGCTTTGTTTCTAATAAGCATTTCAAACTTTTTATTGATAAGAAATTCGTGTTATTAAAGTAGTCGATTGATAATCAATACTCAAAATAATTCGTAGACCATTATATAATTCAAAGAAGAAACGCGGTGCAAAAATTCTTAAATAAATTACTTTAGGAATAAAAAATTGAACCCTAAAAACCTACCTTAGGGGGTATTCCAAGTTATATATTTCATTTACTAGAATGACATAATAATTAACAACGAAACCACCACAAAACGCAGTAAGCATTATTATAAATAAAAAAAAACGACATATTAAAAGCCGTTACAAACACATTCGAAAAATTCGTTACAAAAACCAAAACTAAACGTGGCACCAGACTGGTTTCCACCAATAGGAAAGTAGCTTCACGCCGTTTAAACTTGCTTCCCCCTCAGGTTATTGTAAGAGAAAATATATTTTTTCCAGTAACTTCACCATTTCTTTCATGTTCTCTTTCGGTTAAGGTCACATAGCATCTGTTTGTTCTCCGCAATACTAATGTTATGCAAGGTTTTCTTAAACATTTTCTTAAATTTAATTTCTTTAGGCCCATGTCAGGGGTTTCCAAACTTTTTTAGCTCATGGACCCCTTTATTTAATGCTATTTCTTCATTATTCTGTTGTTAGCTAGTTGGTCGAAACTGAAAGGCCGTGCAATAATTTTCGGCCGGATTTTTCTTTTTCCTTTCACACTGTGTGTAGTGAAAACACTTTTAATGTCTATATAAGATGAGGAATTCCAAATACTGTGTGTATGTACACTTTATTTTGATTTTGATTTTTGTTAACATATGCCGTCCGCAAGCCTAATCTAGATTTTGTTGTGGGGCGCCAGTGGGACTGACTGAATAATGTCGCTTACCACCGTAAGTGTTTCGGAATAAAAAAAGGTTCAGTACCTTTGAACAATTAGACATTTGCTAATGGTGGATAAACTGCAGGAACAAGGAATACTGGAAAAGCGAGGGAAAAGCTTCTGTCCTGCCCCTGAAGCCTGATTCCTGAAAAATGAGAAGAAAGAAGTCCATCATGAAAAATAAATAAACAAATATTTATGCGTGTACGTACCTATGTAAAAAACCGTATGTATAGCTTATAATAATAATAATAAATCCGGAATCCTGATAAATCGCTTTGACTTAATATGTCCAACAGACTGTATTTTAGACAAACACCAAGCGACTGCGTCAATCTAGACATAAAGCAGGAGAAATTGACAAGCTTTAATTTTGATCTTTCACTGTAAAATGTTCACACAAAGTTCTATTTTGCTACAGTTGTCAAATATCAGCAGCAATTTATATGGCCAATAGGTTGCCTAGATGATGATCAAAGGTATCTCAGTTTTACAATAAGTTGTCGGTAAAAAATTTTTGTTTATAGTTAAATTAACAATATAATTTTTGAGATCTAATATAACAATAAAATATCTGTTTTATATAATAACAAAAATCACTTACACAATAAATCACAAAAATTGTCACATATAATTTATTGAAAACTAAACTTTTCATTTAAGTTAAAGTTAAATTGGAATAAGGTCTCTAGTTGTTCGGCTGCCTAATTATGTTTGTAAATAATTGAGAAAAGATTTTTCCTCCTTTCAAAACCACACCTTTGAAAATTTTTGTGATGTTAGTTGAAAGACGAATAACCTCGCTTTGTTTGAGGTCTGGGGAGGATAGGAATTCAGGCACGTTTTCCCCTCAACCAAGTTTTGCTTTACGACCGAAACACTTTTTACCGTTTCACTTTAGTAACTTGTTTGGCCATTAAAGAGATTCTAAGCCGTTATCATCATCATCATCATCATTTTGGCCTATTGCTAATTAAGTTCTATTAATGATGGCAGCAATCCATTTAGACGTGAGTGCGACTTTGTGGTAAATTCCTGGTTGGTGGTCCACAGCGCAGCCGAATCCAGCGGATGTGATTCCAGCAAGAGTCCATTTTCCATTATGCAGAACAATCAGTGGTCCACCGGAGTCACCCAGGCAGGCATCCATATGACCGTCACTGTGACCTGGAAAGATGGAAGTAGTGCGTTAGGTCCGAAGGAATTGTAGTGAGTCACTTAGGTTAGTATTGTCACAATGTTACCTGCACAAAATGTTTTTGTTACCTGCACAAAACATCTCTTGGTGAAGTTCCACGTGAATGTTTTTATGTTGATGCCACTCCAGACATTCGTCGTCGCTCAATATGGGAACGCCTGCTTTTTGAAGAACATTGGTGCCTGTTTTCCCTGGAATCAAAAAATTAGAGGATCAAATATCGTCAAATCCTTCAGCCAATTCGGTGATCAATGTCTAAGTTTGATAAGACTTTCAGACCTCATTTGAATTATATTCTTTGCCTCCTTGTGTACTGATTATGGGTTACCCCCATGCAGTCGTTGTCAGTGTTAAGATAAACTTTAGAATTCTGAATGTAGATCTTATCTGCTACTTGCAGCATACAAATTACATTACTCTTTCTATACCTACTCTCTTACCGTAATATATACAGTTAAAAATCCAAATAATACAGTTATAGTTGAGTTTTAATCCCGTTCTTCACCCTTTTCCGGGTACAACAGGATACGGGAGGAGAATTTGAACTATAACGCAACTATAACTTCTTAGTCTGGCACTTAACCACTTCACTACAGGCCTCCCAAAAAATATTAATATTAAAGTGTTACATTGTTTTTAGAGAACGTTGGAAACAGGAAGTTAGTTCCTCATCCTGAGTTAAAAACAAGCAAATAAGGAACAAAGTTAAAGTCATTATCAAAGTTGTTTTAACAATAAATAACTCTCAAGTTCTTGAAGAAAAAGTTACCGTATGTAGTATCAGTCTTTCCCCATCCTGCAACCACTCCAATGTACCCCTCGAAAGAATCCGTCTGAGCGGGCAAACAAATTGGAAGAATGTTTTCCTTGTATTGAACTTTTCGAGATAATTTCAGGAGGGCGATATCGAACCTGTTCAACATAAGGAACAAGTGATTTTAAAAAATTTTCATCCCTCACAGTTTCCTTTAGTCACAGCTATGACATGTGGAAATCACCTCACCTATCAGGCTGAGTTATTTTAAACTGAAAATAAGGATGAAGGATCTTTTTAGACACTTTGTGAATTTCTTCGGGAAGTGGTTCGATGTAGTTTCCCGTGTTCTGAGTGTCATATTCGCCTAAAAACACTTTGATGTCCCTCAGTCTCGCCCTGAATTCAGAATGGAAAGTAATTAGTGAAAGAAGTAGTGTTGTGAAAGAATCACAATTTGAACACTTGAACGAACCTGTGAATGCAGTGAGCAGCCGTGACCACAAACCACTGACTTACTAAAACTCCTCCGCATTGGTACCTGAAAAGTCAAAAGGAGAAAACAAACTGAAATTGAGTTAAAAGAAAAATTTCGTCTTGTGGAAAGCTTTCAGTTTTGTTTTCTACCTTAATTACAGTTTTCCTCTTTATTATTAAGCTTTTCGTTTGCCCTAGAAAATTTTTTCCAGAACAAAAATTGAGTTTGTCTCTATAACAGTTCCATCCCCGTGGATCGCATTTTAAACAATTTAACAGTCAGAAAATGTTTTGTCATTTTGGTCATCCAAACGTGAGCCAAGGTTTAGAACACCTTTTCCCTTTTTCTCTTGCTTCTCATGGACTATTACTGATTGGGCAGAAAGAAATTTTTTGATTTTGTTTTATTAATTTGCTTACGGAAAAAGAACAATACAGCATATCATACAGTTATAATTAAATATCTGCTGTAGTTGAGTTTTAATCCCGTGCTGCATCATTTTTTGAAGTATAACAGGATACGGGAAGAGGATTTGAACTCCTGACTATAACTTCTTAGTCTGGCACTTATCCAGTACACCACAGGCGTCCCGTATAACGTACAATTATAAACTCGCATTTACCAACATTTTCTGTTTTCATCCAAACGGACTTCGCCTGGTAGGAAGAGTTCTACTCTATTCCCTCTGAGGAACTTAAATCAAGTTTTCCTCCCAATACCCCCTGCCGCCAAGTTCACAGCCCAACTAACACTTCTAAGGATTTCTATCTTCCACCCTAAGGCTCAAATTTCCTACTCGTCTACCTTCTGCCCTCCTTCATCTTATCACATTCTAGTAACCATCCAGGGGGGAGCCAGACGGTGCTAATCCTTAATTTCTGCTGAATTTGTGGGGGGTTTTTGGCTTTTTAAATGACTTCTCTGTAAGGAAGAAGATTGGGGTTGGGAACTCGGGTTGGCACTCAGGTATTCTGAAATAGGATGGTGTGTGGAGTTGGTCGAATGTTCCGAGACAGCGGATTGGTTCGAATGAGAGAGGCAAGGGTGTCCGTGGTGTTTAGAGATGTGGGTCTGAATAGATCTTTGGGTGAAGCCAATATAGACTTTGGCACATTGACAAGGGATGCTGTAAATACCGGGGGAGGGGAGGAGAAGAGTATTGAGGCGTCCTTGGAGATTGTAAGATTTGAGAAATCTTGGTAGTAGGAGGGAAAATGGTTTGGGTGCTGAAGCGGGAGAGAGCTTTGCTGATGACGTTGGTTAGTTCGTCGAACATGACGCGGTAAACGCCCAGCGTTAAAAACCCAGGATATGTTGTGTTTAATTTTCAAATTTTACTGCCGCGGAACCTAACCGAGACAATAAGTATTATTAGGTACAGTTAGGGAGGACTTTAAAGAGTATATTCATACAGTAAAAGATTCTATTCTCAAAGAACCTGTTTCATAAATTTTCCTTGAACACGGAAATGGATAATTCATTCATATGTAGTGTTGAGAACCACGATTCATGGGTTTTGACAAATAACTTCAAAAAATCTTCTTGCAGTTAATTTTTGAAGATTTCTAATCATGTTAGTTTCAATGAGGAAATAGCCAAAGTTTTTGAAAAATATTTAGTTCATGAGGTAAAGAAGCCAGTCATTGCTGTACAGTTAGTCGAACGGAATTTTCTCTCATTGGTGCTTAATGTCACGTGCGATTGCCGTTTAAACTGCTGCCACTTTTGTTTTTAAATTTTACTTATTCTCGAACAATATATTTCATTTTTGTCTTTCCATTGTTTCAGTATCCTCGTTGTCTTATCATTTTGATTTTGTAGTGGAATGCATTAACGATGATTCGATTACAAATAATTTCTTTCTGTCTGATCAATTGTCATTCTACCTGTAGACTGTCTTTGAAACAAAACCCAACATCTGTTCTAGTTGATTGGGCAGACTGGGGGTATGAAGATGCCCTCCTAGGGGGATACATAACCCTAGTTACAAATAGAGGAATAGGTCCATGGGGGTAAAAGCATACGATAAAAATAAAACAGCAGAACACTTTGAGGGAGATAGAAATACTGTATGTTTTAGGATCAGAGTCAGGCAATGGAGTGAATCACAACCCACAGAAAATTACTTATTCTAGTATAAGATTATTACACTACATCTTGACGTGAAAGGTAGTCTTCATTTTCGACTTGATTAGTTCATTCAGTGTTTAAGGTCGCCGAATGCAACCACTTTTCCGGTTCTGAGCCTCCATATTCAGTTCATTTCTCGACTTTCAAGACAATCGCTCGGAATTTATAAAAGATTCTACCTGAAGCCCCTCCTCTCCGCTCGCCTTCTTAAACATCTCGATAAACCCAAATTTCACGTTTTCGAAATCAGAGGTCGTTTCAAGGTCACAGAATGCACGAACTGGTTTTTATGTTTTCATATCACCTACACGATGCAACGAAAAAGTCATCGCGACGACCTTGAAAATTCCGGAAACAAATGACCTCTAAAGAAAGATGCTTTCAGGCAACGTGTTGCCCTCTTGGTACTATTAGAATTCCATAGAAATTTCTTTTTACTTTTCTTTTTCTTCTTTCTTTGTGTAACACCATCCGCAAATGATATTTAGGTGCCCTGCTTTAAACGTTCTTTTAACAAGAAACTTGACTAGAGACTAGAGACGAAGAAGTTTTCATGTTTGGATGTTGGTACCTCGTATCTATCGTATCGATGGTATCTACCCAGGTGGGGAAGCCTCTGTTGAACTTAGTCACCATGATTATTAGCCATGGAGCTATCTAGCTGGCCAGGTCTGTGTGGGATACTAGAGAGAAGAAAGTGAGAAAATTCGAAGAGAGGAAGTATTCTAGGGCAGGAAGGCGATGGTCGATCAGAGAGGTCAGAAAAGAGGTACTGGATGTCTTAAAGACTGGTGGTGATTACCCTGCTATCCGTATGTGAGCCTGCCACGGAAATTCTCCAAAATAAGCTTCGTTTCCTCCGATGATTCTCTTCCGGAGCTGAATAGCTGGAACTCCACAAGGCGAAGATTTAGCCAGTTGAAGATCGTGCTTTTTGACAGGCGTTCGACTGTAGGCTTGTTTCGTCGGATTTTTTGCTGTCACTCCTGTCAGGAAGGACAAAGAAAAAAATTCACTCAGAGACCAAACAAACAATATGGAACGCAGTCCTTCGATAACGAAGGTGAACTCACCTCCTGACATTCACAAATGACAATTCAAAAACAGGAAATTAGTCAGTCAATCAGTCATTCATTACACAACCCTTTGCACTCACCCAGGTAACTCTCACTTATCAATTTCTCTGATAGCCGAATTCGAGTTTTTAATTTCATTCTGTATGATTTTATACTCCTTATATTCCAATTTTATATCTTAAACCATATTTTATCAGATGAAAATACGATTTTATTATCTAGGAATAGTCTACAACCACAAACCGGGGGTTGAATTTTAGTATTAGTTCGAATTTAAAAGACGTGTCACAAGAACTACTTCATTTTCATATATATTACACACTCAAGAGTTAATACTGACTTTATAATAAGTAGAAATGAGCTAAAGATAGTCCAGAAAACCTTAATTTCGAAAAATATTTGAAAATTCCTTCAGCTTCCTTCCTAAGGTCTAAAACGTTATAGCCCTAAGTTATTATATGAGAAGTCGAAGATCTGGAAGTGGCCTTAAGGTAAAGGAAGCTTTAAACAATATTCAGTCGCTTTTCTCCAGGATATTTCATCTCACTCCTTCAAAGAAAAGACATTTTCCTGTACTCACCACCGGAAATGGGAATGCTGGATGGCACGCAGCAAGTGAACAACCAATCATAATCGTCTCCGCATCCCGCATGAGAAGTACCTCCAACAAGCCAGCACGTGAACGTGAACGTGCACCGATGCAAATGGTTTTTGTAGGCGCACGTCGTCGGTGATTCAAAAATGGTCGCCAGAAATCTTTCACCTGGAAAAAGAAACGGAGAGAGAAAGATGGCTAAGGTCATGTTTCGATTGCTGGAAGCTTTGTTCTTTGACCGAATTTTTGGGATGAAGTGGCCGGCTAAAAGTGGTGTTATGGAAGGGGGAGGAGGAGGAGGAGATGGAGGATGAACAAACGGTTTAAGGTCATGACTTACGGGTTTCTGGGTCGTTGTTTTCCACTTTCCGAAATGAATTTGCGAAATCCGGGAGATGAGGCGTGAAAAGGATTCGGGGAAGTTGTGAGCCTACAGAAGATTCTTTGGATGTTTCATTTTGAGAACTTGTTCCGATTCCCCGAAAAGCAATATCGGACTTTAATTTTGGTTTATTTGATTTATCGTGTTTATTGTCTTCAATAAACGAGTAGTGATTTTGCTGTATAAATATCACAAGCTACTGAGTCCGGGTGATCATGATACCAATGGGTCCAAAACAATGACACTTTTTTCTATCTAGAATTCTTCTTGGTATTATGATTGGCACCAAATACTGCTTCCTTCAAGTTTAAATGTTAGCCTTTAACAATCTACTTTTAGCAAGAGTTTTTATTAGTGTTTCAAGTCTTTCTTGGTCTCTGGTCTTCGTCTTGTTGCTTCGGCTTGTGTTGGGTTGCTTCGTTTTTTGAATGCGTTTTTATAAAGAACAATGAAGATTCTTCGACGGTGTTAATTTAAAACAATTGACAGAGGTTTAGTTTTGAGATTTTTGTGACTGTTACGCTCCTCAGTTCAAATTTTTGCCTAACATTATGGCTTAGCTTGGCAAGACCTTCATTAATTCACCTTCTCCAACAGCTAAAGGCATTCTCAGAAAATGGAAGTTCAATTTCGACTTCATGACACTGCACATTATTTATGAAAATGATTCCCTAAGAAAGTTTCGAGTATTTGTTATATGATTTCGAGTCGACAAAAAACTTTCTTCAGCTGTGAACGAAGTATATCTGAGAAAGGTAAGATAAAATTATCATGTGCTTTGAACTTACAGTTAATTTCGTGACTAATTTATAGGAGCTTTCGTTCATGCTTCGTCAGTAATTCAATTATTCATTATTCACTTCAGTTACTTTAAAACAAGATCGAGAGAAAGGTGGGAAATTCAAGAAACAGTGACAAAATGAAATCAAGATCCTCATAAGAGGTTGTCTAGACAAAAAACAAAAGCATCGTTAAATAGAAAGCAGACTATGAGAAAAAGCTCAGACGAGGAATTGTCGAAGAACAAAAACCGTTAGAAACAGACGTCGCGCATCCGTCATTTTCTGTCTATTTAAACAAACCAAGAAATAGAAAACAAAAACAAAAAGATAATAAAAAGAAAGACAGAAGTGTCAAATTTCGAAGGTATTTGTACCTGTCGGTTGGAAGGCAGTAGGTCAAACTCGACACACGACCCAACAAATGGAACGTTAATCTAAACGAGGCCTAAGGCGATTCCATTTTGACGTCATCAGGTTCATTTCGATCGTTTTTGCTTAAATTAACCGGTGACTTTGGTCACTTTTAAGAAGACTCATCACTTCTATAAATATTCAACTCTCTTTTGACTTTTTTTATGCTTTCTTCGAGCGACGAATCGGGGGGCTGGCGGGGGAAAGATATGGAAGGAGAAGCTCTTCTAACTGTTAATTTCTCGTTTTCGACTCCGTTAATTTCTAACAATTCAAATTATTTATTTATATATTCATTCTTACTTTTCCTTTCGGAGTCGTTCTGTCGGGGTGTTGGGAGGTGGAGGGGGGGTGGGAAATGAAGATGTGGGTGGCTATCGCCTGTCAGAAATACTTACTAATTGAATACGAGAAGGAAATGTTGAGCATCACTGCTAGCAGGATGGCGCCCCTGATCAGTTTGAACATTTCGCATTATAACTTTTCCGACCCTGAAAACAACAATTCACAATATTATTGGCGTCACAGTTTTAGATGTTTGGGTTTATTACAAACCGCGTAAAAAAAAAATCCCACAACGAAATTTCATCTTAAACGCGGGGAAAATCAACTTAAATGGCGTATTTAACATCGACTTTGAGCTTGTGTTTCTTGTTGACATAAAAATCATCTTCGTCTGGGATTTGGGAAACATTTCTTTTGTTTACTATCCTTTTCCCCCTTCCACCTCCTGCAGATTTTCCACTACTTTAAAAGCTAGATGTCCCTGAAGCAGACAATAACCCCGAACTACATTTTTCAAAACAAACGTTTTCCCTACAAAATTCGGTTCAAAGTTTTTTAATGTTGGTGTTGTACTATAATTGTAAGTTAAAGTTTATACTTTTTTACTTTATCAATAAAGTATCTGCTTCTCTTGGCCAACAAGAATGATAAAATTACCATGACATCTGTTAAAAACTTGGAGTGCCTGAGATACCATCAAAATAGTAACGAAGTCTGGGCAGAACACTACAAGCTAGAACACCTATTAATAGATCCATACGGATAGGAAGATAGTCGTCAAAAAACCGGATATTATAATTAAAAATACGGCAAGAAAATTCTGCAAAGTGATTGATGCGGCCTCTGCTTAGGAATATAATGTGTTGGAAAGTATTAATAAAAACAGAGTAGAAATAATAGTGCTTAATTTTATTCATTACGCACATTTGGAGGTAGTAAAAGTAATTTAAACACCCATTTTTAAGGCTGTGGATTATTATTGTGCATTATTTATAACATTACCTTGTTATCGATACCTTGGTAAATGAATAAAACTGATGTATAGAACAATTTTGCTTTAAAAAATCAAATCTACACTTGGAAAAACTGGGAATCTTAAACTGGTATCTGCACTAAACTAGATGGAGATCTTCATTTCGTAAATACTACAATCTTTTAGAATTATTTGGTTTCAGAAGTAACGCACATCTTTTGGCTGTTCGTTTCATAAATGATGCACAATTCATTTGATTAATAAATCTCTTATTTTTCTTCCCTAAAAATAGAAGTGAAAAGACATTTTCACTTTACTGTAATAACTGTAAAAATAGTTCAACGTAAATTTTATAATACTGTACAGTCGTGGGAGATCTATGGTGTAACGGTTAAGTGCCAAACCAAGAAGTTACAGTCGCGCGTTCAAATCTTTCTCCCGTATCCTCTTATATCCAAAGAGGGTGAGAACGGGATTAAAACTACACTATAACTATAATATTGTAGCCCTACAGTGATAAAATTGCAGACCACATATATACAGTGCAGTCGTTGCCTCGTCCGGTATTTTTCTTGTCTCTGCCCTTGCATCACAGTTAAAAAAGACACTGTCTCTCTGATTAATGCTTGTTTTAAAATTGAACCATTTTTAAATATAAATTTAATTGCATTAATTATAAATTTACATCAGGAACATTTGAAATAAATAAATAAATATCTGGCTAGTAAATCAATAAGTGGGAAAATGATAGTAATAAATAAAATTAGTAGAAAGACTTCTCTGTATTATAAAAGTCATCTAAATCTTGTTTAATTATACATTGATAGTCTATTATTATAATCAATATTAGACTTAATTATAAAATTGTCATGTATTAATGAGTAGATTAATACGTGAAAGTATACATGAGTAATAACAGTATTTAAAATTTAGTTTATTTTTGAAATTTTTTGGACTGGTAAGCTTTACAGGTTTTTTATCCATTGTACAGGTCTTAGATTTTCACAGCCATATCATTTTTAGTATATTAGGTCTACTGGAAAATTTTGTCCGATAATGTCACAAGTTTATGTATATTCATTCGATGCTTTTTTGGTTTCCTCTTTTTATCACTGACCGCACTCATAGTGACCTAAAAAGTGAGCTGAAACGGAAATCATTCACGTTGGTATTAATATTACAACGAATTAGCTGATTGGTGAATTTGAACTTCTTGAAAGCCACTGTAGTTTTGTACAAATTTCCATTACGGGAGAAATGATACAGGAGGAGTGGATAATTCAAAGCTGTGGAATGAAGGTAACAGTTTTTTTATAAAACTTGTGGAAAATGATTCGAGAAACTTAAACTAGGTGATTGATCCTTCTGAGGAACCTCACTCAAGTCAGCCGTCTTTGGTCGACGACGATACTGTCGAGATCACGTTTGAGTATAAGGTCTTTTTTGACGACATCGGACATTGCCGATATGAATAAGTCATAAATAATTATGGCAATTATATTATTCTATAAAGATTATTTAACGTGTGATAAATTTATACTTTTGCATTATTTAAAAAACGGACAAAACTTTCCGGTAGACCTAATATATCAAAAAAAAACTTTTGTTTGTTTATCACAGTTGAGCCATTTCCTCTAGCCGTTCTAATCATTCTGCCAAAACCTTTTTTCTCTGTTCTGTTTCACCTTATTTATACTTTCCATTGAACCTAAAATCCTCGTCTTCTCAAACTAGGAACGAATCAAACTAAATCAAATTAAAATCTTGAAAAGAGGAAGAATGTGGGAGATGGAGAAAGGAAGAGGTCATAGTCGAAGTCTAAAGGGCTGGGGTTAAGAAACTTTACACTCGAGTCTCGGCCTTTCATTAATTTAAGGTTTATTTTATTTTCGCATCAAGAGACGGAGACAGGTTCACAAGTCCTCGAGTCACAAGATGTCTTCTTTTCCTCCTTCCTCTTCTTCCTATATCCTCTGGGATGCTCTTCGCTTAGGAATCCTTTGTTCTCTTCTTTTGTTTCTTTACCTCGACATTTTCAGTGGTTCTCAGTCTTTCATACACTTTAAAGTTCACTCCAAAAACAACGTTTTCAGTTCCTTTTCCTCATTTAAGACTTAATCTTCTTGAAGTGTTTGTGGTCTTTAGCAGGAGTGGTGCTTTATACTGTAACATTGTGCTCCTCGCATGTTTTGGTTCCCTGAGCGTAAGAGTTTGTAAAACAGTTTGACGCATTTTGTGATAAAGCCAAAAAGTTTTTATATATGTTATGTATATTACGGAAATGATGACGATTCTTTATAATTACCAACCAAGGTTGATGTCTGTAACAAATCCCTGAACATTTGTCACATATATCAAATTTACTGGTGATAATGAATAATAACCGAAAACAGTATATAATATCTGATTTATGACTTTGACGTGTCATATCTGCATTAAGAAAGAGGAAGCCAAAAAAGAAGAAGAGGCCAAAAAAAAAGAAAAAGAAGAAAATTCTTCCTCCCAATGTTCTAATTTTAGGGCAAGAGATTATGAAGAAAAATTTGTAACTCCATATTAATCCCCAAAGTCGACATGAAATATTATATTATTATTATTATTAAGTATAAGGAATTTATGCAGTTTTTTCTCCTCTATACAACAAAGAAGAAGAAAAAAAAGTACAATAGTTAGGAAAGGAAAGAAGTAATGGTAACAGTAAAAAATGATATGTGGAATATTTATAGAGTAAGAATTTATGAAAAGGAAAATAATAGAACAGGAAAGAAAAGTATTAAAAAGACAAGGTAGAGAAAGAGGAGAAGGAGGCTGAGGGTGAGAGGATCGTGCTACAGAGCTTGTAATAAATTAAAAGAGAAAAATGGGGATGACAAAATCAAGCGAATTTGGTTTTTATGTTTTCTATTTGGGCGCAGATCAATATAAACAGAGGTGGCCAACCTGCGACTCTCTGAAGGATTATTTGTGGTTTTCGATAAATGTGCCCGAGTTCCCTTTTCATTGTTCTGCTGTTATATTAATATTTTAATAAATCATTATCATTATGTATGTTTCAACGTATTTATGTGAATCATATTATTTATTTTAAAACTCGTCAAATCCAAACACCGATCAGTACCAACTAACCAGCATCCCAAAGGATCACTGAGAAGTCCTCTTATCAATTATTCACCAAATTTTAAAGAAATATCAAGAAAAGTCAAATGAATGTGTTTCATTTTAGTATTGTATTAATATACAGTACAAATATTGTAGTTTTATTTACATCTTTTCAATATGTATAACGAAAATTGGTATGAAAATAGCTTTTGTATATCTTTTAAATACGTATGTAAATATATAAAATACGGAAAAAGGCTCCGGCTATCAAGGAGCTTGGCCACCCCTGAGTATAAACATAAAACCGAAATAAGACTACTTCATAACGATCCTTCCAAGCCAATGAAGCCCAATTTACTTATTAATAAATAACAAAAATGTAAATAATAAAGGATTTGATTACCTTGATTTTGGGCCAGTTATCCAACCTAAGAAACGAATCAACATTCCGATATGTTTAAATGAAGAATCGAATCGAAAAGGTCGAAATCGTGAAAACTCGCGAATTCCGGACGACTGATTTCGAATTTTCCAACATTTCCGCGACGCATAAAACCCCCGAAAAAAAATTTTAATAGATAAATGAAGACGAAAAATTTTCAAGGACCCGACTGATAAACAGAAATAAATGTCGTTGACGACTACTTCAAGACGTTTCTCTCTCTCTCTTTCGTACTCACTCATCCCCTCTCTCTCTCTCTTTTCTCTTCCTTCTTTCTTTCTTTATTTCATTCTCGCGTTGTTTGGTTCCAGTAAACGAGCAAACAGGTACCGTTAGATACCAAGTGGACTCGAGTGCACCGTCCTGCCTTCTAAGTACCATTCAGAAGAGGACTGTTATTGACTTTCTTTTCGTGATAACCAATTGTGCGAAATTGTTTTTCTTTTTTTGTTTGTTTTTGGGACAGGATTTTATTAATAAAAAAAAACCGTTCGTCTTTAGAGTTTCAAAGTGTTTGTAACGTTCACCAAGACTCCTCCCCCAACCCCCACTTGCAGAAATTTGTCATCATCCTTGTGTGCCGTCTTCGCGTCGAAGGTTGGCATCAACAGGGTTATGGTAACCTTGGAATCAGCTGCTTAGAATAGAATGGCGGATGTCTTACCAAACCAAAGTTCTTGAGCCACGATGCTTTCCTTGGTTCAGGACGTCGCTTTTCCTCTGTTTTCTCCTCTCTGATGATCTGGAGTAGTTAAGGCCTGTACTATAGTATACTACTATAGTCATTTCGCTTTACGTGTTTGAAGTATTGCAGTTTTCGGCCCCTAACTTCATACAGCAAGTCCTTCTCTTTGCCCATACGAATCAGCACTTCCGCATTTGTAGTTAGTCTCGTCCAGGTTATCTTGAATATGCTGCGGTTAAGCCACATCTCGAAGGCTTCAATTCTTCTTTTTAGAGTCTTCGTTAGCGTCTATTCTTTGCTATCATACAAGAGAACCGGGAAAACGTAACATCGAAGAATTCGAGTTCTCGTTTTGACAGGAAGATCTCGGTGGCAGACTATCCCCTTCATTTTGATGAACTCCGCAAATTTGTAATTAATAAAAATAAATATGTTATTGTTTGATTGGTCGAATAAATTCGCAGCTACTTAGTTGTCAGGTCAATAATAGCAGTTTACAAAAAGCTTGCAAGCTACCCCCTTCTCCCTTTAGTGAGCTATCACCTGGTATAGGTTTAAAGGGGGTTTCTATCTAAGGAACTTCTTCTTCGTTCTAATTCCTAACTGTCTACTGTTAGGTTATTATGCTTTAATCAAGTACTCCACACTAGAGCTTTCCATGTATTAGCTATTGTTTTGGTTCTAACAGTATCTGGGCGAATTCCAAGGATAGAATGATAGAGAAAAGGTGGAAGTTTGTGATGAGGATAGTTTCTGTATGTAGAATATGAATCCTATTACAACCAGAAGTGAAAAACAACCAGGACTTTTCGGTAGACGTAATATATTCGCCCGGTTTATCACTTTTACCGGAATGTACATATTCATCATTTTCTCTTGAATCAGAGACTTTGTTAAGAACAACCCGGTATTTGACGTCTAGCTTCAATTGGGATCTTCAAAGTCAATCTGCGGTTAAGATGGATCTTCAGATATTTGACTTCAGTAGACCGGGAGATTACCGTTGAGGAAACTAGTGGATAACCTCCTTTGCGGATAGTGGAGGTGATGGGTGGAATTTGGCCTCGTAAACCTTTATTTTTCAGTTTTCTGGGTGTTGGTGGAGACGTCAAATGGCAGATTGTGAGTCAATGTCTAAGATCAGAATTGCTCAATCATCAGCTAAAGCAGTAGTTGTGGTATTAGTTATAGTCAAAAGGTAACCAGAAAACTTTACAATAAGAAAGGCATACTGAAAATCGCACCGCTGTGGGCCGGTTGTTCGTTGACAATCTTTATCAGCATCCGAGTGCCTGACTTTTTAATGAAAGGACTAAGAGAAAAGTTAGGACGAGCGGACACGAAAAGTTCAAGGAAAAAGGTCGACAGCGATCCTCAATAACATGAACATAAATTATATAAAAACATGATAAATTTCAATTTTTCTTATAAAGTTTTAATAAGATGTATATTGCATAATATTTCATTTCAAGCGTAATCAAAATTATAATTAAAATGTACAAAAGAACTTTTCGTGGAATTAGATTGATATCCTCTGGAAGAAAAAAAAATTTTCTTTTCTTCCTTTGTTCTTTGATTTTCATTCTGGACGTCTTTCACTCGAATAATTTCGCCCCAGAAAAGAAAACAGGAAGGAATGGAAGGCCGAGGAGAGACGAAGGCCAAGTTACTATCTTTAAAAGCTAGCCAACAAGAAGTTATATTTCTTTTTATACATGATTACCATCATATATAATTTTTTATATAGTTTTCCAACCAGAACGTAAAAGCAAAAAATTTAATAGCCACGAAATTAAAAGTCTTTTTCCGGCTGCTTGGGTTTTATTTCCTTACTTAAACCTCTCCCCCTGGTCAAAAGGGTAGAAGCGGGTGAATATATTCTTTGGATCCTTTGTCAGATAACCTGGATTCTTCTTCCCAATGGATGAATGCTTCCGGTTTGTGCCAGACTGAAAATAGAACTAAAAACATTGTGGCGCTGGCAGAAGAGGAATAGCGGAGGTTTTCGAGAGTTTTCTTATAAGTCAGTATATGCTCTCTCTAACTCTTGTTGTCAAAGGTTTTCATCTGCATATGGGAACTTTGACCATATCTGCAAGGGTTCTGAAATATATCTCGTTTGGCATCAAAACAGTACGTCAAAATCAGTCTTATTTGAGGGAAAACCATATACATCTTATACTGTGTTTTGTATATATTCCCATACGAGAAAAATGATACAGAAAGAGTGGATAATTTGTCCAGGGTGTTAGACGAAGTTACAGTGTCTGATAAAACTTGTAGAGGATCATTCGAAAAACCTCAACTAGGTGATGGCGAGGTCTTTCTGATGAGTATAAGTGTGGGTGACCGTCTTTAATGAACGAAGATTATTTTAAAGCAAAATCCTTTTTCGATAACATCAGACATTGGCGATGCAAATAAGTTGTAAATAATGATAGCAATTATATTATTCGGTAAAGATTAAATAAGGTATGATTCATTTATACTTTCGTATTATTCTAAAAACGAACAGAACTTCCCGGTAGAACTAAACTATCATGATCGTTAATTGCGAGTATCATTTTTTTAAATGGTGAAAACTTTAAACAAAAACTGACAACTAATCTGGGACGTATAATATAATTATAATATTTTAATATAAATGAGGAAATTCGATTGTTTTTCGTGAGAGCTCATAAAAACAAAACATTAAACAAGTAACAAAGGGAGGATCTTTCTGAGTTTTATAAAAAAATAATTTTGGAATTGATGCTGTTGCTCCCACGCCACCTCCTCTCACCCGCCTCCCATATTTTTTGAATCCTAATATTGTTTCCAGTAATCCACTTCCTCTTCTCCTCATCCTTCTACTGCTTCTTTCCTTCCTTTTCTTCTCTCAGTTTCTTTGGTTTCTCCGAAAAAGGGAAGTAATAGAAAGAAGAAGGAGGAGAAATAAAAAATATGATTTTTCCGAGGAAATTTTATTTCGGGGTTTTTCCTGGGAATAACTTTTTCATTATTCTCGTTTACGGTATAAATTGTGTTGGAATTTGTTTAAAAATAATTTTCTAAAATATTCTTAGGTCCTTTTTTTAAGAAATATAAAATTACGGAAGGAATCATGCTTTTAACGAATTTTATTATATTTTAAGGGAGAGCAATTTCCGGTTGGTTTAGTCTCTTCATGCTTTCCGACTTTCTAAGAGTAAAACTTCTTGTTATGTCTTCTTTTTCTTTTGACTGTTTTTTTTCCTCGCTTGAAGATGTTTTCTAACTTTTAACTTCGATGGGTGAACCTTTTGTTTAAGGTCTTTTCAAGCTGAAAAATTTTCTGCAAGTCTGAACTCTTCGTGATGTTAACTAGGCACCTTTTTGCTCACGTCATATTGTATTTCAGTTTACCTGGCGGAAGGTCTGTGGTGTAGTGATTCAAGTGCACGATTAAGAAGTTGTAGTCGAGAGTTTAAATCCTCCTCCCGTATCCTGTTGTACCCAAAAAAGGATGAAAAACGTGTACATTGTTTGTAGGTACTTTTTGACCCCTGATTATATATACGGGTACAATTTCTTTAATATACTCTAGGAGGTGAAATAATACAATAATTTATGACACAACTAATAGTCTTCGAATTAGAAAATGACTGTGTTACAATGTGTTAGAGTTTAGAATTTGTTACTTAACTTGTAAAAATATATTTATTTATTAACTTTAAGCATCATATGTTGAATAAATACAGGGGTGTAAAAGTAACCAGAAACTATTTTTGTGACTTTATATAATAGGTCTACCGGAAAGTTCTGTTCGTGTTTAGAATAATACGAAAGTATAAATGAATCATACCTTATTTAATCTTTACCGAATAATATAATTGCTATCATTATTTACAACTTATTTGCATCGCCAATGTCTGATGTTATCGAAAAAGGATTTTGCTTTAAAATAATCTTCGTTCATTAAAGACGGTCACCCACACTTATACTCATCAGAAAGACCTCGCCATCACCTAGTTGAGGTTTTTCGAATGATCCTCTACAAGTTTTATCAGACACTGTAACTTCGTCTAACACCCTGGACAAATTATCCACTCTTTCTGTATCATTTTTCTCGTATGGGAATATATACAAAACACAGTGTCTACAACTTTAATTCTGTTAATCAGCAATTCCGTTCTTAGTTAATACTAACATGAAACATCTTCGTTTTAGTTCATTTATGTATACTACATAGGTGACAAAACGAGAGAAACAAAAAAGCGTCAAATGAATATACACCAATTTGTGTAAAATTTGATGTAATATTTTCGGACAGAACTTTTGGGTACACCTAATTTTATATTGCAAGGATTAAATGATACTACGACGCTTTGTTTACAGTTTCTTAATATATATTTTTAGATTGTGAAAAACCTTTTGCCGCCACTGTCGTTTGGTTATCTTCCTTCAATAGAAATCATGATAAGGATGTCAGGAACGGAGTGTTTCATTGTAGTACTTGTTGTAGAACATCGTGGAGAAATCGCACAGCCCAAGACGTAGAGATTAATGACCACTTTTAACACAGTTCCAAATATCCGGTTTATCGGACGAAAAGTCCTCGTAGTCTGTTGTTGACGTTCTAGCTTGTTCGTCCAAATGTTTGAGATGAAAACGAATCCAACAACCAAGAAATCAGACATCACAATGGCTATCATTTTCTTCAAAGCAGTTTCATCAATAAATTAAATAAACATGGAATTCATACATAAATTTATTCCTAAGTTTAATTTCTTTAAAAAAAAATTTATAAAAAACAAAAAAAGGAAAATCCGTGTTAAAAATTTGAAAACTTTTTCTAGGCTCTGAAGCTTCGTCTGAGTGCTTTGAATAGAGATTTTATAAAAGTTTTCGAGAGGGTGGTAATAAAAAGAAATGAAAATCGAATCTGGCGGGGGTCGTTGAAAACCGCACGAGCCAAAATTACGATAAAAAAAGCAAAAGGAGCTTTCTACAAATTTAAATTTCTCACTCTCTAAACGAGGGAGAGCTTTAGGAAAACCCTTTCAAAACTACCGACTATTTGACTAGTAAAATATTTTTTTTTTGTGACTTTACATCAGTTCATCATCAGTTTTTGTTTTTCACAAAACGTCTATTTTATACGTAAACCTGATTTATTTATTTCGTCTCCAAATATCAATCGTCTGAGGTAGTCTCAGAGGAATATTTTTAGCAAAATTCAGGTTTCGTTTCGTCCAAATTTGAAAATTTTCTCAATGCTTTCGGTTGTTGATAAAAATGCTCAGTTCTGTCGTGTTTTTCCACGCGAATTCTAATTAAGTTCTAATCAACGCTGTCGTTCGCTCATCAGATAGTGAAGGATTCGGTCAACAGCAATGAGGGAGGTTTATCAGCATTCTCTGGACAGAAAATTAGAAAGGCAAACTACACCCATCGTCTGACCATCATCTTCGAAATCAATCTTATCTTGGTATCCCATAGTAATAGATGTATATACAACAATCATTCAGTTTTTCTCAACAGAGGCTTTATCCCATTGTTCTTTGTTTAAGGCAACAAATATTTTCCACCATGATCATCCAAAGTACTCTGTTTCTGTCTGGCTATAACATGGAACAGAAAAGAACTGGGTGCCTTGTTGTACGTGAGAGGTACATTGAATTTCGTGATATACGGACAATTTTTTTATGTCCTTGATATCGACCCCAAATATTATTTATGAAAACACTACTGTATAAAAGCCTGGATTATTTATGAAATAAAAGCCACTACCACAAACTGCAACAAAGTTGGGACGAAATGGAGTAACAGAAAAGTAGTGTCTTGTAGTGTCCCACCAAAAAAGCTAAATAAGTTTGGTATCCCGCCAAAGGGTTCTATAGCTTGAATGGGATACATTGCCATACCCAACACACTCTCCACACCTGGAGCCTCCATATTGTTTTGGTGTCTTCAAAATTTTACAGACAGTAAAACATTTAGGACAAATGAGGAGGTCAGAAATCATCTTAGTTTTTGTGACAGCAAACGACAGAAATCATGCTACTGCTAGAAACATTCATCTAAGAAGAACGAAATTAATTTTCGAACAATTCAAATAGATAATAAATAAAATGTCCGATAAATTACTGAAAAGAGTATCATCTTTGAGTTTGGGGTATTGTGACAGGAAACACTGACCCAATGAGCAAAACATTTAGACCAGCGATTGCCTAACCAATTATTAAGAGTTAATTATATAAGAGATCCAATCAACGGTGTGAGCCACTCTGTGATAGATTCCAGGTTGACCCCTTTGGGCGCACGAATATCCCGCACTCACGATCCCGATGAGGTACCATCGGTTGGCTTTTTCCATCATGAGTGGTCCTCCTGAGTCACCCTAAACAAACAGAAATGAAGAATCGTGAAGGGGATTACAGGAAAGCCATCATTCTCCAGCTTTTGAGACCATCCGTTACCTGACATGAATCCTTGCCGCCATTACGGTAACCGGCGCACATCATCTCATCATAAATGACGACATTGATTCCGTTGCTTTTGTGCCATCTTTCGCATAATCTGTTGTCTATGACAGGAACGTCAACTGCTTGTAGCGTCTTCGGTCGAAGTCTTGAACCTGTTTTTGATTATAAGAAAAAATCAAATTCGATTTTGGGCGTCAAACCAAAGTCAGAAAACTATGTTGAAGGACTTTGTCTTACCCGCTTGCAATGCTCCCCAACCTGCTGCCCAGCCGTACTGACCCAAAAAGTCTTCGTTTTTCTCAGGTAAGCAAATGGGTGCGATGTGTGGCATGTACTGAACGGGTCTATCCAATCGAAGGACAGCGACATCAAAGCGATCGGCCTTCAATTTGTTAACAAATTATGGTTTTCGTATTTTTCTTAGCAATTCTGTAGATGCAAGATCAAATAATTGTAGTCAACATACCTGAGGTGTGAATTTAAAGTAAGGATGAACCCTGATTTCCCTCACGCCAAAGGTATACGCAGGAAGAGGTTCCACTGCTGAGTTAATGACGTAATCACCCAAAGTAACTTGAACCTGTCTCGCGGATGCTCTGAAACAAAACCGACCCAATCAGTCACCCTACCTACAGCATACCTATTTCTGGTCTGTTAAGAAGTTTTTGTACCTGGCGACGCAGTGTCCTGCCGTGACTACGTGAAATCTATTAACAAGCGATCCCCCGCACCTGGAGGATCCAATTCTGATATAAGCCTGCCACGGAAAGCTTCCAAACCCGGCTTCGTCCCCTCCGACAATTCTTCTTTGAGCTCCGAGCTTTCCGATAGAAACTCCACATCCTGAAACAACAAAAGCTAGATAACAACAGCAAAAACACTTCCTTTCTAAACTGAATTCTGTTCCTGAAAGATTCGTGAATAAACCGCCATATTCCACAAAGCAAACTTTCGCATCTGAATTTTTCAAAATTTCCCTCAAAGTTATAAAGGAAATAATTCCCATTACCCCCTTCCCCGCGTCAGGGGGGATTGCTTTCATTTCCCATTACAAACTGAATCGAACCATTCATGAGAAAGAAAAAATTTGGTGGCTGTTTTCTCATTGTAGTATCAAAGAAAAGATTTTTTATTTTATTTAATTAGCTCAGTCGCATGGAATCAAAAGTAGACACCGAGTGCAATAAGTAAAACATTGGATGGGATTCGATGATATCTGGCCGTTGATTTGAGAAAATTCACTGACTCGCATATCGCAAAGAAAGTTAATTTTCTGTCGATTGTGTTTCTGAAAAGGACATCTTCAAGTGATTAACATAAACCCGTTTTCAATTTTGTTAGTCAAATAATTGTCTTTTAGCTTGCCCAACAGAAGGCGTTCTCAGAGAAAGAAACCCTGGTCTTGGGTCGAAAATATTTTATGCATACTGCACACGTTTTAAAAGTATTTATTTTATTCATAAATTTTCGGAGTCGAGACTGAATTTCCGTCTTCTAAAAAAGGTGAAAATTGTGGGTGAGGGTAAGTCTACATCTGCTTATAGCTTGACAAAATTTGACTCTGGCGGCATAGCAGTCAGAAGTTCAACATTACTAACACTATCATGCTAGAATGTCTTGCAAGTAGACATAAATGAAGTATAAGAAAGCCACAGAAATGGGAACATGGGTTTTGGGGTTACAGATTTTGTCAGATGCTGATCATTCCAATCTGATACTCCAAAAAGACTACGACAGAACCGTTTCAAAATCTTCTGAGTGTTCAAAGCTCTCAGATTCTGCGCGAATCCAGCACACAAAAAGCTATTATGATTAATACTCAGGATTAGAAATTTTTTTAGCTTCTGTTTACCCTAAAAAACCAAAAAGGAACAAAGGAAAGGACAAGGGATACAGAAAAGGGAAATAAGGGTAAACACAATATGTCAATGTAAATCTACCAGATGGAGAAAGGAAAAAAAGCTGAAAAAACGTCGGCTAAAAAAAAGATTATACGACAAACCCGAGTGGAAATCGGATTTCTCAATTGTATTCACATGCAGGCATACAAAGCAGTAGAGAGGAGGGGGTGGAAAATCCCTTCCCCTTCCCTCTAAATGTTAGAGTTGCTAGAGAACAAAGCAAAACAAATGCCACAAAAAGGAAGAAACAAAATTTCAAAACGCGTTTTAGCAAAATAAATACCCACCGTCTCAACACTTTCTTGTGGCCAATAGGTACAGAAAAGGCGTAGTAGGAAGAAGAAGAAAATGTCAATTGTGAAAAACTTCGTATATTAGGGTGTCTCATAGGTTTCTTCCCTTTTTTCTAATATGAAATGAATACACAATGGTTACTGTTTAGCATATTATTAGGTCTACCGGAAAGTTCTGTCCGATAATGTTAAAGCAAGTTTGACACACGTTTGCGTATATTCCTTCCACGTTTTTTTGCTTCTCTCATTCCTATCACTGACTGTATACATACAGACCTAAAAATGAACTAAAATTGAAGATGAATCATGTTAATAGTAACTAAGAAGGGTTGACTGATTGACAGCCATCAAGTTCACTGACTATACCAAAGACTATGGACTAATTCGAGGATGATTTATTCTTTGGAAGCTTGTTTGTGTACCAAATTAATGACCTTTTAAGCTTCCATTAGGCGAATAATCGTAAAATTCTGAATAACGAAATTTAAATACCACGAAGGGGGGCACGAGGATTTTAGAAATGCCTAGGTGCGACATGGCCCAAAATTGGTTGGGAACCACTACTCTAGAACGGCTCAAACCGACGACACAAATAAGTTTGCATGTTTGCATAACAAACAGAATCAGATAAAGGCATTTTTAGTGTGAAGAGAAAGAAACTTTTGACACACCCTAATATAAAAAATAAATAAATATAAAAATGGTGTATTCATTTTGCTGTCGGTTCTTTTCGACAGATCTCGAAGGTCAATTTTTACGAATAGTTTTCGACTGTCAGTGGACAATTTTTAACCCGAAAGAAACTCAAAACGAAAACTGTTACTACAAGTGATAGAAAACTTCGAGTTCTGTCTTAGTTGATAACTTCTGGATGCAGACAGTGGTTGATTCCTTCTCTTAACTTTTCTTGTAATAATCACTTCCAGTGACTGTGAGGTTGGCAACTAAGTAATCACGGATTTTGCAAATTAATGATCCAAAATCAGACTTAACTTAGTTCCCAAATCAATATAATAATTTTTGTTATAGTTAGGCATCCAAGAGTTAACAAAATAAAAAATTCAAAAATCAACTCTGATATCTCATCCATATCCGGTTTGTTATCCCGAGAAATCCCGCAAGCAGAAATTAGAAAAAAAATTGAGATGATCATGACAAATGACGAAGACGATGATGATGATGATGACGATGAAGCTTACTTATCAAATCTACTGCCCAAAAATAAAAAACAGAATAAAAAGAGAAGAAGACGAAAAAAGAGCCATCTGGCTTCTGAAACCAAAAAAAAATGTTAAGAGAAGACAAAGACCAAACCAACAGGAAAAGGCCTCCAAAACCCAAACGAGCATCTAACAATTCTACCGTTCGTCAGTCCGTCCCCGAAAAATCAAAAACCGTCTGTCTCGTATGGTGGTTCCGTTTAAACCGGAAACGCGTTCTAAAAGGTCATTGGGAAAGATGGAAACAAAAAGGTTTTTCAGTCAAAGAGGTTTATTTGTTGTTGCTCCTGTTTTGTTGTTGTTGTTCCTGCTGTTAAATTTCCAAAACTTACTAAAATCGTTAACGACAGGGCCGAAGTTAGTCGGTAAAGTAATGGCGTCATTGGTGTGATGCTCGTTTGTTTTTGGCGCTTCTTTATCCAGTCGCTGGCAACAGGCGTAGAGGAAGCCCCCGCAAGAGCCGTCAATCATTCCTGAAGTCATCCAACAGGACAAGAAGAACTCGCACTTCCCGCTCGGACAGAGACCGTGGTGGTCTTCCGCGCCAGAATACATTCCTTTACCGCCTCTCTCTTCTGAAAATACACACTCGTTATCATAATCTATTTCCCGAGAGTTTCTGTATTTGTACAAGTTTTATAGAAAACGTCTGGAATAAAATAAAAGGTTAGACAGAAGGGAGAAGTAGACGCCATTTTGTTCCGTTTCATTTTGGCCTTCTTAAAAAAGTAGATGGAAACCCAGAGGAAGGTAGACTGTCGATCCATTGTCGAGCTCATTATCCAAACCTTAAAAATTTGTTAAATATTATATATTAAAACGAGATACCATAAAACCTGGACACGACCCTCCCGACAAACCAGTTAGTGTTTGGTTATATCTCTACTTCCAATCAAAGCCAAAATTTTATAAAATATACTGAAACCTCTGTCATCTTCAAAGCCGATGTCCTGGAGTCCAGATCCAAAAAAGTTGGAGGGAGCGCTTAAGGTTCCTGGCTCCACTGGGTCTCTGAACACCAGCCGAGGACTCCTTGGTCTCATTGTAGGACCATGAGAATGATAAGAACCTGGTCTGACTATTGGATTCCACGGCATGAATCCTCCATGATAGCTTCCTGTAAATTATTTGAAAGGTGAGTGATTTTGGACTTTCACAAAACTTTCGAAATCAATTTTTGTTACTCAAATACTCCACCGTGAGGCTCGAGCTTTTACATTTCAGTCACTATCACCACCACCAACAAAGAAAAGCAAAACTTACCTCCAACGACAGGAGGAGAACTCTGAAACGGGCCTCTGTGAAACTTCCCGGAAAACCTTCCTCCATCCCCTGGCGGAAACCTAACATATCTCTTCCTCCTTCTTCTTCTCCTCTTCTTCCTCCTTGTCTTTTGGAACCGGGAAACGAACGTATCGTTCTCCAAATCGTACGAATTTCTTCCTTCGTACTTCCGAAACGTTCTCGTTCCCTCGACGCTACCGACAGATTCCTCCGAGCTACTCTCCCATCTCCCTCTCTCGGATCTCAATCTGGACCGGGACTGAGATGCGTTTGTCCCAGTTTCCACCTCGGAGTCCCGACTTGCATTAGCGATTTGAGCGGAATCATCATTTAAACTTATTAATTTTATAACGCTTAAATACTGACTTTCATTAATTAAATGATTATCGATATTATTATCATCATTTTTAACAATTATACTACTACTACTACTATATTATTATTATTAATATTCAGAGCATTTGATTTAAATATTTCTCTTAAATTTAAGTGTATTTGTTCGGAATCGTTAAAATTATTATTATTATTATTCACAGTTGCTATGGTAACGTTAAGTGAATTCAGTATAATTAAAAATAAATATAATATTTTTATTCTGAAACTTCCAGTGAGTTTCAAAGAATCCCAAACGCTGTTTCCAGTCGCTTCAGATTTTTTTCGGTAAGGTTTTGTGTGACTTTCTTTCGCTGCAGCGTATATTCTGAAACAATAATAAATAAATAAATAAAATTAATATAGTATTATTATAGGTATACGCTGGGAAGAATCACACAGAACGACCTAAAAAAGAAGCAATGGAAGCGCAACTACATGGGCTCGAAACAGCGTACGTTCATAACATATAAAATATATTGTAATTATATGTGTTGAACAATAACTTTGATATTCTAATATAGTTGAGATCTAATATTTTTGCTGTACACGTAGACGATGCCCACTGCTTTTGCCATTCTCTACAGATGTAAGAATCAATGAATTTCACTGCACTTCCAATTGTTATTCCCCTGACAGTGTTTGTCTCACGTATAAAGTTAGGCTGTATTGTGGTTCACAAATATTGTATTATATATTGTAAGGTATTAACATATATTTTAAATTTATTGATTAGTTTTCTCTTTAGGAAGACATCAAGAAAAATGGCTCATTAAAATAGGAAAGGAAGTAAAAGAGAGAAAAAAGTTTGGAAGCAGTTTAGTTCTTAGTTAGCCGAAACCATAAAAAGAAGAATTAACGTATGCTAATGCTGGGCCTAAATGATTTAGTTCATAAAAATAATAAGGAACTCCAGTGATCAAGGGTGGTGATGAAAGCACCTTTGACAATTATCTCAACACAGTTACATGGATAAAGAGAGAGAATCGGAAAAAGAGAGATCACGTAATAATATCTCTACGAGCATCTTCCACTAAAATGATATACATTAAAACTTAACCGGACGCGTAAAAAAAAATTTCTCAACATTTTCGTGGCATAAAAATCCGAGTTTTATTTCGTCAGTTGCTCTTTCTTCCGCCTTTTAGTCGACTTGGCAAAAACCAAAAAAACTCGCTTTTATCAAACCGGAATTCGGCACTGACTCACTGGAAGTTTACAACCTGTACCTGATATCAACTCGGGATGAATTTAAAAGAACTTTTACCGCATTGCGCAAAAATTTCACGATTGGGTGATACAGTATGGGCCTGAGACGAAGGGAAATTTCCCTGTTTTTAGACAACTACAGAACAAAAGGTGCTCTGTCCGTCAGTCTGTCTCATGACAAAGTGCACAAAAAACGCGACGCGGGAATGCTAAGAAGAACCCCATTATCCGCACGCGTGAAAACCGTAATAGTTCGCCCGTTAGGCTAAAGTGAAAGTAAAATGATTAATAAATGACTGGCTCACGTGGAATTTTTATTTCTTCACTTCGGATGAAAGTTACTTCATTTACCAGGTACGAGGATCGCACCATGAAAATTAATTATGTTTATCTTTTGGTTCCTGGAGATGTGAGGGCGAGGGGGTGAGGAGAGATTGGTATCACCAGTGTTACAAGAAGCCTCTTGCGTTCGCGGTTTCACACATGAAAGACTTCGACATCCTTCGTGTTGTGTTTGCGATAACGAGACAACGTGTCACGCATTTCTTTGTTATCCTTCTGTGCCCCCTGCTCTGGGTAGCATGAACCTTTTGAATTAACTCTAAATGAATGTTAGCTAACTAAATTTAAGGTAGAAGGAGCTGGTTACGAAGAAGACACCGTAGAACACACCTTAGTGCAATGTTCAGCCTGGGATTTAGAACAACTAGAAGTTCAGCAGCAGACTTTTTCACTTTTTGACATGGACAATATCACATAGGGCCTGCTGAACTCACGAAAAAAGCGACAGATTTTCCCAAACTTCTACCGTCGAATCCTATAAGCCAAAAAATACGACGAACGCGACCGACAGAGAAAACCAAGAAAGAAGAGAATAAGGAGAAACAAAACTACGGAAAAGTCAGGACACAAAGCCGAGGGTCCCTGGAAAGTATTGCCTTCACCGGTGAGTCTTCCAGAACGTCAATGGCACCATTAAGAAGATTATTTAACAAAAAAAAGAAGAACAACAAGAAAATAGTTAGATTTCCATCTAGAAGTGAGAACGCCGCATCATCTACGTATAGTTCGGTACAGAATCCGATTCTAAATTTTGATTTTTGCAAAAACAACTATCTTTGACGTGGTAACAACTTTCTGTTTAAATTTTGCGTGACCTCTGACACCCAAAACATCTCATCACATCTGGCAGGGGTTAATGTCCCTTGTATAACCATGAAGTTATTTACGACATGGATCCGCCTCACATGACCTTTAAAAAAACTCCTCATCTTCCTTGATATCAACGAGCCATTCAGTTACTGATACATAGTGTTCTTGGATAGCATTACAAAGAGGTGGAAATTTTATAAAATTGCCAGTATATGTGACAAATACTCAGTGATTTCTCATTTCTATCAACCTTAGTAGGTTGAGTAGTAATGAATAATAGCCGGGAATTATATATTTATCACTTTTACCATTACATATAGGCCTGTATGTCGTTCCTTCTACAGTTATGTAGAATCGTAAGATTTAGCTTATCAAGGATCGGACCAAGCACACCAATATTGAATAACCATATATATTAATATATAATCTGTTAATAATAGTCTGGGATCAGGAATGCGATCGCAGGGCAGGTCTTTCTTCGATGGTCGTCTTTGTCTAGTCGTTTCATATTGATTGACATTCGGACTAATCGAAGAAGAATTTCACAAACTTATTTGTCTCCATGTCATAACAACTCTACAAAGACAAAAACCAGGACTGAATCTCCCGATCCGTGACATAGCCAAAATTCTCTTATCCAGCCAAAAAATTGGCATTGGCGGAGTGATACAGATCACAGATAAGTACATACCGTAGCTCTTTATTACCTATCACAAAATTGAAAAGGAAAAAGCGAATCTAAACACATAACTCGAATCAAAGTTACGTCTACAAGAAGTGACCGCAGGTCAAGCCAGAATAAACAGACCATAGAATGGACTTAAGGAAGGCGGTGAACATTAGGATGCATTTATGCAAACAAATGAAAACCCCTCCTCGTCACAAGTCCGACAACAACAACAACAAAAGTCAGGGCTTTCCATTTGAAAGTGAGTCATCCATGTTCATTGGATTATTTTAAAAGTCTAAACCTCATTAATTATTAATAAAACAAATAAATAAAATAAATTATAATTACGCAATGATTTTTCAAGATAACCGGCGTCGAGGTTCGTAGTCTCAACATCCGGTTTGGTTTTTCTACAACCTTTCCCATACCGCAACCCCCGTTCCGTTACGACTTCAAAATTGAATCATCGTAACTGAATCTACCTCTCACCTAGATTCGATGACCGGAAAACCAAAAAACCGGGGAAAACCCAACATCAAAGGGTCAGCTCGAAGGAGGTTCTCGTTATGTAAGCTATCAAAACATAAATTTCGTAAAGATGACGCATGCGCGCCGAGGAAATCCGTTTTTCGCTCATCCATCTACAGGCGTGGGAGAATTAGAAAAAGACAGTTTTGTTCTACTTTTCCTTATTTTCGATTTCCGGAACAAATTTCTAATAAAGAGCTCAAAATTGTTGGAGGACGACGACCCCGAAACTCATCACAGTCGACCTTCCGGGTTTTTGAGAATCACTTTCAGGATTTTTTCACCATCTTCTTCTTCTCGGACGATTGATGTGAAGAGTCAGATCTCTGGCAAACATGTGAAATCCAACTTCTTCCGATTTGTTGAGATGCTCTTCAAGGCTGAAAAAATTTCATCTTCGACTTCCGTCTCATCTTTTGCTCGTCTTCATTCCTCTCTTTCTTCAATTCTCTAAAAGCGAAGAAAGTGTTGTAGTATTCACTCCTTTCATAAATCTCTAATAACGTTTCTTAACGGGTTCAATGAACATCACTGTGACACGACCACAAAATACCTATACTCATGAAACCACATAGCCCGACGACTCCCGAGGGCCATCAAAGGCCCAATCAAGAGTCAAACCTCAAGAAGAAAGTGAACTGAGAGATTGGAGGGGAGTTTGAAGAAAAAAGGTGTAACACAGCCTCTCAAAAACTCATAGAGACAAACTTTTCACTCCGGGGCCGAGACACAACAAAAGAGAAATCTTTCGGGAGATGCAGAATCCCAAGAGCGAGTGGATAAGTAGTTTGTTGAGATCGTCAGCCAATATAGACAAAGAAAACGAGGCAAATGGCCGACTACCCAAACTTTTGGATATGCGGAGGGCGAACATGTTGCCAAGTTAGGAAACAAATTAGGTTAAATTGTAATCGCGGAAATGGATGTGAAATCAAAACACAGGAAAACCTAAATACCGAATCCTTTCCAAAGGCTTAAAACAAACATGGTGGAAAGGAAAAGTGATGACACTCCAACCATCCTTCAAAATAATTTGACGGTGCCATGTTTGTGTAATGAATGACCAAATAGCACTCACGAGATTTTCGGTTCGGACGGACGAACAGACTAAAGAACAGAAGGACTGCCCGGGAAAACCTTCTTCCGTGTTTCGTGTCAGAAAATTGGTCGTCAAGGACGTTTGCGGCGTTTTCTTTTTCTCCTTTCCATTTGTCTTTTCTTCTTTTCATTATAATAACTCAAGTTGAAAAGAGAAACAAAAGACACGTGAGAGTAGACGTGAAAAAAGAAAGACAGAAAGATAGATGTCGTGTGTGATATTAAGAAAGTTTTCATTTTTTCTTTTCAAATTAATTAAATTTCTCCCTTTATATAGACGAGGAGGTCACAAATTTCTGGTCAAATTTCGCCTGATTAAAGAAACCGCATTTATTCCAAGTTTTGGAAACTTCTTCCAGGTTGGTTACTATTAACACATATATCTCTAAGACTTAGAGATTTATTTATTTAACTTGTTTAATTATATTATTAATATCAAATTCGTTGTCTATCTTTATTATTTTTACGTGGCTATTTATTTATTTATTGGCGAATTTGCAATTTATCGTTGATTTTTGTTTTATAATCACTCATTTATCTACTGGTTTGTTTTATATATTTAATTAATTTATTAGCTATTTATAAATTTAACTTATTATGTCAACTAGGCGACAGTGAATACAGGATTTTATTTATATAAGTTGATGTGCTGTGCCTTCTTATATCTGCCATTGGTGTACATTAAATGATCGAGTTATATTTTACATAGCTAGGTATGGTATGCTTACCTCTACCGAAAGGAAATATATATGCAAAAGGACATTGCAACACTTAAAATGGGTACATAATTAGAAAAATATATTATTATTTTTATTATTATTATTTTACTAAAAGCGAGAGATTCCAAAAAACATTTTGAAATGAATTCTTCGAGAAAGTGTGCAGTAGCTATGAGATGGTTTCGGCTCAATATTCTATAAAGATGCCTTCAGTTTTTTACATAACAGACAAGCCTCGGTAAGATAATAGAAAATTCGACCATTCAAATAAAATTTTGACTTAAGCAGCGTAATAGCCAATAGTTTAACACCACTTCTTTATCCATCGCCGCAACAGAGACTTGAGATCATCATGGCGATCGCTATTTGGGAGGCAAATTCTCGAAAGAGTGAGGCAGAGTTCATGTGTAACCACTCTCATAGAATTTCAACCACGAGGTCTTTCTTCTGCCAGGCCCACGTCTTCCTTCGATTTTACCCTCCCGTATCAGCCTAAGAAGCCTCTATTTTTCATTGCAGATCACGTGGCCCGAAGTACTGAAGTTTCCGCCGTTTGATGTTATAGAGCATCTCCGTCTCCTTGGCCATTTGGCTAAGAGCTTCTATGTTCTTGACTTTGTCGGTCCAAAAAATCTTGAACATTTGGCGGTAGAGCCGCATCTCAAACGTCCCGATCTTCTTCTCTAACGTCTTGGTAAGCCTCCAACCTTCGCCGCCATACAAAAGCACACTTTTTTCTGTCTTGAGAAACCGATAAATTTTTTTTCGAAGTAGAGGGGTTTTAGGAACCCATGTCGTGTTCCCAAGAACGAGTGAATAAGAACAAAAAACGAAGAGAAATAGGACAGAGAAGAGGAAACTTGAAAGCTGACAAGGAAAGTAACATGGATTATGCTGTGAGGCGAGCTAAAACCAAAAATAGAACGCAAAAAGAATTAAAACATAAAATATAAATATCAAAAACAAAATGAAGTGAATCGAGAAAGTGAAGAAACGAACAGTGTTAAAAAACCTGAATGGGGGAGGACAAGACCACTGAACGTGACCAACAAATAAAAAAAGAAAAATTCGCTTTGTCACAGCATGAGAACAAACTCGAATTCGGTGAAAAGACTCGCTCAAAAAAAACTCAAAATTTCACGTGCGAGCGTTGGAGAGAGAACGAGGCCAAAAAGCGTTCGAAAGAAACAAAAAGAAAGCGTCGTCCAACAGTATGAGTCAAAAAATATTTTTACACCGACAGCATTTCCAAGTATTTTCTTCGAACGGGATGAAGGAGTGAGAAATTAACCCTCAAGGCCAGCTGTCAGAACCAGGGGTCAGAATGTTCAACAGCACTTAAAATCAATCAGGGAACCCTGGTTAACAAAGACAAAGCCGAAAACTCAAAGAAAACTGCTGTGATCAGCAGACCAAAATAATTTCGATTCAAAAATAACTTCAAACAGATGTGAAATCGTGGGCCCATTTCCAGTTCGCCTATTCGGGACGACAATCCATTCACTTCCGTAATTTTTGATAAACCGAAAATGAAGTTTCTAAAAACTGATATGACAAAGACAGACGTCAGGACCGGACCGAACACATCCAAATTAAATCGTCCATAAAAACCGGAAAACAGATATCTCTAATTAATCGAACGATCGATATAAATCGAAGAAATGAGAAAACCAGAACTTGTGTTAAAAATTCTTCCCCCGACTTCCTTCAGATAAAACAGTTTCTCATATTAATTAATTAGTTGGTGATGGTGGCCGGAGGCGGGTCTTCATATACACGTCTATCTGGCCTTGACGTGAGCGTTGTTTGAGTGAAACCAGAGATAGAGGAGCCCATAATTTATTGTCGAAGGAAGAGGGTAGTTTAGAGGGCTGAACAAGTTGCTGGAAGGTATGCACCGGCCTTGAAACATCATAAAACCCTTTTGTAGAAGTATTGAAAGTGAGAAACCACAGAGAAGCTAAACACTATTAAAAATTAGTTGTAAAGCCAAAAAATTTCGAAAGAGAAGGAGAAGGGACACACAGGACATAAATTTCCCCATAGTGTACACAAGCCAAAAGCAGTTGCATGATGAAAATCAAATACCATAGAAGAAATCCGTGGTCATGGTGGTATTGAACAAAACCAGCGAGTGTGACACCCAAAAATTTACAGTCAGACAAACAAACAAACGAAACAAAAACCGGAAAAAAGATGATATAAACAAGGAATTGTTGAAGTGAGTCTCAAAGAAATTAGGAATTAATGGGAGGTTGCGATGCTGTCTCACTCTTTATAAATATTTAACAAAGCTTTCGATTTGGGTGCCAATGGGAAGACGAGTGACAAAGATTACGTCACAGAAAAAACAAGGGAAAGTGGATGAGTTTTGAGATTTTTCCGGAAGTTACCATTAATAACGTTATTCTTCTTACTTTTAAACCAGGCTTTCAATTCAATTTTCAGTCAATTTCAAGTCAATTTTTTGGAGCACTGCCTCGACGGTACACCTCTTTTTCACAGTTAAAGGTATCTTCAGTGGAAGAAAATTTGGACTCGACTTCAAGATTCATTTATGAAATGAATACCCCTGGAAAGTGTGCGATACTTATGAAATGGTTTTGACTCGAGACAATAGCCTCAGATCCTAAGAGGAAGCTCCATGTCGACTCCAAATCATTTCATAAATATTACACAGTTTCTTTGATGCCTTGTTGTTACAAACAACAATAATTCATTTTAAAAATGAATTCTTGAAGTAGAAACTAAACTTCAGTCCAATGAAAATGGTTACAAATACAAAAAATCCGAAACATCTGAGCTATGCTCAGATGGGAAGAGAAAGAGAAAGGTCTTCCTTAGTAATAGCATAATAGTAAAAGTTGAGCTTCATTAACACCATAATAGACTCAAGAATCACAAAGCTTATTAAATCCAGTATTGAAACATGACCAATAAAGAAAACATCAAACACGGATTTGCGGGTCAAAAAGAATCTAAAACAGAAAACATTAGAACAAACGGAAGTAAACCCACAAATACCGGAAGGATGATTGAGGTTCGAAGACCAATTCGAGTACAGGCGGACAGGCGAACAGTGCAAAAAAAATCAGAAAACGTTGAAATGAGAAACCGGCTCAAAAACAAAGATCGTGGAAAACGTAAGAAAACACACCGTCGATGGACGCACCTTGAAAAGGCCCAAAGGAAAGTTGAATCGTCATCATTAGATAGCCATCAATTAAAATTAAAGAAATCATAATCAGTGTTATGGCAATTTGTTAAACGGCTCCTTCGTTTTGTCGACGATCCATATCACCGCTCAACTGTGACACAACGAAAATTCTTTGTTTCCCTCCATTAAAAACAAATAAATCACTTTTACTAACGAAAGCGATCATTGATGAAACGGCAATAAATAAAAGGACTTAAACCACACACCATGGGTCTCATGGGTTTTTCTCTCTTCATCTCGGAAATGATCAAGACCCATGACTATGACTTATTACTGTTATGTTATCATCAATTTGAGCAAGAAAGAAAAAAAAAAACAAATAAATTTGTGAAGAAAGAGTTGCGTATTTAATGGGTAATCCCAAACCGCGTAAAAAAAGTCATTTGTTTTATTATTGTTATTTAACCTTAAATATACGTTTTGTAAAAACGAAAATACCATTTTTACTAGAAATACGTTTATTTATAAATAAGTTATTGTTTACATGACACTTTTCATTCAAAAATGACTCACGGACTCACTGACTGACCGATTGACTGACTGACCGACTGAATGAACGCTCGGCAAAGTGCGATTCCTTTTATACATCTCTAGCTAAGCTAAGAATAGTCTCGAAGCTTCCGGAAACTAGTACTCGAACTTTCTCGAATTTTATGGAAGCTTCTCTCCCCATAAGCTTTACATGAGAGAAAGTTCTCGTAGTTTCCGAACGCTTCGAGACTCGTCTAAGTTCTTCCTTTCTGTCCTGTCGCTGCCTGCACCGCATTTCTTTTGTTTACTTTTTGTCTTTGTTTTCTTTTGATTCGATAATATTGTGAGCGGCTTAGGACGCTACACGTTTTACCAAATATAAAAGTATATATGATATCGTATAAATAAAATCAAATCAAAATTGAACCGTTTAAGCCGACATCAACGGTGAATCCTATGTTAACACATTGAAGCCGCACCGAAAATGGTGTTTTACTCGTGGGGACCGCCAGTTCTTCCGTTGTTAATGGAGACGTTTTTTTGTGTTAATTATTATATAATGGGTAGACATTATTTAATTCCTATATAAATTTTAAAAAACTTGGTAATGAGTGTGTCAAGCGGTCCCAGGACGTAAATTTACCCTCGTACTCATCCGTAAGTCAATATTTCCTCTGCATTTTCACAAATGTATTATGTATGGCTACCAAGAATTGTGGTTAATTAATAAACGCAGTTGTTCAGTTGAGAACGTCGCCTAAACTGCTGTGGGGAAAACCTATCGCCAAACTGATCACCCCTGAAAGCACCTTTAGAGAATTGGTAAAAAGTTTTACCACAAATCCTAAATTAAATATGTATAAGCTCCGAGTGATTTTTTATTCTTTGCTAACTACCACCTGTCTCCAACTCGAGACACTAAGTAGTTGCTACGTCGATATAGGGGTTTTATCTGAGGTAAGGATAATTGTCGTAACCAAGAGGTCAAGGAGAAAGATAGCGGTAGGATTTGGATGGTCCGCCATCCGGGAAGAGTATTTGAGAAAAAATCTGTTACTCGACTCATTGGTGGGTCGAGCGGTCTTCTTGAATCAACCACATTTCACATACCGGTAAGTCGAGCGGTCGTAAACGTGTTTAACAAAATACTAGGGCCAAAATTACCCAAAAACAACCGGGGTGAGCTTTTTTTGTAAATATCTCATCTTCTTGACAGATATTATTCATTTCACCTCCCTTCCTCTTGTCACCGCCAAAGACGTCAAACCTGACCACGGTCCAGACCAGGAACTATACCAAAAGGGGCTAGTGTGACTCGCGACCCCGTGCGTGGTGTTGGGTTCTACATTCGTCGGCAATTACCGTTTACAAAAAAGGAAATTTGACACATTTCGACTAAAATTTTGACTTTTCCGCGTTTTTTCTTTTCCCCTCCGCCCACTGTTTTCCTCTCACGATTTATTCATACACACAGTGACTCGTTGGTATATATGTTCGACCGAGTTCACTTTTTTAGGAAAGATGTTTTTTATATATATAGTATAATAGATAACGTCCGCAAAAGTTTGAATAATGTTATAAAATGTTTTATGTTTCTTTTTGAATTTTTTTTCCAGGGCGGTTGTCAGACAAACTGCTGACGAGTCTCCTTTTTCTTTTTCGCTTTTGTATGCGTTTCTATTTTATGCTTTTCCTCTGACAAACCCGTTTCCCCTTGTACTCACAAACACATCATCCTTTCATTCATATTCTATTGCCTAAGGTCTTCTGTTACGCCATTTTCTCATTTCGAAACAGAGACACGGCTTCAAGAATGAGAAGGAAAGCTTTCTCGAAACTCAAAATTTTTGTAAGGAACAGTTTGCAAAATTTGGTGCGGAGGATTAAAAAAATTACCGAAACGCCCTAATTTAGACATTTCTCTTCCTTTAATGCCATGTCCTTGAAAAGTTTCCTTAAAGTTTTTGACCAAGTTTCCAGTTTTCCTTTTGAAACTGACAGGTTTAACCCACTTCAGTTACATCTCCTAACCACATTCAAGCTTTGAACTGGATTAGAGTTATTTTTAGTAACGCATACGCCTAGAACTTTTCTAAAAGGTTTCTTTAGGGTTGATAGTTGTCCTGTTAGTCAACTTTTAGAATAGAGAAGTAAGGACAAAAAGTGAAATACCAATTAACTCTAGCTGGTTTCTAACTCTAACACCCCCAAGCCCCCGTCCCCGAAGAATCGTTAAAAAAGGATTTCAAAATGGCCGTTAACGGATGAGAAGACCCGGTTGCGATAGAGGAACCAGTGGGAGGGGGTCTAATGCAGAAACCAGCATAGTTGCCAATTATAAAAATTATGTTTTCGTGAAAACAAGTCCCGACGTCCTCAGGTCTTCCGCTATAAAATTTCAATTGCGTAATTAACGCGGTTGGTTAATTGACGAAACGCTTGTCCTATTGTCTTTCCAGGTCTGAGGGCCCGCTTTCTCTGGTCTCCCCGAAAAATTAAAATGCCCATTTTGATGCGATGCGGAAAATTCAGAGTTTTACGGCCTTTCCCTTCTGAATTTACAAGTTTTGGGTTTCTCCTCGACAGTTTCCAACGAGAGTTTAATAAATCCGTTCTTTTAATTTTATATTTTATTCTGTTACTTACTCCTGTTATTTACTTTTCGGTCTACCTTATTTTATTTACTTAATTATTAATCAATTTTTAGTTTACTCATCAATTTATTTATCTATTCAATTTTTTCTACTTATTTATGGACATATTTTGTTTTATTTGCTTATTTATTTATTTGCGCCCATATTATTTTCTCCAGGCCTACTTATTTACTGACTTCGTTTATTTTATCAGCTTACTCACTTGAACGTGTTTGTTTTATTTATCTACTTATTTATTTCGCTACTCTTTCTCCATCTGCTTATTTAACTACCTGTTTTATTCTACTTGACTTCCAATCTATACGATAACCTTCTTCTGCAGCTTTATCCATCAGGCTCAGACCGATTTTAAGGCTAAAGAATTTTAAACTTCCTGCTGTCATAACTCTTATACTGTATATGTATTTACATTCAATCCTAGACTGGTTACAAGCCCGAATTCTATTTTTAACGTTTGAAGCTTAACCGTTTTTATCGAAAAATATCGCATATAATATGTATCTGTAGCCTTAATGTCCTTCGAGCGAAATAAGAGAAAGATATATTATATGACATTAAAAATATATTCAATGTCCTTAAAAGAGTTCTTCCTGTTACATATACTACCAATAACTCAACACTGGTTCTTGTTCTGAGGTTTAATCCATCCTCTCGGCTTTCTTTAATCTCCAATATCCGTTTTAAAATCGAATTCTTTCAGGCTTCCACAGCAAAACTAACTTTTATTCATTCCAGTAACGTGTCTCAATCTTGTAGCTCTTACAGTTGTACAATCCCACCTCCAATCTCTACTTCCTCACAAACATTTATTAAAAACGTCTTTATTTACAATATCTAAGTATATGTGTTCATCGTCATTCGTGTCACGTGCTACAACTCATTTCAATATGCGTGACGTAATAACTCTCACTAAATGTTCAACTGCCACGATATGACAAACACCCTCGAGCCATTTTTCTGTACCGACCTTGAATAAGGGCTCTCATATCCTGTACATCAGGAAAGTATCTGTCCTGCCTCTCAAACTTTCTCGCCCTCATGAAATACCGTACTTCATAGCTTATTCCAGCTTTCTGTCACCGAATATTGCTTCCTGCTTCTCAGTCTCTTTCACTTCTCACCCTGAGAGTCACATTTGGCTAGTTTTTCGCCTTCTCCAGTTGAGTGGGATAGTATGGCCATAACGTTTATTCAAAAATGTTGCTTTTCCAAACAGGTTTCCCATCAAAGGAGATAAAAGTAAATCCAGGCGTTCGAGTAAAAACTTCGTGGAATTCCTTTGAGTATAACAATCCCGTCCTTAAAAATCCATTTAATGAAAAATTTTGTCCGCGGATCTCTTTTCTCTTCTCCTTTCTCTCTCTCACCCTTTACCCCTGATCATTCTCTTCTTCTCCTCCTACTCCTTCGTTTTATTCTTTCTCTTCCTCATCATCATTCTTATCGGACGGAATTAAGAACCGTTCGCGGATTAAAGAAAAATTCCGGGGATTTTAAGAGTAAAAGTCGAAAGCTCTGACGATTCCCATCATTTCCATAAAGCTTTAACCAAATCTAAGTTTTTATTTTGCTAATCGGTTTTAGGTGTACAGGGTTTGGTCCAAAAGTTCCCGGAATAATTTTTAAATCATTTATTCAGAATCAGTTTACAATTCTTTCAAAGTTTTTCAAAGCTTAAAGCCCCTTAAGATTTCTTAAATCTCCGCGGGGAAAAGTAATGAGAAGTTTCGGCCCACCACACAGCGCTAACAATTACAAAAAATCATTCCGGGAACTTTTGAGACCGATTTTTACTCCTTGGTGGTTTTAAAACGCGAATCTCTCGCTCCCGAGCTCTCAGGTGGAAGCTTTCTCTATTTAGAGCTTTGAGAGTGATGAACGGGAGAAAGCGTGGATGGGCTATTGCCGATGATGATCTCGAATCTCTCAATTTGTATTCAACTGTCAGTTTCACGAGCATCACGAGGAGGAACACCATCAAATCAAAGGGAAAGAATTTAGGGTGCTTAAAGCTTTTTAGTTTGTATAACATCAATCGAGGAGCTTTCAAATTGCCAAGAAGTTTTAAGCGCCCAAAAGAGACCCCCTACTTTATTCAAAATAGCAATATTACTGGAAATTATTATTCAAAAAGTCAAAATCCTAAGAGTGGAAAGGAACAGAGCTTGGGAGCATCTAAAGCCACGACTTTCTTTTCCGACGCCCGTTGAGAAATGAGAGACGAAGGGCGAAAAATTCCTTCAAAGGCACACTTCTCTCGTGAACTCTTAACACTAATAAAAATGTTATCGAAATAAATTAATTTAAAAATTCCAGTTTGTTGACAAGAATAAAGCAACGCCCTTTTACGATTCCTTACTTCCTTCTTAATACCAACCTAAATGTTTTCAAAAAAGGATTAAGCTAAGAAATTTATCAAAACCCAAGAAAGAGTTTAACAATAAAACATAAATGTTAAATACTGAAGAAGAAGACAGGAGAGGAAGCGCCAAGATCATGGCGATGCCCCCACCTGAGCAAAAACTACGGCGATACACCCGCAAAAGACAATGAAAACGAAACTTTCACCGGATGACACCATAGAATACGAGAACCCGATGTAGAGGCCCCAAGGGGCTTGACTTTACCATTAACTTAGCTTCATTATCATCGATTATGGCATCGCAGTTTTTATACACTAAAAAAAAATTGAAATTAGGCGGTTTGTTGATTATATCAATGTGGAAATCGCAAGATTTCTTTTTCCTCCCCCTTCCCCCCCTGTCATACAATTTCTTCAACTCATCGCCATCCGATGGTAAGTTCATCTTGATGATGATGATTTTTCACTGAAAATCTCATTCAAAGTGACTTATACTCGTTAGTGTTTATAATGTATGATTTATATTACAATAATACGCTAAAGGAAATGTTAGTTGTTTCCTTGTTAAGGCCTTGTTCAAATTTCTTTGTCTTTAACAAAGAGGATTTCTATTCCTATTTGAGCTGGGGGTGGTTGGGTGGGTAGTCTTTGTACTTGGGTTAGTCAAAAATTTTTTTGTGGGTTGTGTTCCTACAGCGGTGTTGTATCTCAGATTTCGGTGTCCTCACCTTTTTATCTTTTCTTCCGTCCTTTGGAAATAATGATAGATCAACAACTTCAAATTCTCTCTTCACCATCACCATCTATTTTATCTCGTCAAACTTATTTCCTCGTTTTCGTATATCCAACTTGACAGTTTGATGTTCCGCTTACTTCTTCTCAAAAACCGTTTCCCTGACAAAAGTATTATCACTCACATGTCATCCTACTTGAAATTACTTCCTTCCGTATGTCTTTACTTCTCATTATCACTAACTCAAGCAAAACACACGATGCCAAAATCCTCTTTCCCGAATATCCGGGTTTCCTCTGCTCTAGTCTCATATTTGGCCAGCTTCCCACGTATTGCCAAAACAATGACCGGCCCTGAACTTGGTCTTCGTCGATAATTCGTGATTTCATTTCCCTAAACTACAATCTTTTGACTTTGAACCCCCAATTATTGAACACGATTACTGTTTCATCGTTTTGTTTAAAATGAATTTTTTACAAAAATATTTTCATTGTTCCATTAAGTGATTTCACTTTTTTTCTCTTAATATCCCTCATGTTTCGACCAACCGAAATAGAAAGTAATTAATAAAAATAAATAAATAAATAAACTGAAAGGTCAGTTGCACGATTACCAGACTTCGTTATGCTTCCGAGAGAGGATTTTCCCCGCGCGAAAACTTCCAGGAAAAATTTGTTAAACAATCTCATCATTTTTTAAATAACAGAGTTTGAGAGGAATAAGAGAGAGAAGAGAAATTAAATGAGCTTTAAAAAATAATGACCTCCTTCCAATCCTTCCTTACCCTTCATCCCTTAATTTATTCATAAACATTTCAAACTATTAAATTAATTTTTTAATCTTTCCCAATTTCACGAAAACATTACTTTCTATAAACTCATTTACATTCTTTCCTATTCTTCATCATTCAGTCTTCTTTACTTTTTTCCCATCTCCAAAATACATACTGTATATATTATTATAGTCCTTTAGTTAAATTTACAAGTATTTATTAGGTGTACGGGAAAGTTCTGTCCGTATTTGGGATAATACGAAAGTATAAATGTATCATACCTTAAAATAATCTTTATTGAATAACATTAATATAATTGCCATCATTATTTAGGAATGATGTTCGATGTTGTCAAAAAAGGTTTTACTGTAATGTGATGTTGACAGTATCGTCGTTAATTAAATTAAGCTCATCAGAAAGGTCAAAATCATCTAATTGAAATTTCTCGAACATTCTTCAACAAGTTCTATCAGAAACTGTACCTTCATCCAACACCCTGAGCATATTATCCACACCTTCTGTATCATTTCTTTCATATTGGAATTCGTAGAAATTAGAGTGGCTTAAATGAACTTCAAACCAATCAATAAGTCATCTTGTTCTTAGTTAATTCTAGAGATCTAATTCTACACAGCTAGGCATAAGTAGTGATGTTTTACAAGAATTAGTACAAAATAAGAGAAAAAAAGAACCAAAACTCTTTAAAATAGAGGAACCCAAAGAGAAAGGGAGAAAGCAAAAAAAAAATTAAAACAATAAGTCAAAAACTAAACCAAAGAAGACAAAAGGCTACCAAAAGGACGATGAAAAAACCAACAAAAACAAACCAAAAAACAAAACTCAAAGCAAAAACCAATTCGGAGACCCCGAACCAGTAACAGGAAAATGAAAGTCTCAAAAAAGAAAGTTACAAACAACAAATTTTTTTTGTAAAAAGGCGATTGGCAATAAAACGCGAAAAACTTAAATTCGATCATCCCCTAACGTGTCTCCAAGCCACCCCATCAAATTCTTCTCATTTTCTGACGAGCAATACAATTCTGAGAAACAGTCTCTCCTGTTTCGTACACCCCTATGCTATAAGCTCCTCTGCCCACCCCCTCCACCCTTCACCACCACCCACCCTTAGTTCCTCTTCTCAATTATAACATCTGAGAAAATAAGTATTCGATCATAATGCGCAAATAGAAATTAGTATGCGAGCATTTCAAACGGGTAATTGTTTCCAGTCTCTATTCAGTGAAATAACTTCACTTTCTAAGATGTTGACTCGCGCGTGCGTAATAATATCTTTCTCTTTGCTAGAACCAGGATAATCGTCCATTAAAGAAATCATTTCCCCGTTGAGATGAATTCATTTTATTCGTGCTCTCCACCCCCGAACTTCCCAGCTTCTCGCACACCCTTTCCTCCTGGGTTTATAGCCTCCCGGAATATAATTTCGTTTCTCCACTTTCAGTCGGTTGGAAGGAAACCCATCTTGGCATTACCACCTTTAAAAAAAAAACGAGGAAATAAAAACTTTCCTTGCGTTTTGTAGGCAAATCATACCTAAGGCGAAAATAAAACGCAAAAACTTGAAAACTTCGGAAAAGAAAGAGGAAAATTGAATATTCCAAAGCTTTCAAACTTTCTTCTTCCTCCTCTTCTTCACTTTCAAAAGCTTCACTTTCTTTTTATGGTACAACATAGTTGGAGTTCATAGTTCTAAAACAACTCCGTTGTTTTAGAGGAAGAAAGTTTAACACTGAATAACACTGGGAGGTTTTATAGTTTATAGATCCCTCATTAGTTTCGATATTGTGCTACTGAAATCATTTATTGAACCTAATAAGTTAGAGCAACTAAATGTATAATATTCATTATTACGTTTGAGTTATTTTTTCCTCTTTTTTAACTCCTCCGTTTTCTGTCTAGTAAAATGTAACTTGTCTTCAAGTAGTTGGCCGGGTTTTATAGGGGCTTTTATTGAGGGACCAGATCAGTTTCTTAACCTCAGGATTTAAATAATGAATACAACTGGGAATTCGGTATAGGGAGAGGAAAAAAGTAGAGAGTAGGAAGAAGACAACGAAAGAAAGACATTTAAGAAGAAGGAGAGGGAGTGGTTTAGATGAAGAGAAACTAATTTGAAAAGTGTGAAGTAAAGAAATAAATACAGCAAGTAAAAGGAAGAAGAAAAAAGAAGAGTAGAAAAGGAGTGGAGGTAAAGGAATGAGAAGGATGTTGTGGAATTGAGTGGTTTATGTCTCTTAAGATGTCGTTGGTCTTGTGATTCGTCAAGAAGAGATGATGAAGACGGATTGGGATGGATAACGTTTGAATTTTAATCGCGTTTTTCACTCATAATATAGCAGGCTCTAGGAGGATGCTCTTGTATTCTCAAATACTAAATATTCTTAAAATGCTGGGCACTTACCTCCTGAAGAAAGGATCATTTTTAGGAAGTCTATGCATGCATAGATGAATTGTTCCTATGAAAATAAAATGCAGATTCATACCTGGGTCAAGTTTTTGTAGCAGCATCTAAATAAGACATGATCCAGTAGGTCGGGTATTTTCATTGCTTTTAGACTCATAACAGAGTTTTCATGAACCTGATGTATATCGTCTAAATATTGCATCTTAAGCAACTGAATAGTTCTCATCGGTAAGGTCTAAATCATCAATGAGTTTGGTGGTCTTCTTTCTGAGTGCCAGTTTCAAACGATACAGTTTTTGGACATTGGTAAAGGCAGTATTGTGGTTCCCCACGAAATCCCCAGATCGGTGCTGCATATCCCAGACCAAAGTCAACTTTTTGGAAGTCTTGCGCCCAATTAGACAAATCACTTAAAAACTCAATGAACAAAGAATTTTCATCCAACTCCCATTCACCGGAAATATAAATAAAAAAAATTCCACAATTCCTCTTTCCGCCACTGTTAATAACTCAAATAAACATTTACCTGACAAAGCATTTACACTGTTTAAACATTCATAAAGAAGTTGAAAATGTCGTTAAAAAAATTTTTAGTTACAAAATCACATTGTTAAGTAATTCGCTCTCTATTGATGATGAGTCCGGTGACTCTCACTATATATAAAAAAACCATAACAAAACAAAACAAAACAAAACAAGATGAAGGAACAAAACGACATAATCGTGTAATTTGTTGCCTTTTGTGTCTGACAATAACATCTCCGTTACATCCATTTGTGATTTCGACTAACTCTTGTTAGCTTGATATACCTCTCATCTTTCCCTTCCACCTCTCTCTTTCTCTCTCCCTATCTCTTCGTGTTTTTCCCATGTTGTCGGATTTTTTTTTATTTGTTTTGCTCCAAGTTGTACACTTTAATCCTCTAACATGTGAAATTGTAATTTGTTTTGCTTTTCCCTTTCTTCAGGAGACTAAACAATCCAGTTGACAATCGATGTGACCTCAAAAGTTTAGAAAGCTGACAGTAAAAGGTGAGACGCTTCTAGATTCCTAGTTGCCTTTGGCCTTATTTAAAAAATTTTTTTGGAATTACAAAAAAGATTCTTCAACAGACCTGACAATTTGGACAAACAATAATCATTAAAACCTTTAAGTCAAATTATACAGAATATCATTGTATGATGGCGTCGACATTGATTTTGATGATTTGGATAGTAGATTTCCAAAAGTAGGCAGAGGGAGTATTCAAATTGTTGATATAGCAGAGGAATATATAGTTATAGCTGTAGTTGAGTTTTAATCCCGTTTTTCACCCTTTTTTGGTATAACAGGATGCGGGAAGAGAATTTGAACTACTGACTATAATTCTTAGTCTGGCACTTACACCACAGACCTCCCGCATAACAGAAAAATAGGCAGCAGATAACTGCGACGAGAGCTTAAACGAGTCTGGCGATATCGAAGTTCAAGTTTCGCCTAAATACATCAAGAAACAAATATTTTTCTAGGAGAACAAAAAACAGAGGAAGTTTATGTACAAACGAGGGAAAGAAACAGCAAGATTCTGATTAGGGAAGCACTTTATGAGCATGAGAAAGAACACAGATAGGAGAGAGAATGTTTAATAGGCCGCAGATTATATAGCATTGACCTCTAGATAAAAGACGTGGAGACCAGAAACAGAGAAAAAGCTAAAGGTCGTGAGCTGGCAGATGAACTGCAATGAACTGCAAGAAAACAAAAAGACTTCCAGTATCTGCAAAAAAAATATACAAAAGGTCCTCGTAGGCAAATTCTGAAATATGAGCTTTGTGCGTTTTTATACTAAGTGTAACTTCTTGTAGCTATCATCTGTGATTTTGTTTATTCTACTAAGAAAAGTCTAGGGAATAATAAAAAGCAGAGACAACAAATATGACAAACAAAAGAATTTAAAATCACGAATTAACTACAATTTTAAAATTGTTACAATTCCAAGAACTCTACTGTATCTTTATTACACTTTCTAAGCAATTTCTTATGAACCAAGTGGCTACATTCAGAAAGCAAAGAATTTAATTTACCCAAACTAAAAGTTCTCAAATTTGGAGGACGAGTCCTTTTTCTCGGTAACAATCCAAAAGATTTTCCAACTTTTTGAGTTTTGAGCTTTTGGCAACTCCTCAGCAAAAGCCCATGCCTTCTTTCTTTTAGTACAACTTTTGGATAAGACAACTGAAACTCTTATTATAAATTTTTTGCACGTGTCACCCTTACTATCCTTATCATACTTTAATCATGTAGTTTGAGCTTTTTAAAAGCTGTTGAGAGTTTTCTTACAAGAAAAGCTGTACCTGAAGCCTAAAAACACGGTTACCAGTCATCAGTATTGCCTCGAAGGATTTGGAGAGTCGATAAGTCTAGGGTCGTCATCCCCGAAGTGGGGCGCGGGCTCCACTGGTGAGGCATGGCAGTATTTTGGGTCGGTTATGGGCAGGATGTGAATTTCTAACTGACTAAAAATTCGAAATCGGTTGAGAACCACTGGTCTAGGGTTTGACCATTTTTGATTTTGAACAGCCACAGTCTTACAAAGTCAATCAGGACCAACGAATACAAATCTTTGACCTTTTTCGAAGACAATAATCAAAAATTTCCAGAATCATTCACTGAGGCAATCATTTCCGTTTTCGTTAAGAACATTTAGTTTAGCAAATATTTGATGAGCTCTTGTGTGTGACGCATCACCGGAAGAATAAACAGTTATCGTCTTCCAGAAGGCAAGAAACAACCAATTTCCGCAAAACCGTTCAACAATCAATGGCTACAATTCCTAAGCTTATGACCAGTCTCACTTACTAACCCTTGTACTTGAGAGGTGACTCACTCACCTGATAATAAAGTCAATCTGAAGCGCTTCTAAGGTCTTTTGTATAATCCTATGATTGTAATTATAGTACAATTTTATATTTCACCTTCCCTACCTCTTCTCATATAGAGGTCCAGCCTTCCTTGGACTTCTTTCAAACCATTCTTGGGGCCAAGACGTTGGTTTGCTCCCAGACTTAATCCCTCATAACTATTCCGAAAAACTACATAGTGTCTCGTGTTTGGAGACTGGTGGTAGTAAGCAAGGGAGCTAATAAAAAAATTTCATTTTATAAAAGAATTATATCTATTGAAAAAAAAACGTAAAATTTTCAAATCTGAAATCAACCCGCAAGCAGGATCTGTGTTTTTGGCATTATTTTGAACTTGAATGTTGCGGAAAAGCGATTTCATTCTCATAAATATTGCATGCTTTCATCCACCTTATCATACACTCAACTCCTATTTGTTGAAACGAATTTATATGAGTTGAACTATATTTCAGTGTGTAAGTTAAATAGTTACTGCGAACTAAACCTTATACTGCCAAATCCTCTCGGACAAGGAAGCTTTGCAGCAAACATTTACAGGGAACAACACACACAAACACTTGAACTCCCCGTCACCTCACGAGGTTTACTTGTTTTTTGCCTGCCTTTTTTTTCCTTGAGAGCGCTATGATCTTGAAAAACGAAAATGAACTTGAAATTTCTTGTTGTGGCACGTAGAACCAGAGCGTGAACATTTAAAAAAAAACTTCACCGCCCAAAAGCAGGTTTTTTTGCAGTTTCACGTTTACGAAGGGAAAAATTGACAAATTTTCATTAATCGACACCATCCAGAAGAAAAAAGAAAGAAAAAAAACGAAGCATGCCATTTCATCTGAAAACGATAAGACCAGTTAGAGAGACAAAAAAAAATCAAAACGAAATTGCATAGTTGGAAGATTAAGAATAAAAGTGGGTCAAAAACGAAGAAAAAGGTGAAAGTGAAGAAGAAGTAACGGGCAAAAGTAACGAACTCACCTTTGAGAAGAGGAAAAAATAAACGAGACATTACTCTTGGAACCTGAACCTGGCAAAAGGTTTTTCCTAATGCACATTATGATATAACAGTTGGATGTTGAATAATTCTGACACCTATTTCTCTTTTTCTTTCTCTCTTTCTCTTTCTGTTCCTTCCCCATCTTCCACCTGACCTTGACATTTTTTGCTTTGCATTCTCTTTAATCATCTCAAACCTTTCTTCTACCTGAATTACGTCTTTTCTCTCCACCCTTTAATTTCGATAATAATGGAAATTAATTTTTTTACCCTTTCTCGAAGCCTAATCTCTTCAAACCCATCGCATCGCATCGCATCGCATCTACTTCTTTCACCTTTTCCTTAATTTTATGTACAAAAAATTGTACTCGTACTAAATTAAACTAAAAAAAATTTATTTTTAAGGTGAATTCTTTAAGAAAGTACGCAACATTTATGAGATGACTTCTCTTAAAAATAGTGAAGAATCTACGAAATGGTTTCGCCTTCAGATCGAACCTTCTACCACTGAAGTTGCTTTTAGCTGTCAAAGAAGACAAAACACCTGGACAATCTGGTACAAAGCTTTGGACAAATTTGAGTAAAAGAAAGCACTCTCTTATGCTTCCAAAAAATTGACTAGAGTGGGTGTAAGATAAATCAAACTTTCTTTCCATCAGTTCTACAGCCCTGTGTGGGCCTTAGCCTTCTGCAAGAGTATTCTCCATTCCGTCCTATCCAATGCGCATCCTATTCTCCAGTTTTAGATTCAAAGCTCTCGGACGTCTTCTCAAACTTCATCTTCCTATTCTAAATTGGGGTGGCCTACCCGTCTGGTTCCCTTTCGCATTTTATTTAACATTTTATAGCCTGTCTTTGGCTCTTATAATGTGACCTGCCCACTCCAACCTCCTAAACTTGATGGAGGCGATGATATCTTTCTCCTCAAAGAACTCGTACACCTCGTGGTTGGTCCTTCTAAGGAGTCACCTTTTTTGGTCGGCCCAAAGATTTGTCGGAGAATCAGATATCAAACAAATAAATTAACTATAATTTAAACAAATGGAACTATAATATAAATGAAATTCGGACATCCAACTATACAAAAACAATGACACGTCAACTGAGCTTCCGCCTATTTTGTCCACAGTACAGTAGGTACCGTGTATAATCACGTTTGCTAAATAGTCAGAGAGATAACCATTTGAACTAAAAGCGACAATGGCATAATAGCCAGAACATTAATATTACTAACACTCACGACAGCACTTCAAACCGTTTAAAAAAAATCGGATAAGAAGTCAATATCTGTCATCTTCAAGGCAGCAAATATAACCAAGCTGACAACCTATACATAATCAGATCACAGTCAAGCAGTTCATTCTTACGAAATCTCGTTAAAGAAATAAAAAATAAAAATAAAAAAAGGAAACAAAAACAAGGCTTCGTTCTTTGGTATGATCAACGACAAAAAACTTCTACTAACATCATAAAACCTCAGACAAGTCGTAAAACATAAAACAAATCCCAATAACAATGAAAAATAAAAGAGAAACAACGTCTAGAGAATTTAAAAAGTAAAAATTAAGTGATGTTAACGTTTTGAAGCGTCAAACTCAAAACATTTAGTTTCGCCTTCGATTCTTTCTCAAACTCTGACTGATTCCCTTCAATCAACAGCCGAACTGTTGCCCGTCAGCAAACAAAAACAAAACAAACGACAAACCCCCGCACGACACAGAATTAAAAATCAAACCGCAAATTTGAAATTCAAATTTAAAACCAGGCTCTTAAATATAAAGCTTAAAAAATAAAAACAAAATTATTTTAAGACGCATAAAACTCCTGTCTCTAGCAAAGAGTTAGAAAGAAAAAAAATTCAGTAAAAGTTTTGTGTTTAACTTTTACTTTTAATACAAATAAGTATAGAACGTGGATTTAATAGAATTAATAAAATGGTATTGGCGTTTTGGGTGGTTAAACCGGGGAAAACGACGGCAAACGAAAAGGGCGAGAGAGTTGAACCGGTCAACCGGCAAAAGCAAAAACCCCCGGATTTCATTCTGTCACCGCCTTTTATGAATACGCTAAAAAAGGATTCAAGTGGGAGGAAAAATCCTCCGAAATCAATTTTTGCTTTCCATTTTGCGCTATTTGAGAAACTAATAGTTCTGCATAAGAATTGTGCATATGAAATGAATTCTCCTAAAAATTGTGCAATATTTATGAAATGCATTACTTTAGAATGTGTTTTGTATTTATGAAAACGCTATAATGAAATAAAATTTTTCCAGATTCTAACCGAACGGGTTTGCTATATTAAAAGCAAGTCACCAAACACTTCCATTGTGCAGTACATACGAATAGTAGAAACGAATTTTCCTAAAAAGCGTGCAGTATTTATGAAATGAATAACTTAGAAGGAGTGTAGTATTTATGAAAACGGTATAATAATAGTTGAGTTTTAATCTTTTTTCACCCTTTTTTGAGTATAACAGGACACGGGAGGAGGGTTTAAACTCGCAATTATAACATTTTGGTCTGGAACTTAACCACTACACCAAAGATCTCCCGAAAACGCCATAGTAAAATAAAAATTTTTCCGGCTTGCAACCGAAAACAGGTTTGACACTTCAGATATAAAACTAAAAACCAAAATAGGTAAAGTCCAAAATTTCGCTATATTGAAAGCTAAAGTCATCGAACACTTCCATCAATCGATTATCGGTGAGAAAACATCCGGAAGGGAAACACACGTCTAAAAGCAAATATCCGGAAAATTCAACGCCCTTTACTCAACCTTCCACCCTCTTCCTTTCAATCGCCACCTAATTTCTTGGAATTTACTTCACAAATTTGTGTAGTTAGTTATGTATACTTATAGTTGTTATGTACAGTATAGTATAGTACTTATAGTATTTTCATCCTTTTTTGGGTATAACAGAACACGGGAGGAGGATTCAATCTCGCGACTATAACTACTTAGTCTCGCATTTGACCACCATATTACAGACCTCCCAGTCCCTTCATAAACTTAGGTTTAGTTAGACCACATTTCGATGTCGAGTTTTGTTCAAAGAACAGTTTTTGTAAATAAGGCAGAGAAAGAAGCGGGGGAGAAAATGGGAAAACCTTTCCAAAAACAGCCGAGAAGGTTCTTTAAAATTTCACCACCATTCCATTCGTCCTTGAACTAGAAGATTAGACTGAAACGATTGGTTTCGCTCTAGTGTGAAAAAAAAAGAAAAAAAGTTCTGTAATCGAAATCACCATTCACGATATTTAATTACAATCTTACACCGTAGAAAGCGAAGTGCATTTTGCACAGTGGCGTACCCACCGATTGAAAATAAAAAATTTCCTCCTCGTTGGATTATTCTTTCTGGTCTCGTGAACAAAACACGACTACTAATTTTGTTTTTTCGTGCAGAATTCAAACAACAACAAGAAAAATTTCCTTCTGATGAGTTTTTAATAGAGACTTAGAGTTAGGTTTTGATTTACGCGGTAAATTACCTTTATAGTAAAACCAAATTATTAAGAAATTTATTACAAAACTATCGCTTACTCATTACCTAATAAAAGCCGCATAAAAAAAGTAAAACGATCATAGATCTTTCGCTAGAGTCAAATTTTTCCGAAGACTAGTACGATGAATCTTGATTTCGCCCGCGTTGAAATTTGTAGGCGTCTTCACTTTTCGAGACTTATACTGACCTAGACCTAGACAGACACACTTTCATAAACGTAAGCTTTCATGAAAATTTTATCCCATAAGTAGTGCAGACTTTTTGCGATTTTCATTTCAAAAGTATTGCACACTCTATGCAAGAGTTAATTTCATAAATAATTCACACTTTCTGCTAAATGGCATTTCAAAATAAAGTACTGCAACTATCAGTGAGAATTTCGAATGGTGAACTTTTTTTACGCGGTTCATTATACACTCAAAAACCTTTTAAGCGTTATTTACAAGGAAAACGGTTAAGAGAATTTAAATAACGTTATGAAAAAGTAGTTACGTATTTATCGAACGCAATATGAACCGCGTAAAAAAAAAACTTCGAATTATTATGGATTTTTTTTTTCGTGCAAAATAACACGGTTAAAAATTTAAAAAAATGGAATAGCTCTACGACTATTTCTATGCGGTTTATAATAAATACGTAAGTGTTTTCTCAAAAGCACTATTTTATGGCCTAAAGTAACCCGAAGTGAGCTCTTTCACCACTTACGTCGGAAACAGTAAACCTTTCTCCTTCCTCTTCCTTCCCACCACTTCATTATATTACCTTTTCAACAGTGAACTTTTACGCAGCTTATAATATGCCCAAAAAACTTTTAAGTGTTCTTTACAAGGAAGATGGTCGGAAAGTTTAAATAACCTTGACAAAAAGAAGTTACGTATTTTATGAGGTCAAGTAAAAGGTCAGAGAATTTCAAACTATTAGGTCTACCGGAAAGTTCTGTCCGTTTTTAGAATAATACGAAATGATAAATGTATCATACCTTAAATAATAATATAACTGCCATCATTATTGATGACTTATTTGTATCGACATATGTCCGGTGTTGTCAGAAAAGGATTTTACTGTAGCGTTATATTGACAGTATCGTCATCGATTAAAGATGGCCGTCCGGAGCTAGGCTTATCAGTAAGGTCAAAACCACCTAGTTGACATTCCTCGAACCATCTTCTGTAAGTTTTAGGAGAAACTGTACCGTCATCCAACACCTAGCACAAATTATCTACTCCTGTGTCATTACTTTCTTATTGAAATTCATACAAAATACAGTGGCTTATATAAACTTTAATTCTGCCAGGCAGTCAATCCGTTCTTAGTAAAACTAACACGAATCATCTTCATTTCAGCTCATTTGCTAGGTCAGTATTTATGCAGTCAGTGATAAAACGAGAGTACCAAAAAAGCGTCAAATGAATATACGAAACGTGTGTCAAACTTGATGTAACATTATCCGACAGAACATTTCGGTAGACCTAATATATACAATATATATTATCATAACGACGGCGAAAGTTTAAGAAAAGTTGTCGTGACACTTCTTTCCTTTAATCTTCCCTGGCACCTCACAAAAACAAAATTAATATTCGCTTTTTGAGTAACAAAACGATTCCTCGATGCCCAAATTCGTAAATCTCATATCCCCATTCAGTTTATTACAGCGCACCCCAAACAAATCAAAACGTTGACGGTGATAAATTTTGACATTTTCGACCCCCAAAAAGGAACGGACGAAGATAAAAATTCCCAAAAATATTACGTATGCTTTGCGAGTAGTATTCACGTGAACAGCATTGAACACCCATCCGGGCTAAGTCAACCATTCAACCGCCCAAAATAGTTTTGTTGACCCGAAAATAAAATCTGAAGGCCGTCTCGCTATACCTTGCTTCTTCCTTTTCCTTTCCTTCTTCTTTCACGAATATATTTGTGATTACAAAACCCGGGAAAAAACTCCGCTTTCTAAGTTTATTTCAAAAAAATTTTCCTCCAGAAATGAGTCATACTCTCGTTTTTTTTTCAAAGTTTTCTACGCTCGGCGAAATTCCTCGCGACACAAACAATCTAATTTCAAATTCCAAAAATTTAACGAACCTCAAAAAGAGACTGAAATTTCTAAAAATTTCATTGGAAAATCTTTTAGAGAAAGATCTGATCAAACAAGAAAAAAAAGAAAATTCAAATCCAAACCAACGAACCGAATTTTCCCTATACTGTAAATTACTTCCGGATTTTTAAAAACGTTATCATTAAAGGCACGTCAGCAGATGCAAGGGTTGTTAATTCAGAAGAAAAATGTTGTGATGGCAAAGATAAAACGCACCACTCTAAAAAAAATGAAAAACATCCGGTTTTTGAGATAGAAAGCATTTTGCCCCCTTCTCCCCGCCTCATTAATTCTCATCTTTACAACTAAATCGGTAAACAAAATTTAAATTAATTGATTTCATTATCCCAGCCTGTTTTTAATTTAATTTTTGAAAAAAAAAGAAACAAAATAAAAAACATTAATTATAGACATTGTGTTAAATAACGAACAAAGGAAAAGGGGGGCCCTCTCCGGAGATTTTCACCATTGTTCTGACCAATAACGACCTGAAATCCTTTAAAAACATTTCACGTACGTTTCACCTGAGACAAGCCAAAGACAAAGAAGAACCTGAAAACGAGATTGGTTTCAGGGTGAGGGCATGACTTCCTCGCCTTCTAGCCAAGTTTTTCCCATATTTTGTCAGGATAGGGGGGTAGGGGAATGATGAACGGGGATAAAAGTGTTTTCGAAAACAGTGACGAAACCTTGTAGTTCGATTTAGATTGGGTTAAATGAGGTGAAAAAAACTGAAAAACCAGGTGCGTCATTTTCTCACCCCTTTCTTAACACCCCCCAAAGCCATTTTTCAAAGTTCCCAAAAAGAGGTTCAAAAAAAATTTGGAAAACTTACCTTCCCATCATCGATGAAGGAGATATCCCGCGGCATTTTGGTGCCATCGTAAGGCGTCAAATGTCTCCCGTGATTTTATACAGTACGAAAACCGAGTCACTTTCACTGTCTCCAATCGCCGATGACTTGATGAAAATGTTTCTTGTCCTTCGTGTCCGCATTTCCTTTTTTGATCAAAACTTCCGAAACTTCCAATCCGTGAGATCCTTGGCCCAAAAATTCATTTTTGGGTTCGGAAGCTTTTTTTTTAAAGACTGGCGAGGTTCCGTTCCTAAATTTGGAGTCGATTTCCAGGTGGTGTGGTGATTTGATGGTGTTTCGTAGGTGGTGAAAATACCTAGGTTTGAAAAAAATAGTTAAACCTCTAGCAACAAACCATCCATCCAAGAAACTCTTTAACACATTAATTCTAAGCTTCAAAAAGGTTTTTGATTTATCAACAAAAATAGTTTTAAATCAGTGATGGCCAACCCGCGGCTAGCTTTCAACACATTTTCGACCCCAAAATTCTTCAAAACAAATGTCGCACTAGTAAAATATATATATTATTCTAGTACTTTCAGTTTTAGTATTATATAGGCTATTAATTTCATTTTGTATAGTTAATGTATTTAGTGAGGTCACACACTTCAATGCTATGTCCCGCCTGGGCTTTAGAAAGACTAGGAATTCAGCAAACCTTTCAACCTATTGACATGGACCACATCAAACACGGCCTACTGGGCTCACCAAAAAAGTGGCTGCCGACGAAGTAGCAAAAAACTTCTGCCTAAAAACAAAGCCAGACGACAAAAGAGACGACAAGGAAAAAAGAGAATAGAATGATAAGCATTTCTACCTCTCTTCTTCCTTACAAATGGAGAACCGAACCACAGAAGAGTAAGAAGGACGCCAAGTCGAGGATATTTGAAAAGTATCGCATAATTTGGGCTGTAATTCCTTGGTTAAAAAAAAATTGGACAATAAAAATTCCTTGACAGAATAGCCAACTATTGTAGAACACAATTTAGACCAATCATTAAGCAGAAAAACAAATTCAACGCACAAATGCATCAATGTGAAGTTAGTCAAAATTATTATAAATTAACTTAATTAATCCTTTGTGAAAACTTTAAAGAGAAGTTTAAAGCTTTAAAATATTCACCCATAGTTTATTTTAAGAGTTAACTTGGGGTGGTGGGGATGAGGAATCAAACATACTCTAATTGAGAAACAAAATACAAATTATAAAAGTTTTCAAGTTAAACTGATTTTAACTTTAACTCACAAGACAGAGAATCTTTCCTGAAACTCTATCCCATCCCCCATCTCCCATCTCCTGGAAATAATTTTTTTTTGTAATTTTAAAGTCAAAATTCCCCTTCGAGAATTATGTTTCTCCCCAATGGCGGACTAAGGCAAGCCCTAGGGAGCATTGTAATTCTGGGCCCATTTTTCACTCATGACACAAACTTTGCGTTTGGCTTTAAAACATATAGTGTAGTTCTATTTAATTTTTGGGTCCTAGGCAAGTACCTAGGTTGGCTAAACCTTAGTCCGCCCTTAAGTGAATCATCTTTCACGGCTAAGATTCCTCTCCGTGAAAGGTAGTTCGGTCTCGACTCCAAGAATTTATTTCTGAAATGAATTCCTCCATGAAAATTGCAATTTTTATAAAATAAATCCCCTATAGAAATGTGCAGTATTTATGAATAGTTTTAGACACGAAACCAAACTTTTTCCATAGAGTAGTGGGGAACTAAGGCTAAATCAAGCCTTAGGCAACATTGTGATTCCGGGGGTATTTTTTATTCATGGCATATACTCAAAAAATTAAGAACCAAATTTTCGGGGTCCAAAAATCACGGGCCCTAGGCACGTGCCTAGGTTTTATAGGCTTTAGTCGGCCCATGTTTCTCTTTCATTCGTGTTTTAAGAATCAGCCCCTCTCAAAGAAATTTTTAAAATCAGTTGTATTTTTCCAACTATTCCAGAAATTTCCCACAAAAAAGGGTATAATTTCCACCCCCTTTTCTAGATAAAATATTTTCTTTATTTACTCTTTAATTAAAAATTAGAAGAATTTGGTTTTTCCCTCCTCATCCCCCCCAACTAAATATAATAAAAATTTAATTGCACAAAACAAAAGTTAACATAAAAAAGTTATTTTCTGAATGAATTAAGCTTTTCAAATTATTTTTTACAAAAGAGTAAACAACAGCAGATAGGCGATCAGCTGTAAGAAAAAGTAGGACAAAGACAAAAACCTTTTTATGAAAATCTCATAAGTGTTAGGTCACGAACCTGACAAAAAACCAAAACTCGAAAAAAAGCTTCCGACTTCATTTACGCGATTCCCCTTCCTCCCAAATCTTTCTCCATTTATCGACCCATTCCCTCTCGACTTTCTAATTACTTCTTTATTCTAAAAAAAAGGCTCTCAAAACTCAAAGACCTTTTCATTAAGAAAGTCTTTTGTTTAATAAATAAATTAAACAAATTCCAGAAGGATTAACACACAAAAAAATTTGCTCCAGTTAAGCGAACTTTTCATTACAAAAAACAAAATTCTCGGAATGAAACTAAAACAGTAAAAGTTGTAAAAAACGATACCTGAAAACCAACTCGCACAAGAACCACGCCGTTGATTAATTCCAAACCATTCTCTTCAGAAAAAAGAAAGAAAAGACAAAAAAACTGACAAAATGGCAGTAGCGAAAAACAAAACGCGCACAAAAATTTCGATTCAGAGGAAAGACGGGCGAAGCGAAAAACGACCTAACCGTCTATCCATCTTATACTGAAGTAAAAATTATAATATTATACATCTCCGGTATTGCTTTCTCTGGTCGCCGTCAACTCGAAATGATTATAGTTAAATCGAAGTGAGAAAATCCGAGGTGGACGGCTAGTAACTGAACTCAAGGTACGAAGAAGTGAAATTTCAGGCATTTGGAGTATAAACCGTGAACCTAGGTTTAGAAGCGGAAGGGGTTAAGTCGATATCTCGTCGAAATTTTACTTTCTTTCTTTCTTTTTTGTTTAAATAATTTTATTGTTCTTGCGAACGCTTCCTTAAAACTTTGCCAAAGACGTGCCTTATAAAATATTTCGGAATTTATGACCAGATAAGTTATAAAAATTGGGAAGAGAGGGGGCTCATGCCTGAACGGGAATGACGTCCAAAGAAATACTTTTCGCTTAGGTCTAAAGTAATTATATGAACGCTTCGAGTTACAAAAAAATGGGTTTCAAAGACCTAGCTAATTAGATAATTAATACTTACGGAGAGCAGTATTTCAGGAATCCTTTTCAAGTGCATAATTACAGGAGGCTGAAGCTCGACAGAAATTGGAAGCTTGGAAAATGCACGTGAACAAATTGAGAGTCTAAAATTTTGTTGAAAATCTGAAAAAAAAGTTTCGGTGAACCCTTAAAAGTTTCTTCACGAAATCACCTAATTTAGATCATTATCACTGTAGTGGTACTTGTCCATTTCAAGAGGAACGGAAAATAGCCAAAGTGGGTGGATAACTCTTCTCTGAAACCTGCAGATAATAAATAGTTGTAGTTGTAGTTGAGGTGTAATCCCGTTTTCATCCTTTTTGGGGTATAACGGGATACGGGACGAGGATTTGAACTCGAGACTATAACTTCTTAGTCTGACACTTAACTACCTACACCACAGACCTTCCGCGAAACCTGCGTATAATGACTGTTCAAAGAAATATTATTTTTCAATACGAACGACAAAACCCGAGACTGTATTCAACAGATGCATTGACTCACCTTGATCAAGAGACAAAGCTGCAAGGTGACACTTCCAACTAGTGGCATTATGGTAAGGTTTCATGGTTGTTTATATTTTATTTACGTTCCCTCGAAACAAAATTATACATTCTTCAACACTACACTGAATTCATTTACTACAACTTAAAACGTTCCTTAGAAAATCGTGTAAAAAAATACTTGTCAGTTTTTTCCCCCAGAAAAAGACAGACTTGTTTTTAAATTAAACTAAAATGGCATCTTTTAAAGCCCCCGAACCTAGGATAAGATAGATAAGAGTAAATGCGGCTTACTTTAAGAGGATCCACCTGTAATAAAATAAATATTGCGGGAGGTTTGTAGTATAGTGGTTAAGTGCTAGACGAAGAAGTTATAGTTGTGAATTCAAATTCTCCTCCTCTATATTGTTGCACCTAAAAAAGGGTGAAAAACGGGGTTAAAACTCAACTATAACTGTACCTATTATTTATCTATAATAGATATCTGTAACCTCTATTACATAAATTCTCTATTATATTAGTCCTTCTCATTCCTCTCTATCTATCTATCTCTAGTACTAGATCTCTACAGATAGGTATAGTAGTAGATGTAATATGTGGCAAATTTGGTGGTAAGTTCCACAACTTTATAGGTTTAAGATGGTTGGATTACTTTACATGGTATCTTAGAAGTGTGCGTGTTATGTAGTATATATTAAGTATAGAAGGCGGTGTTAAAGCAATATCGCAACCAGTGCATAGCGACCTAATATAAAGCAAAATTATATGCAAAAAAATTTAAGATCTTTGGGCTGAAATGCTGTTTATACGGTTTCACAACGCAGACACATGCAACTGCTACTCTGAAACTTAAATAATTAAACGTTTTGTCCGTCTAAGAACATCTCCAGCAAACTGCCACGCACCTTTATACAGTTTAGGAGATAAATTTTCTTGTCGTAAACGACAAAATTGTATTATTTACATCATGGCAAATTTACAATATATATTGCCATTATTAAGCTATAACGCCATTTTGTCACCTACAGCAGGTAAATTTATGTCTCTAAAGAGTATAAAACCAATGCTTCTGAAGATGTTCACAGAGGTTACGTGAACGAAACGTTTAATTGTTCAGGTTTCAACAGTAAAAGTTACAGTGTTGTGTTGTGTTTTGTTTGTGTTGGTACTGATGTCCGCGTTTGTAAAAATGTACGAGGTATTCAACCTCAAAGTTTTAAAATTGTTTGCGTAATGACACTCAACCGCGAAAGTCTGGGGGAAAACTATTAAAAAATAAACCTAAAATAAAGTATATACAGTACTACAGCTTCGATTTCTATTTTCCAGCTCCTTTACTCATGTATACCAGGAATTTTGACGTTCTTCCAACTATCTGTTGTTGTTGCTTACATAAGTTTCTGTAAGACACTAAAATCTTTTTAAAAAATATGTAAAACTGTAAATGGTCTTTTGGGAATGTTCATTTTAAAACGATGTGAGAAAACCAAAAGTAGACCTACCCCTGTAACTATAACAAAAGGTTATGAGGAAAGGATGATAGTACAATGAAGGATCAAAGACATAGAATTTCCGCTACAAAACGGAAAAGATGAACAGGTATATCAGTTTCCGTGGTCCACCTATTCTTCTGACATACTCGATTTCGCTCCTAAACTCAAACACTATCCGGTACTCGAGACAAGCTAAACATTCACCTTCGTCAAAGCCTGCAGGTGGCGTACGGTCTGTCCCAACATCCAAAAACCCAAACTTCCTCTTCTCCTGCAAACATCCGCAGTGCTTTCCCTCGAACGTTCAACACTCTCCTCCCTTCCCATTCCCCTCCTCCTCCTCTTCCATCATCAGCGTCTCATCATCATCGTCTGCAATTCGTCGATTCTTCTACTTGGCCACATAGTGTTTTTCCTGTTTTCTAAAACCTTCTGAAAATAGCTCTGCAATTCCGAATTTCCCGGACTTCGACTTCGGGACAGCCCCAATTTGGATTCCAAATTAACGGGAAATTTGTCGTAGTCGAGAATCTGGCCGTCCTTCCTTCGGTTCTCATCTTCTCCGTAGACCTTGACCATCATTGGTGCCCCAACTGCAGCAGCAGCAGCAGACACCACACCCGTCGCCTTATTCGCTACTAAATTCTCAATCAGGTTTTCTGACGGATTTTCAATTTTTAATTTCTTGCATATCAAAAAGATTCTTTCTTGCCTAAGCTGATTCGCCGATTCTAAGATTTTTTCGTCAGTTTCCAACAAATCTGTTCTCAGTTTTGAGCTAAACACCTGGAAAGGGAAATGAAAAAAAGAAAATTTAGGTCGGACGTTTCTTTTATACAATATGTGTCACAGCCAGACCTTTGCTGATTTCGTAAAACGGATATTAAATCTCTGGAAAAAAAACCAAAAAAGAAAAAAAAGTGAGATTAAAAATCAGTTCTTAACTTTTGCATCGTATACAGAAGTTCACACAAACATCTGGTTACTTTTTTAGGATTCAGCGTTCGGATGGGAAACGATTCCAAAATCAATTAGGAAACAGGCTGGAGATTAAGCAGAAGACACAAAAAGCTTTAGTCATGGGAAAACCCGTTACAAAACCGATTGCGCTTAAAACTGAAATGGATTTTTAAAAAGAAAACAAAATTGGCGTTTTCGTTGTTGTTATTATATTAAATTCAGAATTGTAATTAAAACGTTTTTCCTGTTTTCGTAATTCCGGATTCAAGAGAATTTGTTGCTTTGTTTTGCGTTTCTTGTAACGTTTATTGAGAAACAGTGACGAAGTTGCGAAATTCGCCGTTAATTTTAGAAATAACGGATTATGGGTTTTTAGGTTTGTGCTCCAATCGATTATAAACTACCTTTCCAAATTTGTCCGGTTCAATTTTTATTTTTAATTTTTCTCAACCGGTATCCGGGTGGTTTGATCGTGATTCCGGTTTTATTGGTTATTTTATTTATACCTTATGTTTATTAGGTCTACTGGAAAGTTTTGTCCGGGTTTTTGGCTTCTAGTTGTAACGGGATGGGTGAAATGGCTCGAACTTCAGTCACAAAAAATTTCAAACCATCTCCTGCATACGGAAACTACTCTAACTTTGCCACAAATCTCACCCTTTCTACCATTTCGTTCCTGTTGAAATTCGTAAAAAATTTTGTTTTTTGTTTTTACGTGCTAGACGTGCCAACTGCTACCTGTCTTTAAGCGAGACATCCGGTTGTTGCTCTAGCTCTAAAGGGGCTAAATAACTAGGGAGCAGACTAGTGTCCAGGAGTTAAATAAACGGATGTAACTGGAGGTACAGTCTCTACGATGGGATAAGATATAGGAAGGGGAAAAAAATTTTTCCCTCACTACACTAAACTATACAGTAATATTTTCATAGTTTATATAATATATGGGGTGAGATATTACAATAACGTATTGATGGTAAATCAGTTGAGATATCGATCAACATCTAGGTAGAATGGTTTATTGCTATAACATCAGGATTTTGTGGGCACAACCAAAAGCAAGGATATTTTTAGACATGAAATAAGAGACCAAATGGAGAAGAGGATGAAGTGGCTATCTGGACTAGGGAAAACAGGTGGTAAGGGACATGAACGGCGAAAGGACAGGAACTCTTGGAAAAGGAGAGAACACAGTGTCTTGGGAGGAATGGCCTCGGAGAAGGGTTTCTACAAGAGGTACGAGGTCTAGCGCCAATTGCAGTACTCGCAAATACAGGTCTCCAAGTATAACCCAAGGTACAAACACCTCTTCACCCAAAAGCTGCCTAGGTACCTAGAGAATATACCTGGATTAATGGGGTGGGGATTAAGGAACGGCCAGACGGAGATGCCAGGGCACTGAGAGCAGGTCTGGGACTAACTTACAGCCAAAGTGGTTTAAAGATGAAAAACATAAAAACTACCTAGCCCACATGGTTTTACCTTCTCCGGTTTCCTCGAATTCTAAAACCGACCGTTCGGAAAATTCATAAAAGCCGCCGAAACAAAACAAAAAAAATTAGGCAAATCATTTGTTTGTTTTCCTCACTTTTCTTGGAAAAGCGTCTCCTAGAAAAGGGTTTTCTCTTCTCTGTCTAATTTTCCTCTCTTCCCCTCTCCCCGGTCCCCCCGGACTTCACATCAATCCCAAATACCTGCCTCTGCAATTTGGAAACAAGATCTCTTACTAATTCTCTTTGCTTCTTGGTTTTTCACCAAAGTTTTCGCTCTAGCAGAAAACTAAAAAAAATTTCCCACATTTGGGTTCACTTTAAAGAGGAAAGAGGGAAAGAAAAAGAAGAAAAGAAAAATGAGGAAGAAGAGAAGTAAAGAGAAATTGAGAAAATGAAAACTGTTTCATCTTCACCGATTAATCTCGAGTGCTTTCAAAAATTTATGAATCGAAAGCTTTTTCCTGCTTGGGTTCGGTGTCACGATGTTTCCACGGATGACATGAGATTTTATTTCTTTCACTCTCTCTCTTTCACCATCACTCCTGCTGTTTCTTTTCTACAGCTTCTTTCAAAAAAAAAAGTTGAAGCCAAACATTTTCAAAACTGCGCCTTTTAAAGCTTCTGGCTTCGTCCCAACCTCTCACTCTGTGAAACTTATTAATGAAACCTGAGCTTGAACTTGACTTTGGTTCCTTTGTTATGTTTGCTAAGAAAAACTTTTTTCTGTTTAATTAAGACGTCTAATTGCTGAGAGAAAAATGGTTGCTAGAAAATAATTAAAAAAGACCTGTTTCAAGATGTTTTCTACAATTTTAATTAATCGTAAAATTATACTACTTCCTTTCCGAATCAGTTGCTACATTTGAGTATTTTTCTATTGATTATTGGTATTCGTGATTAGTATAAATTCGTTTAATATTTTTTCATAGATTTCAGGTTGATATGATATCAATCATTACAATTCCTCGATTCGTTAATCATTGGTTTTTGGAAAAGAAGAAGATGATAATAAATACCACTGTAAGTTGTAAACTTGAAAATCTATAGTTTTGTAACTAACAAAATTTTTATTATTTTTTTTTGCACCGTTTGTTAGTTAGTTTGTAGTTTGTATTTAGTTATTAGTGGGGTAGTAGTATTAGCTAGCTACTACTTCTGTGTATTGGATACGGACGATATCTATTTGTATATGTACTTCCGTTGCCAACGATTATGTTTTTTGTTGGCGTTCATAGTGTAATGGTCCGGGCAATCAGTGCCCGAAGTGCCCTTTGTTTTGATAAATATAGGTAAGGGTTTTGAGCCCCTTGTTTGGGTTATCCTAAACAGTTCATAGGTGTTGAGTCCGTCATAAGGCTACCATAAATAAGGGTTGTTTATAATGCTGAATAAAGGATAACTCGGTAATGAAGGATATAATAAGCCTTAATCAGCAAAAGATACATGTGACCCTCAATAAGTCCTTTGGTTTTAAATTTGGAAGAAAGAGATAAGTCCGTTTATGTTCCTGTTCTAACGTATGGTCATGAGGTGTGGGTGATGACCGAAAGGATCAGATTCCGGGTACAAGCGGCCTAAATGAGGTATCTCCGAGCGGTGGCTGGTGTGTCGAGGCTGGATAAGTGTCGCAACACAGCCATTCGCGAGGGGCTTCAGGTCGAGCCGTTTCTTCTCTGGATCGAGAGATCCATCCCCCAATAGTTTGGGCACGTGCAGAGGCTTCCTCCCAGAGTTCTGTTGAAGTGCCCGGGAGGAAAGCGGCCCCGTGGCCGTCTGCGGCAGGGGTGGCTCAGAGGGGTGAAGGCCTTGGCCGAATCCCGTCTGCTAACCCCGGGTTCTCTGACCTCGATAGCGTAGGACTGTTCCAGTTGGAAGTCCTTAATTGCTTCTCTCACCCCGCGACCCTAACGGGTGAGCGGCTCCATGAAAAGTTAGTAAGTAGTACGTAAGAGATAAGATCTGGTATCAAGGATGAGAAGATAAGTAACAATCATGCCTTGATCCAAGATAGAAAGAAGCTAGGGAACCAGTTTTAGAGTAGACTCGGTAGAAAGAGGTCGGAATCGAGAACTAGAGTTAGCTCGGGAAACCAGCTGAGCATAGGCCAGCTGAAGAGAGTAAGTCCGACAGTAGACTCGGAAGAGAAAGGTCCGAATCAAGAGCTAGAGTAAGGAAAACCAGCTGAGAAAAGGCTGAAGAGGGCAAAAACTGCGAATAAAAGAATTAAGGGCATCTATAGAGCTGGCAAAGGGAAGAAAGTGAAATAAATAAAAATAGAATTAAAAGTTGACAAGAAAAGAAGTAAAATCTACGTTATTTGCCTATCCCGACCATCCACCAGTTCATCTTCATCACTAGAATAGGGCAAAATATTGTATATAAATAAATAAACATAATTCGAAAAACGAATATCGAAGACGTTACAATCACAAACCCTACTACGTCAGTCACAAACATAGCTGTAGTAATCCGAAAGAGAAGAATCGCCTTCTACGAACACCTAAGGAGAATGGACTTAGGAAGGTCTTCAGTTCTTCAAACACTTTCTCAACAGGAAAACCAAGCCGGCATGGCTCGTGGAAACTGGAAAAAGATCTGAACTGTAAAGTGTTCGACCTCAATCAAGAACAAAAAAACTAAAAGAAATGGTGAAGTCCTACGAACGGACCTTGACCATCATATACTTCCTTTCAGCGCTTACTAAATTTTAATTTAAAGAAAAATTTGTGCATGATACCATGTTAAAATCTTTGACTTCACAAAAGTCCAGAGGTTCAAATATTAAACCATTTTGTCTTCCTGATTTTTTGAGAACAGTAACTTTTCAATGGAGCAATCAGGCGGTAGAATTAACATCCATAGCACTCTGTAGTTATTCGGTTATGATATGTGATGGAAAAGAACCGAATACTTCGTTTTACCTGGGAGATACATTAGATTCAGTAATTTGAGACCAAATTTTTTGGGTTCTTAATACTTGGTGACAAATTCAGAGCTGTTTAGGCGGTTCACAGCGACTGAGAAACTTAGCGATATATACCATGTATCCAAAAGTCCCCATTTACACAAAATAAAATTTTTTAGGATTTTCAATTGCACAATTTCTCACTCAAATTCCTCACAAAGATACAATTTGGAACGAAACGGATTAATGACACAACAGAATACTAACCGAGACTAAAAATTAATGTAATGAAGCGACCAAACCTTCATTCAGGAAACCGAATTGAATATTCGAAAAACGCGTCAGAGGCGTCACACAGTAACACACATTGAAAATTACCGAAAGAGACTTTTAAATCGAGTGCTGAGGAACTCCTTCAGCAGTCAGTGCTCCTTGGTACGTTAGCAATAAAAACCTGTACCGGAATTCGGGGATGTAAATGGTGCAGAAATTGTTCTATGCCCTGGCTGGTGGTCGCCTGAAGCGTCTGGTTTCTCACCAAAACGGTGACCTAAGGAATCTGGCTCCATCTTTTGAAGTATGAGGACTAAAACGAAGAAAATTGATCAATCTGTGATGTGTCTGAGGATTAGAACAGCAAAAGCAGTACTAATTCTTCTTAACCCATTAACGCCCAGGTGTAGAAATCGTAGAAATTTTTTGAAATCCTTTTGGGGTCTGGTATAAAAAAAATCAAAAATGATATTTCTGTAAATATTTCCCAAAATTTTTGAACCGTTTTCCGGGAAATTGCTGTCCTCATTTGAGGACACAGAGATCTAATGTATGCAACTCAACGTAATAGTAAATACTAGAAGTAATAGAAAATTCGGGGTTTTAAAATAACTTTTTCCATTTTTAATTTAAGTTATTTATTTATACGTATAAGAACCTTCATATATAGCCACTTTATACATCATTTGCCATGAAAAGGAACAAGGCAAGACAAGCAGCGTTGCCTGTTTGCAATACGGCTTGGCTTACACCTGTAGTTTTGCAATTGGCATCGCCATTGTTTTGCTCTTTTACACATAATATGATCATTGACATCCTTTTTTAATCTAATACTCGGTTTTGAGTAGCGCATTTTGTTTTGGGCGAAAGGGTCGCGGTCAGAATTCAAATAGTCAATAGCCAATCACCTAGGGTATTCTACCAAGCACATTGAATAAGGTCCGTGAGCCTGTCAGTATCAGTGCAATTGCCAACTATTTACCACTGTCATTTGGACAACTCTTAAAAAAGAGCTTGGTACCATTTTTCCTCCTGAATGACTACTAAGTATCTACTCACCAGCCAGCCATGCTGGTTCACAACACCCATATTGGTGTTATAGGAGTTCACAAATTTTGTTTGAGATACAGCAATTTTCTTCCTTTCTTTCCTGCTGTATCTCATTGCTTTACCAATAGGTTCTTAGCTGCCATAATTGGCAAAAGAAACGAATTTACCCCCTTTCCATCAAAGTCTCATCATTTGCATCAAAATCGAAAGTCGAATGAACCTCTGGTCTCTTTTTTTTTAAAGCTGTAGAAGTCTTCAGTGGACACTTTGCCCTTCGATTTTCTTGTAACGTGCCTGATTTTCTTGTAAAGCCCAAGTTTCTGAGATAGATAAGAAGATTTTCTGACGTAAAAAAATCATACTATTTATAAAAAACAAACTATCATCCATCAAGAACATTTCACCACTGAGGAATACTCAGATTGCCCACCCGCCCATCCAAACTGAGAATTTGATGTCACATCATGTATTTTCTACAATATAGAAAGAAATGACTGAAATAATTGGCCTTTTTTTACCCAATTTTTATGAAAATTTTGACAAAACATTGTTGTTTTCCCCATTACGTATGAATTGCATACATTACATCCCCGTGTCTTCAAATGAGGACACCAAAATTTGGTTGTGGCTCATTTTGTTTCGGTTGAAATTTCAATGATAATTGTTTTACGGCTTTGTTTTACAACATCTTGAGTGTCTGCTAATTTTTTTCGGTAGCGGTAACTCCAACAGGATGTGAGAAAAAAAATATTTTCTGGACTGATGCATTGTAGTGAAAATCTTGCTGCTCTATCAGGAACTATTCTGCCACTCCTGATTATGAGAAAAATGAAAAAATTGTTCCTACTTATAAAGAAAAGATGGCTCCTGATGTTTTAAAAGAAAATTCCACCAAAAAAAGAACCTGAGGGGCTTTAAAAAAATCCTAAAGTTAGTGTCCTCGTTTGAGGACACGGGGCGTTAATGGGTTAATTCAGTCATTTACATTATATTTTATTATATTATATATATTGAAAATTGTAAGAAACTTAAAATGACAGTAGGAATGACAAAATTACAAAACAAAACCGAACTATTCATGAATTTCATTTATTGATCATTATTGTTACATGCGCTCAACATTACTTTTTTTGGTAGGCGTGTTAATTTGGAATTAATAAAACGAATATTTATGAAATTGGTTGAAAATTACATTTGTTATTGACGCGTACAGCATGCAGCGGAAAAATCGACATATTGTTTTTTTCTTCTTTTTTTCCTTTTTTCTTTCTCTTGCGCGGCCTCCACGAAAACCAAGTTACGCGGCCACCACAGGACCCCCTCGCCAGTGACAACGAGATGATCACAAGTTGAATCGTACGGTCCTTTTCCTGAAATTTTAGGCTGGAGGTTCTGCCTGTGGCTGGGGCGGTGGAGGTTGCGGAGGTGCTAACGGTTGTAGAGAGTCATGCGTTGGAAGAAGGAAAAACGCTGGTTTGAGGCGGTCTACTGACACAGTCTGCGTTCCATGTGGAGTCTCGATTTGAAAAGTCTTTTCTCCGCGCTTCAGCACTCTAAACGGTCCTTGATAGACTGGCTCTAGAGGTTTCCGATGAGCTTCTTTCCGAAGGAACACGTGCGAGGTGTGATGCAGTTCCGAATGAACAAAGGGTGCTTTCGGAGAATGCGCTGAAGCAGGTGCAGGTTGCAACTGTCTGATGTTATGACGGAGCACCTGAAGAAAAGTCGACTGATCAGAGGTATCCCCGGAAGCAGGATGGAAGAATGCAGCCGGCAGGCGGAGTGGAGCGCCAAAGACTAGATCCGCTGGCGACGCTGAGTGTTCCCTTGATAAAGTCGCGCAGAGTCCCATGAGAACGGTCGGGGGGTTTGACAGCCAGTCGTCAGTCAGTTGACATTTCAAAGCTGACTTCAGTCAGCGGTGCCATCGTTCTACCATTCCGTTCGCTGCCGGATGATAAGATGTTGTCCGAATGTGATGGATACCAAAAAGCTGGCACAGTTCGGAGAAGAGTGAAGACTCGAGCTGACGTCCGCGGTCAGATGTAATACGCATGGGAGTGCCATAACGGGTGCGACCCATTGGGAAAAGATGACAGAGGCCACAGTTTCGGCAGAGATGTCCTTCAGCGGTACTGCTTCTGGCCAGCGAGAAAAGCGGTCGATTATGGTGAGCAAATAACGATGACCTTGGCACGAAGGAAGAGGGCCAACAAGATCAATGTGTATATACTCAAAGCGAGCAGAGACTGGCGGGAACTGTTGAAGAGGTGCAAAAGAGTGTCGCTGCACCTTGGATTTCTGGCAAGCGAGACACGTACGGGCCCAAAGTCTGCAGTCACGGTTGTATTTTATTGTCTTTGACCTGATGGAGAGCCGCTCCAACGGCTGTGTCATTAGCGTCAGTCATTAACACTACCGGTGGATCTGGTATTGGGTGGTGTAAAAGTGTCGCAGAGGCGAGTGAGACTTTTGTTGCGTCAAAAGCTTCCTCTGCACTAAGTGTCCAATTGATTTTACGTTTGTAACGGCGTTTGGAATTGCCTATGAGTGCTGTGAGGGGTGACTGTTTGGTCGCTAGGCCTGGTATGAAACGACGGAAGAAGTTGATGAAACCCAAAAAACGTTGAAGGTCCTGTACTGTCTCAGGTTTCGAAAAGTCTTTAATAGCCGTGATACGATCTGGCAGTGGTTTAAGTCCGTCTGAAGAAGTCCGAGGAATGAAACGATGGATTCCCCGAATTTAGACTTGCCTAGATTGACCGTTAAATTGTGTTGGCTGAGTCGTTCGAAAACCTGTCGTAAGTGTACGTTGTGACTGTCCACGTTGTCGGAGGCAATAAGGATGTCGTCAATGTAAACGAAAACGAATGGAAGGTCGCTGAATATGGAGTAATTGAAACGTTGGAATGTTTGCGCTGCGTTGCGAAGACCGAAAGGCATGCGGAGAAATTCAAAAAGCCCAAAATGTGTGATGACGGCTGTTTTGGGCACGTCTTAGGGCGCCATAGGAGTGTTGTAATACGCCTTGACCAGATCTAGTTTGGAGAAGATGGTTTTCCCAGCAAGATGGCTATGGAAGTCCTGAATGTGAGGAAGTGGATATCTATCGGGTACCGTGAGGGCGTTGAGAGCGCGATGGTCTCCACATGGTCTCCATGATCCGTCCTTCTTAGGCACCATATGTAAAGGACTGGACCAATTACTGTTTGATGGACGACAAATCCCTTGCTGCATCATGTGCTGGAACTCGAGTTTCGCTGCTGCAAGTTTGTCTGGTGGAAGACGACGGGCGCGAGCCGTGATCGGAGGTCCTTTTGTCTCGATGACATGCTGCACATTACGTCCAGGAGTAGTTAATGTCGGCGAAGGAATTAACTCTTTGGCATAGTATTTGAGAATTTCTCCAAGCTTATGATTGGGTTGGAGAACAGACACTGTAGGAGCCGTAGAATGAGGTTTGGGCGGAGTCCCCTTGCAGAAAAGAGAGGTTGAGCCATCCAAAAGCCTGTTGTGAGGGACGTCGACAATAAGATCAAAATGGTGAAGGCGATCTGAACCGATGATGTTCATGTTGACGTCAGCTATGACGAAGCTCCATGTGAATGGTCGTCTTAAACCTAAGTCTAACTCTAAAAGCCTTTCCCCGAAGGAACGGATCTTGGTGCCATTCGCCGCATATAAATTGTGCTCGCTTGTACTATTCTTCTCCTGAGATCGAGGGGGGATTATAGAAATTTCGGCCCCCTATCGACCAGGAATCGGCAACCTGATATCCGGTCGGTAACGAAAAGGCGGCGTGGGCAAGAGTGATCGGCACCCGCCGCGTCTAGCGTCGACCTGTAGTGTTTTCCGGTTGTTCAGCGAAATCGCAAAGGTTCGGCGCACTTTTGCGCTGAAGAGCCGAACATAATATGAAACCAGCACCAGGTGGAGCGGTGTTGAGCTGCGGGAGCGGGATCGACGGCGAGAGAAGTGCCGACGACGAGGCGACTGACGTCGGCACAGTGCTTGGAGGTGCTGCACTTGTACCGTCAGATCGCGAATCTGCTGTTCGAGGTTCGTCGTCGACTGAGATGAGACGGGGCAGATCGGTTGCGGTGAGAGCTCTAAGATCTTGTCAGCCATTACAGCGAGAGAATCCAGCTCGTCGCTGCTGGCTGCTAGAACACCGCGGGCCGAAGATGGTAGTCGCTGTAAGAATAAAGTTTTTAGAAATTGATCAGAGATATTGTTACCCGCTACTGATCTCATCTCACGAAGCAGGGTTGAGGGTTTCCTGTCTCCTAGCTCCAACTCCTCTAGAAACTTCCTTGTCTCATGAGTTTCGGACTCTTCGAACTCCCGTAACAGACGAGTTTTCAGGTCGGAGTACGGGGTGATGCTCATCGGTTGCATTAGAAGATCGCTGAGAGCATAGGCGATGTCTGCGTCCAGCGCTGCTACTACATGGTGATACTTTGTTTCCTCCGCAGTGATACCGGCCGTTGCGAATGGCGAGTCGACCTGGCCCAGCCAAATTTTGATGTTCTTTCGCCACAAGGGCGGAATTTTGATAGAAACACGGTCGATATTGATTCTGGACTCACCGTCGGCGGTCACCAATTTGGTAGGGCCGTTTTTGTTCTCAAATTCGTAGTACATCTCGTCGTTTATTTGGAGCTGGTGTATTTGGTTAATGCTTTGGTTCCTTCACTTACGGCGTGTTTTGCCAATTCTCCTGGTAAGAGAAGACGAACAGCAGTTTGAATTTCCCGACTCGTGATGGTAGATCTTTTGTTGTAGTGAGATAATCTTGAAGCTTCTGCTGCGATACGTTCGAAGATGTCGTTTACGAAACTGTTCATTATACTCATTGCCTTGCTGGAAATTCCAGTGTCCGGGTGAACTTGCTTTAATATAATACTTTGTAGATGTAGATGGCATAACTTTCCTTCCTCCTCCTTTTCTTTTTCTTATCATAAAGCAAGTTACGCGGCCACCACACTTTAATACAGATTTTGAGTCTTGAACAATTGCTCTGAACCGCACCGAGCAACTCCCACATGTCCTGGCCGATTACTCCAATCCTGTACCGGAGTAGACTACCAACCGTCTTACTCGGACCGAAGACGTATCAAGACTGAGTTCCCGAGAACTCAACAAACCAACAAAACACCAAAAATCTTTAAAAATAGAATAATTCGCAGATCCCAGACACCCGCCTAGTCACTCGACCGGCTCGCCGCCCAGACGGCGCCAAGGGATGCAGGCTCTCCTACGAATCACTATTGCCGTTCGACTTGCACGAACATGAATACATAAACTGAATAAAGGAGTCGTTCAGTTCCTTGTATAATACATAAATTTAAAAAATTACCTAAATAACTGTCGGTAAATGAATAAATGTCATGACGTAACACACTCTGTTCAAGAAAGGTCTTCATCAAGCCATAACTAGAGCTGCAGTCAGATCAACGTGTCAGAAATAAAATAATTAGATTTTACAGTGAAACATTAGAACAACAAAGTTCCATTTACTGTAACGCGGTTACAGGAAACGAAAAATTGGCCAAAGCATTAGCAAAACAAAAACAATTAACTTGTTAAAAAGTTTCGCAATTGTGTTGGCCCATCACACCAACAAAAATGTTCGTCGGTAGTTAACTTTATACTATAAATAATGTCAGATGCGTGTCATTTTGAAACTGCCATTTACACAGTTAATTTATTTTTCAGGTTCGACCCTTTTGTGCTTGACACAAGCTCTTCCGGAACCATGTTTAATTATCTTGACGGAAGGTAATAATTAAATCGTGAATACATTTTTTGCTGGAACTAAAATTTAATGGTTCCTTTAGGAATAAAAAAAAAAGCTGGGTTCATTAGCCAACGTAAAATGCTTCTTGTTTTTGCCAAAAATATGATAATTATTTTGTAATTAGTATGTAGGCAAAAAATTTTCCGCGAGAAGGAAGAAGCACAGATGCGAAAAACGTGCAAAGCTATAAGGTTTTCATTTTATATACTGAACAAACTCGTGAAATATCTCCCTTATTATAAATACTTACAAATTTTGGTTTCATGATATCTTCATGGGAGTTCATTTATACAAATTGGCTCCTTCGAAGTCCAAAATAAATTTTTTTGATTGAAAAAATCAACTTGGAGCATGTTGTTTCTGGCTATTTTTAAACCTTCGACCATTCTGAAACCCATCTGGACCTATGGGATCCAATTATGGGACTACTAAGCTGGCTCCAACTTGGAAATCCTAAAACATTTCTGGTCTAAAACCCTACGAATCATAGTAAATGCTCCATGGTTCATTCCTAGCTACATCATCCCTAAGGATCCAGCGGATCCCACCATAAAGGAGGAAGTCTGCAGATTTGCTCTCAAGTACTCGTCCAAGTACTCTCAAGTACATCCCAATCCTTCTGGATCATTCCTTCTTGACGAACCTCACAACCACCGACGCCTCAAGAGACATAAACCATTTCACTCCATAACACGCTTCTCTTAGCATCACCCCTAAACTTCCTCCCACTTTTCCTTTTCTTCTTCTTTTCACTTTTCTGTCTTCTTACTATTACTTTCTACTCACTTTATTAATGTTACTACTAATTTCGCCTTCTCTCTACCCTGTTTCTATATTCTATCCCTTCCTATCATTATCTTTATGCCCCTTCTATTCTCTCTACTATTCTATTTCCTCTAGCTTATCCCATCCTTTAGACTGTACTTCCAGCCACATCCGTTTTTCCCACTCCTGGGGCTAAACGACACTGATCTGTTTCTTGTTTATTTAGCCCTTTATAGCCAGACCAACTACCTGATGTTTAGTTACTATGTCTAAACCCTTGGTACTCAAGCTTTTTCCTTCCCGGGTCAAACTTCCATTGTCACCATTGCGACGCTGTTTCACGACTTACAAAAGCAAAAAAAAGCTTTTATAAATCTGACTTTTGACGCGAACAGGCATCATCTACATATACATCTGTCAGTCTGTTTTTGTATGTATTTTCTGTATATTGCCTCACAAAGATATGCTGAGGCAAATAATGTTAGCAGTTTTTGGCCTGAACATTTTCGTACTGGTCAGGCACTATGTTTCAGAATTCAGTAACAGTGAGTAATCGGCCTTTCACAAATTTTCGCTCAATCGGTTTCTATTGGGCTACTGGGGCACTCAGTAGAGCCTTATGGGCAGCAGCCTAGAGTACCAAGGGTCTAGAGCTTTAGACAAAGTACTTAGGTCTACCGGAGAGTTCTTGTTTAAAAACGCGCCTTCAAAATTTAGACATCCTAACATAACAACTCACCTGTTCTATCCATTCGTATAGGGAATCCGTTCTCTGAAGAAATTTCTTGTACATTTCGGTGGCATGCAGATATCTGTCTTCGATCAGGATATCAGTGAAGACGTAATCGAGCGTCTAAAAGAAGGCAGAAATCAGAAATTAGGTTTTTCCTTCATAAAGCAGTCATGCAATTTGGTCAATCACTTACGCTCTCATTCTGTACCTGAGTAATCGATCTCAATTCACGATATGTGCAAAACGGAAACTGAACATCTTGTAAAAGCTCTTCTGAAATTTGAATAAGAAGAACAGACTCTTGCAAACAGTTTCTGGTTTCGGTAGCCAAGGGGATTTTCTTTTCCAATGATCTATAAGTAAAAAATTTTTCTCAGAATTTTTCTTTTCCAATTTTCTTTTACGTTTTTTTTCCCGAATCCGTGACAGAAACCATGTTAACTCACTCGTTTTTTAATGATTTCCAAGAAGAAACTCCTTTTTGTAAAAGTTTTGCTGCTTTTTTCACGTCGTTGGAACACGTTTCCCACTGAAGTACTCCAACGGATAGAATATCTCTATAATGTCTCCTCGTGTCTACCTCTTTTTCCAGAAGTCTTTCTGTCTCGCTGCCGTAGTTTTCTCCAAAAATTTGACCTTGAAAAATATTTTATAAGAAAAAATTTACTTTCTAGTGAGTTGAGATTTTTGCAGTTGTTACCACCAATGTTAGTAATGTTAAACTTTTGACTATTCAGACAATCAATCAATCGAGAATGGCTTAACGGTCTATCGAAAAAATCATTTTGTTCACAATAGTTTTTACTGCCGGGTTCAGTTTCACTTCTACTTCTGCTGTTGCTGAATTTGGTTCGATAATCTAAGGTCTTTTCTAACATTATACTGATAACGTTTGGTCTGTTTGAAGATGCTGTTTATCCAAATGTAGTAAACTCACTCCATGGCTCTAACCTTGAGTATATTTCGCTATCAGGCCGCTCAAATAAAATTTTTGGTTGGATGAAAGAGCTTTCTAATACCTTGCCTACACATTTCGTGCATGCCGTGGCGGACTAAAGCTAAAGCGACTAGGCTAAAATTGTAATTTCGGGTCTATTTTTCAGTCGTAACATATTTAAAAAAGTAAAAATCTAATTTTAGGGCCCCAAAAATTACGGACCCTAGGTTACCTAGGCCTTAAACCGCCCATGCCAATGGAGAGAATGGTGAAACGTTTGTGGGTAACCAACAATTTGAATTAAGCGCGGTGACAGCCAAAAGCTTTACATAGATAACACAACGAACTTTTTAACAAACAGTCACCTAATAATTCGTCCTGTTGCTGGTAAGCACTTTGAAGTTGGCTGATCCTCTCCGATGACTTTTTGATTTGATCTTCGATCTTGTCCGAGATCTCTTGTAAGATGTTGATAGCGTTTTGATTTAAAGCTCTCCTGTTGATACTGGCCACAAATTCTTCGTGTTCAGGCGCGACTTCCGGATTTTTCATCAGTCCCAAATCGGAGAAAAGGTCAGCGATCGAACATTCTTCCGAAAGAAGTTCGCTTCATTTCCAAAAAAGTAAGGTTAAAAAAAGTTAAAACCCAATTTCTTTCGAGGAAAATTTAAGAGAATCAAAAATCTTACTTTTGATTTTTCTTATCGATGGCCACTTGCAAATGAGCTTTTATTTGCTGCTGTCGGGTCATGGCTTGACCAAAAGCTGATGACGGACTTTTTTCCTCTTCCTCCAGAATTATTTTGTCCAACCGAACAAAGGCTGTTAATAGATCCTGGGGATTATTGCTGGACAGTAGATTTTTCAAAGATGGATCCTGGAAGAAAAATGGAACCAGTCTTTTGCTATTGCTATATCTAAGCAAATATCTTTCAGTCACTGAGTTCGAGAAAACTCACTTAACCGGAGACTATACAGGGTGTGCAAATCGTTGGCGACAATGTGTGTCACACGCTCAAGTATTAACAATTAGTGTCGGGGAGGCAATCATAGGTCCCGATCGATTAGACCTATGATTGCCTCCATTTGACATTTCCTAACATAGTCTCGTGTTCAATGAGTTTTCCTCACCGCGTTTTCTGATGTTTCAAACTACAAGTTAGTATCAAACCTATTTAACACCCAAAATCATTTTTTCCCGATAATTAAGCAAAACAACGTAAATGAGCTGAAATCATATATTAGGTGGACCGAAAAATAATATCGGTAAAAGTAATAAATCATACGAATATATAATATTACTGGTGATCATTCATAATCAAGAATATTTATCACATTTACCGGTCTGTTTATGAAATCACCAACTCGTGATGGGGACTTTAAGGGGATGACAACGTAATACTCATGGCCATGGGTCTTTCAACAGATCTGATCGTTTCTGGAATGAAGAGAGAAAAACCCATGAGACCCATGATGTATGGTTCTTGTCCTTTTATTTATAAGAGTTAAATAATATTATATTATATAACTATTATAAATAGCATAAAAAAGTGATTTACAACGAAAAAACTGCCGCTCCCACGAGTAATACACCATTTTCGGTCGTCAAAAATTAATTGATAAGTAATTATCATCCAATTTACCATGAAATTATTTTGGTTCGTCTGAAACTCTAAATCAACTCCGTCCTTGTCTTCTTCATTTGAATGACTTGTTGAGCATCCCATCAGTGTCACATTGTCATCTATTAATTATTCCAGCAGATGAGTTATCTACTTTCACTTTCTTTCAACGCATTTCTCTATCAATTTTACGCACGATTCCGAACACTCCAAATCCATTATCTATTCCCTAGGCTTATTTAGCCGTACACCCGACACACTCACACACACTTCGACAAACGAAAGGAAAAGCTTTACGTGTGGTACGTGTGAGAACGCGTGGCGAAGAATTTCCGATTCGTGACTCAAAAGTTTATTTCCCCGACACAACTCCGAAATAGGTCAAAGTTGGGAAAATTTTTGAGAGTTTGAGTTTCGATTCGAAAAACCTTTTAAACCGGTTTTAAGAAAAGTTTTTTTTTTAATTCTTTCACAATAATGCTGTTGGTATGACTGTTGTGTGTTGTTCCCGACCACATATAACATTAACCCTGAAAATCAATTTTTCTTTTTTTTTTAATTTAATGATGGCAACTATTTCCCCCCTTTTCAAACTGTAATTTTGTTGTTTATTTAATGTGTTGTTATTTTTTCAGGGTCGGATTGTTATTCCTTCTTGCCCTTTCCTCTCCCTTTTTTCACACCCGGAAAAAAGGTCAGAGATTTTAAGTAAATTTTTTATTCGTAATTTAGCTATAGGCCTACACCTTTCAAAAAGCTTGAAAACACACACACTCTCTCTCTCTCTCTTTATTTTTTCCTGACTGCTTTGGGTCAATCCTGCAAGCCTTTCAGAAAAACTATTTCGATTCTTATTTTTCTTCTAGTGTTATTCGATTTACCAAGGTAAGCAGTCAGTTGTGCATGCGTTCACTTCTCGTCCGATATTCAAGTAAATTTATATGAAAATTATAATCATTCAAACACATGAAATGTATATACAAGATAAGAAGTCAGAAACCCGTATATCGGCAGCAAGTACCTAGACGTAAGAGAGTCCAGGTTTAAAGAGATCGACATGTTGAAATACCTCGGTGGTTACTAAAACAACGTAAATGATTTTCATAATGAAACCGACACGAGATTGGCCACCAACCTGTGCTTTTACAATATAAACCATTCAATCTTGCCGAAAAATTTGTCAGTTAGACAAAATAGACGTATACGTGACCAAAGACCGGTCCTCACATACGCAGTACAATCAGGAACAACAAAAAGAGACCTCAAAAGGCTACAGACTTAGAAAAAACGAATAACATCTGATTAGTCAAAAAAAAGATCAGATGAAGAAATAAATCAGCTATTCAGGTGCTCTAACGTAGTAAGCTTCATCGGGAGCAGAGCCGTGGAATGGATTGGCCACATTTTAAAGGTCAAGAACAGCTTCGCACCGAGAATAAGATATTTGGATAATGTCAGGAAAGACCTCTAGATAGTCGAACAAAAGTCAACAATAAAAGAAGCAGAAGTGGAGCCGAACACGGTGGTAAAAAACTATTATGGACAAGAGGAGGATCCTAAACGGAACTTTAAGCCACCCTTGGTTGATTGATTGATTAATTGAGAGACAATGTTAGTGGAGGAACTCTCGGTTCGACTCCAAGAATATATTCAAGAAATTAATTATTCTTGAAAGTGTTCATGAAATGAATTCTCTTACAAAATATACAGTATTTATGGATTGGTTTTGCCACGCCAAACTTCTTTCCACTGAGGATATGTACACTTTCTTCGTTGGAGAGAAGTAGAGCCTAGATAAGAAAAGCTCTCTCTTATGGCACGAAAAATTTGACTTAAACAGCGTAACAAGAACCAACCCAACTAATCTAATCACCGGTAACTAACCCAAATCCTTAACACAACTAATATACTAATTTTTTCTTGAGTCACCCTTGACTGGTTGATTGATTGAATATTTATTAAAATACAAAGAAACATCAAATATGTTCGAGCACCTCTCATTCTGCCAACCAATTCCAAAAACCAATTTAAATCTCAATTTTCGAGAAAAAATTGTATAAATAATCCCATTAAATCAGTTCTTTCCGTCTAAAGTCAAATAAAACGACCTTCCTTCAAATTAATTTCACTTATTACCAGTAAAAAAACTGTCAAGTCTTGCAAAAAAACGTCCTTAGGAGGAGGAAACCAATTATTTAATTAGGTCATCAAAATGAGAATTTTCTGGAAAAAGCTCTCAAACATCTTTTCATTAACAGTTTCAAAGAGAAGAAAAAAAGACGCGACGCGTCGGTGTCTGGTTTTTAAAGATAACAATAATTTTTCCAAACTTGTAAATCGACATATTGCTTAGAAGCATGGGAGACTTGAAGGGGAAGAGAAGGGCCAAAATTATGTTACCATGGAAAATTATTTGAATAACACCAAAACATAATCGATACTTCCCTTGAATTTTGTAAAAAAAATGTCATATCCTTTTATCTTTTTAAATCACACCAATTAACTGTATCGATTTCATACAGATAATGGTACTAACAGTAAAATTTTCTCACCTTATCGTTTAAGTCTTTTATCATTTTGAAAACAGAAGGAATGGAAAATGACTCATTGTTCATAGACAGTTTTATCGTTCCAAGTCGTCATGAACTCAACTCATTTTTCCACCGTCGCTTTCTTTATGTTTAAAAACAAAATAAAAAATTTCAACGAGTTCATTAATTTTAGAAAGCAAACAAATAATTCTCAAATAAATAAATAAACATTGTCATTTGAATGTTTTTTGTGCGTGTGAAATTAGGCCACCCACCAAACTAGCAAACATCGTGGCTTGCCTAAACAAACTTGCGCTCTATACTACAAATCAGTCTTGCCTTTTGCGTTATTTCTGAGTATTTTTAGATCCAGTAGCCAAATTTAAAGTCTATCTCTTTTATCTTTATTATTCCCGAATTTTGGCTTCATAATATCCTCATAACCGTTGATTTATACAAATTGGCTCTCAGTCTCACAAAAATTTTTTAAATCAACATAGACACATCCACTACGGGTACTTCATGTACTATGATTGGATTATGGGTACTGATTGAACCCAGAACCAAGCTATGATGGTTTTATTTATACAAATTCCTGTATATATTTATATACTAGATTTATGTTTTTGAACCGGCCGGCTCGGTGAATTTCGGGTTGCCGCTTTCCTCTCCGCCTAGGGCTTCATCCTATCACTGTGGATCTTCTTCCTTCCATCCGTTCACCTTGTTCCCGTCTTTTGCTTCGGCTTCTCTTCTAAACTCTGCTGCTCTCCCATCGCGACAGATCCTCTAAGATAGGGGTCTTCAACGTTTTATACATTAAGGGCCAAAAAAATTTTTTTTCTGCACAGCGGGCCGCACCATAAGTATTTTATAAGAATTTTTTTTCGACAATGGTCAGGATGATTAAACAAGTAGAAAACATTTATTTATTGAGCCAACATCAACAAAAGGGGCAAATTAAAAATCAATCCAATGCAGTTGGTCAATGTCAGTCTTATTTTTTTTCTAAAAATTATTTTTGTGTAGTCGTTGGCGGGCCGCAAAAAACATATCGGCGGGCCGAGGGTTGAAGACTCTTGCTCTAAGAGATTGCCAGTTCTTTGAGGTCCTTTTTAGCCTCACAAAAATAGGCTCCTTTGGTCCTCTCGTCCCAGAAGAAGAAAAGGTCCGGCTGGTCAGTCTGTTGAGACCCATGCGAGCTAGGTGGCCGTAGAAGGATATTCTTCTCTTTTGCATAGCCTCTGATAGTTTTGTGACATGCTGGTAGACTTGGAGGTTATGCCGCCTCCTATACTCGCCTCCCTACTGGACTGGATTCTTCTCCAGGTCATTTATATTAATATTGGTGGTGGCTTTAATCCCGTTTTTCACCCTTAATTTTTGGGTATAAAGGATGCGGGAGGAAGATTCGAACCCACGACCATTTGCGACCAAATCAGGAACTTAACCACTACACTACTCCTACCACCATTTACATTAATAAAATGATTAGACTTGATTTTTGGAAGATGATGAATTCCAGAGAGATTTTAGGCTCAAAAACACTCAAAAACCCATTTAAATGGTTAATTTCGATTCTACAAAACATTTTATACTTGAAACACTTCCCAAAATAGTTATAGTTGAGTTTTAATCCTGTTTTTCATCATTTCTGGGTATAATAGGACACGGGAGAAGAATTTGAACTTCCCACTATAACTTCTAACTCTGGCACTTAACCATCACACCACAAATCTCCCGGCACTCCCCAAAATAGTGGAAACGAAAGGTTTGTGTGGCCGCAGACTATTTTTAAGAAAATGGATTAATAGGAAAAGTCGTCATGGTTAAAAACACAACTGTATGCGAAGGAAACAATGTATACAATATAAACAAATCACTTGACGGTATAATAACCGGTATATAACTTAGTTTAAACAGTTTTTTCTTAAATTTTAACCCTAAACGGTGTAATGCCACCACAGAAGGGGCATCAAAGCTTCTTAAGTGTAAAAACTTGAAAGCCACTGGTCTTCATAGCCGTAAAATGTACCGATCTGTACAAGTTTTAACATTGACTTTAAGGAGATTTCTTCGGGATCTCAAACGTAAGTGAAAAACCCGACCTCAATTACACCCGATTACAAAAAACTTGGATAATCAAATACAGATGACCAAAAGTCAAAATTTATCTCATCTTCATCTCATAATTCTAATTTCAAAAACATTTCCCGAATGCCTTATACAAAACAGACTGACAACAGCTTTCTAAAAGCTCTACGCTTATGTTATATATCCGAATGGAATGGCCCTTAATTTTTCTGTCTTCGCTTTCTATTTTCGGTTTGAGACTTCTGCATTATCTCACTTGTGATTCATTTGTTTGAAACTCCCTCTTTCATCTCATAAAACCGAACAAATCAAAAAAAATTATCTAGCTAAGGAAGAGACTATAAACACAACATACGTGACATCTTCCGGTGAAATAGGGGATGAAAGCACATAAATCTGACCCACGTCAACAGATGATGCTGAAGTCCCTCTCTCCCCTAACTGTTCCTACGTTATTTTTGCGAATTGTTGCGTTATTGTTTCAACATTTAAAATTAATTCAAAATAAATATCACCGACTATTATGAGGGTCCTAGGGGAGCATTTGAAAAAAAAGTAAAAAAAGGCAAAGAGTCCAGAAACTACAAAACTGAAATCTATTCTGTTTATGTTTATTTATTTCATCAGTTTCATGTTTCATAAATTTGTCTGAAAAGCCAAATAATAAGCTGAAGATTTTGGAAAACCCAATTACTTGGCTTTAATTTTTTGGAAAGGAAACAAGGGAAAGTCAACAAGTGTCTGTTTGGGTCCATTTAAAACATTTCATAAGAGGGATAAAAGAAAGACTTGCGCACTGATATCGATTAATAATCACAGATCCGACATAGTTTATTAAAAAACAAAAAAAAAACAAGAAATAGGAAAGATTAAAATTTGTCGTTGGAAATGGTGAAAAATCAAACTGTCTTTTAATTTTTCATTTAATTTTGGGTAAGACCAACTCAATTATTTATTTACCATTAAATTTTACACAACTGTGACTAACTACCATTCACTGTTTGTTAAGAGGCTCTTATAGTTAATTAACTCAATTTTGAATAATAATAATAAATTCAGAACTCGAAAGTTTAAAGCTTTTTAGAAAGCTTATGAACGAACGCACAATAAGCTTGTCTAATAAAACGTGGGCACTATATGTGGATGATTTTGACTTTATTACTTTAAATATTTATGTTGTAACGGTGGAATTTGGCAAAAAGTTGGATAGCAATTAAAACACTTTTTGAGTAAAGCATTCCAAAGAACCTAAGTCAATCAGCTTGTTTCTAAACAATTTTCTTTGCTGCTTATTATTCCTTTTAAGTCAGAGCTTTGCTTAATTTTTCCATATTGATAATATTTTGGATATTATTTAAAATTAAAATGAGTCTAACTGCTTACATTAAAAGTTTTGTTTGTGTTCTAGGATTGAAAAATTTCATTCAAAGACTCTTATTTAAAGATGTCAGAACATGATGGAATGCTGGTATACCTACCTAGTAAGTATGACAGGCTTATCCGAAGGGGTAAAATCTACTTTAGGCTTATAACATATTGTAACAAGCTTCTGTTATAATGTGCTATACTTATTGTTCATCATCAATTTTTTGACTTTATATTTTAACTAAAATACACCTTGATTTTAAGTACCAGTTGTAATCATAACTGAATTTAACAGATTGAAACATCTGAAACAACTGAAATCAACTACATCATGATTCACATATCTCATCTGTTTATAACATTTCTTCGAAAAGTGAAGAGGTGAAAGTGCCTGAGTAGCAAGTTAATGGTTGAGAGTTTGAGTACCTCTCCCAAACCCTGTTATACATTTGAGATACATTAGAGTGGCAGTGGTTCCAACCAATTCCCAGCCATGCCTCACCCAGGCATTTCTAAAATCCTGTTATACGTGAAGGAAGCTTAAAAGGCCATTAAGTTGGTGGTATCTAGACAAGCTTCCAAGGAATAACTCATTGATGAAAGAAAAAAAAAACAGTTAATGAAATAGTTTTCAACCATTCAATAGATAACTGAAATGCAGAAATGGCAAATATTTGAATGAAACATTATTCTGAGATACTATGATTATTTTCATTACTGAACCAATAATGAAAATTAAATTTGGGCTGGGGAAATAGGAAATATCTTGTGCACCAATTACACACTTACATACAAATACTTTTATGTATGCATTAACACAAACATTTTATATCCTCAGACTCATTAGAAAACAATTCACTGTTCGTAACTCAAACTCAAATTACCCCATTAGTCTTTGGGTTAGTCAGCTGATGGCACACCATGCCAATGACCCACCAAAATACTGTTATGCCCCATGTTGAGAATGACAGCTCTAGGCTAAAGAACAGCATTAAAACTTAAACTTATATTTGTTTCAGATGATGACTTCAATATATGGATGTTGGCAATGATTGGTATTGGTTGTCTTTTTGTTGTGTTTGTAGCAGTTTCAATATACTTAATGTGGTTAGTATTCAATTGTATATTATCAATATACTGTTAAGATGGTTAAGCTATACACTATAACTCAAGAGAAAAATTTCTTTTTTCTTTCAGCCACAATTCACACCTCAATTTTAACGAAAATGGAACACAGCTAACACATGTGTCGAAACCATGACTAACAGCCAAGAGATCATGCAGAAATGCTCTTTAAATTAATTTCTGTCATGATGAAATTCACAAGAGAACCAAGTAATAAAATAAACTGTATAAACAACATTATAAAAAACGTAATTCAGTAATTAGTTGTAAAACACTTGAACATTCTATGTATTCAGTTATAAAATATTATCATGTATTTATGTGCATGTAAAAATCAATGATAATCATAATCTATATAAAAAATTTTCTTCTTCATTTAAACCTTATGTTTACTAAACTTATAGCTGACAAAAAATTGTATCAACAATGGAAATCTTTCACTGGCCATATCTCAACTTCAATTATTACTGTTTTGTCAAAATTTTGTTTTCAAAAATACAACTAAAAAGAAACAAGTAGTTCTTCCTAAATAAGTAATATTAATTTCAATAATTCAGAATTTTTTAAATGAAATATTGAAACAAAAAGTATCAAGTGTCAAAATTGTTTCTTAAATATTTTCTTTTTTGAAATGAATATATATATACTAATATGTAAAATAATTTATACTAGTTTATCTGTAAACTGCATATTTTGGAATATAAAGTATATTATTGTTAGTTAATTAGAGATTGATGTCTTTATGTTTTGTGAGTTTAAGTTTTACAGGGTATCTTATTTAATATAAATGTATATTTATTAATAATTTTAGAGATTTTTATATAAGAATTTTCCTTTTTTAAATTAATTACTGAAAAGGTCTTAAAAAAATTGATAACTACCTTAGCTTTGATTATGGCACTTGGGTTGCATCTTTTAGTTAGACTGTGAGACAAAAATCATTTATTTCTCAAAGGATAAATAAATCTCTTATGAATAAGTTTTTAAAGTCTCTGCATAATTATTTATTGAAATAAAATATGTTCAAAATTTCCGAAATATAATGAACTAAAATAATTACATTTCAAAATTCACTATTTTGTAGTCAACCAACCTCGGAATTCTCAAGTCTAACGGATTATAAAAAATTAAATAAATATTGAAGACTCGCGAGAATTTAAATTAAACACCTAAAAGAAAATTTAAATAAAAGCAATAATATTTTATGGCGTGAACAAATTCTATAAATTTAATGAGAAAATAAAATAAATATCTTACTTCGGGACAGTACGAATGTGTTTTAAACTACGACCTTATCGTTTAAATTAAGTGTCAGCCCACGTTCGTGCCACGATATTCCATTTTACTATTGACACGATGGCAGAGAATCATAACATTGGCCTTATCGCGGTTCTTTGCACCATGGAATCTTTAAAAAACAATTTTTTTTCTTAAAGTCGGTTTATTGCAATAAAGTTGATTCATAACAGAGGAAAAAATTCCGTTTAATAAACTTTGAGTAATTTAAAATTGTTATAACCGTTTTTTCCGGGGTGTTTGCTGTTAAAAAGATTTTTTTTAAGCTTGGAAAAAAAATCGTTGCAAATGCTTGGTGTGCAGGTTAGATCCGGATTTTACAGTGAAACGCCGTCAACGAATTTTCTTTGTGATTTTTGTTTATTTAATACATTTTTTTAACGGCTCTGACACTGATTGTGAGCAGTTTATTTAGTTGAATAAATATTTATTTATAATTTTTATTTTATTTTCAGAAAAGAACGCACTAAAAAAATAAACGGATCGTTAATTTAAAACACTTCATTTAGGACCGTTATTCCCACCAATTTATAAGTTTACCAATTATTGATTTTTTGAATAAAGTCCTTAGTCGACATATCGGTGTTTTATAATTTAATTATAAAGTGACTTTATTTGAGTACGTAATTTGTGAGTTATATTTAAAGCAAATGAGATATACGTAAAGAAGTTTTTCATTGAGAATATGCCAGCGGGGTCGATATTCAATTGTATCATTGACACGTTCTAAAAATGATCTTATAAACTGAGCTTTAAAAGAATGATGTCAGCTGAAAGTAGGAATAACAGTTCGGAAAAAGAACAGCCAACACCACCTGTACCTCATGATGAAACACTTTGCCAGATCAAAGATGTTTGGGCTGATAATTTAGAAGAAGAATTCAAAGTGATAAGGTTAGTGGTGCAAAAATATAATTGGGTTGCAATGGACACTGAATTCCCAGGTGTGGTGGCTCGCCCAGTTGGGGAATTCAGGGATTCAAATGACTTTCAGTACAGAATGCTGAAATGCAATGTGGATCTGTTGAGGATAATCCAGCTTGGAATATCATTTTTTGATGATAAAGGAAACACTCCTGTGGGGTGCAATTCAACATGGCAGTTCAATTTTAAATTTGAAATCAACAAAGACATGTATGCAGAAGAATCAATTATTTTGTTGCAAAACAGTGGCATTCAGTTTCATAAACATTACACAGATGGTATTAATCCCCTTCATTTTGCAGAGCTACTCATGACCTCTGGTTTAGTTCTCATGGACAATATGAAATGGGTCAGTTTTCATAGTGGTTATGACTTCGGTTACCTTCTCAAAGTACTTACAAATGATGAGTTACCTGTTGACATAAATGAATTCTTTGAACTTTTGAAATTATTTTTCCCTACAGTTTATGACATAAAATATTTGATTCGTGATTGCAAGTTCCTTGGTGGAGGTTTGCAAGATGTTGCTGAACAACTATCCATACCTAGGATAGGTCAACAGCATCAAGCAGGTTCTGACAGTCTTTTGACAGGAATGCTATTTTTTAAAATGAGGGATTTGTTCTTTGAGTGAACCATTGATGATACCAAATTCAATGGCTTACTTTTTGGATTAACTCCATCAGATTTTAACGAGTCCTTTCAATAAGATTACTGTTACAATTGATCCAAAGGATTTTTTTTTTTAAATTTCTTTTTAGTTTTTTTTCTTATACTTTTGTATGATCCTTATTTTTATAAATATTTAAGAAACAAAGTCAACAAAAAAAACTGAACCAAAGATTTTAATGACATTCAGGTGCCTTCTCATACAACAAATCAGTCACATCAAAATTAATTATAAATAATTGGTTTTGGTCAATTGGAACTGTCAATTTAAAGTGTGAATTTTTTATTTAATGAGGAGGCTCAAGCTCTCAATTTCTTCCAAAAAAATCAATGAGGTGTATGCATCATATCCCACTGTAAATCTTCAATTTGTTTTATTCATTGAACTTAATTTAGAGTTAAAAACACCATCGAAAGGAAATTAATTTGATTTACTTCTTTTTTGTTTTTACTTATATAAATTTTATGCATAACAGTGTTGCTCCCACTGTTGGAAAAAAAGGAAACTCCATTTCACTCTAATTAAAAATTCTGTTTTGGTGTTTGAAGACTCCTTTGAAGGCTTTTGAGTATCTAAAAGGTCATTAATTATTGTATTTTGTTAGATAACCTTATTTTGTCTTGATCATGTTTAAAGAGAATGAGAGTTAGTGCAACATCAGAAGATTGGGTGTCTTTTGAATTGATTTACACAAAAGGGGAAGTTTTTGTTTTATTAATTACTTACCCCGCTTTTTTTGTTTTCTTTTTAGTGAAAGAAAAGACTTTTTTTTACTGTTGTTTTTTTTGAGTTTTTAAAAATATCTAGTGATTTAAAAGCTGCAAAATGTTGTCAGCTCAGTCATTTATTTTTATTTGATTTTTTATTTTTATTTTTATTATTTTCCATCCACGTTCCTGATTTTAATTCGTAAAATGAGATTTTTGGGGTGAGATAGAATTATTGAAGGAGCAAAATATTATAAGATGTAGTCTTTTGTTTTAAAATGACTGTTAGTCACTGAGAAATATTATTTAGCGGTAATGACAGTGAATTTGAAATTCTGATAAGATTTTTGCGATTTGTTTTTGTAGGACAGAAGTAGGTCTGAAGTAAGAAGACCATTAGAGTTGTGATTTTATCGTAGGCTTTGCTTTAAAATTGGTGTCTGTTGCCAGTTAGAGAAGTGAAAATTATAATTTCAAATCGATTTTCATCCGAACGGGACGATCTTATTAGCTCCTGGTTCTTGACGTCGTTTTTTCCCTTTTTTGAGGGAAGGGGGTTATAATCAAGCATCATAATCGATTTTGACAATTTTTGCCCTTGTTTATCTTATTTTATCCTTTTCCAAACTTTCGTTCAAGTGATCGTCTTCGAAACAATTTCTTAGTTTTCAGTTCGTTAGGTTTTTATATTGTCTTCTTCTCGACTTTTTAATATTATATATTATCGAGTAATTATAGGTAGACGGATTAGTTAATCGTCTGTAACGCTTTAAGTGTTTTGATGTATATTGAAGGATTAATTACTTAGTCTATACAAAAGATGTTGGATGTAGATATGTGTGCCTTTGTATTAGTTTAAGACAAGACACAAGACATTTCATTTGGCTTCTTTTAGCCTCTTTTTAAGCCCCTTTGTGTAACTATATCGTATATATGATCTCATCGTTTTATTCCTCAACAAATAAAAAATAATGTCGTTGACGTTATAAAAAAACATAATAATGTTTTGAACTGTAAGCTTATACGAGGAATCTAAACGAAATTAGTTATAGTTTTATTTATACAAACATTATATTATAACTTTGAATATTGTGTAATGTGGTATACTTTGTGTCAATAATAAATTTAAATAGGAAACAGTCTTCGTTTGAGCAAATGAAATTTTTGTTTTGTGGTTTGATATTGTTCGACAATATCCTTAACTCGGTACTGATATATGCATTTAATCTCTGTTTTGTTTTCCTTTATATTATCTACATGAGCGTTAAAATTCTCAGCGTTGATGGAGTTGTTGTCATATGAAACAAAATCAATTCCATCTCCTCCTCGATTAGCTTACTCAACGTATCAAATCCCCTGCCTCTCTTCCTAGCGTTCATTCCATGTCTTGTGGATATATAGGAGGGCATCACTTTGTGACTTACCGAGGGCCCCTTACCAAGCGGTTGTAAGTCTCAAGGGAAGGATAGGTTCTAAGTCCTCGTAACTGTAGGGAAAACGTAAGGGAAATTTGATGTTGTGTACTTAACGAATTTATGGGGGCTAATTTTTGTTTTGGGAACTATATTAAATAATCTCGACTTAGGTTATTTGTTTCTTCGTTATAATTTTACTTTTTGGAGTCTTTTATTATCTCAAGACCGTTATAATTGGTTTATTTATTTATTTGTTTATTCTTGAGTATTGGTTTAAGTTTCATTATGGAGTCTTTATGGAAACCTCTGATTGAGTTTTCTTTTTGTTGTACAAATTCTTATCCAACGTGGTTTTTTTGGGGGCCCTTAAATAAATAGGCAATTGATTTGGGAAATGCGTATTGGTGGTGTTCAAATTTTAAACCCCTACAGCTAACGCATAGTTAGAATGACAAATTAAGTTGAAATACCTGTAGGGTCACAACATATTACTAGTTTGGTGGATCGGAACCGTTTTTTGTGAACGAGAGAGAAAGAATTTCGGTCAGAAGGTGGTTGGAAGTGTTAGAAATATCGGTTCTCTGACCAACGGTTGTGGGAAAAAATTTTTTTTCTTGGTCTAGAGTTTGATTGATGCCTAATTGTCATTGATTAATGATTATTATGGCAAGGTTGATCATTTCACTTCTTCACCAATTTGCGCCTCCCTTCTCTTGTTAAAAATCTTGCAAAGAAAGGATAACTGGATTCGAGACAACACCAAAAATCCCCCCCAAAAAATTAAATAAATAAATAAAATCGGGGAATTTTTGAAAGTTGGCTTTATGATCTTTACCTCCAATGGGATAGCAGCTCGTAAATTCAGAGCGGAGCAGTGAGACAACAAATGTGTTCGCCCGGCCCTGCTTTATCGATTTCGACAAGTCGAGGCTCAGACTCGGTTACACGCCTGCGTAAATTTACGCCCGTGCAAAAGAAGCTCAAAGAAAAGGGGGAGTTGCGAGGAGAACTGATGAGGATGCTGGGAAAATTCTGTTCAACTTTTTTTGCCTTTTATTTTGTCTTCACAGAGATTTTTTTTTAAATGCTCACAAATTTTGACTGAGTTTACTTATGCCCCTTAAAGCGAATTTTCAGATTTTGGGAGTTTTTTGCTCCTTTTTTGTGATGGTCTCTTAGAAGAAAGTCAAATTTTTGCAGCATTAATAATATAATCTATTTATGAATTTCTCTGAGCCATCAAATTCGTTGTATATTTTAGTCAGCAGTACCGAGACACTGAAGTATTTGAGCTCAAAAGTTGCTCAAAGTTTTTTTTTGTTGCTTTGATATGTGATAGAAAGCAATGTATAGTAAAAACTAAGGTCACCTAGTAATACTAGAAAAATGTATAAAGTATAATATATAATAAAATTTCATTCTTTTACTGTGGAATTTTTTCCCTTCTGAACTCCACTTTGCCTCCTATTTTCGGTTTAGTCTTTAACCCTCATGTGATTTGGGACTTTTTTTGTCTTTCTATTCATATAATATTTGGGGCAGCCGAAAAGTAATCGGAATTTTTTGTTATCTGTAAAAATATATATATATATAGTATTCGACACATCTTGAGTATTATTAGGCAACGAAATAGTTTCCATCATATTATATTACAACACTTTGCCAGTCTATACGCAGTTGTTGGATTCCTTTTTAAAAAATTAGAAAAAGTTGTGCCTTTTTGCTTGCCCAATTTTATTAAAATTGTCTACCTCGTAAAGTACAGTATACTGTAAATATTTGAAAAGGTGGTCAGCCGAAAGGTTGAGATCTGGCGAATGGGGTAGGTGTGGTAAAAGTCCCCGGTCCAAGCTATTTTTCCCGGGTGATTTTTGTAGCGAGAGGCCTCACTTTAATCCAGTTCAGTCTACGTCAATGCGAGCGCCATCTTTGAGATCTCTGTTACTATTTTAAAATTTCTGAAGTTGTCTATTGACACGTCTTAAGTTTTAGAACTTCCCAGTAAGTGGAAGACCTTTTTTCCACTGCTTCGTTTGCCCTTATCCCTTGATCAAAAAAACCTACATACAAGCTCTTAACTGTATTTCTTTTATTTTTGCTTTTGACATCTTTCTTTCTTGACGGTACAAAAAAAATTTTAACCGAAAAAATGATTATTAAAAATGGCGCTTAATCTTAACAGAAAATTTTCATGTATTCTCGAACATATCTGGACAAAACCTAACTACGAATAAACCCTTCAAAAATTTTTCATTTCTTTGATCTATTTATTGTATATATGTTGGGGTAGATGTAATAAATCGGGCGGATGCCCGGATATTATCCATAATCACCAACTAAGCTGTGTAAATGTCACTGAATATTTGTAACATTTACCAGGTAATTTATAAAATCTCCAACTCTTAATGTAGAATTAAATAAAGTTTATCTATCTCCGCTTCTATTTCGGAGGTTTGTGGACTGTTGTTGTCGAACACAGCTGCTTCGCTTGCTTAGCTTTTGTCAGAAAAGTCAAAAGAGACAAGCAAGCAATTTTTATTAGAATTTCTAATCACCCACTTTTTAACATATGATTCAGCGTAACAAAAAGTGACCGTAAGCAGGAGAAAAAAACATTTTCTTCTTTTTGTGCATCACAGCACTCCATCCTAATCCTCCACTACTGACTAAGCCCAACGGAGGTTTCCACCAGGATAGTTACTTACTTACTCATATGATTCAGCGTTCAAACCGGGTTTAATATATTATTTGTCCTTTCTTCATACATGTTATAATTTATACACTCCATATATTTTTAGGTTACGCTTTTCAACCTACATTGTGTTTCACACTACCAACGACGCCTCAAGAGACATAAACTACTTGACTCCATTACACGCTTCTTATAGCTTCACCTCTGTACTCCCTCCACTTGTCTCCCTCTCACTTTCCTGTCTTCTTACTATTGCTTTCTACACACTTTATTACTATTCTTATTTTATCTATTACTTCTCTTCCTTATTCTATCCTGTTTTCTTTCTTCCTCCTTTTCTTTCTATTCCATTATATGCCTTCCTATTATCATATTTATGCCTCTCCTATTCTCTTCTGTATTTTTTCTTCTATACTCCCTCCTCTCTATTCTTTCTCTCGTATATCTTATACAATCTACAGACTGTATCTCCAGTCACATCCGCTTGTCCAACTCCTGCGGCTAAGACACTGGTCAGTGCCCTAGTTATTTAGCCCCTTTACAGCCAGACCAACTACTAGATGTCTCGCATAGAGATAGGTGGCAGTTAAGACGGGGTTAAAGAAACGATTTTCTATTTTTTTTTCTATAGTTGCAGATTTCATAAACTGGCCAGTAAATGTGATGAATATTCGTAAATGTGTCAAGTTTACCGAATTTAGTGTTGATTATGAATAACAGCCGGGAATTACATTCACCCGATTTATCATTTTTATTGTAATATACAGTATATATACAATACTTCAAAAAGTTGTCTTATTTTGCCTTTTCCTCTCATTTATACCAAATTTATTGTTTTAAATATAATTTTATGGCTGTACTGCTGTTTATCGTATAACAAATCGATAAAAATAAAAATTTTAACTAAAATACTTCACTGTAGGACGATTTGGTTTCCGTTCCGATTCGCAAAAACACCTAAAAGTAATAAAATAAAACCTTTTTTTTTCCTTGGAGTAGAAAAGGTGAGGATGAAAGCGGAGGTGACGTGCCCACAAGCTCTTTTTTTAATTAACAGAAATTAAGATTCGATATGTAAACTCCCAAGGGGCCTCCTCCCAAATTGTTCTTCGTTTCCTGGGTCTTCAATCAAGGCTTCGTTCCTTCATTTAGAATTCGACATTGTCTCTTACAGTCTTTTGGTTTAAGGTCTTCCCCTTTTCCCGGACGACATGCCCGGTTGCCGCCCTTTTCGGTCACCTACTTTCAAATATTTTATATAACACTCTACGCAGGTGAGTTGAGAGGAGAGAACACCTCTCACTCTCATATTTGTACCCGTATGATAATTATTTATTATCCTCGGCAAATGGTTATTGAAAGGAAACGGAGCCATGGAGATCCTTTCCAAAATATTATTTATTAAAAAAAAAATTTTTTTTCCTTTAGTTTTCTTTCTTTGGTGGGATGCTAACGTAACATTTTGCAAGGTTACCTTACAAACGTCTAATTGTTAATTTTAGAAGAGGTATTAAAAAGTCTGACAGGCCTGAAAAGTCAAGGAATTCATCGATACTCGCGTCTATTATTAACAACCAGAAGCTTTTTAATGATGCGGATAAACCTTGGAAGCAGGTTGTCAAATGATTTTGTAAAGAAGAAAGGAAAGTCGGACATTCCATTTCAGCGGGGCGTCTACCTCAGAACTCGTTCGAAAGCTTCTCAAAAGATGGAGGGACTCGAATCATCTGCCTCATTTCCTTTCCGTGACGACGCCAATTTCAAAATGTAATTTTAAAATTTTCTTTATACAACTCATGTGCCTCCCTCGCATAAATTAGTTTTGAACTTTTCCACGATTGATTATTGTTCTTCTGTTACAGATAAAACAGTTGATGATCTCTCTCTCGCTCTCTCTCCTTATCCGTGAAGAGTTGGATAAATGTCCCGTTCACGTGCTACTTTCTTGAGAATAACAAAATGGAAGAGAGAAAGAATGGAAGACAATGTCATGGAAATGAAATGAACCGAATTCGGTGTACATAAATTTTTACTAGCGTACGTTAAAGATTTACGGAGTAGTTAAAAGTTTTGTGGTGAAAGGGGGTAAAACACTCGAACGTGTGAACGCCTTTATAATGAGTGCGAGTGTGTGTTTGAAGAAAATATCGAGTTATTTTCCTTTTCTTTGCTTTTACGTCTTTCACTTCCAGCGACGGATGAAGGTGTTGTTTCCCATTTTACTGTTTGTTTTCGTTAGAAACAGTTGAAACGAAAAGGTTGTTTTCGGGTGGCGTTGAGAGTTGTGAGATAGAGGGCTCTTGTTGTTACCATTATCTTCTGTTTCTTTTTAACGGGAATGAGAGAAAATTCCAATGACTTTTCATTCATTCTAAAGTCATGTTTTGTTTTTGTTTCCGTTTGGAAGTGATGTCATCGCAAGACTGTCAACATGAAAGCAAAACAACGAATTTCCTGGGTTTCCTCATGTTTTTTGGTTTCACTGCCTGGTTGAGATAATTCTTCACTATTATGTGGAAAATGTGTCCTCCCAAAAAAGTAATTCTTTTTGTTTACTTCTTCCAAAAAAACTCTCCGTAAATACTTTTGTTATAAATTTATCCTGAAAACGTAACAATAATGAAAAAAAAATGTTTTTAGTGTTTAGCTTTGAAAAAATTTAAGACACCTTGTTGTTGAAAACACTCTGTATATTAATAGAATAATACTTGATGTTGTAATGTGCAGCTTTTGGTTGTTACTTTTGCTAAACAAATTTTTTGGAACCATAAGAGACAGCTTTTTCTTATCTAGAAGAAAGTGTAAACATTCTCAGTAGAAAGAAGTTCGGTGTTCAGTCGAAACCATTTCATAAATATTGCACATTTTGTTGGAGAATTAATTTCATGATCACTTTACAACTTCATGAATAATTAATTTCTTAAATAAATTCTTGGAGTCGAGACGGAGAGTTCTTCGACTAAGGATGCCTCTCATTTCATCAATCAATCAAAAGTGGCCTAACGTCCCGTCAGGACCCTCCTAAGGATTTGACCTGAGGGTTGCTGAATGTTAATAAATGTACTAGGCTGTTGTTGTCTCTCAAAATGTGTCTCCAATGATGCCTTTAGTCGCAAAAAACAAAACGAAAGATCTTGTCAGTCTCTCTTCCATTCTTCCAAGAAGCGGCTTCCATCTCGAGCGGTTTAATATCTAAGACATTAACATTGCTAACTTTAACAGTAACAATATTGCCAATTTCAGAATTCACCCGTGTTTTGCATCCTTTAATTTATTGTTGTGATCCTGATTTTTAAGACAGTCCGATAATATTGACCAAACAAGAAATGAATTTAAAGCAATGTAGCTTTCAGTTGATGAAATTCTTTCTGTCAGAAGTGAAATCACTTTTGAATGCTGGTGGACGGTTCAGTTATTATTTATGCTTTTTTTTGCCCAGGTCCGATTCTCAGTGTTATAGCATTTTGTTAGTCGTAAGCTTCTCTCTCTCTTTCCCTTCCTACTTTTTGATTTCCCTTTTATTTTTCGCTGCCATTTTAATTCACGGTCTTAATATTTAGTGGTATTTTAAGTTTAGTACTTTGGAAGGATTTTCTGCCTTTTCCCAGAAAGCTAGAAAAAGTTCCCTGTTTCATTCTACCCAAAGCCTACTTTAATGGATTTTTCCCACACAAAAAGGCTAATTAATTACATTTCTTTACTCAAGGTTCCCTTTTGTGAAAAAACAAAAAAAAATTGAGTTACGGAAGGCAACATTTACCAGATTTTTACGGGAGCTTTTTTCCTTTTGTTTGCCATTAAGGCCCCCGAGTCTATATGCATAAACTTCATATTTTATGGGATATTTGATATATAAAAGATTCAAAACTCCTGGAAAACCTTTTAGGAGAAGGCAACCCCTCTTACCTCTTAGCACTTCTCTCTCTCTCTCTTTCCGTCTTTCTCATTTCGTCCCTCACATTTTATGGAGAAAGAGAAAAGCAAATCACTTCTTGTCGCATCGTTAAATTTATTTAGTTGGAATTTGTTGAGAAGAGTTTATATTTCCTGATTGCCTCTCCCATTTCAATTTAATTGATTCAATCAACCTAGGAATGCATTTAAGTTTCTCAGAAAATTTGTCTAAAAGGCGTTAAATTTGTTTTCTGTACTATCAGGAAAGCGGTGCAGAATCTGATCACTGAGTATCGCAGCTTTTCTACAGTCCAATCTACAGATTCATATACCTTGAATAAATCTGAGTAGTTTTTTAGCTGTTGTCTCTATATACAAAAATTATCTTTCGCCAGACACGAACTAGATTAAGAAACTAATTACCACTAGACACCGCCCATGCAATGAATAATTTTGCCCTTGCTTCCATCAAGCGACGGTTATCGAAATGCCTGTGCATCGGCCATCTTGGTTTCACTCATTTTGTGGTATTTGATAACAACGGAGCTCTTTGTTAATTATCACATGAGAAGAATGGACTTTTATAAACAAAAAACCAACAACAACAATAATAATAATAATAATAATAATAATGAAGAATGTATTTCTTTGGTTGAGGAATGTGACCTTGGTGCACGTGTTGTTATTTCGCTTTCCGAAATCTTTCGAGGGAAACACCTCTGGATAGACATCGCGCAAAAACGTTCTGCCACTCTTGATAGCTTTCATTTTTGTATTCGGTGCAAAATAATTGGTCACATGGTTGCTTTTTAACCTTTGCTACCAATTTCGACCCAGTGTTTATTTAACGTAGGGTTCACTAGGTGGCCGTAAAAGGCGATTCTTCTCATTCGCATAGCCTCTGACAGTTTTATGATATGTTGGTAGGCTTCGACGTTATGTCGTCTCCTATACTCGTATCCGTCCTTGACTGAACCAGGGATTCTTCCCAGATTCATGTTTATTATAATATAATGATTAGACTTGAGTTTCGGAAGATGACGCATTCCAGAAACTTTTTGGTTCAAAAGTGCTATAAAACCCATTTGATTGGGGCAGTTTCGACCCTACAAGACATTAACATTCTACAATATTCTAATAGATCCAAAATTTCTCTAGTATACTAAATATTTTCCAGAAAACAAGTCTAGTCTTTTGCATTATTATATAATACGTACGTGACTTTAAATATTGTAAATTGTGTTTCGCCACCTCCTCAGGCCTAATTAAACATATTAATATGCACTGACTACGTACACCAGTATCTTACATTTTTAAGAACTGTAAAAGGTCTTTGATGAATATTCATAATTTAAGTTCTAAAAATGGGGAAAAATAAGGCGTTAATGGGTGAAGACTTTGTCGGAAATAAACTTCAAACAGGAGTCCCAACCCTCGAAGAAAGGCAAATTTCTAAATCTCGTGGTCAGAGATCTGACATGGCCTTGTAGACAGGAAGACGTCTTGTCGGAGAGCAGAAACAAAACCGTTTAGGAATTCGAGGTTCTTTTGAATGTGGTCACCATATTTGACGAGTGACCCAACGACAAGTGTCTGAATTGTTAATTCTGAGTTTGGACGAATGTGAGTCAGTTTGCTCAAACTGGAAGTTGGTGCGAAGCTATTACCTTGGTTTTCGGCTGTCAGACTCCATGCTAGGAAGTGGCTTCATCTAAATTAAAATTCTTTCTCGTTTTCCTGTCTTAGACTGACTACCGTCGCTGAACCAACTATGGGTGGTCAATAAACACTTTTAACTTTTACTCTGTTACTGTAACAAATTACTGTTACTTAAAACAAATAATTAATCAAGGAATTTGTTTTAAAGGGCAAAAAGAAAGAATGGATTTAGAGAAGTAGGTGCCGTTGGTTAGCATTGAGGCGATTTGTCACTCTCAGTCAAGTACAAATCCTCCTACCATCACCCAGTCGTAATGCCAACCGCAACAACCGACTCTAGATTGGAATCCAAGTGAAGAATTGGTAAACTGCCCGAAGCAAGGGCAGGGCGTACTTGATCTTGGTTACAAAGAAATCTTTTTTTATTCGTGGTTATTGTCTAAAAAACGTTAAATCGTTTTCAACGGATGCCTAAATACCAAAACGAACGGTTTTGACCAAGATTAACCATTGTGGGGAAAAGGAATTTGAAAGTTAGGCAGGGTCTGAGTAATTGTCGCGTGGTCTTTTACTCTTCTCTTTCTGTATTAGGAGGTTTTAAGTTCTGTCTGTTGGATATTTCTACTGGATTTCATCTTGGTCAGGCTGTGGTGAACGAAATTCGTGGTGATCAAAAAAGAGACAGTTTGTAAAGAGTACAAACAGTTCAAGTCAAACAGAAAAAGTTACCGAAAAGGAAGAGGATAGTGAAAAGAAGAAAGAGTTACACATTCTACACTCTTTGAACTTTAAAGTGCTGTGCACCTTTGAGATATATATCTGCTGTAAGGTTCCTGTTGTTACCATTAGTTTGAGGTGTAGATGTCAGCAGCTCGTTTAACCCTTTGATTTAGCACTAAGTAGTACAGTATAATGCACCGGAGAACGATCTTCGTTTATCAAACTTAAGACATCACTACAGCAGTATGACTGGAAGACTTGACACTTATGTCATCAGGAGAGTCAAGTAATTACAGGAGAAATAAATGAATTGAAAAGCTTTTTTTGGCCGCTTCTAATCAGCAAACACAGCTACTGGCTTGTTAGGCTTTTTGTGAGAAAAGTCACAGAAGCCAAGGATGTGAGCAAGATTTTATTCAGTTCTCTATTATGTTTTGGAGATTTTTTAAACTCTCCAATAAATCTAATAAATATTCACCCTTACCAAATTTAGTGGTGATTAAAACGATATTTGTCGGATTTATCACTTACCGTAACATATATACCACCAGAATCAGATAAGAGTGACGACACACCAATTCTACTCATTCACGAGAGTCCCCTGATTGATTTAGCTGTCTACAACTACCTCCTTCCCCTGCAGTGCCTTCCCGCTCCTCTCTGCCCACAATCTAAGCTAACTATTGTCTTCACAAGGCGGTTTCTTATTATAGTATGTTGAACACTTTCCTTGTACTCCGGAAACATCACACCAGAGCCCATAACATTAACCTTTCTTATCACTCTAATGAGGGCCTAACAACTTCAAATGAATACTTGTCTTTGATTTATGGCTTTTTGTAGTTGATGTTTTGCACCAACGCACACCTGATTCGATTTCAATTATGTCGTCCTCCGCTATTTGATTTTCTTTTGTGAGAAGCTGGGCTCGTCAGTGATTACACGACTGTTTTTGGGTTCTTTATGTCAAATTATTTGACCGTGGATCTATTTTCTTAGGACGAAATAGAAACCTCAAAGAAACGGAAGTCGTTAAAACATTAAATTACCGTTTGACAAATAAAATTATTTATGGCTTTGATGAGGGAGGAGGCTAATTTATAGCCTAGAGCCGCATTCCTGAATACGCCCCATAAAAGCACCGTTGGAAATTTTATAATTTCAAGGTACGAAACCCCTAGCAATTGTCGGAGTACCTGGAATCACAATAATTACCGTTTAATGTTACCCAAGGCCCTACGTCAGTGGTTCCAGTTTTTGGAAGACTACTATCTGCTGTCGTGATGAGCACATCTCGCCCATATTCAGTCATATATCACTGAAAAAGATGTTTCTTTTTCATCGGAAAGCTGTCACCTTCAAAAGAAAACTCAAAATTCTTAAGAGAATTTGTAACAATAGAGGGTGTGGCTTTTAAAACCTGAAAACGAAAAGGAAGTCTTCGAAACTGTTACACCCCCTTCCTCTCCTCTCTACTTCCTCAACAGATCATGACGCTTTAGAAAGACTGCAAAAAAAAGAAAATTATTTTTTTAAGTTATCGCTTTTGAATGGAATTCGTTATAAACCCTGCTGGCAAGCAAACGGAAGGAGAATTAGGTGACAGAAAAAAATGTACTACAGCAGGGCTTGGCCATATGGAATGATTTTACGAACAAGTTTTGAAATACATCATGACTCTGTGGCCCGTAGATATACATAATTAAATATCCATGTATTACACTAAAGAATCTATGACACTAAAAATGAAATAAAAAAATGTATGAATAACTATCAGCGCCACTAGTTGGAAGTAAAGAAGGCAGAGGGATGAATGGATGTAGTTTAATGTGTAAGTATTTTTATTATTAATAAATGTATAGTATATTTGATCTGTCTTTTACCAATATTACATCGTCTAATATTATAATAACAAAATTATTAATTAATTTTTATTGTTATTTTACATCTTTCCGGCTTCTTTTTTTCTCCTCCTTCATCTTTTACTGTGTTTTCTCTTCCTTTCTTCGGATCATGCTTTTCCTGCCAGTCTGTTTCTAAGGAAAAAGCTTTGAGGTTCTAGTTTGTTTCGCTGCTTAAGCTCTTGCTGCGTGATTCCTAGTTCGCCGGTCTTGTGTTTTTCTTCAGAAAATACTGGAGGATGTTATTTGTCAGTCTTCCTCGGTCTATTCTGCTCAGATGTTCGTAGAAGGTTGTCCTTGTCTTTCTCATGTCATCTGAGATCCTATTCTTAGTTTCCAGAACTTCTAGAAGTCCTCTCCGTTATTACAACGTATATTGTTAATGTTATCAATAGTACCATCATCATTATCATCACTATTATTATTATTATTATTACCAAATTTGTTTCAGTGTTTTAGGATTTTTTTTACGAAAATGGTAAGCTTGGTGAGGTTTTCCATGCGCACTCTTGACAGTTTTTGTCTCTTTGAAGTCGTCTTCTATTGACCATTATCGCAAGGCAGTTTTTCTTCTAGGATAAGAACCCAACCTCCTTGTATTAATGCATGATTATGAATAATTGCTGGGAAAGTTCTTTCCGTTTTTATAATAATACGAATTTTTAGTGCAAATGTCTCATACCTTAAATTACAATGCACTTACCATCATTATTTATAACTTATTTATATCGACAATGCCCGGTGTTGTCAAGAAAAGGTTTTGCACTAACACTATCTTGACAGTATCGCCGTCGATTAAAGACGGCTGCCCAGAGTGAGGCTAATAGAAAGGTCAAAATCACCCAGTTGAAACTTTTCGAACCATTTTCTGTAAGTTTCATCAGAAACAGAATCTTCATACAACACCTTGGACAAATTATCCACTCTTTCTGTATTATTTCTTATTGGAATTCATCAAATAAAATGGCTTGAATGAACTTCAGTTCTGTCAATCAGCCAATCTGTTCTTAGTTCGTACTAACGTCAATCCCCTTCGTTTTAGTTCAGTATGTATACTGAAGAAAAAGAGAACCGAAAAAGCGTCAAATGAATATACGCAAGCGTGTTCAAACTTGATGTAAAATTATCAGACAGAACTTTCTGGTAGACCTAATAAAAATTTGCCAGATTAATCACTTTGACCGCAACATGTGCGTACGATATTACTTTCCGGTTTACATAATAAATTTATTTTATTTTGTATTTTTTGTTTTTGTTTTTGCTACGGTATTTATTCAATTGTCATGAATCATTCTGTTGGGGAAAAATGTTCAGGACGGGTCGCAAGCTGACAACCCCTGATCTAAAAGAAGAAGAAGAAAAAAAAGAAGTAGAAGAAATAGAACTAGCGTGACGGATGTTGAAACGAATTTTTGAAGGGATATGGTTTGAATTTTAGAAAGCATCACGAAAACGAGAAACAGAAAATTCGATTCCTCAGTGAAGCTGAAGCGGGAATTTCCAAAAGGAGAAGCGAAGAGGGGGGGCCGAAAGAGAGAAGGAGGATGAAGAGACTCCCAGAATTATAATTTCATTTTCGTAACGCTGAGAGAATTCCTGTGAAATAAAGAAGCTTGTTCCGTTACCCTGGCCAAAATAAAAGTTTTTTTTTTGGAAGTCCCGGAAGGGAACAATGATCGCTCGTAATTCATTTAAACAATTTGGCAATTCAGGTACAAATATTTGGGTGAGCTGGCGTTACCAAAAAATCCACAAGCTCGTCTCATCAGAACCGTTCCTCCGCTTCCCTCTCTCTCTCTCTTTCTGGAATGATAGAGGTGATCTAACGACCTTAATTCTAAACGCGAATATGTTGAAACTGGTTTCTCGATCCGGCGAACCATAACTTCCATTCACCAGCCAATCGGCTAACCGCATTTTAACCAAAACATGCTAGGTTTTTTCTTTTGAGCATTCTCCTAGAAAAACAGGTCGTGATCTATTTTTGTCCAGAGCCTCCAATTAGGTTGACTCCCTTGGGAGTGAGGGGTTGGCTATATAAACCCAAACGAACATTGACAAGCCACACTCGTCAACAATATTCAGTCGTGAATCAGTTTTAGAAAAACTTCAAAACCAAACAAAAATGATCGCCAAACTGGTAAGATATACATTTTCTTTAAGTATAAATTCAGTATCAAGAAAGACGACTTCTTTTCTTTATATTATTTCTTCTTCGGTAATTTATTCCAGGAATTTTTCTTTTTGGGGAAAATTTTTGATCTCAGCATTTGTGTTTGTTCGATTTCTTTTTGTTCAAATGGTGGGGAGTTCGGAGGGTGTGAGGGACAAAGGAAAGAAACCCAGGGAAATTTTGAAAAACCTTTAACCCGTTTGAAGGGTAATAGGACTTCTTTTCTGTAATTACTTATAAGAATTTTTAGGCAAATTAAAAATTTTTCATTTTACCTCTTTAGTTGTATAATTTATGCATCAATACTTTACACAGAATTATTTTTAATAATTTACATCGATTCCCTCTTAGTTTTTGTTATAATTGTTTAATACTCACATTCTTTGATAACAAAGTTAAATTGTAAATCTGGCTGCACTGGCCGTCATACTTATCTCAATCTCCTGTCAGTGTTTTTAATACACTACTAGAGGTTTGCTCGAAGTTTATGACGTGGTGGTTAAGTGCCAGACTAAGAAAACATAGTCGCGAGTTCAAATCCTCCTCCCGTACCTTGCTATACCCAAAAAAGTACTAAAAACAGATCTAAAACCAAGCTATAACTATAACACTACTAATTTTATTTTGCCTTTTTGTATCTTTTGCGTCAGCCTCAGTGTTTTTAGGCTTTTGAAGCAATACCAGAATATAAGTATTACTTGAGTTTTTTGTGGGTTGGAAGCCATGAGTACAACAAAACGTAAAAGGAGATGGGGCTCGAACTTCTGTCGGCTTAAATTTAAAGCTCTTAGCATTCTGTGTATATTTATAAAAAAGCTTTTTTGTTTTCATTTTAACCGCTTTTCCTCTCATCTTCTTTACTATCTAGTTTTAGCCGGTTGTTTTTTAATCTCCGTGCCGTGAAAGAAAAAAGATTTTGACATAATCCTTTACAGTTCGTTTTCCATGGTTACGGCCTCCAAGGAGCCCCCAGTACTAGCTCTTCCAGGACAATTTTCCGAGTTCTTTGGTTGTGACCATTTTTCTCATGGCCTTGATCGTGTTAGTTCGTCACTTTGGGTGTCTGGTCTTGTCTGGCACTTTCGTCATCTTCTTTTTTCCCTTTAGAACGTTTATCTTTGAAACCAGTTTAAGGACGAAGAAGACGAAAATGGAGGGTTAACCTTTAAAAAAAAACATCCAATGACGTATACAACCTGTCCCAAAAGTTGCCGGGATGATTTCTTATAGTTTGCAGCGCTGGCTGGCGGGGCGGAGAGAATTTGGCGGAAGGTGTAAGCTTCGAAATAAGACCGACAGACGGAGCTTTGAAAAGTTCTAAAAAGATCTTAAACTGATTTTGAATAAGTGGTTTAAAAATAAAAAAAGATTATCCCGGGAACTTGTGAGACAGATTCTCTATTTTAACCTGTGCAAGTGGTTACGTTTTGGGAAAAATTCGCAGAAAGTATTTTTTGTAGACGATACTGAAACTGACTTTATAGCGATAATACCGATTGCATAAATTTGTATTATAAACCCCTTCACTGAATTCTGTGAAAATAACAAAATATTAATCGGGTGAAGAGAGGTTAGAGAATTCAGCTATCATTCTAAGGGTTGTAGGGTCAATTCCCACCTGCGAGGAAATTTCTCTCCTTGTTTTTCTCACGATTTTAAATAGGTAAATGTTTTCTTAAGATTTATCGATTATCCTCCCTAAGGCTCACAACTTTGGTAATAATGTTCGGTCGGCGTAGACTCTAACATAAACTAACTGACTTAAATAAGTAAACATACAATATTTCAAACTCATATAAACTCCTCTTTCTTTGGTTTCATTTAGAAATTTCCTGAAAACTAAAATTGACTTGGAGGTCCCTGAATAACGTTAGAAATTAAAAATTTTAAATAATCTTCCGTTTAACACAACTTTAATAGACACAGAGCAGTAGTGTTTAACACCGGTGATAGATAACGGACTATGGCCTTTCTATGTATATATAAAATGTCTGTAACCTATGAGGTACGGGATTTAATTAATTAGAATCGTGACTAATAGCTTTTATTCAGCAGAAAATAGACTTTTACATCACTAACATACATTATTACGTTAATACCCTCGGCCGTTAAAAGATACTGATATGTCGGTAAGGTAAATCAAATAAATAATATAAATGTAATGTAATCATATAAACGGTTCCTTTCAAATAAATCTTGTTTTCTCTTTCATGGTTCAAAATTTTACATTACGCCAACTGGAAAGTTCTGTTCGATAATGTTACATCAAGTTGGAACACCTTTCTGTACATTCGTTTGATGCTTTTTTGGTTCTTTCGGTTTATCGCTGACTGTACACATATTGACCTATCAAATGCACTAAACTGAATATACTTGTATTATTATCTGTCATTTCTTCCTAGTTTGTAATTTATCCAAAAAAACCTTTCCCAAGTTGCACCTAATTCTTCAGCTAGTTTTCTTTCAGGTTTCTTTAGGTTTGGCTGACATGTTTCTGATAATCCAAATATCATTGTTTTTGTTTCCATTTTGGGAGGCCTCTGATGTAGTGGTTAAGTGCCAGGTTACAAAGTTATAGAAAGTCATGAGTTCAAATTCTCCTCCTGTATCCTGTTATACCCAAAAAGGGTAAAAAACGGGGTTAAAAATCAACTATAACTACTGTATATCTTTGTTAAGCCATTTTGCTACTCTTAAATTCTGGTAAATGTTAATAAGATTTGAAGACAACACAACTCAGCAGACATACTGAGTTACAACCAAGAGTTGTTAAACTCATTGAAAGCATTTCGATGATAAAAGAGTGAGATTATACTTCTTCACTTATTAATTACACGGCCTAATTTATGATCAAAATTATTAATTACAAAAAGATCTTGAGTATAAAAATAAATTAGAATTCCCGAAGCAACTTTTAAAACAAATTTATTTTTCGTTAATTTTTTTAATTGGGATTTTTATTTTCCTCTGCTCGTTCTGTCTTGATTGTCCCAATTTCCGCTTTTGGTTTTTATGTATCAATATTAATTAACATTTTGCGTGTTTAATTACAAAATTAAAAATTTTCTTTCTCAAAGGATTTGAGTAAAATGAGATGTTTCGGAAGGATTATTTTGTAAAATTTTGTTTTCATTTTGCCGACCAGGTTTCACTGTAAACTGTTTTTTAGCGTGTTTGAAAGTCAGCAAACAATAAAGCTTTGTCGAGAAGTGTTTTGTTTTATCTTCTCATCTGTTACTTCAACTTCTCCGAAAATTTCTTTTCATCTTCGTCATATTTTGCTATATTTAATAATCTACATATCTAATTCTAGTCACGTGAGGGGATTTGCCTCGGTTTAAATTTCGTTTGAGGCATTTCTGTTCCTTCGCTTCTGTTAGAAATATTCGTCTTAAAAGCTGAAAATAGACTTAGTTAGCTTCTGTTTTGGGTGTTCCCCTCAAGCGAATCCATATCTCTGATATCATTTACTGATAAAATTTTCTCTCTTTTGTAGTTGTTCGTCGCCTCTGCCCTCGTCGCAGCCTTCGCTCAACCAGCCGCTGATAAATACCCAGCCGGACTTAACCCAGCTCTCTGCCCAAACTACCCACACTGTGACAATGCTTTGCTAGCCGCCCACAGCCAACCAGCTGGATACGCTGGAGCTTACCCAGCTTATTCCGGCGCTTACCAAACCCCAGCTTCCACTGCCTATGCTGGCCCAGGAGCTTACGCCGGCGCTCCAGGAGCCTATGCTGGATACTCTGCCTACGCTAACCCAGCCGCTTATGCCGCTCCAGGGTATGATAATCTACCTTTCACTTTCTAAATGACAACCAATTAACTCTTTAATCAACCCGCCTGATTCTTATTTTAGATACCCAGCTGGAGTTAACCCAGCCAGCTGTCCAAACTACCCATACTGCACAAACTACGCTGGAGCTTACCACGCTGCTGCTGCTCCATTGCCAGGATTCGCCGCTAGATTGTACCCAGATGGAGTTAACCCAGCTACCTGCCCAAATTACCCATATTGTCACTAAATCCAGGTTCCTTTTAGCCGGTTTTCTATTTGCTATGAATTTTTCAAAACATTCATTGTATAGCATGTAAAAAAGAAATTTTTCGTGGGAGGTTAGAGTGTGTGTGTCTGTGTGAGGATGTAGGCAGTCACGTGTTAAAATTGTTTTCTTTAGTCAAAATCTAGTTTTAACGGCGAGACTGTTTTCATCAACAAAAAAGAGAAAAATTGAGCGCGAGCGATATTGTTGAAATGGGTGAACTTTCTCTCTTCTTCTTCACTCTCTTCTTCACTCACTCTTTACCTTTCTTTTTCTTTTCTTGGTCTCTAACATCAGAGGCGACACTTGAAAACAATTTGTGATATTTTTGTAAAATAAAGATTTCAGTTTGTTAATTATGATGGCTTTGTATTTTACAACTGATTCTTACTATGTCCTCTTTTTATTGTAACATAACTCCTAATATTCCTTTCCCCCTCATCATTAAAAAAGGTTCTTTGTAAATCCTTTTTTATTAAAACTTGTAGACTGAACCCAGTTCTCCATTCTTCACATTCAACTTCTATTTATTCATCAGAGGGACGAAAAAGGATTCCAAAACAAAATCTCATTTTAAATGTATTTATTTTTTAGTATTAATATTTAATATACTTTAATACTATACAAGCATCTGAATGACTCGTTTATATAGCTTTGTATATCTATATGTTCAAAACTTAAATTTAAATCCATGTTACAATATTTAAAACTCAGCATAGAGACAATAAACTCAAAAGTGGCACGAAGGCCGAAAGGAACCCGGAAGCGCTATTACTATGGCAGTCTACACAAACGACGGTAAGCTAAAACTCGTTTTTAAAATTTAAAATTTAGAATCGGCGGTATATGTTTGTAATCTCAAACACTACAATATATTATATTTTTTATAAATTTATATATATTATATATATAATTTATACTTCATATAAATAAATTGTGGATGAAGGAGGTGAGAGGAATTAGAACTATTTCCATATGGAAAACTTTTTAAGTTTGAAATACGAGTTTGACCGAAATTTCGGACGGGGTCGTTTCATCATTTTATAAATTTAATTGTAAATAAGTAATTTAATTAATTTTTTTCTACCAGAGTTGAAAATTCTTTGTCATTTTCATTTACCGAAAAAGATTGAAAATGTGATTTAAACTCCTTTGTGAAGGAATCAGAGGAAATGTTGAAGAAGAGAAAAGAAAGGTGGTGCAAAAAATTTTTTTAATATTTTTATTTTTAACCCCTGCTAACTATCATCTGTCTTCAAGTACGAGACATCTTGTAGTTGGTCTAGCTTGAGGTAGATTTTAACTGGGAAGCAGACCAGCGTCTAGCCCCAGGAGCAGAGATAGAGAAGCTGGAAGTGATGTTGGGTTTGATCATTAGTGGGAGAGGTAGGGAAGGTTAGTAGGAGGTGAGAGGAGAAAGGAGAGGGAATAGGGAAAGATAGGTAAAGAGAGGCATTTCGGTCAGGGTAGTGGGTGAGGAAGGTTTTAGGGCGAAGGAGAGGGGAAGGAATTAGGAGAGAGGTACAGGTAGAATCGTTCAAGGATTTCGAGGTTTGAGTTACCAGAGGAGCCCCAGAGCTGTATCCCGTAGGTCCAGATGGGTTTAAAGATAGTTTTGTAGATTAGGAGTTTGTTACTAGGTTGAGTTCTGAATGCCTTCCCAACAACCAGAGAAGTTTGTTTAGAACCAACTGGGCTTGGACTGTTTTTGTTTTTATGTGGGTCTTCCAAGTCAATCTGCGGTCAAGATGTATCCCGAGATATTTGACTTCGGTCGACCGTGGGATAGGATTACCGTTAAGGAAAACTGGCGGACACTCCTCTTTTCGGAGGGTGAACGCGATGAGGTTGGATTTGGTTTCATTGACGTTGATTCGCCAAATGGATAACCAGTCATGAAGTTTGTCCAAATGTGTCCGTAAGTTTTGCGTGGCAGTTTGGGGATCGCTATCGGTCGTGAGTATGGCCGCATCGTAAGCAAATGTGACTGTAGTTGTACCAGTAGTTACAGGTAAGTCGGAAGTGTATATAAGATATAATGTCGGTCCTAGCACGCTCCCCTGAGGAACGCCGGAGCAGATGGGGACAAGACCTGTCTGCTCACCACGGTATTTCACATAGAAATTTCTGTTCTCCAGGTAGGAAGTAAGGATGGGTAGAAGCGAGGAAGGAACAGAGCTTTTCAGTTTATGTTTGAGGCCCTCATGCCAGACCTTATCAAAGGCCTGAGCACATCACAGCGGAGCAGTATTCCTTGGCCTCCAGAGCCCTGGAAATTGTCCTCGCAAGACGATGTACCTGCTCAATGGTGGAGTGGCGATTCCTGAAACCAAACTGATGAGAAGGAATCTGGTTATGGTCACGTAGGAACGGGTTGATTCTGGAGAGGAGGCATCTTTCCAGGTTTTGGAAAATAAGGGCAGAGAGGCTGATTGGGCGATAGGAGGTTAATTGGTCAGGGGGCTTGCCAGGCTATGCGATCATAATGATTTCCGCCACCTTCCAATGGGAGGGAAAGTATCCTAGGTAAACACAACGGTTAAATAGGATGGTGAGAAGACGGATGCACCTGGAGAGTAACTCTTTGTCTAGTCGTCCAGTAATGAGATCCCACCCAAGGACTATTTTGGATCGGATTTTTCGGATTTCTTCGGCGACCTCAGAGGCATGGATGGAGGTAAAGTGATGGTTCGGGGAGGAAAGAATAGTTTGGAAGGGGGGAGGGAGAGGAGTAGCTGGGCCTTGAGGAAAATTGGGCTGGAAAACCTCCGACAAGTGTCGGGCGAAAGCTTCGGCTTTTTCACCGGCGCTTCGTAGCGCGAGGAGGGGAAGGGCAGGAGTGATGGTTTTTTGAGCCTTCTGACTGCGGACCAGAGATTGTGGACAGAAGGGTTGGAGGGGGAAAGCTTAGAGAGGTAGTGTCTTGTCTGTCTTTGTTTTTCGGAAGCCAGATATTGCTTGAGTTGTTTTGTGCATCTGTTAAGCCTGGTTTTGTCCTCGGGGAGACGGGATGTTCGTGCAAAAATAATTTCAATTTTTGTGATCCCAGGGTGTGTCACATCTCCGATTAATAATATTAAATAACTTTTTATACAAAATTTCTGTTGTGAAATGGTAGCATTTTTTTTAATTCACTTACACCAAAATTATAATTTTAATTAAAAAGTGTCGCGAAGTGAGCCGGTAAACGAAAATATTTCTCATAAAATGAAACAAAAAGAAATGCGGCGCAGGCAGCGGTAGGACAAAAGGAAAAGCTTAGAATGGTCTGGAAGAGGCCAGAACTGAGAATCCTCTCATATTAAGCTTATGGGAAGAGAAGCTTCTGTAAAATTCGAGAGAGTTCGAGTACGGGTTTCTGAAAACTTGGAGACTATTCTTAGCTTAGGTGAAGATATATAAAACAGGTCACACATCGTCAGGTATTCAGTTTTTGAGTTACACGCGTTCATGTAAACAATAAGTATTTGTCAATAAACGTATTTCTAGTGAAGATCGGGTTTTTAATTTCCCACAAAAAGAAATAAGGGACGACATAGGAAAAAGACTTTCACACGAAAAGAAATTCACATGTAGAAGAGAATTTTGAACTGAGTGGTATAATCACAAATTTACAAGAAAAGGAAGAAAATAACAAAAAGAGAGAAGAAAAGGACCAAACGTATGGAAAAGTGTTTTGGACAGAGGGACAGTATAAAGCGAACGAACGAAAAGAATGGGAGGAAGGAGGAGAGCAAGGCATGTTAAAAGCAAAGTTGCTTTATAAATTTTTAAAATTTTTAGTGCCGGGACGAGATGATTCATCCTTAGTCAGGGATTTCAGCACAAAAAAATAATTTCCATATCCTCTATCTAATAAAAATGAGCTTTTTCACTGTTAGAGCTTTTTAATCATTTTTTTCTTACGCTTTTTTTCTTAATTCACGTAATATTGACCCTAGAATGCATGGTCGTATTTGTCACAAAAACTGCATGACCGGGGACTCAGACTTGCTTAAGCTAAATATGGTAATCCATAATTCTATATTTATTCGTATTCCATTTATTTAATAATGATTCCCATTCATAATTCTACACATCCTATTACAACTAGAAGTGAAAAATGAACTAAATATAAATGTTATAAAAAAAAAGGTCACGTCCATTGTTTCTGGGTACTTTTGGGCCCACAATTTAAATTTAATTCAGCGTTCAAATCGGGTTTAATATATTATTTGTTCTTTGCCTTTACACATGTTATAATTTATTTACTTTATATACGGTTTTTTATATTTTTAGGTCACATTTTTTAACCTAGATTGTGTTTGTTTCACGTGACCAACGACGCCTCAAGAGACATAAACCACTTTACTCTACAACACCCTTCATTTAGAATTACCTCTCTACTTCATTCCATCTTTCTTCCGCTTCTTTCTCTCTCTTTCCTGTCTTCTTACTATTACTGTCTACCCATTTTATTAATATTACTAGTGTCTTCTTTTTTCTTCTCCCTCTTTTTTCTGCGCTGTTATCTTTTCTTCCTCCTTGTGTCTCTATTTCATTCTATCACTATCTTTATGCTTTTTCTATTTTATTTTTTCTTTACTCCCTCTTCTCTATTCTTCCTCTAACCCACCCTACAGACTGTACCTTCAGTCACACATCCGTTTATCCAATTCCTGGGGCTAAGACACTGGTCTGTTTCCTAGCTATTTAGCCCTTCTAATGCCATACCAACTACTTGATGTCTCACTCAGAGACGGATGGCAGTTAATACGGGGTAAAATAAAGATTTCGTCAAGAAAAAAATGGCCTAAAACCTTTTACGACCGGACTTGATTACCACAGTAACAACCGAATGATAAATCGACTTTAGAGACAAAACTAACTTCCATGGAGTGCATCATGATGAAAACTGCCACAGTGTGATGTCATCTCGGAATCACCAATTAGTGTGTATAGTCTGTTCAGCACTCAACAGGTTTTGAAAAAAACTCTTGAACTAGTACCAATGGGAAACCGAACAAACATGAATGGTAACTCCAATGGTATTATATTAAGGTGTTCAGTCAGAGTAACGTTTTTGAAGATTTATAATATTTTAAAAAGTGTTTAGAATTATTCTGTATCATTTTCAACAGTATACTCTAAACGTTTTTGGTTTTCAACAAGTATTTCTTCTACCTCCATGACGCCAAAAGTTTAACCCCTTGGTGAAGTGTTAAACTTTCTCTAAGTGTTTTCTTTAGGACTATGGGTTATTTTTAGCTATACACAAAAATCGTAATGTCTTGCGCTCATTAGTGTTCTAAAAGCTCTTGATGCCGTTTTTCAGAAACCCGAAAATCTAGTGTACACATTTAAAGCTCTTAAAGATGAATTAACAATTTAGAACTTTGTGCTTTTAGCCAACAAATTTTAAAAAGCATAGGGGTATTACGTGACCCAAACAGTGCACAAATCATTATCTCGGAAAAACCTTAAATTCTGGCGTACTTTTAAAATTTCAACTTTCTCAATTTACAAACCTCAGCACATCAGAAAGGAAAGGAGAATGTGGTCCGTTTTATCCCTGGAAAAGGGGTTCTAGCCCGTTCTAGCCTCCCTTTGCTGAGCACCCAATTAAACTGAGCTTTTCGGTTGCGGAAAATGCTTTCACAAGGTTTGGGAAAGGGGAAAGGGCCACTGAAAACCTGACCACGATTTCTCTCTTAGCCATGACCACGCATACGATTCCAATAAAAACAAGCTTTGGTACATAAAGTGCGAGGGAAAACAAAAGCTCGGAATAATTGTCCCTTGAATATCAACCAAATTTGAAATTCTACAAGGGTGAAGGGAAAGTAGATAATATTTTCCTCTTGAATTTATAAAGTTTGGAGCGTTTGAGAGTAAACAAAGGCAAAATTTGTTTTTCCTGCTTTTGTGGTCGATAAAAAAAACCTTGACGTTCGAGAGAACAGAACAAAAACTTAGTTCAATGTCGTGGGACGTCAAAAAGCTTTCACTCGGAGGAGAAAAAAATTGAAAAACGTGACAAGTCAATTTGTCCTTTTGTTTCGAGATCCTTTGGTTTCTGGTTTTACGTCTTAGCTATAAATGGCGAATGAAAATGGCTTTGATTGTGGACAGAATTTCGACAGAACGCTCAACCGCAAAGAAAATATAAATATTTGATGAAATTTATGTGTCACCAAGAAAAAAAAATTTGATTGGACAACCTCAACAAGGTTTCACAATTTAGTACACCTCTATCAGCTCCTCGCAAAGGATACCCAAGTGGTCGGCCATAACCTTGCCACAACGCCCTACCATAGTGACTCTCACCTTTTTTTCGTCACGGCGCACTTTTAATAATTTAAAAACTTGGCGGCACACTAACAATTAGATAAATTAAAAGGACATAGTTAATTAATTGTTATACCTATAATACGATATATTTTGTAAAAAGGGCAGGTGATAATAATTTTCAATTAATATAAAGTAAAATAGCATTAAAATAGCCAGGCAGCAAAATGCATTCTCCAAAAATCTCCTCCGCTATTTTACCGTAGGCATTCGTAAACTTTGATGGCTCATTGGCTGAGAATCACTGTCTTATCAGTATCAACACGTATACTGAACTTTCCAAACAGTTTGTGATAAGTCAGTCCTGTTGCCAAACTACTGCTTTGTTACCAGTCATTTTTTTAGTTAATACAAATTACAGTAGCTTAAATGAACTTCAAACTTATCAATCATCCAACCCGTTCTTAGTTAATACTATCGTGAATCATGTCTGTTTTTCCTCAATTGCAAGAAGAAATAGGGCGAAAATTGAAGGTCAAATATTCTCAAATCAAAGGCATTCGGTATAAATTAATAAAAGCCATCAATTGCAATTAATACAATCGCCTTTTATTAATCAAATTCATTACTCAGTTAATTTAAAAAATGGCGATTAATTAATTCGTAAAAAATTTTTTTCTTGTCATTTTCTACTTCCGCTACTGCCCACTACCCATTGTGAGAGAGAAGATAATATCCGATGGTCTGATATGAAGGAAGAATTCACCTTGGAATTCATTGTTCTTTCTTTCTCTCTATATTTTGAGTGGAGAAGGCCAAGGGGGTTTGGTCCACACCGCCTTCAGCTAGGTCCATTATGACCGTGAAACCCGGGTATTGAACCGCGCCTAAAAAAAATCCCAATGACGTTTTATGGCAAATCCAAATCCATCGGTGTCCACGTTGAAAGGTTCTCTCCCCTGCCTCCCGCTCTTTTTGTTTGAATCCACCATTTGGCGAAACATAATTTTGTCTTTTATACTCTATTCTTCCTCTTTATTCTCATCTTTCTTCTTCTACCCCTCTTAAAAGGACGGATGAAAACAAAAAAAAGGAAAAATTTTTTTTCATTTTTTGTACCTGGTATTGAAATCCTGCTTTACGTATCAAATGTCACAGTGAATGATTTTAACACCAAAATATATTTTCCCAAATCTTTGAGTTCGAATCTAAAGAAGGATGGAATGGAAAGAAGAGAGGACAGTGAGCCTGCGTGAAGAGAGAGAGAAATAAACGGGCAAGAAGACAGCGGAAAACGGCTTAAACAACCAACGGTGGTGAGAGAGGGGTAGCTTTTAACGAAAAAAGAGAAGAGGTGTGGGTTAGCCAGACAGAGCAACCGGTTAGATGTTCTGAACAGTTGAATTTAGGAGCTCATAGCTGACGTTCGGTGCTTTTGCTGTTTTTCGTCATCTTTCGGTTATTGGACGGAAACTTTCTGTCGCGCGCCAAACCGGTTACAGATGACTTCGAAAAATTTTAAAATTTTTTTACGAGTGATTATTTGTTATAGTGTTTGCATTAGATTGAGTGTTTCATCATCCAAGGGTAAGTTCTAATGGGTGTTTTGTGTGTCTGAACGAGCGAATGTGTATGTGTGTTATCTTAACAATTAAGTCATATAATAGTATATAGTGTAATGTGGGAGAGTTGCGGGTAAGAAAATTTCATTCATAAATATTTTCAAACATAATCTGCCATTGTGTATTGATATTCTCCGATCATTTCCATATGAGGTATTATATTATTTTTATTATAATAAGAAATTATTGATCATTTATATTATTATCATAAGGCTAATTAATACTGGGACGGATGAATTTTGCAATTTATTTCCAAATAATTTTTGACTAGTGCCAGTTTTTTTTTTAATTTAAACCCCAAGTTCAGTAAGCTGTCCCGAACTGACCAACTAACTAGTACCAGATAGTGTGATATTTTTTGTGGAGGCCTAAACATTTTGGCCACCACTCTGAGAAAAAATATAAATATCGGTTTTCCGATTCCGGAAAACCTTTTTCATGTGCATTTTTTGTTTGTTCAACCCTGTTAACATTTTTTTATCTCTCATAGCATACTCTTAATAATTGAAAAGGTCGTCATCCGAAGGATTAAGATCTGGTTAACAGGACGGTCAATTTAAAGTTTCGCTCCAGAATTTGTGATTTTTGCAGTGTAAAAGCTCTCGTTGATTTATTTCCCGTGTCCGTAAATTCATACGAAACCCAAACTCCTTCTGCGTACTACTCCTATTATCGTTTTGACATTTTATTTATTTAAAAATATCGAAAAATGACTATTGATAGTGAAGCTTAATTGTGGGAAAAAATTTGAAATGTTTTTTCCCCCGTGTTAGCAGTCACTTATTCCCTAACGGAGACATCTAGTGGTTGGTCTGGCTTTAAAGGGGCTAAATAACTAACCAGAAACAGACCAGTGTCTTAGCCCCAGGAGTTGGATAAACGGAGGTGACTGGAGGTACAGTCTGTAGGGTGGGCCAGAGAAAGACTAGAGAAGAGGGAGGATAGAAAAAATAAAATAGAAGAGAGAATAGAAGAGGCATAAAGATAGTGATAGAATGAAATAGAGACACAAGGAGGAAGAAAAGAAGACAAGGCTGAATTTTATATTTTAAATTTAACTTTATATAACTTTACTTTGACACATACGGATAACTTCTTACTCTGACACAACCCGTAGACAAGTTTCGGAAGAGGCTGGAAACTGAAAGAGTACAGTCTATCGAAACAAAAAGAATCCGAGGTGAGAAAATCTCAAATGAAATGAAAAACCCTGTGACTCCTGGAAGAAGCTGAGCCTCGAGTTTGGCTTTTGAAATCAAGAAGAGAAGCACTGTAAACAAAGAAAGTTTTTAAAATCGCGCAATTTTCTGCTTTTGACGTCTTGTTCGTAGATACAGTAATTAGTAAAAAAATTTTAGGAAAAATTAAGAAAGAAGGAAAAGTTTGTTAAGAAGCTTCGGGGCAAATCGGTGGCCTGGACAGTTTTCATGAAAAGAACGCCAACTTCTTGATTAGATTTTTCATCCCTCCTGCTTACTTTAAACCAACCCTGGCCATCCAGATTAACTTACTATAGGCCAGCGTCTTAGTTATAAGATTCTGAGAATTTTAATTTTTTTCTGTCCTTAAATTTTGTTAAAATTATAAGAAAAAATTTCATCAATTTTGATATAATATACATACAGACATTTTTTGGGGATTTATATTACATAAAAACTCTTTTTAATATTCTCTCATTAATTATTAGGTACATTTATCGACAGCCAAAAATAATCCTTCAAAATTTCTGTCAACAGGTTTTTTTTTGATAAGTTATAAAGTTTTGAAATTGATTAAATAAATAAATAATTTCATACTGAGTCACACTGAAGATGAAGTCTTCCAGCCAAGGAAGATTTATGGTCAACGTCACATTTTGCATTTTCCATCCCTCGTCTCTTCGTTACACCACAGCCACCTAAGACATATCAGTTTCAGACTTCCTGCTATGAATAATTATGTTTTCATAAAATATGTCAATTTATCTGAGATATATAAGTTCATCTTAGATGTCTTAAAGCGACATTTTTTTTATCCTTCTTTCTCTTTCTGTTTTCTTCATTCGACTCAACCTCACAGTCTTCCATCTTGTTCCTTTTTCCATCATTCACCTAAATTATTTATACTTGCTTCATTTAAACAGAGTTCGTTCTAGAAAATGATTCCGGTTTGTTTCCAAGTTTCTTCTTATTTCTTGTCTTGTATACGATCCTCTCTCAACTTCTTGCTCACAAGGTTCCATGATATCGTGCATTTGCCTTGTCAAGAAATTTTTATTTCGCTTGTTTTTTGCAAAAGGTGAGGGTTAAGGGGGTGAAGGGGATGCGAAAGCTTTAAATTTTGCGGCTTTAAGAAACTTAAATAAAGATTTACGGTCGGATATTGGGATGCGAAGACGGGTTAACACAACGTGGGTAATCGTTCAACTTGATTGACTTTCCTATTGTTTTCATGAGGTAAAGACATGTTTTCTTAGAAAAACTGATTCCTTGAGACTTCTGAGACTCCCCCGAGACTCCCTGTATAAATAACGAATATTTCGCTAAGAATAACGCTTTTCTTTATTTTTTTTTACTTCCCTAATTTTATTTTTTGTCAACCATTACCGCTTAGCCAAGACATAGAAAGACAATTTGGCAAAAGAAAAAGGGGGGAAAGGAACGGTCGATGACTTTCACTTGGTAGAAAATGACAAAGATTTTCAAAAACAAGGAAAACTGAAGGAAGAGCTTTTGTGATGGAGAAAAATTTACCAATATTTGTTGGTTTTGTACTTACCCGAGCTCCTCTGACTCTGACTGATGAGGGCACTATGAGTGACTATTTAGTTTTTTGCTGCAGAAGTATCACTACTCTATTCACTTTATTAAGAAGGAATTTACAGGCACGGGTAATTTGATAAATTTGAAAAAGTTTTCACATTTACCAGATTTACCGTTGACTGTGAATAATTATAAATATTCGCAAATATTCGTTGTAAAATTCAATAACACTCATCCTTATTCTTCTTTATTTTTTGCCCAGATTTTAGGAGATATGGTTATTTCGAAAATTATCCTCCAACCCCCACTTCATCTCTCATTTGGTTTCTATTGAAATCAAATTTTTTTTTTAGTTTAAGAAATTTTATCGATAATTTATTACCGCAAACAAGTATGGCGGACTTTGAGAGTTAACACGGTTTTTCACTTGGGATCACTCAGATTTGGAGGTTTCGTGTCGTTGAGTGTATGATGGGTCCTTAGCCTTCGTTCTTCCTTCAATTTTTGACGCACGACTTTCGTTTGTCTTTTTTTCATCTTTCGAAATTCTTCTCATCGGATTCTTTATTTGTTTGAGGTTTGTTTTTGAGGCTGATTTGTTATAATTTAGTATGTACTCTTTTCGGGTGGTTCAAATTTATTTTTCCCGTGTCAACTGCCACCTGTCTCTAAGCGAAACATCTAGTAGTTGGCCTCACTTTAAAGGAGCAAAATAATTAGAGAACAGACCAGTGTATTAGCCCCAAAAGTTAGATAAACGAATGTTACTGGAGGTACAGTCTATTAGGTGGGATAAGATATACGTCAGACAAAGAATAGAGAGGACGAAATTTAGAGGAAACAAAAACGATATAAAGATAACGATAGAAAGGGATAGAATGGTATAGAGAGAAAAGGAGGAGGGGCAGAGAGAAAGGAGAGAAGAAGTAGAAAGTAATAGACATATTAATGAAATGGGTAGAAAGTAATAGTACGAAGGCAAGAAAGTGAGAGGGAAAAAGTTGGGATATAGTATAGAGGTCGTGTTAAGAGAAGCATGTTATGAAGTCAAGTGGTTTATGTCTCTTGAGGTTGGTCGTGTAGTTCGTCAAAAAGGAATGAGGCAGAAGGATTGGTATGAATACGATTGACTCTAGTTCAGATGCGAAGATTTTTATCATAAAACTTAGGACAAGGAAATATGAAATAGGTCACGGTTGGAGGGGACATTCAAACAAGCTTTACAGATCAAATGGGGTATGAACAAATACTGATACGCAATAAATAGAAAAGAAGATGTTTTAAGCGTTAGAGCCTTTTCTCGAAAGTCTGTCATAAGAAGCTGGCAGAAGAGATCTTTGTTTGTAGAGAAAAGGAGGAAGGGAAAGGTAGAGACAAAGAAAGGTAAAAGTCAGCTCAAAGGAAAACGACTTTTTTATTTATATATTCAAAGGACTTGTTTTGCGATCCACTCTCCCATCGATCACCTCTTCAGTCTAACAGGAAGAAAAAAGGAAAGAAAGAGAGATACGAACGGAAATGACAAAACAAGAAACAATGTTTGCCTTAGTTTTTTCTTTGAAGTAGAAAGCTCTCATCAATTCGAACGAATAATAAAGAGAAAATTAATTAAAAGGAATGAAAACCGCGGATACTTAACCTGTATCTGAGTGAATAAATTTCTCCGTTCAAAGAAAGGAGAGAAAGAGAGTAGGAGAGGAGAAAAAGTGGAAATTGAAGAAAATTTACGAGAGTGATTTTCTTGTAAGCATCATCGCGCAGATTTATTTACTGTGAGTTGCCTACCAAGCCTGACTTTCAATTCCTTTCCAAGGTCCTTCCCTCCCTCCTCCTCTCCTTTGCTTTATTCTGCTTCAACTTTTCTTGGTCTTTCTTTTCCTCAAAGAAATCTATTGGGATCAAGACAGTATTTTCCACTTCCGAAAGATTTCTTGGTTTCCTTTCGCCTCTTCCACAGTCACCATTCTCACCTTTTCACTTTTTCACAATAAGTACATCAAACTTATCTGAGAAGAAGAGAGAGAAGCTGGAGGCAGTTGGAGAAAGTGAACTTTGAAAGCTTATTTCAATTAGATAAATAAATTAATATGAATTGTAGAAACTCGTTTTTCCTTAGCTTCACTCTCTCCCTCTCCTACTATTCTTTTTCCTGGTTCGAATTCTTAACTTGTGATTACCCGGGTTCTCTCTCTCTTTAGAAAAAACTTTATGTTTTGTAATTACAGTTATAGTTGAGTTTTAATTCCGTTTTCCACCCTTTTTGGGTATAAGAGGATACCGGAGGAGAATTTGAACTCGCGATTATAATTTCTTAGTCTGTCACTTAACCATTACACCTCAGACCTCCCGCAATTTCTTATTATTTAAAGACATCCATTATTTAAAGAGAATCCTTACTCAACATTCATTGACCTGGTCCTTTCTATTCGGGGCCTTCTTTCCCTTCTTGTTCCTCCCTTTCGTATTCTTTCTTATATTTACACTCAAATCCCTGTCATTAAACAATTTCAAATTGTAAAACTGAAATGTTTTCCTTGGTAACGTGACGCGTGAACTTTAAAATTGCCGTCCTGCTGTCTGCAAGAATTCTTTCTCTCTTTTTTGGTTATTACCATAAGGTCAACCTTCAGGGCTGACGTTAAAGTGGGTTGAAAGAAGTTCATTTGAGATAGTTTGATGACCGTCCTCACACCATCGACAAATTGAGAGCCACGAAGTTGAACAGGAGAAAGCACTTAACCGACGTGACCCTTTTAATTATTAAAATTTGATCGACTTTTCCTCCGATTTCCGCCCACTGTTTTGTTCTTCCCTGAAAATTTTAGAATTTGGATTCTAATTCGTGAGTTTGTTCAATATATGTTCAGCTATTATGTTGCATACAAAGTAAATTAACTAACTCACAAAGTTGCCAAGTCTTTAACTGGGTGAGCTTTTAAACAGTGAAGTGTGTGTTTTGGGTTTTTAAATATTGTTCTTTTGTTTTAACTCCAAAGGAGTTTATTCTAATTTCAAAAATCTCTTTTCCAGTTCTTATAGAGCTATCTACTCATTGCCTAGTTCCTGACTTAAAAATCAGCAGCGCAATCCTTCCAGTAAAAACTCATTTAAACAGCTGAAACGCTGAACACACTCCTAATCGATGCCTTGGTACTCAAGCTTTTTCCTTTCAGGACCAAATTTCTATTGTGACCATTGGGACTGGGCCACACCTTCTACAGAAAACGTTCGGTCGGCAGGACGTTCATACGTCATTAGACGTCTGGTTGAGAATTGATGATACAATAATTGATAAAGAGAAGCCTGAAACATATGAGAAAAATGCCGACTTAACAATGAGCAAATCGACCTTTCACAAATTTTCACTCAATCGGTTTCCATTGCGCCACTGGGTCACTCAGTAGAGCTTGGTGGGCCGCAGTTTGAGTACCAAGGATATAGTAGCATGGCTTGAAAAATAGGAAAAGTTAATTAATGAAAATTAAGTTTTTTACACGTGGCATGACATGGCTGTTGGGGGGGGGAGAAAACATATTTAAAAGGTGGTTTTGGTGATGTTTCTCCTCTTCTTCTTATCCCGCCTCCTCTCAGGCCAAAGTAATTGCGTTCGAAAGGTTCCATAAATTATTTCGGTCTCAAGGAAATTTCAAAGAGGAAGGTTAGTAGTTGATATTTCTCTCTCTTTCTTTCTTTTGACAATTTTGAGAGACAGGAGGGAAAGTTTTCTCATCAATTAAACGTAAAAAGTTTTAAATGTGAGAGGCCTCTCGTATCCCCGCTTCGTTATGTTTAATTCAGGGATGTGTTTGTGTATCAAAAATTTTCGTTATTCGTTCAAGATTGGGTGTGACCTAGAATTCCTCTAAAACAGTATTTCCCAACTTGGGGCCCACGCCCCACAGGGGGCACTTTAAAAATAGACTCGACACGACTTTAACCCTTTCCCTTTGGGTTATTTAAATACAATGCTAGATATCTGTGACAAATTTAACAAAACAGGCAAATTATATTAAAAAATGCTGTAGATAACTATTTGGTATAATTTCGTTTGTCGTTACCAAAGTGTCAACTAAGTATTCCCCGGTCGTGGGAAAATCCGGACGTTTTAAAACTTAACTTCTTAGAGTTTCACATCATTCGGTACAAGGGAGAAAGACGAGAAAGAAGAAAAAGTTTTTGAAAAAGGTTTTTGATTAAGTTAAGAAAAGAAGAAAAGGAGAAGGCGAAAGAGAATAAGAAAAAGGGATGATATTAAAATAAAGTAGTAAAGTTACGGTGGAGCGTTTTTATCACATTTTTACAGCGTGAAAACGGGAAGAACGGTTGTTGTGTTGGTACCTTTATCATTTCGTATTCAAAAACTGTTTCACTTAAAATAAAATTGTATAAAGCTGCTTAAAATTGGTAGGAGTAAGTAAAATGTCCTCTACTACATAGTCTTTTGGGGTTTTGTTAGGCTCAGAATACTTTGACCTTTTTTCTTCCTACTCTAGTCGCCACCACCCCGATTCTGTTCTTGTTTCTCTCGAATTTTTTTTCCATCCTCTTTTCTTTCCTCTTCACAACTCTTTCTCGTTCGTGGCTTACTTTTCTCTCGAGAAGGGATCCATTTATTCACCCACTTTTTTTCCTAAATTTGTATTTGTAATAAAATTGAGTGCTGGGAAACTCAGTCAGTGCTTCTTGATACGTCAGAAATGACAACCTCCACCGAAATCTGGGGGTGAAAACGGTGCAGAGAGAGATATGCGATGGCTTGTGGGCGCCTGAAATGCCTACTTTCTCATCAAGACAGTGACCTAAAGATTCTGGCTCTACCTTCTAAAGAAAGGAGACTGTGGCGAAGAAAATTCACCAAACTGTTACGTGTCTGAAGATTAGAACCGTAAAGTAGTTCTAATTATTCCCACTTCAATGATTCACCTTTATTTATACTGTAAGTGCATAAGCTGGATGAACGAATCGTTCAGTTGCTTGTATAAGAAAATGAAATTGTAATAAAATCAAGCCTTAATGGCTGACTGGAGTTACTTTCTATATAATAGGAAAAACGGAGGAAGAAACCAGATTAGTAAAAGAAGAAAGTGAGAGAAAAACGGGGCAGTTTTAAGGAATGAAGAACAAAAGAGTGCCAAAATAAAAACGTAATGTATGGACAAAGAAAATAGAGGCAAGAGAACGAAAGGCTTACCAATCAAATTGTGTCCTTCATACAAAGCAAGAAAACCAAAAGACCGTGATTAAACTAGACCCAGAAAGGCCTTAAAGAGATAGGACCGAGGAAGGAAATGTTAATTAATAGGAAGACCGTTAGAGAAAAACTGAAACCCCACCAGGATTTTAACTCCGAAAAGCTCAAACTGAGAGGAAAGAAGGGAGGAAAAATTTTACACCGAAACATTATCAACTAGTGGAAGCGAACAAAAGTCAGGAAATCAAGTCAGACATCCTTATCTGGTGATGAGCTTCTCAAAATTAAATAAAAAGCTAGAAAATGATTTCTAATAATTATAAAAAGGAAAACCTTGAGAGAGACAAGTGTTTATCCAGAAACCGATCTGGGTCACTCACATAACATGAAGAAAAAAGAAGCCGTATAAATGACATTTGAGAGAGAGAGAGAAAGTCGGCGGTAAGAAGCAGAAGTAAAGAAAAATTAACATTTTTCAAGGAAGTGGGAACAAGACTCCTGGAGGTCATCATTCTTGTCTGTTTTGCCACACTGTACAATTTAATGCGACGAACTGGCACAAACGAGAAAACCAAAAGAAAAGTTTTCCTTAACCTAAAGAAGAGATTATGAATTACTCAGAAACTGAGCTCTTTTCCACAACTTGGAAAACTGTCTACTTCCTCCTCTGCTTCTCCTCTTACGACCATGCCCTTTCTTCCTTGTATCTTAATAACATCCCGAGAAGAGGACAAATGGAATGAGCGCACAAATTATTAAAGCAACGCCTCATTTTTGGATTATCTAATTTCCAAGAAAAAGGAAAATTTTTCTTTTTAATTATTTAAGGCAGGTTAGCCAACCATTTCTAGAGCATTTAGGAAATTACCTTACCGTCTTGTTTTTTTACTCACTCTTTTCCTTCTCCTTCCTCTTCTTCTTGTTTAAATAATGCATATTCGCCACTTTTCTTTTTCCGGTTTGTTCTTGTGCTGTCTCTTTTTTGCTGGCATAACATTCAACTTGAATAACGAAATATGGTTGATGACTTTTTTAAGATCCCTATTTGTCCCCAAAACTATTTGCCACCATTTTTTATTTTCTACGTAAATTTACACTTGGATATTGTTAAAAATACACAGACAATTATAACATGATATTATTTATAAGCAACAGTTGAAGAAAAGCTGGCTGCGTCTGGAACAACTTGGGCGAAAAGCAAATAGAACTGGCCTCAACCGAGTCCTATGGCGGAACCTTGTAGACGCCCCATTGCGTCCCAAAGGCTTAAAAGGGCTTATTTATAAGCACATCCAAAGTAGAGATATGGGTGTCTTGTGTTAACTTATTTTTGATAGCGTGAGGCGTAGAGAAAAACTGCAATCTATTTCAGGAAAAAGCAGAAACAAAACGAGAGGCAATATAAGGGAAAAAAGTATTCAAAACGAACCTTCATAAATGACATTATAAAAGTCCAATATAAAAGTCGACAAAGCAAAAAATTAAAAAGAAGAGGGAGGATGTGAGGTAGTGAGAAAGGTACAAAACACAGAAAATGACGAAAATAAAAAAGAAAGGGAAGGAAAAGCAGAAATGAGTCGATAACAGGACAAGATGGCGAGTAGGTCAATCAACGATCTTTCTTTTGTTAAAAGGAAAAAAGGGAAAAAATGGAAAAAATTACTTTAAGAGATTGAACAAGAAAATAGAGAAAAAACTTGCCTTCCAGATTAAGAGAAGAAGAGATGGAGACAAAGGAAAACAGAACAGTAAAAATTTTCGATCCTAGAAATTCTCAAAACCTCTGATTTGGGAGAAATTTTCCGGAAGAGGAGAAAGAGAAGAAAATTTATCAAAGTGTTGAGGGAAAGTAATTGAAAAAGAAGAAAACGTTTTTTCTTTATTCACTTAATATTCTTTACATCTGTATGTATTCATTGATGACACTATTTCCTTTCAAAAATTTCCTGGATAAAAATTATCCAGTAAATAATTCGCTTTGATTCAAGAAGAAAAATTCTCTTAAATCGTGAGAGGAGAAAGAGAAAGGCGATAAACCCTTTCGAGTGCCTGACATGATTCGAAATAATCTTTGTAAAAGGTTTCTGTCTTCCGGTAAGCAGTGGCCACAAGCTATCTCTTCAAATTTTTCTTTCCTCTCAAAAGTCCAAACATTGTACAATAACTGGAAGCAAAAGCTGTGAATCAGTGATAACGAACTTTTGCTCATCATAAAATCAAAATATTATCTGCCACATTAAAAATATAGATAATAGAAATGTCCATAATATGAGAAGATAAAGAACGAAAATGGAGGGGAAGGAGGAGCAGGAGAAAGGAGAAGAAGGAAGACGATAAAAATTTCGAAAACCTCTCACAGGTCCCATGGGACGAATAAAACTGCCAAAATTTAAAATGACAATACATCCCAATCATTTGATCTTTCAGAATGACTAATCAACGACTATTGCGTCTTCCTGTATCAGTTACTTCCTATCATCATCCTTACACAGTTGCTTCCGACGATCAAGATGTGTTCTCGGGACGTCATACAATGTTATTGAAAATATCTTTCCACAAACTTTAAATGGATATTTTACCCTATTTATTTTCTTATTAAATTACTCGAATTTGGATGCTGTGGTACTCTTAGGTGTCAAGCTGCATGCGTCCACTTAACAGAATATTTGTATTCAAAAATAATCGGAGACCTCAAATTAACGGAAGTTTAACAAGATAAAACAAATCAAAGCAAAAGAAATCAAAGGAAGAGAAGGTAAATTTTAATGAGAGAAGAGGGGGTATAAAAAGGTAGAGGAGAAGACACGACAAGAAAACATTTCTGTCGGATTGACTGCTAATTAAATTAAAGCTTCGAGAGGTTCAAGCGATCCACAAAGACAAATTTTGAAGACGAATTCTGGGAGAGAGAGAGAGAGAAGAGTTTGAATTATTTAACGAAGGAATAGTTTAGGATAGAAATTTGCCTTTTTCCTTAGAGGAAGAGAACAGAGCGAAAGGATGATGAGGGGGAAATTAAAAGAAGGCAGTATAAAACCAGCTGAAGATCTGAAAGGAACCGTTCTACTGAAGGAACTAGAAGGAACCCAACCGTTTACTTAAAGCTTTTCAAAATAGACAACCACAGTTTGTCTATTCTTCTTTCATTGTCTTTGTCTTGTTCATACTTTTCTGCCGGCAATCAAAAAGGGGAAAAAAATAAAAACATAAATAAATTTGAATCATGGTAATTGTTAATATTTTCCACAGAAATAAAAATACAGGTCGTAAAAGAAGGCATCAAAAAAAAATTTACAAGAGAACTTACTAACAATTGCAGCACCGACTTTCTTTCTCTTTTGTTATTAAAGCGATTTCCCGCAAAATTTTCCTCCTTTCGCTGGTTCTGGCTAGTTTACTGTTTTCTTACATTTACTGTCGTTAAATTAGACTCTGCTTTATGGTGCAATTTTTTTTTAAATAGGTTTGTATTTAAAAATCGTCTTTCTGCTTCATATAACGCAGGAATTATTTTTTTCCCTTTATCTTCTCTCTTAACACCTTCACGACACAAGTTTCTTCTCCTTGATTTGACTTTTTCTTGACTCAAAATCTGAGCATCATTCTTCTTACCTTGGAACTGATATTACCTTCTGCTATGTAGAGGAGTCTGTTCCACTGTTGAATATTTAATCACATAGAGAGGAGGTGATGATGAAAAATTAAAATTTACTCCTTAACGACATAGCGCAAATTTATGTAAATAAACCGAATGCTATGAAAAGTCATGTCAAAATCTGTTCCTCTGTGTGAGACACTTTCAAAGATTGATCAAATTTCGTGAGACGTCTTTCAGATTTTCCATGTTTTTTAAGTGCTCTCTCGCTCTCTCTCTCTCTCTATCTGTCTGTTTTCTTTTGAATTCTGTTAAATTTGTTTTTACCTGGTGTAGTGCACTTTACCTTTTTTTCTAGTTCTAATACTGTATAAATACAGAAAACTTGTTTGGGTTTATTACACTATTTATGACAAACCGCGTCAAACTTTTTACGAAAGAAACTGTTAAAAAATAATGCCGGGGTTTCCCCAACTTTAAGCTGCTGGCATCATCCAGATCGGGGAACGACGGGGTAGTAAGTTCTGCTAGGACAATAGATTAGTTTATTCGTAAAGCTGTAAACATTCTATATTTACAAAAGTTGAAAACAACATGAATAATATTACTTATACAGCCAAGTCAGAGTTACGGGTGTCCTCGTTTTTTTGGACTCTTATTTAACACTAATTACAATTTATACTTAATATTATTATCTTTAGAGATAAAGGCTGATGAAGAGTTCTTCAGTTCAAAATGACTCTTCAGGGGCAAATTGTAAAAACTTTCATCTTTTTTTTTATCACCGACAAAAACGACTGCCTGTCCTCCAGGAAGGGACGATAAGTTCTTGTCAAGACATGGGGTTTGGGGTGCACTGGGGAACGGTCCAATGTCCAAGACCCAGGAGTTGACATCAAGCTGACATGATGACTTCCTAGATCCTCCTCCAGTTGTTTTAATCTTTCGTCTGTTCCTTTGCAAAAGAAAACTTTTCTTTATGTGTTTGTTCTAATACAACAGATTTAGGGATTATGATAATAGTAATAATAAATTTTGCTGAAGGAAAAGTGAAAAATGATTGAAAATAATCAAAGGACCTTTCTCAAACCCCAAGGTATTGAGGAAATGGGAGGTGGGGTGGGACAGGAAATGAGGTGGAAGTAATGGAGGAAGATAAAAACTGAACTTTCTTTCAAGGTTTGAAGCCTGGAAGGAAGGAGTGGTAAGAGGCTGAAGAGGGGAGGAGTAAGAAAGTACAACAATTTATTTAGAGATAGAGTTAGATGCCTCATTATTATTTCAGGAACTTTGTACTGAAAACCACCGCGAAGTTGAAGGAAAATTTTTTTTTCGTAGAAAAACGTGAGGACGAAGATAAATTTAAGATCTGGCCTTTTCTTTCTGTCTTTCTCTCTTTTCCTCTCTTTCTTTTTTACTCTCATCTCTTCTTTCCTTTTTTTGCTCCTTTCTTTTGACCTCATCGGGTAAAGAAGGGAAATTTAATTTTAAACTAGCGATCAAGAAAAAAAAATTGAAACTGAAGAGATAAAGAAGGATGAAGAAGATGTGAATAAACAAATGCAGACAGAAATAAATAAATTATGGAGAAGTGAGTGGTCGGACGAAGAGGAAAAAGTCAGAAGCAAAGTTAAAGAGAGAAGGAAGGTGGAAACCTCACTTGAACGTGAACTGAAGTTTAACAGAAAGCCAGGTTTCAGGGAAACCTCTCACGTTTAAATGAACTAAAATTTTCCCAACTGGAAATGATATGACTGAGACTTAAGTACATGAACAATATCCTTGGAAAACTCATGTTGAATTCTATTTGTCCGAGTGGAATATTTTTTTCATTAACTGATCCGATTTCTATGCTGTTCAGGTATTCTCTCCGCCTACTTTTTTATCTTTCTCTTTACCTCTCTATTACAAAGACAGATTTTTTTGTTGCTGACGAAAAATATATATTTATTACAGAGATCTTGTTGTAATATGTTACATGTATTATGTACATGTGTACATATGTATTATGTTGTAATATGTATGTAAAATGTATATATATACTCAATGATTCTATATATATATATAGAATCATTGAGCTAATTGAGAGTAATATATATAATATATATATTATATATATTACTCTCAATTAGCTCAAGTCTTTCCGTGAGTTTGCAAAAAAAACAAACGAAAGACAAAAAAGTGCATAAAAATTACTTAGTCGTCCTGGACATAGGGGTCGACCAAACGTTTCCTTGCTGCATCCCCTTGATGATCATCTGGTCTTTTTAGGTAAAAAGGGAGGTCTGAAGTCACGAACCTTTGGTATATTTTTCAAATCTTGGAGTTCTCTAGCCAAATCTGTAGGTAATTTCTTTCAGCCACGAGATCTGGGGAATAGTGTGGGTGAATTTAAAGTTACAGTTCAAGCTCCCTTCTACCTGAATAGTGCGAGACCTTCACCATTCCCTTCAGGGGTGAAATTATCATCTAATTTTTTGTGCGAATCCATTCTTATTGCCATTAAAAAATTTTTGTAACCATATATGGGGCACCTTTTCACTTTCAGAGCATCCCCGTGAATTTCGGTAATTTTTTAACTGATTCTTTTGCCTTGTTGAACAAAATCAACATAAAAACACGTAAACGTGTTTCTTGGAATTTTATTTTTGACTTCTTTCCTTTGTGGTAGGAAAAAAATCCGCTCAACCGACGAATGAGCAATGAACCTCAAACTGAAAAAATATTTCAGTGTTTACGGGAGCGGGTTTCGATAAAAACTTTAAACAAATTCCCCAAAAAAATTTTTGAATACTTTTCTGTTCAGTTAAATTTACAACAAACGAAAAATTAAAATACGGAGAGAATCTCGGAAATGAAAATAATTTTTTCACGTCCTCGTCGCTACGTTTGGATTGAAAATCTTCTTCTAAATTAGCGCCTGGACAAAAACTGACTGTGAATGAACTCATCGGAAGAAACTTGATTACTTTTCCGTTCACTTAATATTTGTTTAATACCAATGTTTCTTAGCTCTTGTCAAATTTTCGGAGAGATAAAAAAATGATCTCTCACTCAAACTTTTCGCCTGCATTCACAGCTATAGGCATTCTCAGTGTAAAGAACTTTGTCCTTTACTTCGATAATTCATTTCCAAAATAAATCTTCTATAAAAAAGAGATGGAAGGTCTGTGGTGTAGTGCGTTAAGTTTTGGACTGAAAGGTTATAGGCGCGAGTTCAAATCCTCTTCCCGTATCCTGTTATACCCAAAACAGGGTGAGAAATGAGTTTAAAACTCAACTGCAACCCATTACAGGCCACGGTCATGTTGACTGTTACTTTCACAGGATAAAAAAGAAGAAAATTAGTTGGTGCCCACACTACAACGGAGGAGGGCACTCGTCAAAAAACCCGTGGGACAGATGTTCTCTTTGGAAGAACGAGAGAACACAGTTGCGGGGGATCATCAAAAAATACATCCTTTACTGCAACGTAGCCAATGTCATGCAGAAAATGAAAAGTACTAAGAGGCTATCGCCAAATTTTGGACCCAATACTTATTTAACATAGAAATCACTGTGGAAATTGATACACATTCTAGCCAATACCTTCCCGTTTCTCACTTAAACTATGTGCCTCGTAAACTGTTGCTAAAACTGTTGCTTCATGGGCGTCTTATTTATGACTGTTTATACAGCAACAGTTGACACAGCAAATGTTAGAGAAAAACAAAACTTAATTCAATGACTAGCAATAAAATTGAAAAGATAACAGGGAAAGAGCGAGGAGAAATAAAAACAGGAAAATAAGGTGCAATTGGATGAGAGGAAGTACAGCATACAGCAGAATTTATCAAAAGCTTTTTAAACAAAAAAAGAAAAAAAAATTAAAGGTTGAAGCAAAGCTTTGAAAAAGAGAAGGAGAAACAAAACAAAAAATTGGTTTTTGGAGAGAAATCCGAAAAGTTTGATTTTTGTGAATGTTTTTTCGACTCTTTTTTACTCTTTCCTCTCATTCCTTCAACTTTCTGTATAGGAATCACTTGGAAAATCTTTCAGGATTTATTTTAAAAGTTTTCTTTTTTGTTATTAACCGGAGATTCATTTTTGTTTTATTTTCTTATTAAAAAAAGGAAAATGGAACACAAAGCCGAGAACAAGAAAGAAAAAAGAATGAAATTCATCTCCTTTCAATGGAAAAGTGGAAAATTATGCTTCCTGACCTGAAGAAAACTTTTTTTATTTTGTTTTGTCTTTTTTTGTGAATCCTCTTCCTGTTCACACCCCCACTCCCCTGTTTCCTTCTATATCCTTGTAGTCTGTTCTCTGAACTTTCAGTTCTTATAACTTATTTTTTCCTGTACTCTTTGACTTTTCTCAATCTTTGTTTACCTCCTCCCAGCTTCTTCTTTTCCCGCTCTTCATTACTCCTTCGTCTTTCTACTCTGCTCTCTCTTTTCTTCCTCGAACCACGCTCTTCCTGTCCACAGTTTGACTCTAGGAAGAACCCCTGAAGTTTTAGTTTGTTTCGCATCTTGTTCTGCTGCTCCAGGTATTGCTGCGTGATTCCCAGTTCCCCAAAATCTATTTCGGTTTCTAGAAACCGTTTTTTTTTTCTTCTAGAATCCGTTGGTATTGATGGTCTTGTCTTTTTCAGGAAGTACTGGAATGTGTTATTTGCTAGCCTTCTACTCAGATGTTTGTAGAAGGTTATCCTTCTTTTCTTCATGACATCTGAGATCCTGAGGAGGTGTGTGTACAGTTCGGAGTTTTGTCTTTGTCTGTACACCCCGCTTTCCTTGACTGAAGCCAGGATTTTCGAAGTCAATTGCTTTCCTTAGTTTCTAGAAGTCCTCCCCAAACACTCGAATGCAAAGTTTAGAAAAAATGAAAATATTTATTTAAATAAATCTCTACGTTTATGAAATAAAAGTTCATAACGACAAGAAACAGAGTAGAAGGAGAAAATTACGAAAGTAGAAGAGAATTAGAAGGGGAAACATAATATAAAACAGCAGTGAAGAAGGAAACAGAAAGACAAAAAACAGGGGCGAGCTTACAAAAAAAAAGATAAGAAAGGAATATTTTTAACCCATGAGAACCCACGAAAGAGAGTATGAAAAATCTTGAAGGAAGAGCTTTACAACAGGAAAAAAGGGAGAGTAGGAGTAGTAGAAGCACACAATTGTTTTCATTGAATGAGTTAATATAAGAAAATAAAACAAAATGGATGAAAGACTCAATGAAGACAAAAAGAAGAAAAAACGTCGAATTGTGAAAAGTAAATGAAAAGAAGCAGAAAGAAAGAGAAACAGAAATCTTTTTATTTCTAAAAATTAAAGTTCTTTTAAAGAGGACCCATGTCATCACAAATTGATTAAGATTTTTGTTTGGGTTAGAGGAAGGGAGAAACGGGAGAAAAAAAAAGGTTTCCCATATTACTTTCCATATAACCCTTCTGCTGTTAATAGAGGAATAACCAAGATGGAAGGAGAAAACATGATACAACAGAATTTTTTTTTCTAACTGCAGTGTCCTAAAAAACTCTTCGACCGTTAAATCTTTTGATGCATAGTTCTGTCTATGTCTTCCCCTCGTCTCTCGCTATTTTACTTCTGTCTAGGTGACAGAAGAAGATTATAAAAATGCAAGAGAGCGAACGAGAGGGAAAATATATTCGAAGATCAAAATAAAGTAAGCGGGAGGGGGAGGGGGTAGCGGAGTTTACGCGGCTTTTTTCAAATCAAAAAGTCTGCTCTTGAAAGATAACCGGAAAACGAGGCACCCGGATAAATTTCTCAAATTTGAAGATTCTCTTCTCTTATTCTCGTCTCAAGTTCCCTTTCCACTTCAACTGGGAAAATTGAAGAAGAAAATATTTATTTCCAATTTTATTTACAACTCAAAAGCTTGATCGGTTGAACGGGGGTAGGAGTGGATAATAATGAAGACCATAAAAAAATATATAAATTTATTTAAATCCGGGTTGAGGTGACGTTTTTTTTTGTTCAATTAAAATAAAAAAGTCGTTTGGACTAAGCTTTCTAAAGTGGAATGCGAAGTTTCGAAAAGTTTTTCCCGGAATTGTCGAAAAACATAAAGCTCAGTGATTTTAAGTTTTGGTGGGCGGGTCTCAACAAAAAAATCACTAAAAACATTATTTAGGTTATTATAATCCACCTAAAAATTATGATTACATATTATTAGTATAATATTATTATTACAAGCTATATTCTTTCACTTATACTTCTTTATTTCATGAATCAGGCCCAGAATCAGGCCATTTCGGCCGCTTGTACCCGGGATCTGATCCTTTCAGTCGTCATCTACACCTCATGACCATGAGTGAGGACAGGAACATAAACGGATCGGAAGATGCTGAGCTTCACCTTCAATTCAGATTCCGGAGTTGGAGCTTCGAAAGCTCATTCGCTCCACCAGCATTGCAGTCATCTCGTCTATAATTCACATCGAGAAGTAATTCATCCAAAAGAAGATTTTCAGAAGACAAGAAGAACGTGGGCCGAACTCGAGCACCAGATCTAACCTTCAAAATCTTGTAAATGATTTTGATATGGTTTGTAGATCTAAAGCTTCCTTTCGCCTCATCCAATCCACTCTCTGTCTACGCCTTCTCCTACTACTCCCGCTTCTCTCTTCTCTCCTTTTCTTCATGGTCAACTTTATGCGAATGTTTTTAATTAAAATGTAAATCCACATTCAAACACCCCGAAGCTTTGTATCTTTGCTACCATTAATTCAAAAATAAAGTTTGCCGGCTTTACGAAAATTTGCGGGAAATAATTTTGAAAATGAGGTAAATCTGGAATTTCACTTGGAGGAAAATTTCTCCAAATTTTCGCGGAATTTGGAAAAGATATGATGTCGAACCGGAGAAGGTGAGAAAGAAAGAAAGAAAAGAAGAGGAAGAGTGGAAGAGATATGAAGCTTTTTTTCAACTTAAGTGTTCTTAGAATTTTCTTATTGAATGGGGGAGGTAAAAACTGTCAACTTAAGGTTTTAGTGAAAATTCGGTTATTACAAAAAGAATCCTTTTACGGGTTCTTTTGGAGCTTTGGAAGCTATTTTATTTACCATCAAATTGAGAGCTCATGGCATGGTGCGGAAAAATGAAGAGAGGAAACTAAAGTTTGGCTGGGAGTTTGAATTTGCATGTTGAGTTTGTCGAGGGAAAATCGACGTGGAAGTGAACCGAAGAAACGTCTCTCACCTCCTTTGGAAAGAACAAATTTGGTTTTCTAGTTCAAATTGTTTTCCGTCACATGTTTAAAATGCTTCACTTACTTTTGCCTTCCAGCTCATTCTCAGCTTCGTTTTTTTCCTGCTTTACCTTAATTTTAACCTAACCAACTTGGGGGAGGGGGGAATATATCTTTTCTCTCTTCCTCTCTTTATATGCATCTTGTCAATAGTATTAATATATTCAAATAAAATAAAAAAAAATCGAAATCGATTTGAAGACATGTCTTGGAGGTCGTAAATAGTGTTTTGCCATAAAAATGAGAGAAACAACGGATCTGAGATACAAGACTTTTCCATCAAATTTCTCCTTTCAAAGATTTTGCCTCCACTATAAGATTTCCCACTGAAAATATTATTTTGTTTGTATGTGTAAACCAAATTTTAATGTTTGTCAGTCTTTTGTAAATCCGCTTGATGAAATGGATGTTGATTTCAGACTAACTCCTATGACCTGATCATTCTGAAAATAAACAAATTGTCAGGGAGAGAAGCAGAGGAAAGTAATAGTCATATTAATAAAGTCACGAACAAAATAAATGAGCAGAAAATAATAGTAAGAAGGCAGGAAAGTGAAAAAAAACGAGGAAAAAAGGTAAAAGGAAGTAGTAGAGGTGATAATGCTAAGAGAAACGTAGTATGGATTCTTGTAGTTTATGTCTCGTGAGGCGTCTTTGGTCGTGTGGTTCGTCAAAAAGAGATGATGCAGAAGAACCGGGATTAACCGTCAATCGGCAGGAGTACGTGAGTGAGAATCTGCCGATTTCCTCCTTTACGATGGGAATCGCCACATTCTTACAGATGACATAGTTAGAAATTTTTAAAAAGTTTTCTACTTCATAAAACATGTCATTAAATCCTTAGAACAAAGCATACGAAATTACTGACAACGAAATACGAGAATGAAAAACAGTGAGGGAAGAGAAAGGAGAAGAGAAGCGGAGAGGTAGCTTTAAAACCGACAGGAAGAGAGAGGCTATGGAGTTTTTCAAAATTTTCAACAAAACCTCTTTCCCAAAAGGGAAAAATTAAAATGTAGGGCCCATGGGACGAAGAGGAAAATGACTTTTTTTTTCTTCAAAATTATTACTCTTCACGTTTAAGTTGCTACATTTAGTTTGGAAACTTTGTTCCAAATTAGAGTCTAGATCACATTCGAGAATCAATTTTGAATTTTAATTTTGTATTTCAATATTTTATTACTACTAAAACGACAATTCTTATAAATATTCTATTCGTGATAATGAATCTCCCATCCACCTGCTTTAAAGCCCAACAAACTCTCCTCTAAGACTCGCTTCAATCCTTTCAAAACCTTCCAATCTCTAAACAATTGAGCAAGGAAAAAATTTTTTGTCTTCTGTATATATTCAAAATGTAATATAGCTCCAGCCAAAGCCCTTTATCGAGACGGATTCATTCAACCGTTGCTTCAAACCCTCGAGCTACAGCTCATTTCATTCTTTCTTCAAATCCAGTAACATTTTTTAAAATCGCTTTGAAAATGATAATGAATTGCAGTATATAAAATATATACAGAAAAAATATAGACGGCTACTGAAGAGAAAAATTATATTCAACAAAGGTAGCAAGGAAAGAGGGAATGACGGTACAGTAAAAAAGAATCGTTTTGAAAATTTTTGGTTCGCTGATTAGGACTTTCAAAATGGTAGCCATTGCTACTTTTATAAAGCTATATACAATATGTACAAATTTTTGATTTTCCACAAGTCACATGGCAGTTAAAATTTCTAAACGGTCACTCAGCACTGAAAAACACGGCGCACACAAAACTAATCGAATTCACAGGGAAGAAAAAGCAGATAAAGACGTACCAAACGTTTCGACAAGGTATGACCTGTTGTCACGATCAGTGGTACTCGAGTACTGGGTGTTCTTTGTGAGAACAAATGAAAATTAAGAATATAAAAAAGGAAAAAAATATTTGAGAGACGGACAAAACAAAAAAAAAAGAATGAATTTAAAAAGAAGAACCAACAAACACTCAACGTATGGTAGTCAAGGAGTCGATTTTGATCATTTAAGGAATTTTTAGCCTTGATCATTTATTTAAGGAATAGAGCCTAGGAAATAGAGAATGCCAGCGGTTTTTGGTAGGGACAGGAGTTTAGGAACACAAAAAGGGGTGATAAAGAAATTATTAATCAGCGTTGATTAACAGTGAAGTATTTTTCTTCTGGAAACCCTGCTAGTCGAGTATCTTGATGATCTTGAGCTGATTAACAGTTAATTTCTACGAAACATATGCAAAAGACAACTGATGTGATCCGAAAGAGAAGAATCGCCTTCTACGGCTCCTGATGGGAAAGCTAACCAACCAGATTTTCAACCACCTCTTAAATAGAAAAACCAAGTCGAAATGGTTCATGATAACTAAAAAAAACCCGAGAGAAGAAGGGGTCTCAACACAAGACGTAGAAAGATGGGACACCCTGAAGAAAAAATAGAAAACACGGGTTTCCATGACAAATCAAGGCTGATGACAGGGTCGAAACACAGAAGAGAGAAAGGTAGAACACAGTCGAAAAAAGAGAGAGTAAAGTTGGCGGAAAAGAAAAGAAATAGAAGACCACAAGAAAAAAAGGAGGAGTTGAATCTAACGTGTTCCGAAGATGGTCTGATTAAAAAACATAACTGTGATCCCTAGTATCTTCTACCCCTAGAAGAACTCAACTTCCGGTACCAAAAATTTACCGACAGAAATATTTTTTTTTTTATAAACACACTATCAACTTCAAAACCACAACTATGGTAAAGGAACCTTCTCTTGCTTTCCTCTGGTATCTCTTCTCATCACTCACTTCTTACTCTTTACCCCCTGTCACCTTAATTATAAACCAAAAATAAATTATACAAGCACACGATCGCCAACTGTCCGAGCTTTTCGGGTCAAATTCGTCTACCTGGTCATTTTTCATTTCCATTCAATTCGGTTTTATTTAATGTAGAACTTTCCAGAATGATAAATAGCGTAATTAAAATTTTGCAGGAGCTCAATTTGATATCTAGAATTTGGTTTGATTAGAACCCAAGATTCAGGTACATAGACACGGGCGGTAAGGGATTTAATTAATTTCCGGTTGAGTATAACAATAAATTAAAGTAATAAACACATGAAGGAGACTAATTTAGTGTTAGGCAAAGAGTTTTCTCATTTGTTTTGAGATAACAATAAAAGGTGGTGGACGAGGATTTCCTTTGTTTACACGATAGTAGTATTAACTGGAGCTAATGCGTATTTTTACCTCAGCTATTATTCAACTATAAATTTATGGTTATTTATGATTTTTGTCTTAAGTCACGTGGAAACAATTTAACCGAAATTTTTTTGGTTGGACTTTCGCAGTTTAGAACAATAATCAAAAATAATTTTTAAAAATTTAAGGTCAAAACACCACTAACGTAAACAAAGTAGCAGGGATATTTGTCAATAACACCATTTTGTCGTCTACAGTAGGGAAATATGTCTCCAAAACAGTAAATAAAGCAAGTTTTCGTGGCACAAGCTTTTCAGTTTGCTAAAGATTTCCACATCGGTTGGGTGGACCACGCGGTCAGTTGTTTATGATTCAAACAATGACAGTCACATTGATCTTTGTGTTGGTGCTGGTATTTGTGAATATGAGTGTATTGTGTTTTAGTCCGTGTTGTAACAGTGTGACCGCAAAGTTTGAGCCCAAAGTTTTTAAATAACCAGGGCTGATTTCTCGATTACAATTTTAGTGTATATTTTCTTTTTACTCGACAGGCCACGTTTCTGCCGAATTTCGTACTTCAGCAATATTAAATTTTCAGGTATTATTTTATCATTTTTTCTAATTATATACCCATTTCGGGTTTTAAAATATCCCTTTGAAAGCACATCTTATTTCTATAAAAGTAGTTATACAATACCTAGTTATATACCTTATTATTATGTAATATATACTTCAATCATAAGTATACATTAGTGGGCAGATATAAGAAGAGAGCACATCAACGTGTATAAAATGCAATATAAACTTCCACCTACGTAACATAATTTAAGTTTATAAATACTTAATTAAATTAATTAAATATATAAAACAGGCCGTGAATAAAAACAAACTAATTTCCATCATTTAAAAACTCACAAAAGACGTGTTAGGTTTTAATTGAGGCAAGAAAATTGCTTTTTTGGTTCTGGGACGAACAATTCCTCCCTCCTCCACATCTTTATTATTATAGGCTTAAGAGAACTAACGCAGTGTTTTGTTTCGCCATCATTTTAGCCCAGGACAAAAATATGTTCTGGGTTGTATGTATATTAAACTACGCAAGTTTGATTGTAGTAGTAAAAGTTGCTGTCCGAACTTCCGAGCAGATAACCCTTTTTTAGGATTGATTGTCCTGATTTACTTATGCGGCAGGTTGCAAGAACCAATTCCTGCCTAGAGTCAATTATCCCTAATGGTGAGATAAGGGTGTTAGAAACAAACAAACCGATTCCTGATTTCAAGATCTTTTATTTACTCATTATTAGGAGTATTCACGGCACGAAAATTGTTTGACTTTCCGTTATCTTTTTGAATGACTCATCAGGTCGGCCTATTTTGGCAATTTAACATTTAAAAAAAAAATCGTATGCCTTTGTCGTAAGGGTCACTTTAAAATTTATACAATACCAACAGGTGCAAGCCGTTATTCTTTTAATAATTCATCATCTGAGCCCCGTATTGTGTTATTTTACTATTTTCTTTCTAACCTGGAACCGGATAAATCATTACAGTAAAATAATTAAGTTCCAAAAACCTGATAGCAAATGTGAAAAATTTCTACAGTGTCAGTCAAATTTTTGACTGACAGTGTAGAAATAAAACAAAATTGAAATGAAAAATATTCAGTGAAGAATGTATTAACATCCGGACGATTAAAAAATTTGATCAAAAAGCGCCGTGTTAACAGTGATTAGGCAACCGGTGTTTGTAATTTAGTGCTTTTGACTATTAGGCCACTAGGGTCAAATTTTTTTTATAAAATTAAGATTAAAAATTTTTAGTGACCTGGGACGTTGCTTCGAGATTTGCTGTTAGGTGTCTGAATTCATGTGTTTGAACTTCCAACGGAGAAAACCGGCAGGTATAGCCCCTTATTCATTTAATGATTCATCCGGCCGTCCACGGTATTACTTTACCCATTTCTTTCCATTGTTATCACATATATAGGTATTCGATATGGTCGCAAGTCTGAGGAGTTGGTTCTTTGTCCAAAAATACCCAGAAATGATAGACTGTAAGTGTTAATGTTGATTTTCTGGATTATAAAATTTTATTTTTGGAGTCAATTAGTGTAAATCTACGCCCTTGAGAATATCATCGATTCAAAATTTGTATGTTATGCGGGAGGTATGTGATGTATTGGGTTAAGTCCCAGACTAAGGAGTTATAGTCGCTAGTTCAAATCCTCTTCCCGCATCCTATTACATCCAAAATAGGGTGAAGAACGAGATTAAAACTCAACTATAACTATATATATTTGTAAATACTAATTATAACGTAAGTACACTGCTTTAAAAATTGGCCACTGGTCTCAGAAATATCAGAAAATAAGGCAAAGGTTAAACCCAGAAAGTTTGCGAATCTCTAACTTATGTCTTCTGGATGCTGTTATCAGAAGAAACCATACAAGACAGGCTATTTGTTTCCTGTTACTCATTTTAGTAATTTGTTTGGGATTTGTTTTCATTGGAAAATCCTTCATTCAAACAGTTCATTTTCAGCAGTCATTAACAGCTTCAGTGGAGCTCCTCTAAGTTTCTCAAAATATTTATTCTATTTTTAAACTTTAACCAAAGGAGAGATTTTCCACTTGTGAAGCATAAAGAGAAAGAATTTTCAAAACAAAAGACCCCATTTCACGTTCACCTTTATTTTATTAGAAGATGGTGTTTTCGTTGCTTTGATCTTCAAAATATGTGAAGTCCTAAAAACAAAAATTAAAGGATGAAAAAGAGGGAGAAGTGAAAAACTGAAAATCCTAAAAGCTGTTAGTTAAAAAGGCACGAAAAAAGTCATCAACATAAAAGCAAAATAATAAAGCCATCAGACCGCATCCCAGATTTCCCCGTTTTCATTTAAAATATAAATTCGGGATTAGCGAAGATTTGTTCGTGTTTCAACTATTTTTACGATTTAGAGTTTTCATCCAAGCGTATTAGCCAGTGGTGGTAGTATCTAAATAAATGTGTATCACGGTTCGGTTCACTTTATTTCCGGATAATTTTGGATCCAGTAGCAACCTGTAAATTCGTCTATCTTCCTTGGTATTAAAATTTTTCAATTTTTGGCTTCATGGTGTTCTAAAGAACTCATAATGGTATATTACAGGAGCAGCCAAAGTCCTTGATAGTAGGAGCCATTTTTCAAAACTTGAAAATTTTAGAAATTAAATATATAAAATACTTTATAATGACCTTAAGATGACGAAATGACTAACAAAAACCGACTATTCTTAAAACTGTCGTTTTGGTCATATTTTCTTACATGTGCTTATTACAATATTTTGAGTCTTTACAAAATGCTCTAAAACCGCGCAGAGCATTCGTGGCCGATAACTCTAATCCGTATCGGAGGAGACAACCAACCTTCTTCTTTGGGCCTAGGATGTCTCAAGACTGAGTTTCCGAGAACTCACCAAAAACCAACAAAACAAAAAACTTATCTCTAAAAATAGCCTAATTCACACAAACCCAGACACCCGCCTACTGTCTTGAGTGGCTTGCCGCCGAACGCCGTCACAGGATGCACAGGATTTCTACGAATCACTATTATCGTTCGACTTGCCCGAACAAAATAAGTATTTAAAACGTATTGAAATGGCCCGGGACGTCAGTGACCGAAATTATTCACCGGTCAAAGTTTGGGGTTGTTAAGAAAAACGGAAAATATAGTGGTTGGACTCTGACTTGGTCATCGAGGGATGATGAGCAGAAGAAATTTCTATAATGATTGACAATTTACTACTTCCTTATGATGATTGACAGAGGATCACTAATAAGGATCTTTGACCCAAGACTGCTGACAACTCTAGAAACAATAGATGTTTGTCACAAGGGGTGAAAGAAACAAAAAGACTATCGGTGAGTCACCTTGTTGGTCATCGATAGTCAGTGAGTCGTATTCGGGCAGCCGAAAGAGTCAGTCGTGTACAGGGAGTCATAGAGAGACAGTCGAGCAGTACAGTCAAAAGTTAGTCTGCTAAGAAGTGCAGTTGAGGTTAGACACTTGAAGAAGTCAGTTATGTTTAGAGAACAGAGTCAGGTTTTAGTCAAGAGTCGAATAGTCGGTTAGTCAGTGTGTAAGACGAAAGGTTTAAGAATATCCAGGAGTCCAGAGGTTGTATAAACTTAAGAGAGAAAATAAAAGTTTCAAAAAGGAAGAAAGTCTGGCATTATTAAGAACCCGCACCACCCGATCATCACATATTTTGGTGTCAGAAGTAGGAGAAAGCAGTCCAGTTCATTACAGTAATTTTGGTGTCAGAACTGGGTACAACCAGTCCAGTCATTACAGTATTATAAACATTTTTTGCTGACATTATGTTTATTGAAAACATAAAAAGTACAAAATAAGTACATTGAATTTAAATATTAAGAATGAAACACATTTATTTGACTTTTCTTCTTAATTTTTTAAAATTTGATAAATAATTGGTGTCAAAATTTCTCAAGCCAAGATGCTTTGAGATTATGATTGGTTAAGGCTGATCGGTTTTTGGATTTCACAAATTTTAAATTGGAATGATACAATTCACATAAGTACGTCGAAACACACGGAAGGATTTTTAAAAAACATTAATAAGCAGCACAAAAATGAAAAGGGAGCTCGAGATTTACATTTATCGAGAGCCACAAATAATCCTTCAAAGAACCGCATGTGGCTCGCGTGTGACAGATTGGCCCACATTGGTGTAGAGAAAAATAACAGCGTCCAAAGTATTATGTTTGATACAACATAGTCATCAGCTGGTATAGGCAACATCAGGAAGAAGCAAGACTTTTAGTTTTCTTCAGAAGAATTTGTGAAAGTCATTAGTTCATCTGGCTTGTGAAAAGTGGAACTTTCACATAACTTGGGAAAAGTTTCCGTTACTCAAGGTTCAAATGTTTCTTGTGAGTTATGATGCCGATGGCTAATGTCATTTGACGGAAGGTTTCCTTGCGGTCGGAAACGAAGCTGCCAACTGAATTTTTCATGTTTTCCGAAAGTTAAACTTTCCAAGTGTCGCGTGAGGACAGTTGAACATGCCTGAGGGGTCGGCGTGTACGTGTTATTTCTTGTTGTATTGTTTCATCTGTCTTTCTGGAGAGTCGATAATTTATGTTTACGATCTTTGAAATATTTGGTCGTGTTTTATGGTCATTTTTACGTTAGACCAGAGACCTGAGTCACACGTGGCTCTCCCATAAAATGTTTAATGTAGGCCCAGAGCATTATTTATTAACTGAATATTATCTTTATAATAAGTTTGACACCAAGTTTCATTTATGTATTCCTCAGAAATTTAAACAACATTTACGAGATTTAATTGTTCATGGAAGCGTGCATTATTTATGAAATTAATTTTACATTACTTATCTCTACATCTTATCGTTTTCCTTTTGTTTCAATTTCATCTTTTGTTTTTATATTTTCTTTCATTCTTCGAATTGAAAAATCACAGAGCTCAGGAGCGGAACCTTTCTGAATATTAGTGTAATTAATCCGATTAACAGGAAATAAGTCATTTTTTTAATTAATCGATAAAAGAGGAAAACCTTTCACCCCGGTTTAACTGAAACGGAACAAGATTTCTTTCCAGAAACGAAGTTTGTGTCAGATCCACGGAAAGAATTGTGTGCGGTTTTTCGATTCTAGTTGAGTTCTCTAAAAATTTTTGGGCTCGTGTCATTAAGGAACAGTCTATACTGTGTTTTAATGTCTGATTTTTGAGTGTTAGGATAATGATTTCAGAGATTTGACAATTTTTCGGACTTTCTGTTGTTCGACTGTTCGAGGTCTTTGACATTGCGTTTGTTTAGTTGGCTGTAGTTTCGAGGTTTGTTTTCTTCAATTTTCGGACTTTTGGAAGAAAGAGTTTGTTAGGAACCTCACTTTTACTAGGTTTAATTCATTCTTTATGTATTTCAGGATATGTAGGAACACAAGAAGTTCAGGTCTCTGAAGGGCCTGAATTCATTAACGAACCACCCAACGCGCTGCGGTTTTCAAACAGAGATGGAGGTCTCGTGAACTGCACCGCTCGGGGATTTCCAACACCTTCCATCCAGTGGTGGAGAGAGGAGAACTTGGCGCTATCCATCAGTGGTATTCGTAACATTTTAAGAAATGGATCACTCCATTTTCCGGCTTTTGATGCTGGTAAATTTCGTCAAGACGTTCATTGGACAACGTACAGATGTGTCGCTTCTAATACCGTAGGCACGATAATTAGTCGCGATGTCAAGGTTCGCGCTGGTAAGTAAACCGCTCGCGCTTTTGCTTGTCTGTAATTTTCTGTACGCTTTTTTTCTCCTCTAAATAAAAATCACTTGTGTTTTCTTTCCTCGTCTTTTATGTCATATCAAAATGTTATATTACACCGTTAGCAGTTAAAAATACCGATACTACACTCGAAATAGTTGTCATCGCAACCTGTTGGGTTTAAATTTCGGCGATCGAGCTACTTGGGTTTCTTATTTTATTATTATTATTTCTTATATTTCACGACACCAGATTGTATTTGTCGGAACCATGTTACCGGTGTGTTCCAGGATGCAACCAGAATCCTCAGGAACGTACCGATTATTATTATTATTATTATTATTCACTTGTTCAGTGTTTTGTGACTTCGTGACCGAAAAAATGAATTTGTAAAGAGCCGAACCTGCGATACGTCCTCTACCCAGTTAGCCGGGACACGAGAGGAAAAGCAACTGCTCTCGCGTTTCTTTAAAGTTCATCGAAATGTTGTTTTCTCAGCTTCTACGATTACACTGGTAGACATCTCTATTGAGAAGAGTTGGAGAAGAGATTGAGATCTTTTCAAACAACAAAAACTCCCTGAAACCGCAAAAAACTTCAAACACGGAAGCTCCGTTTCTCGACTTCTCATTAACACCAAAAAAATTATGTGAATTTGAGTTTTTCAGGAAAGTGGAAGACATTTTCAAAAGGTTTTATATAAAACAAGCTTTTAGAGAATGAAAAATGTTTTATTCAAAACCAGTTTTCTAAATCAGAGAGAGAGAGAGAGAAAGCCTCGAGTAGAAAAGGGAGGTGAAAATTTGAAATTTTTTAATGGCATGCTTGCCAGCTTCTTTTCGCTATCTCTTCTTCTCCCCTTCGAGCTTTTGATTAACTCAGTTATGTCAATTGAAAGTTTCTTCCTCCTGAGAAACAAATAAATATGGGTGAAGAATTATTATGATAATGTATTGACGAACCATGAATTTTTAACAGCAGTGGTTTGTTTTCATTTAACTTCATGCTGTAGTAACCCTCTTCCTGTTTGTTTTGTATTCATTTAGAAAATGAGAGTTTATATACTAAAGGGATACTGTATTCCTTTTAGATATAAATATGCGTGAGTGCTTAAAATAGTTATTGAAGCTTTGAGAGTGTTATTTAATAGCATTTGTAGATGAACATTGGCAAAAGTTAATTCCACTGAGTAATTTGTCACTTGTGGTGACAGTAATGTGTCTACATTGTTTTAATGTTATTACTAAAACTTTGCTATTGTTCAATATGCTTCGATAAATTTAACAAAACTAATTTCAAACTATAGACCTAAACTGACCAATTAAAATTTAATCAAAAGTGAAAGTGAACGGTACAAAACTATTTCTAAGCAATCAAAACTTGGAAAGAGGTGAATGTTATCAATTACAAAATAAAGTGAATATTTGGTTGCTCTTCATGCAGATCTAAGCCAAAGGATTTGGAGACATTTTTTGAGTTTTGTCTATAAAAAGGGATCCAGTGGTAAAAAAATTTTGGGAACCACTAATTAGAACAAAAAAATTGTTTTATTCAAAAACCGAATTGTGACAAATAGAAAATTACCCCTTTGCCCTTTGGTTGGAATCTATACTCATCAAATCTCGGTCGTTTTAGCTTTCAAATTCTTTCATGGACATTGATTAACAGATAGTCAAGACCAGGGATGAGCAAAACGCGGCCCGTTAAACATGCAGCTCGCCAAGCATTTTTAAAAACTGAAGTTATTTTATCGACTTTCTTCCTTCAATATATTATAAAAAATTTAATTATAATAAAATGGTAGAACATAATAGACCGAAACAATTTTTAGTGACGAGTTACTCACTTGTCGGCGACTTGTTCAAACATGCAAAACAAAAGTGCCGGGTCTATGCTTGTTTGTATTTGCTTCTGTCACACTATTAGTCAAACTGCTAAGCTGTTAACTAGCAATTTCAGCGATTCTTGTGTTTCTGACACATAGAGACTTTTCTGTGAGTGCTGTATTATTGCAAGAAAGGTAGAGTTTTTTAAATTGAAGGTTAACTTTTCCTACAAATTTGTGCGGCCCGCCAACAAATTTTACAATTCAAATTGGCCCGTTGATATAAAAAGGATGATCGCCCCTGGCCAAGACGAAACCTTTATTATCTACTTTTCCTCTCTTCTCAATGGATTATTAAAACTGATAGATAGGGAGACATTACAGAAAAGATGAGAAGATACTAAGGCGATTTGGCGATTGCCTAAGCGGGGACTTAAATTCCTTTTTCCACTTTTCCATGTGTTGCCACTTAAACACTTTTCGAAAGAAGATAGGTGAAAGGATTGTAGACAAAAAAGTTTTCAGTTACTTTGCAGAGGATAAAAACGAACAAGAATGTAAATAAGAAATGGAAAAGTCTGTCAAAATTACCCAGAGACAATAGATGAGTCAATGTTAATATTCTAAATTGTAAAAAATGATTTTTGGATCCTATAGGATTTAATTTGTTCAATTAGTTGTATTGTAAATGAACGCCTTTAAAAATATCATGAAACCGCAATTTCCAAACACTGACAATAAGAGAGATAGAGAAGACGTAGAAACTTATTCCTTGCCTTCCCCCCTCAGAAGGAACGTAATGTTCTTCAACTTTTCGTTCATAATCAGACAGAACTTTTGGTAGACTTAATATATACGTGTTATTTATTTTGCATGTATAATATATTTTTAAGTTTTTTTTTAGCAAACCGATAGATTTGAAATTCACTGGTTCTTTTAGCTAGTCTACATACAGTAAGTTGAATATTCTATCATCGTAACAAAAATTAAGTTTTAGCGGCGTAACAGCCAGAACTTAAAAATGACTAGCACAAATTATACGAGCTACGAAAGTCTCAAAACTCAATGAACTCATCACCTAAACCTACCTGTGTGGGATCCACTTACATGTGTCTCGAACACCTGTGAACTCACCAAGTAAAACTAGTTGTAGAACCAGAAATATTTTTGACTTTGTTACTGATCATCTGCTAACACTTCCTCTCACTCTAAAACCGTTTTAAAAATTCTTTGATCATCATTATTATCCGTTTTCAAGAATTATTTTGAACATTAATTAACTGATTAGAAATTAATTTGTATTGAAATTGATAATTTCTATTACATATGGTCTACGTTTCCAAATAACATGAGCGTGTGGGAACTTCCGATTCTTAAGGAAATTGGAAATTAATTTTGGGAGGAAAGGTGGTGGTGTCGATGGGCAAACCTTTCAAGCGTTATTCTCGAATTCGGCTTACGTTATTGAAAATAAACAAAAAAATAATTAGCACTTACATAATTCACTTATATTATAATTATTGAAGATGATACATAATATGTGAAAGTTATTTGTGGGGTTTTGTACCAGAAATGGATAAAGAAATTTATTTACACGTTAAAATTTGAGTCTTTTTCTTTTTTTATCAACCTGTTTACTCATTGAAGTTATTATTGAGTGATAAATTATTATTGATTAGGTTTTAACTTATTAGCTGTATATTAAATAACCTTTGAACAAAATCGGCTTTTTCCGTCTTCTTCGAGGCGAGCCTTCAAACCTTAATCGGCCATCTTCGTCCAAAACGATCGGAGGATCCTCAACGTCTTGAAAGAATTTTTTCATTTTTGAAAGTCCCTTCTCACCCTCCTCCTTCTCTGGCTCTTCCGCTTTATCATCGCTCACCACTTTCACGTCGTCTAGCTCCACAGAATCCCGTCTACCGGAAACATGTCTAAGCAAAACGTAAGCCGTCGAACCGAACGCCGTCATTCCGAACATCAATATAATGAAAACGATTATTGTCATGTTGCGATGAGGCCGAACTCAGTTATCAGGTTTCAGGTTTCTTATCTGGTTGAACTGATGAAGAAACGTAGTTTGATTCGACGAAACCTGAATTGTTTATGAAACAAGAGACGGAGACGACGATAGTCATTCGTTGTATTGGCGTTTTTTGTTTCGCTTTGCTTTTCTCAACCTGTAAATTCTGATAACTCGTTGTCTTTTTTCCTCGTTTCTTTGTGATTCCATTATCGTTTTCGAAACTTTCCTTCACATCTGATTTAAAATATCTTTCAAGAACTATGAGTGATCCGTTCTGGCCATATTCGGTTACTAAATTCAACAGTCGAATCGTCTTATTATTAAAATATTTTACTGAAACTTAAAAGTTGTCATATTCTTTCGGAGCTCGTAGGTGAAGACTATGAAACAACAAAAACTGTTATTTTAAATTAAGACGTAGCACCAGAATGTTCATAGATGAACAAAAATTTTTCCCCCATGTTTACTGCCAACTCTTTTTAAGCGAGACATTAAATAGTTGATCTGGATTTGAAGGGGCTTTGTGTGCTTTGTGTCCAGGGAACAGTGTCTCAACATCAGTGTAATGTAGTGAACTTGAACTGCTGATCAGGATAGGTGAATAACGTATACTTCACTTCTTTTCTTTTCAACTCTTTATTTCTATTATATATTACTAGTTTACTTTATTCACTTTGCCAGTTCTATAGATGCCCTTTATTCTTTATTTGCGATTCTTGCCCTCTTCAGCCTTTTCCCAGCTGGTTTTCATAACTCCCGACTCTGACCTCTCTCTACCGAGTCTACCGAGTCTACTTTAGGACTGACCCTTTTCTTCAGCTGGCCTATTCCCAGCTGGTTTCCCGAGCTAACTCTAGCTCTTGGTTCCGGGACCTCTTTCTCTCGAGTCCTCTTTCAGACTGACTCTCTTCCTTTTCCCCATCCTGGATCAAGGTGTGATTATGACTTGTTTCCTCACCCTTGATGCCAGATAGTAATTATCTTATCTTTTCTCACTTCATCAAAACAAAGAGCTTTCTTGAGGGTCACTTGTATCTTTTGCTGATGAAGGCTTATTATACCATCAATGGTTATCCGTTATCCAGTCATATAAACAGCCTGTCACATAAAAACCTTTATTTATGGTTGCCTCATGACTGATTCAACATCTTTGAACTGTTGAGGATAACCCAAACAAGCGTCTCAAAACACTTATCTATATTTACTTCAACCCTCAAAACAAAGGGCACTCCGGGCACTGATTGCCCGGACCATTACACGTCGATTTCCAGTGAAGCGCTAAGAAAGCAAATTTCTTTGAAGACAGAATTTATCATTAAAATGTACTGAAATTGAAATTTCTAAGTGGCGAATGAGAATTTGTTGATGCTTCCGAACACCCCAGTGAACTTCCTTTCCTGAGGTTTTTTTAGGTTTTTTCTCTCAGCCGTCTCACGTTCCCACTATTTGAAGCAAAACATGTCTACAGAACAGATGGCAGTCCAAATACGCCACTATACGCCTTGACTGAAACGGCCCAGATTTGTTTTATAAATTTTCCTTTATGACGGTCATTTTGGATTTTTTAAAATCAAATCCTACATAGAAGGGGAATCAAAAATGCTAAAACCAACAAAATGTTAACCACTTATCGTTTTTAAATATTCTAAAAATTATCAAATGAAATTTGTTTAAATAAGTGATAAGTGCGGAATCACATGTGAGTGGATACCATGCCCAAAACCAGCAAATAAACACACGAAACACCTATAGGAAGCGATATTTGAGACCAGATGTAAGTATCGCATTCTTGGTTTCATCTCATAATACAGCTCTTCAAACGGTTCGCTGACATGTGTTTTTTTCACGTGAAGTTGACTCGGTTATCAATAATTTTAGGGTTTTGAGGTATTGGAAACTCAAGTTTCTTGAAGGGGGAGGGGGTTTTCAAATTGATGTTGTTGCCACCGTTTTGAGAGTTTTGAATGGGAAAACGAATATGGCTTTAGAAAGGCGTTTATAGTGAATTTAGCGAAATTTGTTGGTATGCACGGTTGGGAAATCGAATTTATGTTCACCACGCTTTTTCTGTCTTCAATCCGGATCTGGAGGGAACTCGTGAGGTTCTAGTTTGTTTCGCATCTTGTCCCTCACTTGAGCTCTAGCTGCGTGATTCCTAGTTTCTCAAGATCTTTTCCATTTTTAGTAACCCCCGCCTTGTCTTCTTCTTTAGTAAGTACTGGAAGATGTTATTTGTCTTCTTAGATCCGTTTTGCTCAGTGTCCGCAGAAGGTTATTATCCTTCTCTTCCTCATGACATGTGAGATCCTGGGGAGGTACATGTATAGTTCAGCGTTATATCTCCGTCTGTACGCCGTATTTTCCTTGATTGGAGCCAAGATTTTTCGAAATATTTCTCTTCCTACAACAATATCAATATTAATATTATCAAAGATAAAATTATTCAAAGGTTTGATCAAAGTCTACAGAATTTCAATAAAGAACTCAAGTGAAGAGTTTTACAGGACTTGTTGACTCATCGGCGCAAACTCTAAAAACCTATAAAAGTTGCTCTACACGGAGTTGTGACTTTTATAAAAACTAGAAAACAGTTTATGTAAGTGTTTGAATTTGTCTTGTTGGAAATGGATATCTCAAGCAGAACTTTCCTGAACTAATATTACTTAGAAGTGGATTTTAGAAGTGATTTAGGTAGAAAAGTTTGCAATGCAATTTGCAATTAGATTATGAACAGCTTTTCACTTACATTCGACAATTTATTTAGACCAATTGCATCAAATATAAAACAGTGAAGAAGATTTTTTTCTAAACCATTGAGAAGAATTTTACGAAAGGAAAGGAGGAAAAAAAAGATGAGTTTTCAGGAGAATGTAGCGTTGATGAGATACAGTGGAAAGTTTTAAACAACAACGCAGAGTCAGTCCCGGTAGACATATGAATTGAACTGACAAGAAAAAAACTAATGATATCAAAAAACAGAAATCCGACATTTTTCCTGGTTTCTTCATAGCAAAATATTCTCCCTCATCAACTTCAAAATAAATTACGTTTTGATAATATAACAACTTGATATTTTTCATCGAATGTCACGTTCACGGATAAATATCAGAATTTGGAAGATTGAAGGAAATGCAAAAGCAAGTGGGAAAAAAGGTTTTGGGGGTTCAGAATATTTCGTTTGAAAAAAATCTAATAACATCTCACATTTGGACAAAAAAGCCATTTGCTCAGAGTAACAAAAGCACTTCAAAACCTTTTCTCGCAACACCTCTTTCTCTTCCTTTTCGAGTAAAAATTTTCTAAACCACAGCACGAGAGTAAACCAAACAAAATCTGTTGAAGATTTTCTGGTATCTTGAAAACTTCAAAGCTTTGTGTCGACGAATCATGATCCACTGGAGACAAAATTATTTTTCAGCTTTCGTGGAATGAGAAATGGAGAAATTAGAACACAGTTTGGGTACTGGAGTAAAACAACAATAAGTTAAATATGGGTCGTTAAGTTCTTTGAAGTTTACTTAAAATGTCCTGACGCGCAATACCTGTTTTAAACTCTGGATGAAAGAATTTATTCACAAGTAGTCAGTTCCAGAATTCAGCAAACAATCGCCACTGGTTTTTCAAAACATTCCTATCAGATTGACTACGTCGTTTTCCTTCAACAGGTTTTGTTTGATGAAAGGTTGAAGGAAAACGAAGCAGTCGACCTGAAAGGGATGTTTTCAAACTAAACACAAGCCCATAGATGGTTTCAAAAAAATTTAAATGAGATAGGGATCCAAAAATAGTATCCGCACGTACCAAAATTACATGATGGTATCCTTAAGAAGATGGTGGATTAAGATCCTCGTCAAACAAATCAGGAATTATCATTGAACATCGGCTGTTCATGGTCCACATTTCAGGATCATCTACGCTGTTTAGGAAAACTGTACGGGGAAACAATTTGGGCTTTTTTTGGTTTATAGTTTCTATTCAGATACATTCTCGAAAACTGAAAAATTGTTTGTCAGACATTTTTACTTTTTGACAGAGCCAAAATTTTTCAACCGGAAAATGACTATTTAAAATGAAGTTTAAAACTGCCAAAAACTTTTTTAAGTTTTCGGGAATGTATTTAGACAAGATCTGATTGAATAAACTCATCAAAAAATAGATTAAAAGAAGATTGGAAAAAGTTGAAGTAAATCTGTGTAATTAAATATTTTTAAAGAGAACTTTGACAATTTGAGACACTCATGGGATATCTTCTCGCCTTAAATTTAGAAAATCAAAAACAAATCAAAATCTTTTTAAACTTTTACGACTTTCTAAAATTTTATTATTAAACTATATTGGTGTTTTGAATATATGTTTTATAGGTATTTTATAGTTGTTTTTATTAACGCAAACATTTTTTACTAGTGCTATGGAAACTTAGGCCCAAAAGAATTGAAGTTTGTTGTATTATACAGTTTTCAACCAAAAAAAAAGGTGACGAGGTAGGAGTCATCGTCTTTGACAGGCACATCCTAATAACTCGTCTCACACACATAATTTCTACATTTATACCCAACAATACCAGTCTTATTTGTCAAGCAACATCAAATTTAGACTTTTTTCGTACCAATTTTCACATTTTTGAGATGCCTTTATGCTAGCCAACGTGATTCTTATTTTATTTTATTTTCTTATTTTGGAGTTCTGTAGATATCCTTAAATCTTCTCGATTACTCGAATAAACCAGGATATTTGGATTTACTAAACTTGCGGATTCGCGTTGGACTTCAACTCTTGTCGAGTAAGTCGAATTTACTGCCTTCAACTGCTTTGGGCAACTAATTCGGATTCACCTTGGACTCACAGATTACTAACTTCAACTAAATGGACTCGAATTCTCGATTAACTCCGATTGAACCCAACTGACTCTACGACTCGAGTTCGGGGGGTATTTATACCGACACTTATTGTCTTCAACGAGGAGACCTCCGCGACAAACACCTATTTTCCCTGTCCTTGTCTATAGGATATTTACAGCCCTGGTCATTACATGGCTTAGGTGAAACTACTCTTATTACACCCTTGACTGAAACAAGTTTTGATTATAAAATGGGGGTCCCTGGGTCAAAAAAGTTTGGAAACCACTGCTTTAGGCTAACAAATTAACTGGGCCAGCAGCAAGAACGACTTCCGCAAATATTAATTATAATAACTTGATTTCCTTTTCATTTTTCAGCCATCATTCAGAGGTACGAACTTGAGGTTGTAAACACATTCGGATTTATCGGCAACGATGTTATGCTTCACTGCAGCATACCTACTTCGGTTAAAGATTTTGTTTCGGTCACAGCTTGGTTAGTGAGAAAAAGTTTAAGAATTTTTCCAACCATTTTTGGCGGTAAGTTTCTTAAACAAAAACTTTCTTTAAAGTTTTTTTTCAGTTTACTAGTTGTCTTCAACTTTACTATGTAGTCAGGGATTATAGCTTCTTTTCTAGTCTGATATTAGTAAATAGAATAGAAAACAAAAAAAAATCAAATCGAGTATCGAAAATGTTTCTAGGAGGCAAGCGTCAAAAGACAAGCTTTTGTAAATTAAGCGAAATATGAGCTTTCTCTCTAAGACCCGGACAAAATTATTAACCTAAAGCTCATTTTGTACATTGATAATAAAAAGAGATTTAAATTTAGTTATGTATGATATAACTTTTCGAATTCTATCATCTCCTTAATACGAATTTCATCACTTAAAACATTTCTCCAAAATTCACTTTTTTCTGGGACCGTGACGAGGACAAAGGTTAAACACACCGAGCTTTCCGGTAGACCTAACAGTCTCAAGCATTATGAAAGTCTCACGAAGATGTAATCTCATTACTTTGACTCTATTTTATTTATTTCTGCTTTTCAGAACATTACTAATCGCTACTCAAGAAAATTTTTTTCTTCATGAGCGTTACTTGTTTTGTTTTCAGATGGAAAGTATCACTTGACACCAACCGGCGAACTTATTGTCAAAGATATTGACGTACGTGACACTGAAAAGTCATTTCGTTGTCAAACTCGACATCAGTTCACCAATGATACCACTATTAGCAGGAACAAAGGAAGGATTCACCTCGAAGGTAAGGAAATTATGAATCCGAGGATATTTTCCCCTTCCTCAATCTCTCTCTTTCTTTTCACTCTCGAATTTTCTTTTCTCTCACTTTACTGTTTTCTTTAATTTCTGCATCGGAAATTTCTGCTCATCAATATCAGTTCTTCTTATTTTATAGCTGAATTTTAATGCTGTTTTTGCCCTAGAATATTACAGACTACCAAAGGGAGCTCTAACTTCCAAATATTATTCCACTATTCAGCTGTGCGTTTCTTCTCGTACCTAAGTTAACCAAAAACTATTTCTTGATTCATTTAGTACATTATTTTTATAACAACAATGATTTGTTTCCATGATTTTCTTATTGAAGTGAGGTCCCTCCAAAAGTTGCTATATTATTCTCGATCCCAAGGCTTCTTGTGCTCATTTTTATTTATTGGTTCTGCGAAGTCTTCTTGCCATCTCCTAAAATAGTCTCGTTGACGTTCATAAGAAATTTTTTTTTCTTATGCTAACTGCTCCTGTTAGTAATCTAGACATCAAGTAGATAATCTGGCTTTAAAGGGCCAAAACTAGGGAACAGACCAGTGTCTTAGCCCCAGGAGTGAAGTAAACGGATGTGACCAGAGGTACAGTCTATAGAGTGGGACAAGATATAGGAGAAAGAAAGAATAGGGAAGAGTGAATATAGAAGAAAAACAGTAGAGACAATAGAAGAGGTGTAAACATAATCAAAAGAAGAGATAGAATGGAATAGAGAGACAAGAGCAAAAAAGGATGAGCAGAGAAAAGGGAGAGAAGTAGAAGAAAGAGATTCTGACCCATTCAAAAGCTTTCAGCGATCACAAAGAAAAGAGAGATTTTTGCACCGATCATTGCTGGAAAAATGTTCGTTTTGCGTCAGAAAAATGAAAAAGAATAATAATAATGATAGTAGTAGTAGAAGAAGAAGAAAAAGAAACTTGGGGTTTCCACATGATTTTGTTTTCTCAGACCTTTTTTCTTCATACACTACTAATCCTTTTTTGAATTTTTTTCCAGATATGAGGAACTCAGTCTCGCCGACTTTCGCTAAAAAATCGATCACGATCATTGGTACAGAAAATTCAACAGTTGTAATACCTTGTGTAGCCGCTGCCAATCCTCCGCCGTCTTATACGTAAGTACCAAAATGAAACCTTTCATCTCCTCAATAACTAATTTCTTTCCAGTTTTATAAAGTTTACATCTAAACCAGTGCTTCCGAAATGGTCCCTGCAAACCCCTCCGGTGTAATTCAGAGGCTCCGCGAAGACCACTTTGAAAACCACTGGTCTACAGGAATAACGTGAAAAAATAAAAATTTGATAATATAATACGTGACTTATAGAATTAAATTGGTGATTCAAATGGTGGTAGGAGAATTAAACAATTAATTTATTGTAATATAAACAAAGTTTAAGGATTGAAATAAGATAAGATGGAAACTATCAGCCTCCTTTAAATAAGACACTGGCCTGTAGTGGGTCAAACCAAAATAAAATTCTGTTTATTAGGAAAATATAAAACTTCGGTTTTCTCTTTCTCATTCGGACATTTTTTTCCTTTTCTTTTATACTCTCTCGCTCATCTGCCATTTTTTTAAAACTAAATATTAGGTTATCCTATTAGGTTATGATTCGTAGAAAACTTATAAAATTTGAAAACAATTATTTTTCTACTTTCTGCCATATTGGGAAACTTATGTATCTGACATTAGTCATCGTTTATTGCTGTCGGCTCTGTCGGCTCAAGCCGAATACTAGATGATTCAACTTTAAAGCAAATTGGTTACTAAGAATAATATAGCTTACACATGTCGATCATACACACTCATACTCATTATTATTTTACGCTAGTTAGTCAAAATCGGTCGTTTAGTATAAGAATCTAACGGTAACTGTAATCTTTCTTGGAAAATCTCAGATTAGATTAAAAGCAAAACATGAAAGTACGATTTATAAAAATACAGCTGAACAGTTTGTGTGCTTATGTTTAGAGAGAAACGCTGATAATTCTGAAAAGTAACCAAATTAAATCTGAAGAGAAGTTTGAATAACAGTATACTGTAAGTCAAAACCATACATCCTCTCTGGATACCATAAAGTCTGTATGACCTTAGAGATGATTTCGATTTTATCGATTTGATTTTTATATAGAAATGGTTGAAAGCTTGATTTGATTTGGCTTGTCCATTTGAAACTCCTGTGTGTGAAGCTTTGTCTGCAGAAATTGTCAAATTAGCGATGTTACTGAAGAACTAAGTATAAAAAATTTTTGTTCTTATTTCTAGGTGGTTTTCTAAAAGCGATAGACAAGAAATGATTTTACGGAAAAATGACAAGTTCGAGACTCATAATGGAACTCTAATCGTGTTCAGTGTGACTGAGGCAGAAGCTGGATTTTACACCTGCCACGCGAGAAACAGTGGAGGTGAAGATGTGTTGGAAATTCAACTGGTAGTCACTTCGCCCCTGTCGGTTCATATCCATCCAAAAATTCAAGAAGTACTGCCTTTAAAAATGGCGGAATTTGAGTGCTCTATCACGGGTTTGTAATTATAGTTATAGTTTGTCACCCTTTTTGGATATAACAGGAGGAGAATTTGAATTCGCGACCATAACTTTATAGTCTGGCACTTAACCACTACGCCACAGACCTCCCGTTTGTAATTAAATAGTCATAGCCATTTGCATTCCATATATATACCAAACATCACTAATAAAAGTGATTATTTTCCAGGCTATCCAACAAGCACAATCCAATGGCTAAAAAATGGTCTTCCGGTGAAATTCGAATCATCACGAATACAAGTTTCAGAAACTAAAATACAAATATACTCAATAACCAAAGAAGACGGAGGAATGTATCAGTGCTTTGTTAAAAACAACTTTGAAAGTAGTCAAAGTTCTGCAGAGCTGAAGATTGGAGGTGAGGAGCCGCTCTCTTAAAATCAGTCATCTTGACTTTCCACTCTAAGATTAAAACTTGAAGTGACTGACATACTTTCCCAAAAATTTACCTTACATCTACAAATCCAGTCGGTTTTCTTCCTCTTTTTGCAAGGGAGTTTCTTCCTTTCTCTGTGGACAAACTTACAACCTGTTTCCTTTCGAATTACTTACTCTTATCGTCATCTAACGTTTTCGGACAACAACCCAAGCAGAGACGAATCAAAGTTTTTAATATTAATAAATTCATATCTCAGCTTGTCTTGTGTTGTCTAAAAAAGGTTTTACGTAACCAAATATTTACAACAGATAAAAAACACTGAGTTAGGTAGTATTTAAAACATTCGTTTTTTTCGATTTACTATTTCAATATACAATAATTACAATATACGCTTAAGGATGAAAAGATTTTTTTATTTTTGAGAATTTGAATATTTAGTTAAGATATTGTGAAGAGAAGAGAAATGTACGAAAGTTTCTAAGTTACAAGTTCCAAAAAATAATGTTGTAAATTGGGTGGTCATTCCTTCCTAGTTTAATATTAATATTCTATTTGGTCTACCGCAAAAGTTCTGTCCGATAATGTGATGTCAAGTTTGAACACAGTGAAGTTTGCTTTTATTCATTCGACGTTTTCTTTGGTTCTCTCGTTTTATCACTGACTGTATGCATACTGACCTAGCAAACAAACTCAGACTAAAATGATTCATGTTAGTATTAACTAAGATCGGGTTGGCTGATTTATAGTTCGTTAAAAACACTGTAGTTTTGTACGAATTCCAATACGAAAGAAATGATGCAGAAGTAGTGGTTTATTTTTGTCTGACCTCATCATTGCTATTATTTTCGTTGAGCAGTACGTTAAGAATCATTCAGCAACTCTAAAGACTCCAGATAAACTAGAAAAGAGGGTGATAAAAACCAACAACGAGATTACGAAGCCTCGAGACAAGGAGACGAAAATTGAAAAACTAATGTTAAAGAAATCATTTTTATGATATAGATAAGTATAATATAATACTTTGGGACGAATTACAATGTTTATAGGTTTAAAAAGAGAATACACATACCATGACTACTTAAAATTTACGAATGTGAAGTCTGCTGAAGATGTTCAGAGCGGTTAGGTGGACAAAATGTTCAGTCTGTGAGGTTTTTAAGCAATGATGACTTTGTCTTGGGTATTTTCAACTGTGTGCCCCTGCGTGTGTTTTATTGGGCCTACCGAAAACTTATGTTTGTTTTTTGAATAATACTAAAGTAAAAATGTTACAAAAATTACCGAGCAGAATCAATCGAATTTTTTCACAAGGAAACCTGCTGCATGAATTTGCTGCTTAGGTGTGAAGCTGATTGTGAAAAAATAAAATTAATTCGTCTGGTACGAATAGAATAAGTGCTCAGATTATTCACTGAAAAGCTTTTCATTTCTTCAAAATTTACCAAAACCCAAATTATCTGGATACTTTGTCTGTGCAATAAAGATTTTAAAAAAAAATCCAGCTTATACATATCACAATTACAATATCAACATAATGATATTACACTTTGAGGACATGGAACTGCTCTTCGGATCTAGTCTTCGTCACGTTTGCAATAAAGATGATCCAGAAATGAAGACCACCGACAACCAACCTTTAGTAATAATTCTTCAATTGTTTGACTAGAACATGAACCCACTATCGCCTTCAACAGTTGTAAATAAGCTCATCAAGCCAGATTTTGACGACTCTTCAGTCCACCCTTATATATGGTCTTTGGCAGATCATCCTGTTATGCCTGAGCTTGCAAAAGGTCATCGAAACTGTTAGATAAATACTTTAATTAATTATTGCAACGCCGCAATGGGGAATAAGGCAGACGGTGGTTTGAAGTCAAAAACCACCCGGGCGCAAACCTGCACCGGCAGACGTTGACGTCACCAGACTTTGATGTTTTTGTAAAATATTGTTCAAGACAGTTTTTGATTCGTGTGAGAAAAGACGTCTTTTTATTTTTGATCCGTTTTTTACTTTATGCTATTAAATTATTAAGTATACTAAAATTGTAATTGGTCTAGCTTTTTAGTGTTGTAATTGCTCACACTCGTAGAAGCCTGAGAGGTGGTTTGTCAAACATCTCCAAAAGTCTGGTGCAGGGGTGTCAAACTCAAAGGCTAACTGAAAAAAAAATCAATGTTCATAGAAACAAATATGTTTGTTTTGAATTGCAATAAATGTATAGTATATAAAATTAAATTATTGTTTACGACCTGAAACTTGACATATTTTCTCTGCTACCATCTTGCCTATTTCGGGAGAAATTTTATTTTGCCGAGACTACTATCAAAATTGACCCAACGTGAGCGTTATTTATAGCGTTTAGGCAGGGGATTATTTTCATTCATAATAGGAGATAATTGCTCTTACTCATAAGTACTTCCAAAGACGGAAATAATTTCTTATGCAAGTTTTTGAGTATTTTCAAACCTTCTTGGTAAATATTTGTAAAATTTATACACAATCACTTCAATGAATTTACCGTCAAATATAGGCTTGTTGACTGAGCCATAAAAATTTTTATCTCGGGTTACGAATTTGACACCTCTGGTTTAATGTATATAGTTAAAAATGATACATTTTTAGTGTTAAAGTAATGTTAAAAATTTGAATATCACGGTGTGTAAGTCAAACACAGTGTAGAAAGTATCAAATATAGTATAGAAAGGGTGTGCCATGTGAGATTTGAAATATTAGGGGCTGCCGTAGATATGTTACTCAACTTAAAATTTTGGCTGTTATGGTGCTCGAGTCAAATTTTTGGTTGAATAAGAGAATTTTACAAAAGTGGAGCCATTGGGTCGACTGGTAAAATTTGAAGAAACAAGAGCAGCCTAGTAACATTCAAAAAGAGCCTGCGACGAGCACTGAGAACAATATATCTGAATAATATCAGGAAAGACCTTCACATAATTGACGCAAAGTCCAGAACCAAAGAAGCCGATATGAAACCAAACCCGGCGGTAGAATACTATTGTGAACAAGGAGAGGATTCTTGACCTAAAAACATTCTCAGTGGAGCAATGTATGGTTTCAACTGAGAGGATGTTTCTGGTTAATAGCATAAATTGAACTGTAAAAGGGTACTGCCGCGAAAACTCAAACTTCACTTGACTGAACTTTTTGAAATTACCACAAACGTGAGAAAATTCAAAAGGTTGAGACAAAAATTAAGGAGTTACTGTAACTTTTTATGACTCAGTTTGTTACTGGAACAAGTTCTCTTAATCGGAAGTATTTTCTCAATGGAAATCAATCCTAGTTCAACAGAGGATGTTGTATCAGCCAATCAATCAATCAATCAATGGTGGCTTAACGGTTCATCGAGAACAGTCATCTTGTTCTTCTACCGAATTCGGTTCCACTTTCGCTTCTTTTATTGTTGAGTTTGGTTCGACTATATGGAAGTCTTTCCTGATATTATACACATACATTGCTTCCACTGTTAGGCTGTTATTGTCCCTCTAAATGTGGTTAATCCACTTCATGGCTCCGCTCCCGTAAAATTCTCATAATCAAACAAAAATTTGACTCAAACAGCCTAAATTTTAACTTTACTAACATTACTGTGAATAGGTAATTTTCCCCCGATATTTCAAATCTCCCATGGTACATCCTTTCCATACTATGTATGGTATTATTCCTTGCATACGTTATGAATTATTTATTTAATATCTCATCCTTTTATTAATATTATTATTATTTTCCTGTGCCTAATGGGCACAAAAGGCAGAATTTCCATTTGTTTCTGTTAGAGAGAACCTCTGGCTCTTCTTCTACAGCTTTTGCTGGAAGAGTTTGTGCCTTTTCTCAAAGTGTGCCCGATCTACTTCCATCTCCGTTTGTGAATCTTCAACGTCAGACATCTCTGGCTGATTAATAGTCATTGATTGGTCAAGTTTATTAACATTAGTTAAAACTACATAACAACCTTAAGGGTAACAATTTAGAAAAACCAAAAATTTAGGACCAAAATTGCAGAAATTGCTGAAACTATCGCTATTAAATTCGTGATATCGTGAACAATATTCCTGTGAGATGCTGTTCCAACACCTCTGAAATCTACTTTCTGTCTGCTTCTTGTCTCCTTCCATTCTGTACCTATAACACAAAATATATTTTTTAAAAATAGCAGGCGATAATAATTTTCAATGAAATATAAAATAGAATAGCATTAAAATATCCAGACAGCAAAATGCATTCTTCAAAAGTCTCCTTCACTATTTTACTGTAAAATTTGACGGTACAATGGTTGAGAATCACTGTCTTAGGATAAAGGCCTCTTACATTTTGTTTTTATTTCTTGACCTCTTCATCTCTTTCTGTAAAATAAATTAAGAATTAAGATCTTAATTAATCTAAAAAAAAGTTTTCTAAACAACAGACTGATTTCTCTCTTTTTAATTTTTCTTAATTAGTCGGGCCATTATTGTGAACTAAATTAATTAAAATATCATCTTATTTAAATTTTAAAAAGAGATTTTGTCTCGTTTTTAAAGAATTTGAGAAGATTTGCCACTCCGTTAGCGAAACACGATTAACCGCGTTGTTTTCCTATTGTTAATTTTTTGCTTTGGTTTGATCTGTTGAAAAATCAGCAGCAGAAGCAATGCAATTATTAAAGCCAGGAGCTCGCTCTAGACGTAGACAGCATCTTTTTTGCCTCTCCTTTTTTCTTCCTTTTTTCCTTTCCGAGAATTATTAATTTCTCTATTTATTATTTAATTATCTCTTTTGAAAGTCTTATGAGCTAATTCTGAGTCGTGAGAGTCGTGAAGTGCGTCGTTGAAGCACTTTTACAGATTCATGAAATCTTCATTTGAACAGTTTAAAAGAGATGGAGACAATACAATATTGTTGTTTGTTCGAGTCCAGTCATTCCTACAAAAAAATTCAGGAGTGTTGTGCATCACAGCCTAAACAAATAATTCAGCAATAATGATACATGGCTTCGAATGTTGATGTGAATCATCAAATTTTCTTTCGAAATTCAGAAGTCGTTTAACACTAGGCACCAAATTATTATTATTATTATTATTATAAGCTATATAGACACCATACCGCCATAGAAAACTTCAAATTAAGTTATAAACAATATATTCAAACAAAACAAAATAATATATTGATTCCATTTTTTACATAAAATCCACGACAATATCCAAGGGACTGGACAAAAACCTCTCCTGTATTCTTTGTTCCTGCAGTTTATTCACCATCTTTGGCCAGCAAAAGCACTGAGGTCGTCTTTTCACCTTGTTTTTTGCTTACCCTTGTTTTTGGCACTTAGAATTGGTGTCCACATTATGACTTCTTTAGTCCATCTTTTCTGGGAACCAAATTAGGCTCGACGAGTGAAGGATTCACGCACGGGTCCCCCATTTTGCTAATTATCCTTTAATTATACCTCTGAAATTTTTAAAAAATTATTATTTCAAAATATTACTTATAGACTCTGACCACTAATCTTGTTCTAAATATGGATTATTAACAGCTAATTTTTATACCTATATTTTTTAGTTTTCACCTATCGTATAAATACAACAGTAAAACTTAAGGTTATATATATTTATTTATGATTTACTGGAAAGTTCTGTAAAGTTTTAGAATAATACGAAAGTATAAATGTATCATATTTTAAATAATCTTTATTGTATAACATAATTGTCATCATTATATATGACTTATTTGAATTGGAAATGTTCGATGTTGTCAAAACGATTTTGCTGCACCATAATATAGACAGTACTGTTGTCATTTAAAGATGGCCGTCCAGAGCTAGGCTCATTGGGTAGGTCAAAATCACCTAATTCAAATTTTCCGAACCATCTTCTGTAACTTCCATCAGAAACTGTACCTTCATCTAACACCTCGGGCATTTCTTCCTTAATAGAGTTCGTGGCATGAATGAACATTCATACTAACATGAATTATGATCGTTTTAGTTCATTTGCTAGATCAGTATGTATACAGTCAATGAGAGAACCAAGAAAGCGTCTGAAAAGGTCTTGAAGCTAGGTCAACTCTTTACTGTCTCAAACACAGGCGGTAGTGCTGAAAAGAAAAAAAAAGAAATGTTTTTCTTAAAATAATCTAATTTAACTAATAGTTACTCCTACTTTTCCACTATTACATCGTTAAACATAATTTATTGTTATTGTTTCAGAAATTCCTCCAGAGTTTCAGTACAAATTCATTGAACAAACCATTCAACCTGGAACATTTGTTTCACTAAAGTGTATGGCTTCTGGTAACCCGAAAATATCCTGGTTTTTGGATGGAACTCCTGTTAAGCCGAGCGAAAGGTAGGAAAATACTCCAGTATACAGTTAATTTCCAGTAAATACTTGTCCTCCAAGTCTATTATTTATATTTATATTTGATTGACATGCCCAAGGCTAATCATTGATCCAAGTCTATTAAATCCGAATGAAGTTCAAGTTCCAGATAGGTAATCATTATCATTCCAATCTTATTTACATAATTAAAAGTTAGAATGAAAACTTTAAATTTCAATTTACAGTATTTTCATTTAGTGGAAGGTCAGAAACATTGTTGTAAAGTTTTTTTTTCGTTACGATCGGTGTTTGTGTTCATTAGACAAAACTGTACAAACAAAAGCTAAAAAGTTTCTTTTTTAACTTTCTTTATTAGTTTTCAGTGAAAAATTATAAAATCCCGCTTGTACTGTATTCCACTCTTGCTTATTCACTTACCAAATTCTCTACTTCACAAATGTTCCGCTCTTTGAATTCTCATTTTTGGCTAGTAAAGACGTATTCACTGTGTTTCTACAAATTTTACTAACTATTCAATAATTACTGTTTATACCTTCGAAGTTAAATCTGTTTTTTATTGAAGACAAAAAAGTTATACAATACAGTCAGCCCACCTTTTAGCATCGTTTCCACTTTAAAATTGTCATTTTTTTATGTCAGCATTACTGTCCCTTCTTATCTCTTTGAAACTGATAATCTCGTTGTTACACTCATCAATAACATTGCTCTCACTAAATTTTAAGGTGTGCTGAGTGCTTGCTGTTTTTACTATATTCTCTACAGCAGTATTTTCAAATTAGATGTTGTAGTTGGTTGTACTATAATGTAAACTTTCTTGACGGCTCATTGTTAAGTTGTATACACTAAATACAATTTTTTGGCTTTAACCAGCCTCGTAGTTGTTGTTTGAAGTTGGTTATGAAGTCGATGACTTCTAAATAAATTAGTAGAATAGACTTTGATGGGTTCTCAGCAATTGGGGGCAATGGGTAGAAAATGACTTCTTTGCAACCGAGTTTTGAAATTAATTTGGTATATGGAGCACGGTTGGGGCTGTGAAAAGTAACTCTTTTCTGATTCAAAGTTTTTAAGAGACATAGTTGATGTCCCATCGTACATCAGAAAAGGTACCTGAAAATCTTTGAGGTACAAAGTTTGTGTTTTGTAACGCATACGAAGGCATATTGAGCGTCTCCACACACACAAAAGCGTTAGCGTTAGAGCATTAAGTAGCTTTTCACTAGTGGAGCGTCCTAGAAGAAAAATAAACACACGCGTTGTCTAAAATAAGTACTAGAAGTAGTAAGCTTAGTCTTCCTGATTTTATTTAATGTTTGTAGAAGTTAGTGTTAGTTTAGATTTAGTTTAGAAATGATCATTACTTAAGGGAAATTCTCAGAAGTAATAGATGATTAAATTTTTCATTGTTTAATTATATCATTAAATTAATTTTCAAATTAATATATGTGCTAGTGACACGAAAACTAGTGAACCACAATTTTTCTGTAAATCACAATTTTGAAATTTTCTGGGAGGTCTGTAGTGGTTAAGTGCCAGACTACGAAGTTATAGTCGCGAGTTAAAATTCTTCTCCCATATCCTGCTATACCCCAAAAAGGGTAAAAAACGGGATTAAAACTCAACTATAACTATAATTTTCTCACTGTAATTTTTGTTTTTCTCACAAATAAATCAATTATTTCCAACTACATCCCAACGATTCTCTCAGATACTTCGATCGTTTTTCTGTCTTCTTCTTTTTCCATTCATCGTTCATCTTATTCTTCCTCTTCTCATATTCGATACAATTTGTTGAGATATTTTGACTCCTTGCGATCCACATAAAACTGCACTTCAGCCTGATAACCATACACGAGGTTAGAAAGTAACTACAGTCTTAGAAAATTCTCTCTGAATTTTTGCTGACGTCACTTGATCACAAGTCTCAAGACACCAAGACTCTTCAAAAGCGATTTTGCATAGGAACCGTTCGTTCAAATTGATACGAATTCAAATAGAATTGAAAAGTATTTTTCGTGTATTTCGTAGAGCGTTTGTGTGTTAAATCCGACGAAATGAATTCGGGGAAATGCTGATGGTCGTGGATTCTCCACAAAGAACACACGATTTGCACTTAGTTTATTGGTCTCTCGTCCCAGGTGCACTGTTTCGTATTTGAAAGCATCGTTTTCTTCAAGAAGACTGTTTCATAAAACACAAGTGGAGAATCATGGACGGGTTTCTACTCTGGTTTGAGCTATATAAAAAAACTGTTCCGTTTGGTATGTCGGCTGCCTTACTATCAGCAACCACTAGCACAGGCATAATATAGTTTTTATAAAAGATGAATTATTATAACGAGCTCTTTAGGATAAGAAAAGTGCTAAGCGCTAGTGGGTCATTCATATGAATTTTTGTGTTTATTTCATGTGAGTAATTTTTCTCCATTCATTACTTCTAGTAAAAATTTTTTTATATCTTTGTGTATAAAGTGCAAACACTAATTAACTCGTGAGTGGTCAACAAAGTGTTAATATATATTATTACATCTCATTTTGGGTTTGTACATTCCCGTACATTGTCCATTCGACTACACCACCGAACTAGAAAATAGATCAACTAACTTGAACTTGAAATACTCAAGGAGCACGCTATCTTCCGGAGAGCAAGTCTAATCGTTTTTTATATTATATATTATTGTAGTTGAGTTGTAATCCGGTTTTTCACTTTTTTTTCGAGGTATAGAAGAATACGTGAGGAGCATTTGAACTCGCGACTATAACTTCTTAGTTGGGCACTGAGCCACGATACTGTCAGTATGATGTTAGAGCAAACCCCTTTTTTGACAACATCGGATATTGCGTATAAAATTAGTCATAAATAATATTAGCGCCAAAAAAATTATTTAATAATTTATTTCTTTTATGTAGGATACATTTATACTTTCGAATTATTCTAAAAACGGACAGAACTTTCCGGTAAACCTAATAAATAATACTGTGCTGATGATCATTGTAATAGCGTATATGTTGTAACGGTCCAAAAGGGTACGCATTAAATAAATTAATTTGTTGACTTATGCCGAAGAAATTTATACGTGTACTGCATTATTTGCCCCGGGAAATTTTCTTTCCATCCGGGTTTCAGGCAAAAGTTATAATTTTGTTTAGTGTATCTCGTAGGAGGCTGTGGTGTAGTGGTTAAGTGCCAGACTAAGAAGTTATAATCGCAAGTTCAAATCCTCCTCCCGTATTCTACTATACCCGAAAAAGAATGAAAACCGAATTAAAACTCAACCATAACTTTTTAGTGTATCTCACTGACCAGCAAAAGGAACAAATCCCGGTCCTTCCACCTGTGCTTCGAATTTAACAATTTGTCTGGGGACCTACTTCCCTCGTAACATTGACCTAGAAAATCTTAATTTCCTCTTTTTTCATTATTTCCGATGGGAGGAAATCGATGAAATGGAGAGGCAGAACTTTTTTCAATCAGTGTTAATTTTTTTAAACAAATGGTAAATTATAGAGCACTATTAACACCTCTCAGATATAATTAATTTAGCGGTTCCGCACGGTTTTCTATTTATTCCTCCATCCTCATTATTTTTATCAATTTCGCCTTCCTCTTTTTCTTTATTTGCTGTCGGAAACTGTCACAGCGCAACTCCATTCGTCGAGACTGCTGCTGCTGCACAACGTCTAGTCTCAACGTAGAATTTGTTTTCCTCATTCATTTCAGTCTTATAATTTTTGTTATCGGAGTATCAACCGGTTACGGCGAATAACCGGGAGTTTGTGAATCGCGTGAAGTTTCATTTTTAGTTTAATCTTTGCGCACTTAAACATTATTTACATTTAAAAAATGGCTTTATCTAAAGTACCTCACATTGAAAATAAACAAATTCTTCATCCTAAAATCAGGATTTTAAAAATAACGAATAAGGTAAAGGAATTCATTAATATGAAAGATGGACAGACAAAAGTAATTGAACCATTTGATAACAGTTTGTTCTACATTAAAAGGTTGAAAGTAATGAAAATAATTATATTAGGAATATTGGTGGTGCCCGCCACAATTTTTGACAGCACTCATGAAATAAAATTTGGGGAATATGGACTGATAATAACAAATCCTGATTATAATCCACCTTCTGAAGTATTAGAATTTGTAATAAACGAAATCGTTGTACAATTTTCTAAACATTGCAATTCATCTACTAACAATGAATCTGAGGACGAAGCTTCTGACACGGATACTGACCCTGATAGTAATGTTGAGTATTTACCTCTCATTAATGATGATGGTGATATCCTAGCAGCACATTCCAGAAACGAGAGAGTTAATTTTTTGATAGAGAAAATTAACAAATATCTGAAAAGTGACACCGTGTACAATTGGTGTGACAAATATATAATCGATGCGTGTATACAAGAAATCGGTTATGGCCACCTCCTGATTAGGAGTCTTTTTGAGGCACGAGAAATCAAAATTTTCAATAAAGAGAGAATAAAAAATCAATTGCAAAGTAAATATATAAAAAATTTTATTGCGGAAAAAGAGGAAGAGGAGAAAAGGCTGAATAAAAATATAGATATTCAGCTCTTGAAAGATTTGGATAAAATTCTTCTGGATCCACGAAAAACCATTATTCAAACGCTAAGGATGTTGATCAAAGCCTCAAATGGCAAAGAAACGTTTGTACAGATGTTGCAAAAAGTTCTAAAAGTAGATGACGAAAAATTAAGGGAACTATGGCTGAAAATGAAGAATTGGAGTTTTATACAAGAAATTACACGAAATATGTCTGCGATCACTGATAAAGACGAAAAACAAAAAATTATAATGATTATTGAAATTATGTTAACCATGATTATGGATAATTATTTAGACTTTGTACCCGTATTAGTAACCATCGTAGAAGACTTTAACAAAACCGATTCTGGTTTTTGCTACTAAGTCAGCTATCCAGTCCGCCGAAAGGGACAAATAAATGCATCAAAAATGTATACAGGTGAGCTTATAATATTAATATTATCTATAACTGTACCCCATTCTCTCTTTCTTTTCTTATAGCTTTGTTCGAGGCTTTAAAAAAAAGTGTCCTCTTTTTATATTATGCTGTTTTAAATGCAAATTATTTTTGTTTTTTTTTAATACATACAGATACTGATATTCAAGACGCCGTAGGATTTTAGATTCTTTATTTCTCTCTCGCTCCCATATCATATCCTCGTCTCTCTTCTTTTTCTCCTTATATATCCTTCCCTAACGACTTCCATCAACGTCGTTGGCTCGAAGAACTTAGTACAAAAAGGACTAGAAATCCAGACTAATAAAACGACGGCGGAATCTAAATGAGGAAAAGTAACATCGAAATTATAAACAATTTTTACTTCTCAAATAAGAAAAAATTTATCTTTAAAGCTTTAGAGTAGAATCTTAGAAATGTTAGACAAACAAAAGTGATTTTAAAATTTCAATATTTATCGATATTAACGGTGTTAACTTTAGTGTGTTAACAGAAATGTTTAGATATTTTAAAATTATTGATTCCCTTATTTATTTTCTTATTTATTTATTTATTTATTCATTTACTGATTTTAAACGTTAATGGGTGTTTTTGCGTAATAATGAACATCTTTTAAAAATATTTTTTCGTTTGAAATTTATTTATAGGTGTCGATAGTTCAAAACTACATATTACTTAAAATAATAATAATAATATACAATATTTATAGTATTATTAATAGTTTTTTAGTAATGTTACAATACATATTATTGAAAAATAAAAGTTAAACTTATATTAAAAATTTTTAGATTACAAATTATCAAAAACTTTCTAAAGTGAAAAAAACAAAACAAAATTTATCAAGTATAATAAAAGATTATAAAATTAAAATTAATAAAAGGAATATAAAAGTTAAATTCTTATGGTTTCATGAGAATAACAATTCATCTCTTTGCTTTGGTTTCATACTAAGCAAAACTCTTTAGTCAGCAGTTGTTTATTTATCATAAAGTACATATTTTAAATTTAAAAAAGAATTTTAAAAAGTAGATGAATAGTTTATTAATTTCGACATTAAATTTGAAAGTTTTGTAAAGTAGAAACAACATTATAATAATTATTTTGAAGAAATATTAATATAATGAAATATAATGAATTAAATATAAATTTTAATTATGGTTAAAAAAGAATTTAGAAATTAGATTAGTATTAAGGACTTATACTATTTGTTCAATTTCAATTTATCAAATAAATTTCTTCGTTGAATCGTATTGTATACTTTTTTTTATAACTAAAGTAATCATATTAATTTCCTTTAGCTTTCTTTAGTTTCGTTTGGTTTTTAACATGATCGGTGTTCTAAAAGATGGAGGAATGGAAGCGGAACCGATATCACGTTTTCTTTTTTTGATATATAATTCTTTTCTGTGGAGATTCCAATTCCCGAGCGTGTACCATCAAATCAGATGAAAAAAACTGTTATTTGTATAAGTCGTGTTTCCATGGTCAACCCATTTCAAAACAAACTTCTGAGAATCATAGTTCGTGCTCTGTGATATATCAAGAGTGTTATACGCCTTGCTTGGAGGTGCTAGAGTGTGAGGAGAAAAGAAAGTTCAATATGCCTTCTTTGACGAAACAGGGATGAGTGGTGGTGGTATGTCATAGGTTTAAGGAGGGTAGAGAAAATCAGGTACGAAATGTGAACTTTGGAGATGAAATTATAACCTAATGTCAAAAGGGGAGAAGAATATGCTTTAGCCCCTCGGGGGATAAATCAGAACTCTTCCTACCAGGTCCGTTGCTTGAAGGAGAGTTGTGATATATTTGCTATTATATGTATAATTACATGTTATACCTACATTATGGAGCAAAAGTGAGCAAATGTTCGCCAAGAAATCGAAATTCCGGTTTGGAAGAAGGATTTATTGATAATAAAATTTTTTTCAACCTATACATTATTTGTACCTTATAGATATAAAGAAGGAGACTAAGTCAAGAAATAAATTTTTTAACCCTTTTTTGAAATGAAATTTGACGAGCGCTTACTTGTTCAGTTTTGCACTCTATACCTTATTGCGATTTCTCATTCGACTTTTGAGACATTTTCAATTCAAATTTTTTCTCAATTTCGCAAAATGCAGCAGTTTACAGTTCATTCAAGATTACTTGGAGAGAGTTGAAGCATTTTTTCCACAAAAATGAAACCTGAATAAGGCTAATGTTGTGCAAAATATTAAAGATATGTCCACAAGGAAAATTTCCAGAAAACTTCGCAGAAAGTATCGCAGTCCTAGGTTATGAATATAAAAAAAGAGGAAGATTTAAGCCGTGTTAGAGTAAGAAGTGGCCCTCGAGTATGCTGACAAAGAGAAAAGCCTGAATAATAAGGTTCATTTAAAGTACTGGAAAGGTCAAGCCTCTGAAAGAGGTAGCGAAAATGAATGGTGTGCAAGGAAGCTTGTGAACGGTGCGAAGTATACTAAAAACATTGACTGTTTTGGTTCTAGAAGGCCGAAAAACCAAAAAATATAAGACTAGAGAAGCTTTGTAAAAGCATGAAATTATAAAAACTGTGAAGCATGAAGGAGGTTAAATTAATGGTGTAGGAGTGTTTCTCTTTTTTCGGGGGAGAGGGGGTCCTTGAAGCAAATTAAAGAAATAATGACGAAAAAGGTTTATTGGTTCTTGACTTATGAACATTATGATTCTTTTGTAAAATTTAATTTACATTTATCAAATAGATAATGTGCCTCCTAGCTGGAAAAACTCAAAGGAACGAACCATTTCATTTATGCGCTCGCACTGACTGAAATTGAAACTGAATTGGAGTTCGTCTGAGCCCGAATGTGTTCTCATGAATGATTTTATTGACATAAACTCCATAACCCCATAAATCTCTGTCTGATATACTGTCTTTGTCCGTGTAATTGTTTAATCTATTTTAAAATTCTCTATTGCACGGAAAAAAGACATTTCTTGTTCATAATGATTACAATTCCAAAAAAAAAAGAAGAGCGTAAGAGTGGAAATGCAAATTTTCATCTGGAACTGCTAAATGAATTGCATCGGAACCAATGCAAATGTGACCTTATCTATACCAACACGACTCTGATTTTACCAAATCATTGAAGGAAAAAAATTTTCAGTTTTATGTTTTTCCCGTTAATATCAGGCAGATCGAAAAAGTTTTTTACAGTTTTTTAGTTTAAAAGTTTCAAGACAATGCTGTTTTTTATGACTATAACAATGAAATGTAATATAATAATATATTGGGTATTTTGTTTTTTCCGTTAAGAGTTACAACATCTACAGGGATGTATATATTAGGTGGATCGAAAATATTTTTGGTTTTTACCCTGGCTTAACTGTTACCTGTCTCTAAGAGAGACATTAAGTAGTTGGTATGGCTTTAAAGGGTCCAAATAACTAGGGGCTGACCAGTGTATTAACCCTAGCAGTGGGATAAGGCGATGTGATTGGAGGTCTGTAATTCTAGATAAGATATATAGAGAGAGAAAGTATAGAAAAGAGAGAGTGTAAAAGAATAAATATATGAGAGACTAAAAGAGGCATAAAGACAATGATGGGAAGGGATAGAATGAAATACAGAGGCAGGGAGGAAGAAAAAAATGGGGCAGAGAAGAAGAAGAGGAAAGTAGAAGTCATATTAATAAAGTGGGTAGAAAGTAATAGTAAGAAGTCGATAAAGTCAGGGGAAGAAGAGGAAGAAAGATTGATTGGGGTACAGAGGTGGTTCTAAGAGAAGCGTGTCATAGAGTCAAGTGGCTTAGTCTCTTGAGGCGTCGTCGGTCGTGTGGTTTGTCAGGAAAAGATGGAAAAGCAATCAAAATTTTGTCAATGAGTTCATTCGTAGTCGGTTTTTGTCAATATACGTTCCCGTAGCCACGGAATTTTCTAAGTCACGTTTATGTTTCATGGTTAATATTCATTATTTAGTTAAAAAGTTTTTGTTCTATCAAGAAGAAAATTTGTCGAAGGTAAAAACAGAAGATGCACACTTACATGGTTTCGTGCTGATTTTGTTCCATCAAGAAATGAAGGCAAGCGAAGTAGTCAAAAATGTAACCGGCCTTGCTGTGTTCTCATACTAATTAAGTGGAATAGATAGTTTCAAAGATTTTGAAATGGTAATAGAGACCTCAAAATGGCTTATTCACAAAAATTGGATGACGACATCCTGAAGGAATGCTGGATTCAGGTTCTCGTCAAACAAATGAGGAATTCATCCATATTTTGTCGCACAGTGAAAGTGTGCTGGGTGTCTCTTACTTGGGTAAATTATAATTAGAGATTGCTCGTATTTATACAGTATTTATTTTAAGCTTTACCAAAATGGTATGTCTGCTTGAATACCCTTCTCACTTTTCTTATACTCTGTTTTTCATTTCCGGTCGACTAAGGTTTTCCAACGCTTTCAAACCTTTAGACGTTATTTCAGTTTCCTTTTTACTCATTTTACTTTGTAATCTTCCATTTTCTCTCTGAGCGATTTCTTCTTATTCTCTTCGCTGCATTTTGCGCCTGTTTTTTTAACTTGAGTTTTTGTTTGAAGTTCCTCTTAGACATCTTTATTGCATAGTAATTTCCCCTCTGAGCCTTACTTCTTCAAAATCCTCTTGCGCTTCATTTAGTCACGCTGCTTTTATCTTTTTGCTCAGGATGAAAGGCAGTATTTTGGTTGCGAGACTTTCATTTTCTTCTCTACTGAGCTCTACAATTAGAATGTCTCCTGAACCATCTTTTTGTGATTTTTTTGTCTGAAAATGTCATTCTATTTTGGTGTAGTTCTTCTTTATAACATCTTCTGTTTAAACCTTTTTCATTAACCTGCACTTGGTTTAAAAGTGTTGTTCTGGAAGAGCAATTACCTTTTTTCTCACTTTTTAAAAATAAAATCTAGATATTGTATAGACTGAAGGTATACGAGCATAGCAAGTTAAAAGTGTAGAATAAAATTCGTTTCTTTAAATAAGTTAGATAGACTCCTATTTAAAACTTCAATTTATTTATTTATTTTTGAAATAAAATTATACTATGCACTTTTAGAAATGCGCGGGAGGCGTAGTGTAGTGGTAGTCCCTGACTTAGACGTTAGGATCGTGAGTTCGAATTTTTCTCCTGCATCTTATTATACCCAAAAAAAGGGTAAAAAACTGGATTAAAACTATTTTTAGAAATACACTGATTACAATACTATATAATGCTTATTTTTTTATTTTGTCCAAAAGCATATATTACAGACAATTTTAAGAAAACTGTATTCGTGCCACATTTGTGAAAGCAACTAAATGAAATATTCTAACATAACATATAACAGTCACAATGTATACATTTAAGAAGATTCATGAATTTAGTTAACGAACACAGAAGATACACCATTAGTGAATTCTATATTCATTTATTGTATTTTCTAAAAGTTGTTTTTCCCGATTTGTACATCATACCTTATTATCAAAGGCACGATTAGACGTACCACATTTATCATTTAAAAAATCTTCCTCCTTAAAGAAAAAGAATCACTGATTATATATGAAAAAAAAATATATGGAACAAGTAGTGTACGTTTAGATTTCTCGGCTTGAATTTTTTTTACGTGTTAGTGTTAGTTCACTTTTAGTCCAAAAATGGTAATGACTTAATGAATATTTCAGGAATAAAAATTTTTCACAATTATATTATTAAATGAGATCATAAAATAAATGTATGACTCGGCTACTGACTCGGGAAGTAATGAGCCACAATTTTTTCTCTCTATGATAATTTTGTACACTAAAACCTCGCATTGCGACGATTCACAACGCGGAAAAAAAGGCCAAACTAAAAAAACTACACCTGAAATATTACGGAAAATAAAATTGGATTATTTTTCACACTGTGTGTAGTGAAAACACTTATTTAATATCTATATAAGAAGGGAAACCCCAAATACTGTATGAATGTACAGTTTATTTTCATTTTTGTTATCACTATGCCGTCCGCGCGTCTAGTCTGAATTTTCTGTAGGGCGCGGGTGGGACTGTCTTAGATAATATAGTTTACCACCGCCGGTGTTTCGAGCTTTCCTACTAATTTTATCGCCAGATTTTTATACACTAAGTGATCCTTACGAAAAAAGAAGTTTAAGCGTTGCAAAATCCTTTACTGAATGCGTAAGTTAAGAATAATCTAAAGGAGATTTACTTGGAGCAAAATAAGGTCCAGAAAACTTTGGGAAAACATTTGCTGCCGCCAATATCCATATTTAGAATAGTTGCTTCTCTTTCTCCCAATCCAGAATCTCGAATAACGCCAGATTCGGATTTCTTACAAATATATTATTTTTTTGTTCAAATTCCTGTTATCTTTTATTTATTTAATTTGAATGATTTTACACGCTTTAATTTTCCACATATAATTAATAAAATCATTATAAAGTGGTAATTTCTTTGTTTTGGATAATATGGTTGTTTTAATTCGCATTGGAACGTATCAGCAATATTTTAGTACATTTTTATAAAAAAGTTATTTCGATTTGCGACGTTTTGCTTGCGACCATTTTTTTTGAGCCAATTATCGTTGCAAAGCAAACTCTTTGTGTACGTTTGTCACAAATATACCAATTATCTTGCACAACATTCCAACGATTCTCTCAGATACTTCGATCGTTTTTCTGTTTTCTTCTTTTTCCATTCATCGTTCATCTTATTCTTCCTCTTCTCATATTCGATACAATTTGTTGAGATATTTTGACTCCTTGCGATCCACATAAAACTGCACTTCAGCCTGATAACCATACACGAGGTTAGAAAGTAACTACAGTCTTAGAAAATTCTCTCTGAATTTTTGCTGACGTCACTTGATCACAAGTCTCAAGACACCAAGACTCTTCAAAAGCGATTTTGCATAGGAACCGTTCGTTCAAATTGATACGAATTCAAATAGAATTGAAAAGTATTTTTCGTGTATTTCGTAGAGCGTTTGTGTGTTAAATCCGACGAAATGAATTCGGGGAAATGCTGATGGTCGTGGATTCTCCACAAAGAACACACGATTTGCACTTAGTTTATTGGTCTCTCGTCCCAGGTGCACTGTTTCGTATTTGAAAGCATCGTTTTCTTCAAGAAGACTGTTTCATAAAACACAAGTGGAGAATCATGGACGGGTTTCTACTCTGGTTTGAGCTATATAAAAACTCTATCAAATATACATGTTTTCCAAAGTCATTTCGCCCTTCAGCGTTTAATTACATCCTTTTTTTATTGGAGTCAGAAACTGGTTTAATGCGTTTCATCTCGAACGGAAATAATTAGGTTCTTCCGAGCTGAAGCTCTCAGAAAGCAAAAATTTTTTTGATCCATACTGTATCTATGTTTTTTATTAAAAGTTGGCAAAGTCATTTCTCCCTTTGAACCCGAAATCATTCCTGACTTTTTTTAAAAATTTCTTTTACATGAAGGACCCTATTAATTGCGCTTAACACTCTACTGCACATAGAAACCCGCTTTAATTACTTTGCAGTAGTCTGAATTTGACATTTTTTAATTAGTTTCTCTTCTGAATAGGTCTCCGTGACAGCTCTAGGTTTTGTACTACTTTTTAGAAAACTTTTGTTCCACTGCTTATCCCTTTTTCTTCAGGCATCTTCCTGAGGAAAAGGGATAGAAAGAAGGAAAAGTACGTCAAGGGAGCACACTTATTAAAGATCATAGTCAGGAATCAGATACACTGGTCAGAGGAGTCGTGCCTAAAATCTAAAACCAAGACTTTTGATTTACCCAACTAAGCAACACTCCGCCGGACGCAAGAGTAGATATAGAAAACGACAAAAAAAAGGGAAAAGTTAGAGGAAATAACTCAAAAAGAAATAAAACTGACAAAAAGCAACAAAAATAAAAAAAACTGATAGTGGCAATTTACCGTATAAGATCAAATTAACTGACCGAACTAACGACCTTTACAAAAAATATTAATATTATATTATACAATACTTCCGCCAATCAAATCTAAATATCAAAAACTCTAATATGAACTACAGAGGTCTAGTACGGCTGGTCACCAAAAACCGATTAGACCAGGGGTGGCCTTTTCAATCAACGGGCTAATTTAAATTTTAAAACTTTTGGCGGACGACACTTAAGTTAGGAACTTAAAAAGCCTACATCAGGATCACACTGGCACCTTCTTACAAGAGACAGGCCTAAATGGAGAGAAGTGGGAGAAGTTTTCGCTCTTTAATTGGGCCCATTAATTTTGTATCAATTTATTGCAATAATTGTAAAAAAAATAAATGGAGGGTAATGAATACTTGTGAATATATGAAAGGATATATAAATTACAAAGAGCCTGCAGTCTCACATAAAACAAATATAATAAGAAATCCATTTCTAGAAATGCAAAATTAAGGTACTACAACATTGTTATCAAGCCTGAAGCCTGACTGTATGCTTCCGAAACCCCGATAATTGGGAGCAGATCATTGATTCAAGATTAGAAAAACAAGAAAGAAAAATCTTAAGAAAAATTTGTGGTTCAGTTCGGAATTTGAATGAAAAGAAAATCTCAAGAACGAGCACTCAGAGAAAATCACAGACACATTCAGGAAGGGACGTTTAAAATTTTACGAGCATATTCTCAGAAGGGGTAGTCAGAGACTGACGAAGAAAATTCTGAACCTTGCCGATATAGAATGACAATTAAAAACACTGGCTGCTTAAAGTTGGAAAAGATGTTCAGGAAATAGACATCGTACTAGGCAGAAATAAGTTCAGAAAATTAGTTGACACTCACCACTTTTCAGACCATCAAATTGCTATCAACAACAAAATCTGATGAGAAAATTACAAGAAAGCCACAGTGAGGGGATGAAGAGGTTCTGGAAGGAAATCGTCGCAAATCGAAATAACTTTTTATATGGAAATGTACTAAAAAAGTGATTCTCAACCTTTTTTTCGTTATGGCACACTTTTAATCATTTAAAGATTTGGTGGCACACCAACAATTAGATAAATTAACATGAAAAATAGTTAATTAACTGTTATACTTGCAATACAATATATTTTGCAAAAATAGCACACGGTAATAATTTTCAATGAAGTATAAAGTCTCCTTCACTATTTTATTGTATGCATCTGTAAAGTTTGGCGGTACACTGTGGGAGGAGTAGTGTAGTGGTTAAGTTCCTGACTTGGAGGCAAATGGTTATGAGTTCGAATCCTCCTCCCGCATCCTCTTATACCCAAAAATTAAGGATGAAAAACGGGATTAAAACCACCAAATTTGGCGGTACACTTCAAGAATCCTGCGATAGAGTAGTTGAAAATCATTGGTCTAGAGTCCAGGTTTTCAATATTAGATGAGAATCTCCAACCAATGTCTCCAGACAGGAGCTATTATTCCAGCACCTCTGAAAATCCTCTTCTAGCAACGTAAATTTGTGCTTCTGTTTTTACCCAGTCACCTTAATCATAATTAAGGTAGAGATACTGAACAGGTTTGGACTCAAATTGAAAAATATTATTTCTTTTATTTTCTTCTTTTCCCTCGCCTGTTCCATTTTCTTTTGTTCACTTTTCCTAATTATTTCTGATATTATTTTCACAGTTTCTCTTGTTGAACTTCTCTGTTATTATTTCTGCTTTTTCTCTTAATTCCACCTTTAGTTCCCATCTTTCTTCTCTCTTTAATTTCTTAATTTTTTCCCTGCTTTTCGGTTATTCCCAAAATATGATTCGTTTCTACTGTTTTTAATATTCGGGGCTTTTGTGCTATAGTAGTTGAGTGCCAGACTAAGAAGTTACAGTCACGAGTTCAAATCTTCTTCCCGCAGCCTGTCACACCCAAAAAGGATGAAAAACGGGATTAAAACTCAACTACAGCTGCAAAACTTAGAGTTTGAAGACATTTGAAGGTCAATTTATGTAAACAGAAACCCCTGAATATATCACGAAAATAAAAGCTTTCAAATACGAGTAATAAGGAAGACAGACAACTTTGAAGTTGGCTATTGAGTCCAAAAGACTTCAGAAATATTGCAAAAGATTAATATTGACTCACAGAACTCGAACAAAGAAAAAAAGTTTTCAATATTGTTTTTATAAATAAGTATTAACATCGTTTTTTTCATAACGATTTTATTTATTTATTTACTCTTTCTTTTTTTTTCTTTCCCGGTTCCCACTTTATCTAGGGTCAGAGCATCTCGTACATTTTTTCCAGGTCGCTATGTCTGGAAGGATTTTCAATTTTACCTGTACCTTTGACCAGCATGTCATTTATTTATGTATTTATCGTTTATTTATTTACTTGTATAATTATCTTACTAATAATGTATTCGTGGTCTATTGTGGTTTGTTTATTTGCGGAACTACTTATTTATATATTTGCGAATTCGCTATTTTTGGTTTTTTTTTTAATAACTGTTTTTTATTTACTGATCTGTTTGTATATTTGATTAACTTATGATTGTGGAAAGGTTCCTAACGATTGATTGAAAGTTTTAAAATGGAAAACGAGAAAAAAACTGGCCGATTAAGTTTATATTAATATTACACAGCTAGCTCTTTAATAATTACTTTTATGGTAAGAAAATATGTATGCAAGATGATATAGTAACACCCGAAGAGGGTGCGAATTACATGTCAAATACTCCTGAGAATATGATGAAGACAAAATACGTATAATAGGAAAAGTAGATGACTTTAAAGTTGGCCATTGGGTCCAAAAGTACCCAGGAATAACGCAAAAGGTCAATATTGGCTCACAGAACTCGAATAATGGAAGTTTTAATATTATATTTTCCCCATGGATATTTTGCAGGTAGTTAAAGAATGAATAGTAAGAACAATTGATAATCTTAGGAAATTAGACATTGAGCCTAAGGACATAGTTCCTATAGGAATCAAAGGGAAACAACGGTTCTCTGGAATAAGGTAAAAATGTCCGCAAAAAGGTTGGGTAGAACAAAACCACATGGATGGAATATTATATTTTTATAGAGCCATTTTATAACTTTAAAACGACATCATTTGTTGGCAATTTAACGAGTAATTGAGTGATATTATATAGAAATACTTCTGGTAAAGTTTTAGCAATTTTATGAGGGTATAAAAATGCTTTGACGGTAGTATAGTTATTTCGCTAATGCGTATGACAGAAAAATTCCACTTTAATCTCGTCCAGATTTTTTTAGTTATACATTCCTTGTATAAAAGAATTCTTTTGGTCACAAAATATGCAAGAATAACAAAGGAGGAATTGATTTTTATCCAAGTCGAGTTTCCCTCAAACGTGAAAAACATTTTTTGTCTTATCATCATTGACGGTAACGTTGGGTTTTCACTTGAATTCTTCACTGACCTTTAGATTTTGTGAACAAAAGAATTCTTTTATTGGTGAGACGAAACCCAACCACGACTTCAGGTTCTCTCAACTAAAAGAGTGGGCGAAACTTCTGAGGTAAAACGAAATTGGTTTATCATGAATGAAACTTATACAGAGTATCGCAGCCGGTGAAGTAAGGAAACTTTGAGGAAACACATTTGTAGGCGCGGTTATTGTTTAACTGATAAAAAATTATTGTTAAACTATATAAATATAGTTGGGTTAAGTTAACAAAAATTCGTTAAAGTTATTAAAAGGTATTGTTTAAAAAAAATTGTTGTTTTGTGCACCAGTGTAGTTCTCGATTTCTCATTTTATAGTCTTATAGCTTATACACATTTGCCTATATAAACTGATTATTAGAAAAGCATTGAATATTAAATAAGTCTCACTGGAATTCTGATTTTATATTATACGATGAGCGCGAGGGGTTTGTGGTCTAAGAAGTTATAGTCGCGAGTTCAGGTTCTCTTTCCGTATCATGTTATACCAAAAAAAAGACATGATTGTAAAATGATACCCCTATTGCCTATTAGCGAAATAGGGAGATATATTATTATTATTATTATACCAAAAAAGGGTGAGAAATGGGATAAAAACTCAACCATATCGAATATTTTATATGATGAGCTCTTCATATTTTTACAATCAAAACAAAAAAATCTGCCAAACTGCCCTTTTTTTGCTAGATGATAATATTCTGATAGATGGGCAAAAACAATTTATGTTAAAACAGTCTATAGACCCGTAATATAGTCGCCAATTGTGCAGAACCCCCAAGTGAATAAGCTTTATAAATGTACGCCAGAGGTGTCAAACTCGCGGCCCGCTGACAGCAAGTGGTCCGAGATGAACATTTTTGAGGCCCAGTCAGTATATCTCACGCAAAGTGAAAATAAAAAAAAAGTTTAATGTAATGTAATATTCAAAATAACAATATTTGTTCCTATGAACATTGTTTTTGGCCCAGCTAAAGTAATGCATTGTTTATTTGACTCAAGTCACCTTTTGAGTTTGATACTATGCATTATAGGATACAAATTAAAAATGTTTATTTATTTAAAAATTTGTTAGAAAAGTATTATTGAAACTTTTATCTATAAGTTAGTGGAAATTTATTGTCATTAATGTTCAGTCATAAAAGCTCTTAACGCTACTATTGTGGTTTCCATTTTAAATAAAAATGGATGACAACAATTTTATTATTCTAGATTAAACCTTGTACAAACCCCAAAAACAAATTTTAATTTTCTACAAGCTCCAGAATGATACGGGAGACCCCCGAGAGTTCGTAGGGATCTTGGAAAATCACTCCCATAAAACATGTCAACCATCTTTAGTTGTATTGGTACGAACTCGTGAGGACGCGCATTGTCCTAATGAAACCCGACGGCCTTCCGACTTGCCATTTTTAAACGGTTTTTCTCAACTGCTATCCTTAATTTCTCTAATTATATGCACAGAACATCTATGCGTGTCATTTACATTTACTCACCAACAATTTTCTTTTCTGGATATATTTTGAAGCCTTTTGGTAACAACAAAAAAAATTTTTATAGCATCTTTCACGTTTATATAGAGTTCTTTTAAACAAAGAGATATAAACAAATAGGATAAACAAGACTTCGTGCGCAGAATACGTACGCGACTGCGCAAATTTAGGAAAATTACGCACGTTTACGCACCCTCGTAGCTTAGGGGATGCTTATGAGTTCAATAAACGCACATTGGAATATGGCAACAACGCAGCTTCCTCTGCTCCATTGTACAATGACCCCAAATGGAGTTGCGAATGTGAATAAATCCCCAGTGTAGTAATTGAATTGAAAAAAAGACAGTATAGCCAACTTTAAAGGAGGCATAAAGACCTGAAAACTTTTCCTACCTCTTGAACTTTTTGGAATATATAAACTCCTCTCATTATCTATACACCACATTTCTCTTGTAAAACTATCCGATAAAAGTACTTTGGTCTAGACCTGAGAGGGTGAATTTCAATAAAATATGAACAAACAAGAACTGGTTTGATTGTATCTTGTTGACTCCAAAAAAGCACAGATGAGACAAACAAAATTGCCGCTGGAGGGAAGAAAGACAGACAGATGAATGCAGCACAGCGGACTGTTTTAATTACCCGACGATTTTAATAACTTAAAAAACAAAAAGCGCGACACTTTTCCGTTCAATATTTGTATAAATCACTGTGTGTCGGAATATGTAAATGTACTCTGTACTCTGTTCCGTTATTTTGGAGCGCATACTTTTCGAAACACTTGCAGAAAAGTTGGGGGTACTGTTCCTAGAGCCAATATTTAAAGAAACTTCAAAATTATTTCAAAGGTTTTTGTGTTATCGTGATAGCGGACTGTCAGAACCAAGCAAAAGTAAATCCTCTTATTATATATAGAAATTATGTAGATTTCTAATACTTTCCACTTACAGTTCCATTCCTTAAAAATTTTTTCTATAAATTCCATTGATTCCTGACACACCAACAGACTTATTCGGACTAACTATGCGCTGTTGTTTCTCGTCAATGCTAAAACCCCTACTTCTCTTTGAGTCCATTTTTGAAGAGGGGTTTCCCCTTGTTCTTCCCTCCTTTCCTCCTCATTGTACAAATAAAAATTGTTGTCATGGTTCGGTTCTGTTGTAGTTAGTCTAAAAATATTGTTTGGCGCAAGCGAAAAGCTGTTAATTACCTAATTGCAAATCGCATTGGAAACATGTTTGGAACCTTAATTACTACTATAATTACTAATTTTTGTTTGGGAAAGTTCTGCTCGAGATCCATTAACATAAAACAAATAAAAGCAGAGGGTACATAAACTGTTTTCCAGTTTTTATGAAAGTCACAGCTACATTGAGAGCAACTTTTAGGTTTTTAGAGTCCGCGCCTATGAGTCCACATCTTTTGCAACTCTTCACTTGAGTTTCTCTATAAATATTCTGTAGACTTTGATCAAACAGTTGAATAGTTTTATCTTTGATAATATTTATACTGTATTGATATTTTGTGGGAAAGAAAAATACTTCGAAAAATTTTGGCTCCAATCAAGAAAAACGGGAAATACAGAAGAAGACATAACGCTGAACTATACATGTACCAGGATCTCAGATGTCAAGAAAAAAAAAAGGATAACAATCTTCCACGGAAATCTGAGCAAAATGAATCTAAAAAGACTAAAAGTCTCAAAGAGACTAAAAAAATGAGCTCTTTCAGAACTTCCTGATGAAAAAGGCAAGACTGGCATAGTTTCTAGAAACCAGAAAATATCTTGATGGACTGGGTTTCACCCTGCAAAAGCTCAAGTGGGAAACAAGATACGAAACAAACTAGAACCTCATTGGTTTCTGTCTAGAGCCAGACTGAAGACGGTGCAAGAAGAGGTGCGATGGCGACTTAAGAAAGAACCCCTTGCCCCAAGTAACCATTAAATTTCAACGGGTAAATTATATGAAACCTAAACTTCGTTGTTTTCATCAACTATGAACAAAAAAAAACTGCAAATGAAAAACTGAAGCGATTGCAGCAAATCTGCACAAAACTTTAAAAACTAGAAAAAGCAATCGAACGTCAACTCGTCGCGCAAAGAATCCTTAATCTTCTCTATGGATTCCTTGCTTGTGAAAACTTGCTTTCCTTATAGTCACAAAATTTATTCTACAAATGCGGTACCCGTCTACAAAATTAAAGCATTAGGTATAGAGAGTAGGATAGTTCTTGTACTGAGAAAAGGGGGTGAAGAGAAGAGATGGAGGTGCCACTGACAATGGAGTAGAACTCTTCCTTCCAGGCTACATTCGTTTGGGTTAACCATTTTGGGTTTTAATCAAAATATGATTTTGTTAGACGATAATAAGTCTGTTCCGACGACGTGCAAAGACAACACTACTACTTTTATAATACTTTCCAGACCATTTTTCAGAAAGTCGACATTTGAAGTATTTTTTAGCCAAGAAATGTTCCAGACGTTTGAATAAGTAAAAATTCGTTGGAAACATCTCCGAAATTGTGGTTGATTATGAAAGATTTCGTGTCTAAATTGGCTTGGGTTTAAAACTCAAACCAGCTTTATAATCTTGTTTAAATTTGTGCGGACATAATCCATCGTAAAAAGAAAAACACTTAGACTTACTGTTTTTTGGGTATACTAATAACAGCAAACCAAATGTCATAGACGTTTATGGATTTTTTAATAAAATAAAGGAGAAGAGAAAGGGGCTCCTAATAGACGAAGTCCGTTTAGACTGTTTGGACTGGTTCCTTTGGGTGTTTTATATCACACTTCCATGTTATATGTTCGTATTGTCCTCTTTACAAAACCCAAGAAGTGCAATAAACAAATCTTTTTCTCAATAATTTGACACTCAAATCAATAAGTTTTAATTTAAATACACGTAATGTAAAAAAAACTCTGGTAGCTTTGCTTATCTGCTTCAAATTCATGTTGCTGAAATTGTCATTTATAACTCAAAATGGAATTTTTGCGTCTTTGTCGAGATTCTCCTCTCAAGAGTTTTGTCTTTCTACGTTGAACAGATATGGGGGAGAGAATGGGGACCACAGGTTTCTGTATTTTTGACTTCTAGTGGATCTCTTTATTTTAAAATTAATTTAAATTTGAATTTTAAAATCACTCTTATTTCGCCCGAGGGGCATTATGGATACAGATATGTTTTACATAATATACAAGATAATCTGGTCTATTATTTTTATTAAGTTGTTCGGCCTTTGCTTATCTCTATATCTTCACCAACTGTTTTATAAAAGTTTAGCCATCTTGAACTTTATAACTTCTCCTACACCTTTTCTTTCAAAGTATTTCCTTCTGTCTTTCTTCCATTCTGATTACAGTTTTCCTAACTGTAACTCATCGATGGATCCTTTCGGAATTTAGTTTTCAGTCGTGCATGGCGGTCCTCCTGCCCCTTTCACTTTATAATGTACTTCTTTTTGTTTTGCTTTGCACTTTTTATAACCAAAAAAATTTTCTTAGCAAATGCAAAATTCACTAATCCTAAACCAAAACAAAAATTAAAACAGAAATGGAATGCTTGTAAGTTGGAATGAATAGCAAGCTGAGAATACTACGGTGAAATGAATGATAGATGACCATGAATGCTAAGATGCTGGATAATGGACTTCATAGGGGGAGGTGTAATGTTTAAGTGCCAAACTTCAAATCCTCCTCTCGTGTTGTGTTTTATCCAAAAAAGATGAAAAACGGGATTAAAACTCCACTACAACTATTAAAATGACTTGGTAATTGACTTTATAGACACATATCGATGAAAATGAGGAAAACAAGTCAATCCTGACTGTATTGTAGTCCCAGAATTAAATTTTCAAGGGCATATTTAAATCATATAACCGGTCAACTGACTATTTCTGGTAGGTAAGGCAAGAGTGAAATATCAGAATTGATTTTGTGAAAAATTAGAAGGAAAAAAGGGATCTTAAGATCTCTAGAGATCTCTAGGTTGGGAAAAGTTGGTTTTGATGTTTTTCAGGTTGTCGATTGACCAATTCGATACCCCAAATGAAGGTACCACGGGTCATTTGAACATTACATCCGTGAAACGCAATGATGGTGGCGAATACGAGTGCAGGATGGAAAACTCAGCCGGAAAAGTGTCCCATTCGGCGCTGCTCAACATCTTCGGTGAGAGAAAAAATGCCTGTTGCCGACACAACTTGTAAAATATGAGACGAAATTGTGAAATTTATTCCTCTGTTTGAATTACAGGTTCACCCTATGTCAGGCCCATGCCAAATATGTCGGCTATTGCTGAACGAAAATTTGTGATAAAATGTCCAGTATCCGGTTATCCAATTGATATCATCTATTGGGAAAAAGGTGAGGTGTTAGCATTGTCTCGCGTCCCGTTGGTATTAATTTTTCTTTTTTGGAAAAATATTTTTTCATTCAAAATTGGTTCGCAGATGGTATACGACTGCCGACATCAGTTCATCAGCGTGTGAACAATCGCACATTGACCATAGAAAAAGTTGCGATTACAGATCAGGGGTTGTACACTTGTTTCGCTCGGGACAAGGAAGGACGAAGTTCCAAAAGGAGTGTGAACATCAGGGTGACAGGTAAAACTGTTTTGTTTCTTCCGATTGTCTTCTTTAATTCACGGCCTTACATGCTCGAATGTTTTTCCTCCCAATCAAAAACAATTTTTGATTTTCTGATCATTTTTAAAACCGATCCGTTCTGACCGTTCCAACCGACCGTTAACAACATCTTATGCGTGACCATGGCAACGAGAAAAGTAGAAATTTCACTGCCGCTTAAAAAGAACTATTTTCAAGAATTTTTTTAGAAATAGGAAACAACACCAGGAGTGTGTTTTCTAAGAATTTTCCGATTGACCCAAAACAATTATTTCGGATTTTCTTTTTCTTTTTCAAATTTTCTAGAGATGAAAATAAAACAACAAAAAAATTGTTAATGAAAATATGGACTTTTTTCCGATGAATTCATGAGAGAGGAAATTGAAAAGAGGAATGAGAGGTGAAAGAGGGGTAGGGGTAGTGTAAGGAAACAGAAGAGAAGAAACAAGGAAAACTGAAAGAGATCATTAAATTTGAGTTCAAGGTTTTTTCCGAACACAACACAAAAGTTAAAGAAAATTTGAAATAAAGAGAAGAAAAGGTGGAAGCAATTATTTTTATAGAGGGTTTGCTTTCCAGGACCGGAGCTTATAAATATACCGGGATAACGGCTGTTGTTGTCTGGAACGGGAAAATTATTAGATTTGTTGATATAAGTAAATAATTTGGGTAGGAGGCTTTGACTATGATTCAACGACCGGAAATCCGAGATGAGGATTTTAAAACGGGAAATCCGGTCTCTGAAGCAGCCCTCTTTTTCACAACAAATCAACTCGCAGCCTCTTAAGCTTTGTTAATTTCTGTATTTCAGTACCACCCAAAATTGAACCTTTCCAATTTCCCAGCAATTTAAAAGTAGGCGAGAGGGCAAACGCTCCATGCGTCGTCGTCTCCGGAGATGGCCCTTTTTCGATCATGTGGACCAAGGATGGAGAAGAGCCAGACAAGAGCGTTATTATACGACATCACGATCAATTTTCTAGCATACTGAGCATCCCGGCTATTTCTTCAAACCACAGTGGCCAGTACACTTGTTCTGTTACTAACGAAGCTGAGACTGTAACATACAGTGCGACTCTCAAAGTTCACGGTAAAAATTCCACACCACAGTATATACTACACACCTGCATTTGAGTTTGTTTAAGTGTTATTAGTTTTGATACCCCTAAGACCCTGCTTTAAACCTTTTTTCAAAAACCAAAAAAAGGTTGCTTGTGGCACTGAACCCTCTGCTTTTTGTGTTTTAAAATTTTATATTTGCATTTGTATAGTTTATCAGAGTCATTATTATGCTTTGCAGCCTAGGGTCTTCGTATAGGTGAGTTATACCTGTAGTTGTTGACGAGCACCCTATGTATAGGTTATCTACGTTTTTGTTTTTAGTTTTCTTCTTTAAACTATTTTCACTTCATTTGCTTTGCAAATTTTTCCTTTTTATTTTAAAGATTGGGTCACAAGGGAATGAGAACCCGATGTGTTCGGTGGGTTAATGAGATCGTCCGTTTGGCATCTCTTTGATGAAGAACGGACGTAAGATATACAGTTCCGACGTACGAATAAGTGACTTTGCACCCTTTAAAAGCATCTTATCTGTTGAAAAAGTTACAGCGGAAACTATACTTCCAATGTTGAAAACGGAGCTGGCCGAACACAATTCACGGTCAATCTTTCTGTGTCAAGTATGACGGAAAGATTTGAATCACTCGAACGAATTTTCTCTGACTCGTCTTACAAAAGCTCTTGAAATCTTCATTTTGACAATTATCCGACTTTCCACTTGAAAATTGTCAAAAAAAATTCTAAAACCTTTTCTCAACCTTACTTTACTTTATCGTCTGGTAACAACGTTCTTGATCCTGAATTTCTGTCACACATTTCTCAGACGTCCATTTGCCAAAGCACACCATAATGACATTTTCTTTTCCTTTTTTTTACTACATTTCTACTCTTATCTGTTCTGCTATTTTATTCCTAGAACTCTCAGATCCCCGCTTTACCCTACTTCATCCCCCGAATGTCGCAACGAAGATCCTCAGACACATGAGAAAGCTCAGAGTTTTCCCAAGAGAAATCTCGGAAACTACTGTTCAGTAAAGAAAATCATTTGTATTTCATAAGGCAAAATCAGGGGCGTATCCGCGACTTTTATTCTCAAGCAAGATATTTTTTCGTCTGGGTGTATTCTACTGAATGATTTTAGAGAAAACAAAAGGAAAATTTTGCAGTCGGATTTACTTGACGAACAGTTTTTCAAATTTTGAATGTTTCCCGGACTGTTTCCTTTTTTATTGTTTTTAACGGTTTTCAAATTTTTATTTTTCACTTGACGTAAAATGTTTAGAATTTCATAAGGTTCTTCTCAATTTATGGTCAACAGTGTTTCCTACTTAAAAGTAATTATCATCAAAATGTGGTAAAGATGTAAGTGTCTCTGAGATGCATCAATTTTGCCAATAAAATTCGTTCCCACCTTTTATTCAATTTTTTATTTTAGCCTTTTATCGTTTTGTGTTTCGAATGTCTTCACTCTTTTCACTCTTTTGATTGGTATTTTAGGCTGCTCTGTTAAATGTTTAATGATTATGTAGCCGGAATAAAATTTAAATTTTCCCAGGCGCATAGGTACAAGATAGCCAAGGCACAATCTCACACACACCAACAGATAAAATCATTTTTCTCCTGAATCATTGCCCTCATTCATTTTCTCATAAATATGTTGTATGCTTTACCGACTGTGCCATTTTATGTTCTGTGACAAAGCGTTCTGTATGGCGACTTTCCAAAATTAATTTAAAGAGGTATATAACTAAAAACACCTAATATAATAAATAAAATTATTACACACTTTAAAACTAGAACTATTGCTACGATTATGTGATGTCCATAACTAATTGACTGATTCTTCACTCTCTCTATGACTTAGGATTTCTTATTATTTAAAGGAAGAGAAGTCGTTAGTCAGCAATCATGAACCCAGGTTTGATTGAATTCTCATTCATCAGCCATTGGTTGACTTTCTAATCGGGGCATTCCTTGTCCTAACAATGTACTGAAAGCTTAATTTTTGCTGATTAACTGGGTTATGCTGGCTATACAATGTATCGTGTTTAACAAATGATTTCTAGGATTCTGATTACTGAATCCGTTTCGAACAAAATCCAACCTTTATCGTATTGTCGCTTCTTGAGATGTGATAAAAATCATTTTTCATAATTTCGCTTTCAAACGGAAACAAAGACAGCAAATATCACTCTTGAATCATAGATAAAGATGCATTTCCACAGGTTCCACTTCCTTAGCCTCGACTCTAATTTTTATCCCTCAAAATGTCAACCTGAAACTACTTTCAAGATAGTCGGTTTATGACTTTGCTTTTGATGTCTTCACGTTATGAGTTTGGAATTCGTTATCAAGTCTCTCTCGCTCGGAAAATCAGATTCTAGTGGGAGGTACACGGGATGGGGGGAAGGGATGTTGTGCAAGGGTTTCGTTAGATTCACGTAAATATTTATGGTCTCTTTTTTTACGGCTCTCAGTTGGCTTTTCGAAAATGAGTGGTTTAGTATATACAGTACGCTGTTTGACTAGTCCATGAATATATAAGTCGATGAGTCGGAAATGATTTCAGTGTTATGGGAAACAAAATGCAAGTGCTTCAAAAATTTTTTTTTTGGTTCTGATTTTTTTATCCCTTGCTGCTGCTGCTGCTGCTCCTGCATTACGAGACACAGTCCACTTGAAATTGAGAGGAAAGAGTAAATGGTTTCCATTCGAGACGTGCTTTTCCTTGTTTTTTCTCGTCTCCCGGGATTATCTTTGGCTTTAGAAATTCTTTTTGAAATGGTTCCGCTTCCATTGGCATATTTTTTATTCATTTTAAAATTTCATATTGCATTTCTAGCTCCGTCCTGAAATTTTTTCCTCCTGGAAAATAAAATCCGGAAGAACAAAAATAAGAGAAAGAAGAAGGACAAGGCAAGACATTCTTATTTTAACATGACTACTCAGTAAAAAAGAAAAAAACTCAAACCAAAGCTTGAGATCGTATTTTCCTGATGACACTGTACCAAATTTTTCATTCTAAAACAACTTTTCCTCATTTCCTACTCCTCCGCTTTCCCACTTTCTCCCGCTTTCTCACATCCTTGTGCTCTGTAGAATGTCGTGTGTTTTAGAATCCGCAGGAAATGACGTCTTCGTCTTTCATTTTGTAGGAATAGAAGTCATGAAATTTCACATATCACGTTAATCTCTTCGATTCAACCTCTTTTCCTCCTCCTCTCTCCGTGATTCTCACAAAAAGCTTTCGAAATTTTCTCTCACCTTGCTGCGAATGTCTTCACGACATATTCTGTGACAAGAATCCTGCTGAACGAAATTCAGTTCCTAGAAACTTGAAACCAGGAAAGATAAACATCATCATCACCATCATCATTATCGTCAAGGATGGCTGAACGGTTCGTCAACGGCCCAGGCCTTCTTCATAACTTTTCTACCACCGGGTTCGATTCTGCTTCTTCTATTGCTGATTCTGGTTTGAGTATTCGGAGGTCTTTCTTGATATTAACCAGATATCTTGTCCTCGGTGCTCTTTTTAGGCGCCTGATTTAGTTATTGCTTTTTACCACCAGTCGACTCTCACCAACATTCTTCGAGAGCCTAACACGACCCCAAAATTAAGAACATCTACCTATTCGTCTCTCAGCATTAAAGTTTTATACTGAATGAATAAAGGTCTTACCCGGTTGTGTAGTAATTATTACCTTTTTTACCAATACATAAATCTGTCTTTTTATTTTATTGACCAATTTATTTAACAACTTACTTATTGATCTATCTTTAGTTTATTCACTATTTCGATTGTCTTTTCTACTTTTTCTACTAATTTTTTTTCTATATTTTGTTTTTTTATTAATATATTTTTGTCTATCTTATTTTATCTACTTATTTATTGACTTAGTTTACTCTATCAGCTTATTCACTTGCACATCTTTGTTTTAATTATTTATTTATTTATCTACTTTTTTCCTAATTACTTATTAATTGTCTATTTTATTCTATTCGACTGTCAGTCTTTACGACAACATTTTTCTGCAGCTTTTACCCATCCGACGCAGACTGATTTTACTATTTTGAAATTTAAAGAATTCTAAACTTCATTCTGTTCTGACTGTTATACTGAATATCTATTTGCATTAAATTCTGGACTGGTTACAAGCTTTTATTCTGTTCTTAACGTCCAAGGCTTAACCGTTTTTATTTAAAATTATCGCATGTAATACATATTTGTACCGTTATTGCTCTTCGGGCGAAATAAGGAAAAATTTATTTGATATAATACAATAATAAATAAATGAAAAAGGGAAAAAGGGAGACAAATCTGAATTACCTCTCTAAAGGTGGGCTCGGAAGGTTTGAACCCAGTGGGTTCTAACGATCTCCATCAAGTTATAATCTGCAAAGGGATTTTGTTGAGTAAAGTGATATTTATATTAATAAAGTTTTAAAATTTTTAATTATATTAAACTTTTATTTTAATAAAAGTTGTTGGTAAATAGAGTTTTTTTACGATCCGAGCCATCCGCATTGAGAAATTTAGTTTTTGAAATTAGCTCATCATCGTAAAAAAAAGAAAATTCGAAACTGGTGTTGAGGATCATAAAGACGGTAAAACTGAGTCGCAGGACGGAACTGACTCAGAGTGCTCTCTTCCATTTTATAAATTTTATAAAATTATCAGCAAATCAAAGAAAATATTAATAATAGTTATAATTTAATTATAATTTTTTTTTGTTTAAATCACCGAGCTGTTCGCGTTTCTTTCTGCCAATTAAGAGAGCTTTTTTTGATTGAGCCATCTTTGGACCACGTTAGTTTCAACCCCTCCTCCTTTTCTTCTGGTCTTCTTTTTCCTTTCTTTTTCGCCAATACTCTCTCATTTTTTGACTGAATTCTAGCCTTTTCTCTTCTTCATTCATTTCATCCCTGTCTTCAGCTTTGTTTGGTCCTGGAAATTGGTGTTTTATATTTTTCTTCAGTGTATCCCATCTTTGTACGTCTTCTGTTGTCTCAGGTCCTTTTTAGTTTCCACAAACCATGCCGGTTTTGTTTTTTTTTGTAGAAGAAGTATTTGAAAAGCTAAATGGTCGGCCTTCCTGAGAGAGCTTTTATTATTATTACTGTAATTGCTATCTGAAGGTCAATAAATGTTGTACAAGTGGCCAATCCGCAGCATTGTCGTTAATAAGCAGGACAGCGAAAGATAGGGTGTTCCAAAGTTTCAAAATGAAACTTTCTTTGTACTCGATGAAATAACTACTTATTTTTTGCTTTTGAATGCTCTTAATAGAGGCTTAATATAAATATTACATTATATTATTATGGATATTGTTCATTTGTTTATCACGACTATGGATGACATTTGTCGGTGACCGCATCCTCAGTAACGATTTGGGTGAGTGATGTTTTTCATAGCACCTTACGGAGAATGTGTGCTGTGCCCATCAGCGCTATCTCCTGCACGACTTCGCCAGGTATTTTTGGTATTTTTCACTGGGGGAGACTGAGGGGTGCAAGGCCTAATGCACCAACCACCAGAGTCTAAGTTCTGAACGAATCAAATTTTCTTTTTCCTGAATGCGAGCATCTCCGAGAGGAACACAGTTTGCATATTGTTATCTGTAACCTTTCAAAGTAAACAACAATTCCTTTCAACCTGGTTCGAAAATAGGTTCCGCTGTTGATTTTCCAAGGCGAGGAATGGAATTAGTGTGCATGGCACCAAAAAAAAATAAAATTTTTATATTTTTCAAAATAATATTTCTCTCTTGTATTCCTTCGCATTTTTCTCTCTCTCTTCTCCCCCCTCGCATCTGTACACTAACAGTATCAAAAGTTCTCTTTCTGTTTATGAAGTTATAAAAATGCAGAGAAGCGGTTTTTGGTTTCGCGTTTTCCTGTTGCTGTCGAATGTTGCTTTCATAAAAAATTAGTTTTCTACTGCGATTCGTTAATTAAAGTTATTAACTTTACATGTGCTTGGAGCACACAGGTTGGAGATTAAATTTCATTTTGAATCGAGTTGGTGCTGACCTTATTCGCCCGACCCCAAAGTTACACGCCTGATTTTTTGTCGTTTTTTGTTTTTGTTTTGTTGTTGTTTGTCGGCTTACTGAGACAACCAATCTGCTTCCAAATTATTCCTCGTTTTTTACTTCCTTTTTTTAAAATTAATCCTTCATTCTCTCGTTTAATTTTCCCTCCCTTCTGATTTCTGTTGTAACAGCCAAAGTGTAACTTCACCAACACAGATATTTATTTCTTATTTTCCTGTGCCGCAACAGAGAATTTCCATTTGTTCCTGTTATACGTCAGGTATTTTGCTTGGTACCATGTCATAGGTGACTCTATTTTAGAGAGTTCAGCAGTTATCATTGTTCTCCACGAGCCCCTGGCTCTTCCTCTACCGCGTTGGCTGGAGGAGTTTCATTTTAAGGCTTGGCGAAAGATTTCGTTTGGTCTTTCCGATTCACATTCACCTCCTAACAAAAATATTGATCAGTAAAAAATAAACAGATTTAAATGAAAACCTTGAAGTAAGATTTAGGAAGAGGTATTGCGTTGGGAAGAAAACAAGATTCATGTAAATGGTATTTTCAGCAACAAATTGGCCTCCAAAAAAATTATAACAAGTTAGAATCTTTCATAAAAATAAAAATTTTTGTGAAACATCAAAAGTATAACAAGTCGCAAATCCACTCCACCGCCCACCTCCATACAATTAACCTTTTTAAATTCTCGCTTCTTCTTTGGAAATATCAATAAATTCAAGTTTTCAAAATAACTTTTAAGTATCTCATTAAATTCTGCACATACAATCTACAAATGTAGTTTCAAGTTTTACATTCTTAGACTGTAAAATTTGGAACTAAATTCGAATGTAAGACATTCTTCAATTTGTCGAATCGCTTCTTCATTATCAGCTTCTACAGCTGTTGTTCTCGAATTATCTTATAATCGTGCGTAAAGTCAGCCGAAAGGTCCTCGTCCAGTCCATGACCCACCAAAATATTGCCATGGCTCACTGAAGAGACCTACGCCCCACTTTGGGAACGAGAGTTTTAAAGGCATGATAGAATCAAAAATCCGTTTTTTTACAGATAGAATATAACTTATTCAGAACCACTCTTTTTTCCGTTTCCATCTTGATGGTCTGCTGAACATCGTAGTTACAAATCTTGTAAGCATTTTAAATGACTATAAATCTAACCCGATTCAGGGCCGTAGCCAGCTCTTTAATGATAGAAAATGTCGAAGGAAATTTTCTCTTGGATACAGAATGCAAAAGCGCAACTCTCTAAGTTGTACAGTTAGTCTGCAGCGAGCGATTAAAGTTGGCGATTTTTGGCAGCAGCTCCGCCCGAAATCGGAGCTGCCCCATTCTCTTTAGACGCTGATAGAAGACGAACCCGAATAGATTTCGAATTGAAATTTTGCGGATTTTCATCCAAGACCTGAGGAAACATTCCTGTAAAATTTAAACAAAATCGGAGATGGTCGACCTGGGACCCCTGGTCCGTTTGACGTGGAATGACCCATGTATTTTTTGAAGTCCAAAATTTTTCCCAATGAATAAACGAAATGTATTTAAATTTCAAAATGTGATTTTATTTCAATCTTGTACGTATGGACGCCAAACGATTACACCGTCATATAATTTTTTCAACCATCCGCAGATGATGCTGTAATCTAACCGTCCCAGATGATTTTCATGACAATGCGAAATAAATCATGAATCAAAAAAAAAAAAAAAAATACTATGCACTACAAAAGCATTTCTTTAAGGTTTAAATTTCTTAACAACATTCCGTTAGCAGTGGACTTCATCAATAGGAAGGAATCGGATACCTGGTTGTATCTAAAAGGCTCATTGGCTTTTTCTTTATGCTTGGTGGCAAGTTAAGACCTGTTATGGTATTTGACAGGGATTGGGAAATCCAGTTTATGTAAACCATCCACCTAACTGGTTGTAGTGTTAATTTTGAGTAAACTTCATCCCACTCGAACGAGCTTTATTACGAAATTTCTATTAAATAAAAAATAAACCATAAATTAGATTTCCAGACCTCGGCTAATAAATAATTAATTAAAACGACATCAATAATTATCAGTTAGTTGGGAATGTAAATTTGTTTTCCAAGGCAGAGGCCCGTTGATTGTTTTTTTGTTCACAGTCTACTTCACAATTCTTCCGCTTGGACATTGTTTATGTTGTCAGGCGATATAGCAAAGTTTTGCTCGAGCAGAAGTTCGAGTGATTCTGCGTTGTAGCTCTCTGTTTAAAAATGAAATATGAAAATCAGAATTTTCGAAATTTTTACATCATGGAGCGAAAAAAAGACGAATCGGCTTAAAGCCCTTCGAAAACTCATATTTATCATAAAAAAGGGCAGTGCTGTTTTTTTTTCAAAAGAATCGCATTTTTACAACTCAGTGATCAGCTTTGAAGTTCACTCTAATCAGATAGATCGATTGAATTTATTTACTTAAAACCGCTGGTTTTCAAACCTTTTTGTTTGACCTTGGACACTTTTTAGAGACAACTTCCCACAGATATTTTTATTAACATCAGTAAAAAAATTTATTCTCATTACAAGTGACGAACTCAGTAGAAATAAGATTAAGTACTGTGGCACTTATGCCACAGTACTTAAGTTATACACACCTTTTTAGACACCCACCTGTTTTTATATTTTGCTCATCAACGCTTCTTTGATATTCTTCTCTAGAGCAAGGGACATTATTTGGTTTGCAAGCTTTTCATTTTCTTGCCTAATGTTGGCCTTTGAATTCTAATCTTATGTGAAATTTACTTTAGGAAACAAAAACAATAATATTACGTCGACTGAAAAGTTCTGTCCGTTTTTAGAATAATACGAAAGAATAAATATATCATTCCTTATATAATCTTTATTGAATAATATAATTGTCCTCTTTTTCTATAACTTATTTTTAACAATAATAGCTGATGTTTGTCAAAAAAGGGTTTTGTTCTAGCAAGATTTTGATAGTATCGTCGACGATTAGGGACGGCAGCTTATCAAAAGCTCAGAATCACTTAGTTAAACGATCTTCTGCGATTTTTGCCGAATACTGAAACTTCATTCTACACCTTGGACAAATTATTCACTTCTTCTGTATCATTTATTCCTCATTGGAATTCGTACAATATGCATTGGCTTAAGTGAACTTCAAATCTGTCAATTAGCCAATCCATTCTAATATTAATATTAATACTAGCATAACTCACAATCGTTTTAATCGATTTGCTAAGTAACTATGTATACAGTCAGTAATAAAACGAAAGGACCAAAAAAGCGTCAAAAAAAAGGTACGCAAACGCGTTCAAAATTGAGGAAAAATTATTGGACAGAATTTTCTAGTAGAGCTTATACTTTCCAAGGATGATTGTTTTTAACCCTAAACAAAACTCTACACTGTGAACTTAATATATAAAAGTTTTTTGGTTTTTCACAAGCCACGTAGTTTGTATTTTTAAGAACGGTCACTTCAAACACTGCACGATACGACACGCACACAGACGAATCGGATTTAGAGCGAAGAAAAGCCGATAAAAAAACACCAAACGTCACGACACCACACGTTTCGACAACGTCCGAGCTGTTGTCATCATCGGTGGTTACTGAGTACTGAGTGTTTTGAAAACTATGAAACTAAGGGTTTGAAAAAAGAAAAAAAATTTGGAGAGACGGACAAAATTTAGGAATTTGAATGAGTTTGAAAAGAAGGAGCAATAAACACTCAGCGCGTCGCAGTCAAAGGGCCGATTTTTATTATTTTACTGTTTTCAAGGACTGGAACCTAGGAAAGGAAAAAGGACTGTCACCGGTTTTTTGGTAGAGACAGGAGTTTAGGAACACAAAAATGAATGGAAAGGAAATTGTTTAACTGTTGATCAGCGCTGATCAACAGTATTTAAGGGTGTCCGGGGGCAGCGGGGGGGGCCTCTGCTGCATGGGTTTGATAAGAAAAGACCAGGTGGAGCTGCTAGGGAAGCCTTGGCCTCTATTCATGTTATTGGGATGTTTGCAAATTTCAATGGCTTCGCGGTAAGGAAGGTGGGCAGGGTTATCTACTCGGGCAACGATTTTTGTTTTGGGAGAGAAGGATATTGTGTTTTTGGGAGAGGGAGTGCTCGGCCACGGCGGACTTATCCGGTTGATTTAACCGAAGGTGCCGCTCGTGTTCCTTGCATCTCACGAAGACAGGACGACTGGTCATACCGATATATAGCATACCGCATTGGCAGGGTATCTGGTATCCGATTTTTTTGGGCAGGATGGTTGGATTTGGTGTGTAGGTAACGGTCGGTATGGGTGGGTTTTCGGTAAACAGAGAAGGAGAGGTTTCCTTGTAGAGGTTTGGTAACTAGGACATCAAGGAAAGGAAGTTTGGAATCCTTTTCGGTTTCCATAGTGAATTTTATGGATGGATGGATGGATGGGGTTGAGGTGAGATAGGAAGGATTTAGGTTTTCCCAGCCATGGGGCCAGATGACAAAGGTGTCATCAACGTATCGGAGCCAATGGCTGGGTTTTAAAAGAGCGGTGACTAGGGCAGTCTTTTCAACATATTCCATGAAGAAGTTGGCTACGATGGGGCTTAAAGGACTGCCCAAAGCTAGACCCTCATTATGTTGAAAAAACTCTCCCCAGTTGAAAAATCAAAAAACTTTTATATATTAAGTTCACAATGAACGGCCACAAAAGTCTTAATAATATTATTTAAAACTCTACACTCATACAGTATAGTATTTATAAAGAACCCACGACTTGGGAGAAGATGAAAATTCTTAGACAAACAAGATGTTTCATTCATTTTCTCGACATCAAAATAAAGTTCTGAGCTCGTTTTGAACTTCATATTTAATTTCTAGCCGTCGGCGAGAGCAAATCTTTACGTTATAATTTTAATATGTATTTATGCCTATGTAGAATTTGAACTTATATTAACGCTTCGGGTGAAAATTTTTCCTTTGAGAGGGACATCATTCGTCGTCAACTATTTCAAATTTGCAGAATATTAAAGTATAGTATGCAGTCCAAGTTGGTTCGGTTTTGTGTGCATTATTTCAAATCTTTCCCCAGGTTTCAGCGATAGCCACAGGGCTGGAATGGAGGGAAAATAAACGTGAAAACCTAAATTTCCATCGTCCTATGTTTATTTTATTTGATTGAACTCTTCGTTTTTGAAAAACTTGTTTTAAAACCGGCCGACCATAATGTTTGAACAAAATAATGAAAATTTTCTCTCGTTTTATAGGGCATGTCCACACACATAACAAAAAAAATTGTAATTTTGCGGAGGTTTTTTTGTGAACTTTGAACTGAGCTGGTCAAAATTATTGGGTCTCGTGGCTACCGTATCAAATTTTTAAAAGCGAAAGACAATTTTCTCGCTGGTGTTTCGTCTTTTTTTGAAGCATCCTCAGTGGAAGGAAGTTTGATTTAGACCCCGATATTTTATTTATGGAATGAATGCTGTATAAGAAGTGTGCAATATTTATGAAACGAAGAATCCAGAAAGTATGTAATTTAAAAAATCAACTTGAAGTCGATTGGAAAGTTAAGAGAAAATTGCTTCTTCTGATCCCGGAAAATTTGTTTGGGCGGCCAATATATTGTTGATAAAACTTCTGTCGTGGGTTGACAACTGCTGTACGCAACCCCCACACTGACCCTCAGGCCCTGTTTTTTTAAGTAATATTTATTTTGCTTTCATTTTATTTCATTTCATTCAAACCCATCCGGGCCTACAGCATCCAATTTTTCCCACTCCAAACTCAAACCCTGGAGGTCCATGCTAATATGTTTACAATGAGTTGAGCACTTGCTATACGTGACCTTAACTTCTTTACTATTTCCAGAGTCATCCAACACAAACAACTAGTAAAAAATATATGTAAATAAATATATACATATAAAATAAACAAATAAATAGACCAAATATGCAAGCACACCACTTGGGGTTGTTCCTATATCAAAATCAAAAAAACGATTCTCGAGAGAATTATAGATTCCGGTTCCAAGGTCAGGTAATTAGTCGATCCTCACTGATAATTTAGACTCAGATTTTCAGGGAAACATGATCTAAAAACTCAAAATAGAGCGTCAGGCGTGATCAGTTATTTATCAGAGCAGTAGTTTGTTTTATTTACAACAGCTATTCCATGAATTTCGAGCTCTGCAGTAAGGAAAATATTTATAAAAAATGAAGAGGTTCGGTAAGGAATGAAAATCACGTAATGGAATTTCTCTAGGTGGAAGAAAAGGTAAGAAGAGTAGTGGTGTTGGTGAAGGAGGCGGGAAATGAGAAAGCTGCGAGCACAGTGATTTCAAAAAGGAAACAAAGACCAAAAACGATTCGAAGAAATTAAAGTTCTCTTTTTCTCTCTTATGGATTAATAAATAACATTTAATAGATAATGACGTGAAAGTGTTATCATTTTGACGAAGATGTAACTTTCGCATTGATTCATGAGAACATTATACTTAACATTTTGTATTTTTAAGTTTTTGAATTCTGTTTGGCATTAGTGTTATGTGTTATACATTATTTAATATTTTTATACTATTTTAACATTTATTTGTTGTTATTGTTATCACTTTCTAATTTATGTTTTAGATTTGCTTATAATTCGTGTTGTTAGTAGAAACCCTGCTACCTGACACACTTTTTTTATTATTCCATCTGTCTCAAATCAGCTGGTACATTTCACCCGAAGGAATAGTAAGATTGACTTTAAGAATTTCAGTTTAAATTTTATATTCTGCCTTTCAGTTTTTTTCGAAATTTATATATTAAAATGATTATTAAAAAGTTTTTTTCTGGGTAGGCTTGTAAATAATTTCCAGAGCGTGGAAATTCGAGTTCCACAGGGTGGACCATCTTGATCCCTTCCCTCAAATTTGGTTTTCAGTCAGTTTTTTTCAAGCGGAAAATGTTTCAAAAAAAAAGTTGCTCGTCTGCATGCAGAAAATATCGTAATGGCCTTGAGTTTGATCTTGAGTGATACTTTCAAGGCAAAATTAAGGTCAATTTTGGTTTTTTTAAATTGGTAACCTCGATTTTTTATTTCATATTCGGAAAAAGCAGAAAATTCTACATTTAGATGATGTTGCATAGTTGTGATTCGGCCAAGGCCTGGAAAACAATGAAGGCCTCTCTCCAAACCAGTTTGGCTTTAGAAGAGGTAGAAGCACAGATGATACCCTCGAAAAGGTTTCCAAAAGGGCGCTCCAAGAGCTCAAAGAGACCCAGGCAACAAGAGGCATATGCGTCCTTGTCACTCTTGACGTCAAGAACGCCTTCAACTGTGCCATTTGGAGCGTCATATTGAGAAACTTGGGCCGAAAAGACCTGCCGGCCCAAATTTTTAAAGTTATATCTTTCTATCTCTCTGAGAGGAAGATAATCTACGGAAGCGGAGAAATGCTGGTGACGGCCGGAGTTCCTCAAGGCTCGGTGCTGAGCCCCACCCTCTGGAATGTACTCTATGACGACGTCCTACGAATAAAACTTCCCTCAGGAGTGGAGACAATGGCATACGCCGACGACCTGGCGCTGTTTGCCGTTGCAAAAATTGCTGACGAATCTAGAAGTAAGGGTCAACGGAGCCACTCTGAAGGTGGAATCCTGGATGAAGGAGAACGGCCTCGTGCTTGCCGCAGAGAAGACGGAAATTGTGTGGCTCTCAGGAAGGAAGAAAGTGAGACCCATCGAAGTCCGAATGGGAGGAGTCCGAGTGGCTTTCAAAGAGAAAGCCCGATATTTAGGAGTCACTTTTGACAAAAACATGTCTTTCAGACCCCACATTGAAACCCACATTAAAAAAGCCAATCGACTGTCGGAAGCTCTGAAAAAATTGATTCCTAGTTATAGAGGACCCTGTGAACATAAAAGGAGAATATATAAAAATGTCACAGAGTCTATCTTGCTCTATGAGGCACCAATATGGGGACCCTCAATACTGGAACGAAAAACATATGTCCAGATGCTGACTCGTGAGCAGCGAAAAATGGGTATTTGCATCTGTAGGGCCCACAGGACCGTTTCAACGGAGGTGATCCAAGTTCTGTCCAGGACGATCCCCATCGACCTACTCATTATGGAAGCCGTTGTCAGGAGAAACACAACAGCGACCAAAAAGGAGGCGAGAGAAGAAACTACGTAGATGGGAACAGAGGTGGCAGAGCAACCTGCAGACCGGTGTCCGAACGTGCAGGCTCATCCCAAACCTGGCCCTTTGGTACTACCGCAGGCATGGATACATTGACTGGCCAATTACGCAGTTCTTCACGGGACATGGGAACTTTGACAGCTACTTCCATCGGGTGAAGAAACTCGAGAAAGCAACGTGTCAGACATGCAAGGACGAGGAAGATACGCCCGAACACGTCTGGGACGAGTGCCCTCTCTGGGAGAACGAGAGGAATCTTCTCCGGCAAAACTTAAGGAAAAGAGTGGAGTACTGGGACCTGGCAAAGGAAAGGCTAACGTCTAGCAGGACCTGGAACGTCATTGCAGCCACCATGCGACGAATATTACATCAGAAGATAAAACCTGTGATGTGACCTTTCTCTGTTTTGTTTTGTATTGGAAGTTTATTGTAAAAGAATGCCCGATGTAAGCCCAAAAGGCATCTCGGGCCTAATAAATTAAAAAGTGGTGATTCGGTCGCTCTTCAAGGCGATATGAAGGTCAACTTATTTTATTTCTGCTACTCAAGAAGAACTTTCTCAGTCTGGAGAGTCGCATTCTCATGACCGTTAATTTGACCTTGAAGGTCATCTTTTCTACATTATCTAAACGTAGAATTTTCTGCTTTTTCCGAATCTGAAATCAAAAGTAGGGGTTACCACTTAAAAAACCAAAATTGAACCTGATTTGACGTTAAAAGCACCGTTCAAGATCAAAATCAAGGTCAGTGCTTTTATTCTCCCTTGCATCTGAGCAACTTTATCTGATACAGTTTTTGCTGACTACCATAGTCTCTGAGAAATTCGACTGGAAAGATTAGATGGTCCACCCTGTATACAGCAGAACAATGCAAACTTCTGCTGGTATAATTGAAGATATAATTCAAAAGACAAACAAACTTTCAAAGTACACCGTCAACAGCCTATTTAAATTTTGTTTAAATATGTAGAAAGTACATACATATTCTATATTCCAAGGAAATGACTTTGAATTATATTTAAAAATTAGAAAATTTAGACAAACCTTTTTTTTTCTTTTTCTTTTTTTGTCTGTCTAAACTTTCCTATTTTGCTTCCAGTCACCAACATAATCCTTAAAGTCACATATTGAATCATCAATTTTTTACTGAATAATAATAACAATATTACTACAGTTATGATGCTTGTTTGGTTTCGTAAATTTATCATATATGTTTTGAGACATATTTCTGAAGGATCATTTTGAAACTTATTTGGAAGAGATTCTATATTGGTGTATAAGGAAGAAGTACTTGTGAAAATAATATGTAATAGTTGATACCATATCAATCCGAAAACTCTGAAAAATACTAAAAAAAGAAATTATACTTATGGGTGTTATTATAATATTTATTGAATAAATAAGAGTAAGTTATACTAAATTGAAATTTGAAAAACAAAATTAAAGGAAAGAGGGTAGAAAGGAATTACGGCTGAATATTAAATTTGATTTTTCAGTGCCCCCATACTGGATAGTGGAACCACCCAGAAATGAAAGCATCGTTGAGGGAAATCTTATTTCGCTACATTGCAGAGCTGGCGGTTTGCCTAAACCCGAAATATCATGGAAACAAGCTTTGGGTGAGTATATAGTTGGTGTTGATGGGTATAGAAAAGAGAGCTTTGTTGAAATTAATCAGCTAAAAGGGTATTTCGAAGCATTGTGTATGGCTGCTGCGCTTTTCTTGATTTCTTTTCTCCCTTTTTCCGAGGGACGAATATTTCCCAGTGTCAGTCACTGATATAACAAGTGTAGTGGAAATCTCTGAGAGTGTGCAGCCACGTGACACCAATCTTAAAGATTAAGTGAGATCTTCATTACTCAGAAACGTCAACTCAACTTATTATTTTCTTCATTTCAAGGAAATTATAAAGAAGAATACCCAAATCCTGATCAATATCATGATGTTGATTACATTCCCGGCTTGATTGTCTTTGAAAATGGAACTCTTACCATAACTAAGTCATCGAAAAAAATCCACGAAGGCTACTATATGTGCGTTGCCAACAACTCCATTGGAGTTGAGAAAAGCGCTTTCATACGCTTAAATGTTTTCGGTAAGGCAATTGTTTTTAAAAAATTGAGAGCCATTCGGAAATAGTTAAAATTTTAACGAATAATGAGTTTTTCTTTTCGCGAACAGCCCCTCCTAAATTGGCTCCTACACAGCCTAAAGTCGCCGGAATAGGTTCGATGGTTCACCTAAAATGTGAAGCCAATGGAGATTCTCCCATGAGACTATTTTGGAAATTCAAAGGAAGTCCTATCAGCTTCAACAATTCAAAATACAACATCAAGCTGAGTGTAGGAAGAGGGTTAATGACGTACAGTAACCCACATTTCGATAACAAAGACTCATTGGCAAATGGCATTGTGACGGAACTGACAATATTCGACGTACAAAAAACAGACGCAGGGACATATAAGTGCGAGTCTGTCAATCCTTATGGACAGGATTACAAACTTGTTGTACTTCAGGTGGAAGGTTGTTACGAGTTTGTTGTTGGAGAATTTAGAATTTGTTTTGAAACTGTTTACTACATTTTTTAAAATATTTTTTTAATATTATTTATGTAGAACCTCCAAGAGCACCTATTGATCTGCAAGTGATTCGTCGAACAAGTACAACTGTTACTTTGTCATGGCAGCCACCACCAACCACCAGTAACATGAAAATTGACAATTATTTTTTACATTATAAAGAAGCGAGGGGTGAGCAAACGAATTTTAAATCGTTCGCTAGAACAAATCAAAATGTTTCTAAATTTGTTTTTATGTTAGATGTCTGGAACGAGCATAACGGCCAGGAGACCATAAGTGGAGATAGAACGATCACGCTTGTAATAGCGCTAAAACCTGCAACTCAGTATGAATTCAAATTGTATGCGAAAAATTTTCTGGGCACAAGTCCGCCTTCATCTATTTTGCAGGTGGGTATCTTTTAAGATGATAGTGTCACACACATGGTACAGGAGAATTGTTCTTAACTGTTTCATTTCATTTCATCTCATTTCAGGTTACCACCGACGCCGAGGCACCATCCTCTCCACCAAGAAAAGTTTCCTCTTCGGCTATAAGTTCTACAGCCATTGAAATCACCTGGTCTCCTCCAGAAAAAACGTACTGGAATGAAAACATTACTGGCTACGCCATCGGATTCAAGAGATTTGAGTAAGAGGAGAGTTTAAAATGAAAACAAAAATCCAAACACCATTTTTTGATAATATTTTTTTTCCAGCGCGAAAGATAGCTCCTACAACTGGATACAGGTTTCAGACATGGTTGGGAATTATACATTAAAGAATCTTTTGAAGTATACAAAATATTTGATCGTTATAAGAGCAGTCAACTTAATCGGTGAAGGTCCAACGTCGGAACCCATAGTTATTCAGACCAAAGAAGACGGTTTGTAAAATTTTGACAACTGTTTGCCTAATTTTCCCATCGATATTCTTTTTTCTTTAAGTATTGTGATTTTTTGAAACAGTACCCACGGGTCATCCGCAAGAACTTCAATGTTTCGCTTTATCTCCGAAAAGCTTGGAGCTGTCATGGAAGTTACCATCCACTTCCAAAATTAATGGAGTTCTTAAAGGATATAAAGTTATATATGAGTCTTATGATAAATGGATGGGTAAGTCCTCACTACCTTTTATCAGTCTCTAAAAACAGTATAACGTTCAAGAACAAGAATCTTTTGCGATGACAGAAGAAGAACATTTTTTCTTCTGACAAAGTTGACACAAAACTATTTGCTCTCTATTACACATTTTATATTATGTATACGGTATATGAATACCTTAGAGTTTTTCTTCGTATTTCAATTGGATTACGTTTTACAGTGAATTTTTAAAGTCAGTATCAGAGCTCGCTAAATTTAAAAATTTGGGTCACCGTCTCATTGACTAAACCGTAGAAAACAAACAAAATCAAGAAAGACGTTTGGAGACAAAATGCACTTGGTTGCAATTTTCTTTCTTTCTTTCTTACCAAATTCGTTATTTTAAAACCCCAGACTAGACTCCATAACACGTTTCTCGTAACCTCACCCTTAAACTCCATCTCATCTTTTCTTTTTTATTACTGTTGTCTTCTTTCTTCTGTTCTATTTTCCTTTTTCGTGCTTAGTTTCCTCCATATTCTTATCCTGTAACCATGTCGTTTCTTGTTCGTTATTTATTCATTCTTTTATTATCGTTATTGTTTCTTCCTGTCTTCTTCGTGACTACTTTTTCTTCTTCCTACTCTGCACTACTTTACCCTGTCCTATCAACCGAATTGGCAATTAAGTCCTTTATCGTATTCCTGGAGTTGAGACACTGGTCTGTTTCCCAGAAGAGAATTCGGCCTTTTTGGTAAAAATTTATCTCTGAGGTTATGGTTAAAAACAGCGAGGGAGAAAATGTTTTGTTACACAGAAGGAACATTTTTGCCAATGAATTTTGTCGAGGAACATTTATTCTCGAGAAATAGCATATAGAACGAGGGAAGAAAAACTTGAAAAATCGGTGTCGTTACAAAAACCAATAGTTACAACATTAGCCACACGCCTCGATAAGTCGGCAGAGTGGAAACTTTAGCGAGGAACGGATTCCTACACCAAATACAACAATACAACAAAGGCATACGGCAATCTGCGACCATTGCTGCATAGAAGAGGGCACCGCAGAATACACATTAGCGCGATGCCCAGCCTGGTCTTTAGAACGACTAGGATTTCAGCACCGGCAGCATTAGGAAGATGAATAAAAAAAAAACCTTTATTTATTTCCTTAAGTTCGTGAAAACTCGAAATATTTCATCGATGAAATAATGAAGACTTTAAAGCTGGTCTTATACAAAGATGAACAAAATGAAAATGATTAGCTGGTAATAGAAAATTTATTGTGGCAAATGGATTTCTACAGACAAACTACAGCTTTAAAACAACTATAGGAAGGAATCCCATGAAAAAGAAAAATTAAAGAAATATGTTTTCATTTCAATTCAAGAGAAGATGACCGTAAGGTATACATCTATTCCTCTGATACTGTCCAAGCACAGAAAATTCCTGTTAAATGCTCTGAAAGGCAAAGGGTCTGTGGTGTAGTGATTAAGTGGCAGACTAAGAAGTTATAGCCGCGAGTTCAAATCCTTCTCCCATATCCTGTTTTACCCCAAAAAGTGTGACAAACAGGATTAACACTCAACTATAGCTATAACAAATGTAGGGGCTCTGAAAGAGGAGATCTCACAAGACTATTTTGATGCTGAAATTAGATAAAAAACAGAAGGGTCTAGTTAAACATCGCTAAAACAATTGGAAGCGACTCTAGTGAAATCTTTTTCTTCTTAGATAAAAAGCCAGATTTGAAGAAAGAAAGACATTGGAACAAATACATCATTAGAAAATGTATTTTTCACAGAATCAAAAAAATTTTAGGTCTAATGTCATATAAAAATAATAATTCTGTTAAAATGAATAGCATCATACATTCTGCCCGGAGGGGTCTACCTATACAACAATAGCTAATCTTATAATTAATTAAAAAAACGGCGCAATCAAATCTGATTGGTACTGGAAGGGGGTGTCGCTTAGGGGCTATGACGTACTTCCATTACTATGGTAATATTCTAGGAATTCAGTTTTGAAAAATTAATCCGGATTTCTATAATTAATATGATAAATCAACACCATATTCGAAAACAAACTTGCAATATTATTATCATTATTTAAAAAGAGAAAAGGACACTACAGAACATACCTTAGCAACGTCGAGCAACAGAAACTTCGGGAAATATTCCAGAGCCTAAACAAAAAAAAATCTGCTGGGGAACCGGAAACTCAACTTAAAGACAAGAATCCGGATTCTCCGCTGTGACGTCGTTCCTGTGCGGTGAATGGCAACGAAGGTTGAACGTTTACCAGGACGTTGGAAATGAAGATCGAGGCGTTTGAGATGTTTCTCTAACGTCAAATTCTCTAGACCTCGTGGACAGGCAAAGTCATAAACAACGAAGTTCTATGCCGAATGGGCGAGGACACACAGGTGCTCTAAAACATCAAACAGTGGAAACAGTATTTCGGCTAGATGATCAGCAATGAGAGAAATACCGACTTCTTCGATTGATTATAGACGATATAATCGGAGGAAGACAGAAGAAAGACCTCGTTGCTAAAAAATCTAGAACAGTGGTTTCACACGGACTCTGCCTCAATGTTTAGAGCAGCCGTCTTTAAAATGGCGATCGCTATGATGATAACCAATTTTCCTCACGGAAATGGATAGAGAAGAAAAAGAACATAAAAATAATCAGTGGGGCCTTCAAAACTTCTGCCAGCGAGTTTTAGGAAGAAAAAAGACGATGAAAGGGGGGGCAACCAAAAAAGAAGGAAAAAGATTAGGCTTTTTCCTTTCCTCACAGATAAAGCACTAAATCAAAGATTCGAACAAACAAAACAGGGCAGTCAAAGACAAAAAGAAACTGAGGACATTAAAAATAGAGTCTTAAACGAAAGGTTCGAATCTCTTTTCTTGTGTTTAGTTCCATTACATAGCTCAATGAAAAAAATCAGGCGAGGAAAATATTATACTTAGTCATAATATAAAAGAATTCATCAACATTAAATATTTTAAAAGTTTTATATAACCTATAATATTATACAGATAACTCATTACACATCTTCATCTCTACTCATCTTCAAAAACTAATAGCGCGTGAAAATAAATTGCACCATCACAGTTTGAACAGTAGCAACAGCAATTCAGTTATACAGCAAAGGTATTTGATCATTTTGTATAAGAATGTTTAGGTGAGGCTTGAAATTTTGGTTGGAAACACCCATATCTCGATGGTCGCAAAAGACAGACGCAGAGACATCTGCGAATCAAAATTCAAACGAATGACATTGGTAGGTGATTGTGCGCTTGCTCTCGGCTCCCCTTTTCCAAAATGGATTCCTTTCTGTCGAAGTGATACCTTCTACTTCTTGTTTGAGTCTCAAGTCAATGTTTGTGATAATGGTTGGTGATTATAACATTGCTGATAACCATTAAATAGTTTGTTGAAGTGTAGTTTGGGGAGTTTACAAACAGCTAGGTGGATTAATAATTTTAAATTGTAAATAATTGGTTTCGAACGGTAGTTGTTATTACAGAATTAAGTACGAAAAGGAGAGAAAATCAAGGATTTTTCGTTTTTATATTTTTAGGGCGACGAACAATTATTTGATTGAAATGGAAGCTCCTTATCCACGGTTCCTTTGGTCACTAATTGGGAAAAAATGCAATTCAGTTCCAGTATTTGCGGCTAAAAATTTATCTGTTCGTGGATCCAGTCAACATATATTAAAAGAATGTTCTGCTGACACGTGCTTTTAAAAACTCTGTAAACAGTTTATATATCAATGTAGCTTCCTTATTCACGATTTCTCTATTCCCCACAAATTTCTCTCTATTTTGCTCGCAGGCATTAGAGTATAACCTTATTAACATTTAGCTGCCCAATAGTTGGCAGTCAATAGTTGTACGTCAATCAATCAAGGTGACCTAACGGTCCGTCGAGGACCGTCTCGTTCACAATAGCTTTCTACCAACAAACTACTTTTCTACGACTTTCTTGTGGTCTTTCCTAATATCATCCAGATATCCGGCTCTCAGTGCTATTGTTGATCCCTCGTTGAATATTCCTAGGTGGACGAGGCTATTCTTGTTCCTCAAAGTGTGGTCAGTGCACTCTAAGGCTCTACACTACACATATTTGCATTTTTATGAAATAATTAGAAGTCAGCCAAGTCAGGAATTAAATAGAAGTTTGTAGTGCTGCAAAGTAGTATTTAGAGTTGTAGGGTTAATAAGAACATATTCATTAATAGGAGATCACATTATTCCTAGTAACAGATGAGATACTCAAAGTGAAATATTGTTTCAACGACAGAATGCTATATACACCGAAAAAGAAGGAAGGATTTGTGTAACTGCACTAGTTACAACAATCATTTGCACTTAACTGACACACGGACTAACCAAAGATTGATGCAAAAATGTCATTAATTCTTTCGATTTTTTTCATTTTCAGATTCGATTCCTCAGCAATACATTACCACCACATCGACGGAGACCGTGTTGACAAACCTTGAACCATACACCAACTACTCCATCCAAGTTTGTGCTTTTACACGGATGGGAAATGGTGTTCGAACCCCAAAAATTTATTGCGTCACAAGAGAATCAAGTAAGTTATTATATCCTCAAAACCTTTGCCGAGAAAAAGACATTTCTTTTTCTTAGCACACAATAGACAAGCTTCCTATTTTTTATACTGAAAATTTTATTGTAAAACAGTACCTAAAAATTAATCTGAAAGCCAACTTCGATAAAATGTTTTTAACATATTTATAATCGTCCATTCATTAGGTTGTTCATCCATCAACACCACTACACTAGATCAGTACGCTGAGTACAGTGAGTTTCAATTTCTTCTGGAGCACACCATCTTCCAAAAATCCAATCTAGTCATTGTGTTAAAATGTGCATTAATAGAATATATTCGGCCCATCGGAAAGTTCAGTCTAAAAATGTTACAAATTTTGGAACGTTATAAATTCATTTGACTCCTTTTTGGTTTTCTCGTTTTAACACTGACTGTATACATACTGACCTAGCAAATGAACTAAAGCGATTGTGATTCATGTTATTATTAATGTTAGAACAACGTGGCTGATAGACAGATTTGAAGTTCATTTAAGCCACTGTATTTTGAATGAATTCTAACAAGAAAGAAATGATATAGAAGGAGTGGATAATCATCGGACATTGCCGATATAAATAAGTCATAAATAATGATAGGAATTATTAATATATCATACAATAAAGACTATTTAAAGTGTGATAAATTTATTCCTTCGTATTATTCTGAAAACGGACAGAACTTTCCGGTAGACCTAACAAAATACAAATCCGAATTGTCATAAATAATACCATATAAGTTTGGTTGAAACGGTAAAAGTGAATAATGAGTTCAAAAGTACCCAGAAACATATTATAAAAACGAGAACAAAACAAAAGATATGATAGAAAAATAATATGTGAATATGAGTTGATTAATTTTTTTTTCAGTACCTGACGCTCCGGCTGCAATCAAAGCCATACCGAGTTCAGAAGAAGTGGTCATTATATCTTGGGTCCCTCCCAAAAGAGTAAATGGGATTCTTCTGAAATATACCATTTCAATAAAAGTTACAGAAAGGGGTGCTGATGTAAGTTTCACCTAAATTTCACAGCCTTTTACCTGAAATCTGTTCCACTGATTCAACTGATTGGTTAATTTTCCAGGAAAAAGTGACAAAAACAACTTTACCAACTCAGTATTTACATTACAAAGCTGTTGGATTGAATCCAGGAAATAACTATGAAGCGTGGGTGTCTGGTTGGACGAGTGCCGGCGAAGGACCGAATTCTGCTTCTGTTCGACTTATGCCCGGAATTGTCAGTGAGTATCCTAAAAGCCTTGTCTCATAACCTATTTGTTGAATGCTAAATAAAAATGTTTTGATATATGGCATATACCAAGTGTGGCCAAGCTCTTTGATAGCCGGAACCAATTTTCAAAATTTGTTTACAGAGATCATATTTATTGAAAAAATATATATATTAGTACAATATCTATATTGAATTTGAATATTAATATTAAAAATGAAACACATTTAAAACTAAACACGTCAAGAACTGTGTTTTTTACACGGCGTCATATTGTTACTGGAAACCAACGTTTGACATCGTCATTTGACGATGTCCACTGCTGCCGAAGTGGACGAAACGTTGGTTTCCAGTGACAATATGACGCCGTGTAAAAAACACAGTTCCTGACGTGTTTAGTTGTAGGTTTGACTGCCGCGGAAGCCTAACTTCAGTAATATGAAACACATTTCATTTAACTTCTCTTGATAATTCTTTACAATTTGGTGAATATATAGCGAGAGCACTTCTCAGTGATCCTTTGAGGTGCTGGTTAGTTAACACTGATGAGTGTTTTAATTTGACGAGTTTTAAAATAATTCCTAATATGATTCACATAACAACACAATGGTAAAGGTTTTTTAAAATAATAATATAATAACACAAAAATTAAACTCGGGTACTAGAGTATCGAAAGCCACAAATAATCCTTTGAAGAGCAGCAGGTTGGCCACCACTGGTGTGTACAAAATATTGGATAAATATTTAGTGGAATTGGAATATACTGTAAATATCAATCTCCCCGGATATATCTTAATAATAAAAGACAAAGAAGAGAAAACTTGAAATTTAGATAATAACACAAGCTTGGTAAGGTTAACCGTTTTATTTGTCTTTTCTTAGGACGACCAGTGATTATTTCTTTTGGGGGAAAAGTCGTGGCTGTTTGGAAACAGTCTGTTAAGTTCACATGCTCGTATGTTGGAAAGGGATGACCTCAGCTTCAATGGAAGTTCGGTGATACCGAACTCCAAAGAAGTTCCAAGTAAGCAATTCATCTTATTTTTGTCTCCTTCATTCTTCTTTCTTCTTTTTTATTTGCTCAATTTTTGTTTTTACAGATATGAAGTCATTGCTATTGAAACTGACTTTTTAGAGATAGAAAACGTAAACCGAAACAATGAGGGCAATTATTCATGTCACGTATCTAATATTTTTGGTTCAGATCATATCACCTACATGCTCCTTGTTCAGAGTAAGAGATTTTCTTAGAAGTCAGTGTTTGTTGTTTTTTTTCCATACTCTTTAAATTTTTTTTACTTACATTACCTAATAAACTTTAATTGACTAAAAGTGAAATGTGCTTACTGTACCTCTGCTGTTTTGCTCCTCATTTGTTTTGTTGTTTCTACAGTGCCACCAGCTCCTCCTACGGTATGGGTTAGTGATATAACTCTAGATTCAATTGAACTTCGATGGACACAAAATGACAACGGAGGGGCGTTGGTTCGAGGTTTTATTGCAACATACAGAGAAGAAGGGAAAAAATGGAATCAGATCCCTTTAGAAGCGGAATTCCATTCATATCGTTTTAAAGATCTGAATTGCGGCACTAAGTATGAGTTCGACTTCACAGGTATGTCACATCCTCCGTTTCTCAATTATATATAGTTATAGTTTTAGTTATACTTGAGTTTTAATCCCATTTTACACCCTTTTTTGGCGTATAACAGGATACGGGAGAAGGATCTGAACTCGCGACTTTAACTTCTTATTCTGGCATTTAACGACTACACCACAGACTTCCCGCCATTTGGATATAGAAGGGGATATTTTAAAGTGCAGATCACTTTAAATGATTTTTAACTTTCAGCTATCAACAAAATTGGAAGTGGAAACTCAACCACGTTACGGGTGGCGACAAAGGGCTCTCAACCCGTTCCTCCATCAAAGTCTAATTTCCTAAACATAAATTCAACATCAGCAGTTTTACGGTTTGGAAAATGGACGACTCCAACCTGTAACATCAAATCTTTTTCAATCAACTATAGAAGACTTGCTGATAGTTGGTTTGTTAGAGCTTATAATCTGACGCCAGGAAATGACTTTGTTGTAGAGGACCTGACTCCTGGAGTGAAATATGTTCTTGAGGTCACCGCTCACGATGGTTCAGGTGATACAACTCAAGAATATGTGTTCAAGACTATTGATCAAGGTGAGAAAGTTGCGAAAAGGCCAACATACTATCATTTTTTCTTTCCTTATTGTTTTACTTTTTTTTCAGATCAAAGAACTCCGGAGTCCGAAAGTAGATTATCCACCTTCACTATTTCATTCATTATTTTGGGGAGTGTCATTGTCGTCTTGCTCGTCTTGATTTTCGTTTGGATGTATTTCTGTTCCAAAAAAAGTGAGTTTATTTTATTTATTTAATGTTACAACTTCCGATATGTTTTTTTTTCCGATTTGTGAATTAACCTGTTGTTTGTTAGGACATTCAGAGCAGCAGGAGCAGGAATCTGTTAATATTCCCCTTGAAGCTCTGTCGCCCCCAACAGATACGTCCACCCAAAGAGAACAAATTGAGACTACTTTTTATAGACCTCCCGAATCGTCAGGAGAGAGTTCTTCAGAAACAACACCTGGTGAGTTGTGAGTTGGTAGCATGTCGTAGAACAAAAAATAATCTAGACAAGGAGCGACCAAAGTTTTAATCACTATGGAATCCTGTTGTTGTCTTTTTTACTTCTAATTAGCCCGGACACAGTGGAGTGTTTAACCCCAAAATTGTATTTTGACAGTGGAGCCATGAATAATTTCATATGCACAACATTTTTTTGCAAAATTAGGACTGCAATCTGAGGCAATTAGGTGGAGTCAAAGCGTTCAACATCTATTGTGTGCCCAAGTTCAAAGTCGATTCAAAAATGAGTGAGATCAGCATTAAATGAAACAGAACAACCCCATCAGCTGTTTTGCCCAACTTTATCATTGGTCACAAAGGATGCATTCAGAGAACCATTCATTGAATAGTGAACAGTTGTCAGCTTTTCGCGTGGTCTTATCAGTGGTCACACCAGGGGAACATCAATCGAATGATTAACCTTATCTATGATCGATTCTTATTATAAGACTTAGAATGAGAGCTTTATGGAACCATCGAGTGGGAACCATTGCGTAGTCAGCCTTATTTGTGGCTAGAGAAACCAGACATTCATAGTTCCATTGGATAAATAATTGAATATCGTTGGAGCAGATTTTACCATTCAAAGGAAACAGTAAATTAAGGCTATTACATAAAACTGTGTTAAACTTGAAGTTAATACTACAACTGTAGTCAGTAAGATACAAATGGTTTATTAGATATTTAGTTTATAACCAACGAAGCAGGTACTTAAACTAAAATTTAGAGATCTATGGATAAATTTTACAGTTTATGTGTATATATTAAGAAAGACCCACTGGACAAACGAAACATTATTGTGTTCGTCACCGTTTCGTCACCGTCAACCATTGAGGTGTGTCCTTGTAAAAAATAATTTACACCGAATTAAAATCATAAAAGATTGGCTACCTAGAAACGCCCTTCAGATGGCTACTGCATTTAGGGAAACTGTTCTTCGCCTGACCAGAGCCTGACCCAGTTCAACCAATTATCGTGACTTGACCCAATGGTGTTTCTTTAACAATATTATCCGGTTTGAAATTTTGGTGTCATAACTTTTTTTCAGAATATCCGGAAGATATCCACCCCTACGCAGAGACTTCTCTGGAAGAATTCGTCGTTCGCTCGGGACAATCCTGCAGCGCTAGTTATCGACGAAAGTACCAGAGGCAGGTTTGTACCATTTTTATCAGACAAATTTATCCAGATAGGAGATGAATTGAAGTTGTAAAATAATTTTCTTTATTTATTTTAGGATACAGAGAATGATCCAAGACGTCGAAGCTTCCGTCGTACTCTACATTCACCATGGAGTCATAGAGGAGGAATCAACTTGCCGACGAGATCAGATCCTGACATTAGAACGACATCTCGAAGACGTATAGATGTCGTACGTCTACCCGAACGCGCTAATACAATGGACGAAAGGGTGAATAATTTGTACCCTATTGATCACTTTACTGTGGGTAGACGGCGAAGGTGTACGTCTCGTACACGCAGACGATCTGCAAGGCGAGGAATTCCGCCACCTTCTGTATTAGAGATCAGTGAGTCCAAATCACCTTTCTTTCCGAACTTGAGTTTCCTTTTTGTTTGCCTTATCTCCCAAAAATTCAACAATATTCTTTGTTGCAGGAGGTGAACGACAACTGGTTTCTTCCATGGGTGTGAGACATTTGTATTCGGGGGAGCTTTCCCCCGAATACGACCATCCCTATCAATACGTCTCTAGACAAACACTAAATTCGAGGTCATTATCTAAATGAACTTCAAATCAAGACAAACAAGTGTTGACTTATTGTTCATTAGTTATCAAGACAATTTTACTAATTGAATGTTTACTAACAATTATAAATTTTATTAATACATTACAATAAGTGTTTTCAAATTTCATTTATAACTTCATGATTCGATGTTAATTTTATACAATTCATAGTTTTGACAACATTTTAAAAAATGATTTTCTATATTCTTATTTGAGTGATGGGAGGAGTAGTGTAGTGGTTAAAATTCCTGACTTGGACGCAATAATCGTGAGTTCGATTCCTCCTCTCGCATCCTGTAATATCAGAAAAAGTAACCCACGTAAAAGTCTGCAGTCATGGTCTATGTTGGGCCAAATTTAGTGGCCTTTAACGAGAAGAGTGAACGCTCGAGTGCCTGAATGAGAGAGATTCAAAAACAGATCTTCGGAGTCCGTTAGACACGAAGCGAGTGCGTCGCTAGTCGCTGCTGGCTGCCAAGATGCTGCGTGCCGAATTCGATAACCTCGGCAAAAACAGCGGCTTGAGGTGTTCGTTTCGCTTCCATGGTGGAGAATCTTAAAGCTTACTGTCATTCAAAGCCGTTTTAACAAGACTTGAAATGTTGGAGTGGCTGTTTGACTTGTCTTAGGTTTTATCTTTTGGTCTCGAAGTTTTGTGTTAGGGTTGTTTATGACATTCTCTTTTGTGTCATTTTCCTTTTAAGTCAATCATGTTTTTCCGTGTCCGTCCATATGCGTGACCCTTTTGATTTATGTGAATTTTTTCAATTTTTTCTTGTCTTAATTTTGACAGGGGCAGTCATTATTCAATTTTCATATAAGAATATATATTTGGTCATTTTATAGCAGTGTCGATTTTTTACAATTCCTTTCAATTCTTGAACAACCTCGAGGGTAACTTGGCGGCACAACTTAATAGTCCTTCGAGCTGGATGGTTGAAATCGACTCTTCTCAGATTCGATTTTTGACCTGATATTTGGCGGTAAAAAAAGTCAGTTTGTCAGTACAACAGTGCATCAATACATTCGGTACGTCAGTACATCAATTCGGTAGCACATAAATATAAATTATTACATACCTAATAGTAATGGTACTGTTGGAGACTAAACTCATTTCAAGTAAGCTGCGACAGGCATTATTCGGGTCGGTCAATCTCGACCGCGACCAACCCTTCTGTTTACAACTTCTGGTCCGCAGTCAAAAGACTCCTCTCCGTCCGAAACCCATCACTCTTGTTACTCCCCTCCTTTTCCCTGACGGTGTTTGCCTGCGGAGTACCGGTGAAAAAGCCGAAGCTTTCGCCCGACACTTGTCGGAGGTTTTCCAGCCCAATCCTCCTCAAGGCCCAACAACTCCTCTCCCACCCCGCTCACAAACTATCCTTTCCTCCCCAAACTATCACTTTATCCCCATCCATGCCTCTGAGGTCGCCGAAGAAATCCGAAAAATCCGATCCAAAATAGACAGATCCGATACCAAACCTGATTCCTTCTCACCAATTTGGCTTCAGGAATCGCCACTCCACCATTGAGTACATCGTCTTGCGAGAACAATCTCCAGGGCCCTGGAGGCCAAGGAATACTGCTCCGCTGTGTTTCTTGACGTCTCTCAGGCCTTTGATAAGCTCTGGCACGAGGGTCTCAAATGGAAACTGAAAAGCTGTGTTCCCTCTTCTCTTCTACCCATCCACACATCCGACCTGGAGAACAGAAATTTCTATGTGAAGTATCATGGTCATCAGACAGGTTTTTTCCCCATCCGCTCCGGTGTTGCCCAGGGAAGCGTGCTAGGACCGACACTATCTTATATATTCCACCGACCGAAGTCTGACGATGGTCGACCGAAGTCAAATATCAAGATACATCTTGACCGCAGATTGACTTGGAATATCCACATTAAAACAAAAAGAGTCGAAGTCCAGTTGGTTCTAAACAAACTTCTCTGGCTGATGGGAAGATACTCAGAACTCAACCTTGGCAACAAAGTCCTTATCTACAAAACCATCCTCAAACCCATCTGGACCTACGGGATCCAGTTCTGGGGTTCCTCCGCCAATTCAAACCTTGAAACCCCTTGAACGTTTCCAGTCAAAAACCCTACGAATCATGGTAAATGCTCCATGGTTCGTTCCTAACCACATAATCCAAAATGATCTGGCGATTCCCACTGTAAAGGAGGAGATTGCCAGATTCGCCCTTAAATACTCCTCCCGACTGGCGGTCCGTCCCAGTCCTTCTGCCACATCCCTGCCAACGTCGACTTAAACGTTACAAATGGCTTGACTCACTAACACGCTTCTCGTAGTGCTACCTTTACCTCTCTCCTAAGTCCTTCACTCCTAGACCTTATTACTTCCTCACCTACTCTCTCAACCGTTATTCCTCTCCTTATCCTTCCTTCCCTCTTCACTCTCCCACCCCCCTCACTCCCCACTAACCTCTTACTTCCATCCCACTAACGTCAAACCAGTCATCCCTACTCACACTTGATCCCACTCCTGGGGCTAAGACGCTGGTCTGTTCCCCAGTCAAAATACCCCCTCAACTAGACCAACTACAAAATGTCACGTGTTTGAAGACAGGTGTTAGTTAACCGGGGTAAAAAAAACATCAGATTTTCGAATTTCTTACTATTTAAAGGAAGCCAAATCCTTATTCAGCAATCATGGATCTGTTACTTTCTAATCGGGGTAAACCTTGCCATAACACGCGGCCACCACGAAAACCCTCCACAAAAGATCTCGGTGGTAGCCACAACTCATTTCTTTTCATCCGAATATATTTGTTTTAAATTGACGTCAGAACTTAAATATTAATAGACTAGAACTAGAAAGTATCTTCATTGTATAAATTGGTGCCAAAAGTGGGATAGACTGTCGTCGGTCTCATCCACGCCTAGTCTATCACATACCAGTGATCTTGAGAATCGGTTAACTATGAATAAGGACACTTTTGAATTGATAATGGCACTAGTAGAACAGACTTCTTTGCCGTCAACAGCAACTTCACACAATAAGCTCTGAGATTTTGTCGGTGTTAAACTCCAATAACTATGCAACGAGGTCAGATACATTTATGAAACATACTCCGTTTCAATCTAAACCGGAATAACTTTCCGTGCAAGAAGCATTTATGATCATGTGAAGTTACACATACCTGAATATAGACGCCACTAAGAAACACTTTTAGGCACATAACTTGACACGATAGGCTTAGCCAAACTCAACAAGACAAGACAAAACTATGATACTCACTCCTGGCGCGCGTTAACCGTCGATCTGTCAGATGATTAACTGATGACTGAGAAGAATGAAAGACAACCGTTGTAGCTGATACTTCTAACCAACTCTTCCTCGCTTACCATATTTTGGCAAAGAGTGAAAGTCACTCACACAACAGAAAAAGGAAGTGATAAATAAAACAACAGTATTTATTTGAAGCGGAAAAATATATTTAAATAAAAACAAAATAAAATAAAAATTTTGTATTGTGGTAATGGGAATCTAAGGGGGGTTAGGTTGCCTGTCTTATTTTTTACTTTTTTTTGACAACCCATTGCTGATCCGATTTAATCTAATTAAAACACATAGAGAAACTTTTCCACCATTCCAAAGAAAGAAGCGCCAATCCGGCCACTTCACCAAACATAAATCATCAAACCTAGTCTTGAAATTGTGACTTTTCGTTAATAATAAGGAAGGAGGCGCAGCTAAGTGAGGGAAGGAAAGCCCAAGCCCTTCGAACGCCTTGCACTCATTTTTTCGTTCACCGTCCGGTAAACGAACTCCCTGGAAGAAACTCATCTCAGAAACCCATTTCTTTTGATGTTAATGTTCGCTTACGTATGAGTTATTTCCATCCCCATCGTAATTGAACCTAAACCTTTCCGTGTTGTTACGAAGAAGCTCGTCAACTATCCGCGCAACCCAACTGCCAGTAAAGAAGCAGCTCGACTCATTGACCGACTACTTCTAAACTGAAATAACCGTTACGAAGGTGATGTGTCATGTCACCTCGCAAGTCAACTGTCATCAGAGAAACACCGAGTACCTGAGTACTGATATAACCACCCCGTTACGAAGAGGTAATTCCCATCCCTCTCCGTAACCCAACTCTATGGGAGTGTCTATCCATGAAAACCGACTTCTTATGATGTTACTGTCCTCTCACGAACAAGTAATTCCCGTACCCATTTGCGATCAAACTCTCAACTTCCCATTTCCGGTTCTCCTACGAAGAAGTATTCCCGTCCTTCCTCGCAATCGAACGGCCAACACAATATAGCTGGAGATGATGAAACCCAGCCTAAAAATCTAATCTACGTTCGATTTTTGTCCCAACCACCCTCCGCCAGATGGAAATTAGGCAAACATTCCGATTTTTTCCTATCCTTCCCACCTTTGCCGTGGGATCTTCAACACAAATGTCCTCCTTCCACTTAAATACTAAAAGATATAGGTGGGGCAACAATCAAACCATTCACTCCAAAATCTAAAAACGAGTATTCTCGTATCTAATACACAAACTAAAAACTATGTTGTAGTCACAATTTCAATCCTATTCCATCAACAATTATAATCAAATATTTAAATATACGTTGAAATTAACACATAGAATTATTTCTTACAACACATTTATATTAATATTCAATTTAATCATCAAAAATCTTTAATTAACTTGGGGCTGTTAGCAGATCATCAATTTAAATATCATATCATCAAAAACAAAACATAATAGAACAAAAAGTCAAAACTTATCTGTGAGCAAAACGGAATTAAAATTTTCTTTCATCAACCAAAAAACCAAAAATACCATACATCATGAGCAAAACAGAATAAAATATTTATCCAATCAAAACAGAAAACAAATTTTATATACAGTATATAAACAAAATGGAATAAAAAATTTTCTTTGTACAAAACGAAAGAACTCCATTCGTTATAAACAAAATGGAATAAAAATTGACAAATATCAATAATTCAACATTTGCCCTTATATACTCTCTTTTTATACTTCCAATATTTGATATTTTTAATCAAATGTTGAAATTTGTAATTTTATTTTAGTATATTTGCTTTGCAGGGTTGGCATAAAAGTGATTTCGGTTTGGACCCATGCATAGCTTGTTTCGTTACTGTTTTGTTGATTTTGAAATTTTGTAGCGGCAATGGTAGTGTTAAGTGCAGGAGTTTGTTTCAGGTTTTTGATGTTTTTGTTCTCACACGAAGAGGTAATTCCCCTACCCAATCGCGATCGAACACTCTAATTTCCCAAAATTCCGTTCTCTCACGAAGAAGTATTCCCGACCTTCCTTGCAATCGAACGGTCAAGATACTAAATACGGCAAATTTACCCAAATATCCTTAACGCTAACCAAGTAAGATTCTGAAAGTTTTGAAATCTGTAATCAGAAAACTGCTTAAGATGTGACTGAGATTGATCCATAATATTTAAAAAATTTTCCTGGGTAAAGATCTACATTTCCGGAAAAAAATGGGTCTTAAAGAGTATACAAAGTAAATTATTAGTAGACCACACATGTATAATTATTGGGTTGTCTTCCAAAAGTTTGAATAAACAATTGTTGAACTATACTACGACCTAGAAGATGTTTAATAAATTGCCAAGATTCCGAAAATTTTGAACTCCAAGATTGTGACCAATATAACAGGCTCCAAGCCCCTCGAACGCCTTATACTCATGTTTCCGTACACCGGATGGTGAACGAACTCCCTGAAAGTAACTCACCTCAGAAACCCATCTCTATTGATGTTAATGTTCGCTTACGTATGAGTTATTCCCATCCCCACCGTAATTGAACCTAGACCTTGGCCTGCTGCTGCGAAGAAGCTCATCAGCTATCCTCGCAACCCAACTGCCAGTAAAGAAGCAGCTCGACTCATTGACCGGCTACTTCTGTACTAAAATAACCCGTCAGTCGTGTAACCATCTTGTTACGAAGAGGTAATTCCCATCCCTCTCCGTAACCCAATTATGGGAGTATCAACCCGTGAAAATCGACTTCTTATGATATTACTGTTCTCTCACGAACAAGTAATTCCCGTACCCGTTCGCGATCAAACTCTCAACTTCCCATTTCCGGTTCCCCTACGAAGAAGTATTCCCGTCCTTCCTCGCAATCGAACGGCCAACACAATATAGCTGGAGATGATGAAACCCAGCCTATAAAACTAATCTGCGTTCGTAACGTAAATATATGTCTTGTACTAAAAGGTCTTTAATACTAATAAAAGATTCTCAAAATTTTTTAATCTGTAATTAGAAAGGTGTTTAACGTGTGATTGAAGCTGGCCCACAATATATTGTACACGCAAAATTACCAGGAAACATTCCCTTGATATTGGCTGATGTTGTATAGGGAAACGTCAACTTTTGATGTAAAGAATTTTAAAGAATAAAAAGATGAGTGGATCAATCACCATAATTTAGTCACCGTTAGAATTTTTCTGCATTGAGATTTGGTATACTTTTGAAAATTATAATATAAGAATATAGATGTCAAGTATTTCACAACCAAAGTTTTATCAGGTCAGTAAGGGTTAATTTATCTCAGGTGAATAGCTTTTCTGATTTGCGATCCGGAACACGGGTGGACAATCAATAACGATTTTTTTGTCTGTTTTGAGATGTGGTAGAGGTAGTCTTAATCAAGAGTTTGTTTGAGGTTTTTGATATTGTTTTCTCACGAACAGATAATTCCCGAACCCGTTCGCGATCGAACACTCTAATTTCCTAAAATCTCGTTCTCTTACGAAGAAGTATTCCCGTCCTTCCTCGCAATCGAACGGCCAACACTTGAAACTAATCCACAATAGATACATGATCATCCTGAATAAAGATCTAAATTTCTAGAGAAAAGGGCTTAAAGGTGACTGAAAACAAAATGAGAATACCAGACACTAAAGCTATTGAATGGTTTTGTAAAACTTCCGTTACGAAGAGGTAATTCCCATCCCTCCCGTAACCCAACTGTGAGAGTACCTACCCAAAAAACCGACTACTCACAATGTTCTCTCACGAAGAAGTATTCCCGTCCTGCCTCGCAATCGAACGACCAATACAATATAGCTGGAGATGATGAAATTCAGCCTACAAAACTAATCTGCGATCATAACCCAGATGTATGTAGTATACTAAAAGATTCTCCATATAAATCAGAGAATGAAAGTTGTGAAATCGGTAATCAGAAAGCTGTTTGAAATCCGGAAAATGGATGGACCAGTAACTATAGCATCTTTTGTCTGTTTTGAGATTTGGTTATGGTATCTTAAGTCCAGAAGTTTGTTTAAGCCGTCTCTGATGTTACTGTTCTCTCACGAAGAAGTATTCCCGTCCTTCCTCGCAATCGAACGGCCAACACAAAGCCGAACATACGAAATTATTTTGGACTAAATTTCCAGATAAATGGGACTAAAAGGATTATTCGAAAGGAAAATTAGTAGACCGGACATTATAGTTATTGAGTATGTTTGTAAAGTCTGTTTAAAAATTTGTTGAATAACTTTGCTGAAATATTTAGATGTAGTTCTGAACAAACAAAAAAAAAATTATTTGGCACATGATCGCTTAAGCAGAAAAATTCTAACAGTTCCAAGATTTTACAAGCTATACAGGTTATTGCTGTTCTGTGTACTATACTAAGTAATATAAATAAAAGCTTAAAAGTTTACAACGAATGCTTTTGTTAAAAATCGTCATTAAAGAATGTTTGACTGTTTTCGTTGAGCCTTTGAATGTAATCCCCAGAATTATTCTTCTAGATAAAGATGTAAAATTCCAGAAGTTTGCTATTGTTCTCTCACGAACAAGTAATTCCCGTACCCATTCGTAATCGAACACTACCTTACCGAATTCCTGCCCTCTTACTAGTATAACCCGTTACGAAGTTGTTGTATCATAGCACCTCGCAACTCGATTGCCATCAGAGAAACACCGAATACCCGAGTACTGATGTAACCACTCCGTTACGAAGAGGTAATTCCCATCCCTCTCCGTAACCTAACTCTGTGGAAGTATCTACCTTTGAAAACTGACTACTTAAGATGTTATTGTTCTCTCACGAAGGGGTAATTCCCCAACCCAATCGCGATCGAACACTCTAACTTCCCACCTTCCCGTTCTCCTACTCCTACGAAGAAGTATTCCCGTCCTTCCTCGCAATCGAACGGCCAGCACAATATAGCTGGGGATCATAAAATCCACCCTAAAAAACTAATTTACATTAGTTTTTTGTCCCAACCACCCTCCACCAGATGGAAATTAGGCAAACTTTCCAGATCTTTCCTTGACTATTAATAGTAACTCAACAAAAGTTGAGATGTATTTGAAAAACTGCAAAATGAGACAAACGAAAAATTTGAATAACTTTTGTATGCAGTAAATAATGTTAAGGACATATTCTAAAAGAATGAAAAAGATGAACTTTATACTACAGATTTTAATTACAGTATGAGTTGCTGTTGAAGGCGATATTCCAGAAAAATGGCCAAATCAGTTGGAAGCAAGTGAAAAAACTGTACAACTATGTCGTCTGTAAAAATTTTGAGTATTCGAACAGCATAAGAGAAGTACAAGTCAGACTGTTTATAATCTCCCGATGAAATGTGATACAGAAACTGTTAAGCTTTTGTTCATATACTTATGACAAACAGATGTAAATAAGCTCGATATTTGGGTACCTCAGCAAACACAAACTCAAATTACTCTCATGCCAACCCAACAGATTTAATTGTTATGAACTGCACCCTGTTTTATACTTACTCAAATATTTAATCATTTTATTAACTTTTAAATAGATTATTGGTTTTATAAGGTTGAGATCAAATCGATTATTTTACAATTTTTGGTCAAATTTGTGAATTCTTTTGTTAGTAAAAGGAGATGGAATGTTAACCAGATTATAAATTTTAATTAATAATTATACAGGTTGTCCCAAAAGTTTATTTTAATTATCTTATCTGCTGCCGTGGGTTGTGCGATTGGTTTTGTTCCTGTATTACGGACTCCTGCAATGTATGCAAGCTAATATATGGTTGTGTATAAGTTCTGGACAGTGCTGTCCTTTCCCAGAAACTGAAAGTGGATGCGCCGTTGCTTGATTACCAAAATAAGGGGTCAAAGATTGACTGTGATGACTTTCTGTACGAACAAGGTGCACGTGTCTGTTTTTATGAATAAGAATTTTTCTCTCCACCACCATCCGCAGTAGAAAAGTTTGTTGGAAAACGAGAGTATGAGCAGTCTGAGCTTGGATGGAAATACCCGAGATGTTTAGGTAGTGTGACAACTACTTGAAGCAGAAGTCGTAGCCCTAAGACTGCAGAAAGTTGGTAAATTGGCACAAATTTGAGTATTTATTTGAAAAAGACCCCAAGATCAAAAAAAAGTTATCATCATTAATGGACAATGTCCATCTAATCTAAAAGGGATTGCACACAATAAGCGTCTAATTTTTGGACAAATTCATCTAAGCAATAAGCCAAGGGCCAAACTTTTGGAGACAACCACTAATCAAATTTGTTCACAAATATATTTAAAATAATTTAAAGCGACATACAGTCAAACAAAACATGACACGCGAATTCGTGATAGACTCCATTTTAAATGATGATAATTTGAATTCGTCTTACAGGCTTTTTGGTTGGTTGTAGTGTCGCTGACATAAAATACAAATAGAACTTCAAACACACACACTTTCGTTCAGGGATAATCTTTTAAAACGTAATTAAGAAAATTTTTTCTCAAATTTCTTAAAATTACAAATTACACAGATAACAGAAAAATTTAAATAGGAACACTTCGCTTCGCTCCTTTCGCGCTGTTGGGTTTTTTCTGTTTCTGTTTTCAATCAAAATATCAAATTAGTAAATGAAATGCATACAAATAATCATCAAAGAATATAAAGAAATTGGGCCAGTCACTGTGGTTGTTGAGTGGTTTTGGCCTGTCACTGTACTCAACGACGGAGTTGGGTACAGTGACAGGTCAAAACTACTTCACTATTTTCACTATGATTGTTGACTAATTTTGGCGTGTCACTATGGTTTTTGGGTAGTTTTGCAAGAATTTAGAATTTTGACTATGGTTTTTTAGTAGTTTTGACCTGTCAGTGTGCTCAACAACGATGTTGAGTACAGTGACAGGTCAAAACTACATCACTATTTTCACTATAATTATTTACTAATTTTGGCGTGTCACTCTGATTTTTAAATAATTTTTCAAGACTTTAAAATTTTAACTATAGTTGTTGAGTAGTTTTAACCTGTCACTATAGTTTTTGAGTGGTTTTAAAAGAATGTTGACAATGGCTATTGAATATTTTGCAAAAGTTTAAAATTTTAAATGCAAGAACAAAAAAAGCATGAGTGAAACTGGCTCATTTAAAAGCGAATTTAAACGTGAGAGGTTTTCATGTAGTAAACTTTTAAAGGTTCATCCAGTGGAGATGAAAGCGAAGTACTCTCACTTGAATACAAATAATTTTTCGTTTTACCAGAATAAGAGACAACGCAGACGTCAGCTGGAGATCGATAGGTTGAAGCAGATCCATATCAGTGTTTATACTCCGGCATGGATATGATAGATGGCAGATCACTGTTGGAGACATCAGAATCGGAGCTGTCGGACATCTGAGTTGGATAGAAATCTCGGCCAGTGGGGCCCCCAGTAGATGTGCTCGGCTGATCAGTGATCCTTCCGCGATGTACAGCAGCAGTAGCAGTTCCGCTAACTCCGGCAACGGGTATCATCTCAGCGCTGGCGCTTCGTACCATTGTTGGTTGTTGAGGAGTGCGCATGAATGGGTCGCTGAAATTGTTCAGGAAAATACTTCAGGCGAGTTATAGATTCTGCGTCTGATATCACTCATTTAAAACTTTCATACTTCTCATCCGGAATCTCGGGGCACGGGATAATCTGGTCAGGATCCGCCGTTTCGTACAAGCCATCAGGGTGCAGGTATCCACGTCCGCGAGCATGAGGTGAAGCCAATGATCGGGTTCCGCTGGTTGGGTGTCTGTAACGTCCGTAAACAAATCTTGGTTCATCTTCCGGTCTCGTCCTGGGTCTAGCACTTGTAAGAATAATTAGTTTTTTCAATCTATTAGTTTGTGTACGGTTCCCAAGAGACTCACGTACACAAGGCAAACTTATTCTATATATAATATAATAATAAAAATATGAAATATATATATATATAATGTAAAAATATAAATATAATATATATATATAATATAAAAAATAATTGCAAAGCAAAGGTGAAAAGCATATGAAAAGAATTGGAATAGACGGACGCAAACAAGGAAGGGAACAATGGAAAGAAAGCAACGAAGAGAAACATGCACACTGACGCAATATAAAAGCGAACATATAATATAAACACAGACAAACATTCACAACACCTAGAACCATGGAATTGATACCTCTCGATGGAAGTCAAGACAAATACATTTTCGTCAAGGGACTGAACTGAGAAATCCAGATACCCGTACCTTTGGGGGTCCGATGTTTCGACTCTGTAATGTCGGTCTGCTTCAGTTTCAGACATACGTAAATCTTCAGAGCCAATCGGACTCATATGTCTGGTCGAATGAACTTCAAGCTGAAAAAAATCATCGATAGTCATTATTGAGGAGTACTTTCCAAAGCTTAAAGAAATAATAGTTTGACTGGGTCATTTCAGTCTGATAACAATAGTGAGTGGAGTTTTGTACAATTAGTTAACGGTTTTGTCACAAATTTTAATTTTTTTCCAGCCTTTCGAACGGGGCTGTAGGTGGTATTCTTTTTGTCACCAAATATTGTTGTATTCCGTAAAATTTCGACCACTATTTTAATTATTATGTGAGTTCAAATTCCCCCCTTCTGTTCCTCTTTCACTACTGCTCTTTGCTTCTGAACAACGCCTTCGCCCTCTCCTTTCACTCAAGCCTCCCAACCTCTCCATTGTTTTTCGTTGTAATTGTTCATCTGTTCTCTCTATTCTAAATAGCCCATTCAGGACTTGTTACGCTCTCCTGTCTTCTCTTGTAATTGGTTTGCTCATTTCCCTAACCCCAATCTCTCCGCGACCTCCTCTACCCTTCTCAGATCCTGTGCTTCTCATTTTAACTCAGTCTCCTAGACCCTTATCATCCGCTCGCTAGGAGTTAATGCCCATCTGACCCTATAATCCCTCTCATTCCCTTGTCCAAATTATTTTTGACTTTTTTGTTTGTTTGTTTTCGTTTTTAGTTTTTCTGTCTTGTCTGTCTATTTTCTTATGTGTGCTCCGTTTGTCTGCCTGGTCAGGATAGACCGGACGTTCCGTCTGATCGTCAGTTATAGCAGAAATTTCAGTCTGTCGGTCGATTTTCGCGGGGTTTCCCACAAAAAAAGGGAGTGTGGGTTTAGTGAGTAAAAATTCCACACTATGCTAGATGGTTTTTGGAGGTTCTCTCACTTCCCCTATAAAAACAAAGAGAAACAGATTATTGAGGAGATAGTTTTGAGACCAAATTCTACAGAAAACGATGAATCTTACCTGTCGTACAAGATCTTCCAAATTCCTGATCCTTATGGGTCCGCGTGAGGGGGGGAGTTGATCCTCCTCGTCATCTTCTGGAGGGTGCGGTTCAATCAATACAGTATGGGTTTGCATATGTTCACATACCTTTTCCTGGAAAAGAATCATCGATTAGATTTCTTGCAAGACGGCGACGGTGGAACCAGTTTTAGAGTGCAGTCGTACCTGAGATCCGTGTCGAGAGCATCGTCGGTCGGAAACGCCTTTTCTCATGGCTTCCTCAGAGAGAAGACTAGAACTTCCACTCGGGGTGTGCATTCCCAATCCTCCAGGAGGTCCTCGGTGTGTGCTATGAGTCGAAGCCGTCCGTATAGCGTCCAAAATGTTTTCATGATAGCCGTTCAAGTGGGTAAGAGCTCGTGACATATCATTTACATCGTCTGCTCCACCCTGGAATAAAAAGATTTTCCAGAAAATTTTAGAAACAGGGGCTACAGTTTCTTGTTCAATTTGAAAAATGAGTTTGACACACATCACTTACATGGTCATGAGTATGGAAATCCTGACTGTCGCTCTGAGAATCTTCAGACCATTTTTCCTTGACCTCTGTCATAGATCCGTACGGTTTCTTCAAAATGCCTTTCTCCGGGAGCTTAGATAGATTGCTGGGTGGTATTTCAATGAAAGAGACCGAATCATCAGCAGCTGAAATTTGAAAATAATACATTTCAGACAGGAAATAAATTTACCAAATTACAATATTAAACACTCAAAGAAGGAGTGAACAATTAAATCAACAGATCCTCTTGCTTTTATGCTTCTCTGCCTTTCTGTTTACTGTACTCATCTCCTTCTGTTCAAACTTTATTTCGAGTGCAAACCCAGCCCACCTTTAGCAGGGATAGATCTTTTTGAGTGAGAGGTACCCAAACTTACCGCATATGTCGTCACGACTTCCAGAAGCCATTCCTCGTCTGCCTCTGTGCTCGCTAGAGAAAAGGAGAAAATTTAAAATATTAGTAAAAGATTAATATAAAATTGTTTTGTTTTGAGATGTTTGTTTCATTAAAAAAAAAGGATATTCATCTCAAGTTGTAAGTAAAATTTATAATAAATTTAAATTTAATTTTTATATATTAAATCACATTTAACCCTTTGCGGTCGTATGTCTGCTCTCAGCCAGCACAGCAAGGAACTATACGAATCCTATCCTGTACACACTCATGTATCACTTTACACTTTTTCTAAACGAACCTCAATGCCCTACAGAACCTATTCACTAACCAATACGGTGTTCCATCGATTGGAGAACAAAACTCAATCTAAACAAAAGTTGTCACCCAGCGCTCGCCATGCAAAACGCATTGGCGAGTCAGTCGTCATTTGAACCTAACGAAATTGACAACAAACGACCATGCCTTATAGAATTCCAAACAATATTTTATAAATTATGTTGCGGTGTTAAAAGCTCAAAAGAATTACATTCAAATGTAACGCAGGTCGCAGCAGGTACGAAGAGATCGATATCGAAAACTTTATCTCATAATGAACTTATAGGAAATGAAGGTTCAGCCAAAAAGAAGGGGGTTCAGTAGGTTGTAGTTACATTTTATATAAGTTGTCAGTTAGAAGAGAGAAGAAATCACCTGGGCCACGTTTCGACCAAAAATTGGTAGCACAACTGGTAATTTTCGTGATGGAGCAGAATCAAAACCAAGAAGACCATCGAACTTTGATAAGAAAGCCTTAGTGGAAAACTGCGTATATTGCGGCATTGTAAAAATGTAAAAAGAAAAGATGCTTGGGTATGTTTGCATAAAAATATTAAGGCTGGAAGGAACGAAACCGATTATTTTTGCAATACATGCACTCGATAACCAAGCCTGGGTGTTGGAGAGTGTTTTGAAACGCGATGGAGAATTATTAAACATAATTTTTATACAAAAAGATATCACTAGATGACTGTATTGAATAAAGATATATCTAAAGTTCGCAAAAGATTTACTAAATCTCGTTTATCTATTGTAAACTTGCGTTTTAATGTATTACTGCTCATTCGACGGAAACTAATTCCGACCAGTAAGATATCCATGTCCAATTTAATACGACCGCCAAGGGCTAATTTAATAATTTTTTGAGTTTTAAGTTGTGTGGGACTTCTGGAATCGTATTCAATGAATTAATAAACATATAATAGTCAAAAAAAATTGAAAAACGGTTACGGAGGGAGTATTATAGTGAAATCATAATATTATCAAACAATGTTTTCGTATGGCTAACAAGAGCAATAAAAAGAAAATTATTTTTCGTTTTAAAAAAGCATTCATTTATTGCTTAGTCAAAAATTGGACAATTAAAATTACTTTTAAATTACTTTTTAAATTTGGCTGCCAACATGTTCATTCATTCATTTGTTTGTAAAACTAATAAAACGATTTTTACAGAAATCCCCTCGCACTTTTTCTAACTAAAATTGGATAGTGATACGAGTGCATTCTCCTATTCTACTCTTCACCACCTTCCCTTACCCCCCCATATACTTAGGTAAACGGAGTTACTAACACAAAACGTGGGCATGATCTATCGTGAACATGGTCCTCCGTGTCCGATCGAAAATTTACTCGGTGATGCTCACGGCTGAAAATTATAAAACAATAAAAATAGATGTAGTGGGACTTGAGAGAAAAACGTTGAAGTGGCTTTGATTTTTTTTTAAATGTCAAATAATTGATATATATATATCCCCGTCCCTTTCTCCCTCTCCAGAAATCATCTCAAGATTAAAGTTTGTGTTTGTTATTTAAGATCAAAACGACAAAAGTTGAAAAGTTGCTTATGGCGTGAACAGATATTTGGTAAAGCTGAAGTAGTCTAAACAAGAGACGCGAAAAACCAAAATTTTGTTTTGATCTGCACTTGCTATCGGGCATTTTTTTTGACGAGGGTTTTTTGAAATGGGAAAATTAAGAGGAGAGAAAGCAAAGGGTTGAAGTGACAGAGAGGATGAGGGCGAGGGGTAGACAAACAAATAAAGTTGGGTGTAAATTAATTGACAAGCAAAAGTGGATGAGGAGAAGAAGACAATTGTTTGCATTTCACTCGAAAGCCTCTATGAATTTGGACGAAAGTTATTTCCACTGAATTTGTTACTTGTAGTAACAAGGTATGGCTTCGAACGCACCATAAACCCTTGAAAACGCCGAGGACAGGACCAGATCTCAAAACAAGTCCTCGACTGGAATCCACCACCACGGAGCCGAAGAGGAAAACCTAGAAAGACGTGGAGGCGAACAGTCGAAGAGGAGTTGGCTGCAGCAGGAACAACTTGGGCTGCAGCAAAGGAAACAGCCCTCAACGAGTCCAATGGAGGGCCCTTGTAGACGCCTTATGCGTTCCAGAGGCGCAAATGGACTTATTATAGTAACATAGGTGTGTATAACTTTTTTAAAATGTTATTACTAAAACATAGTTATCGAATTTACTTCTATAAATTTAAGCATTAAATTTATGTAAATTATATAAGCAATAAATTTAAGCTCTACCAACACGCTAACAACAAAACTAAAACGAAATAGCAACAAAAGAAAGAAGTTCACCCTTGATTGAAATAACTTTTGATGGCAAAAAGAGGTCAATGGCTCAAAATAATATAGGAACCACTGTTTTAGACCTTCAAAGCTCAAGTTCTATACCAACTTTCATCTTTCATCGCATAACAGGCTATCACCCATCTTCATTTCAACAAAGAGGGAGTAAGAAATTTACTCCCGAATTTTTAGATTTTTGATTTGCTTAAGTGGTCAGTGGTCATTTGGTTTTGAAGCAGGAATGGCTATAAGGAATGGCAATCCAAAGTGCTCAAAAACAAAATTTTTCCACAAACAAAAGAAATCAAAACCGAACTGTGTAACCCCCCCAAAAAGGGTCACACGATTACTCAAATTAACCAAAATCAAAGCTACTCAACAGCGAACCTGAACTTAATTTAAAACCAATTCTCAATAAAAGAACCATAATTTGGCTCACCTGTAAGTGGGCATGCTTCCAAAAGTCAAAGTTTTGCCTCCGCTTCCGTCCAGACAAGTTTCTTCAGTTTCAGTTGCACTATTTGTCTTTCTTACCAGCGATCGTCCTAACGTTTGTAAAGGTTGTTCCTCCACGGGTTGTTGCTGCTGTTGTTGTTGTTGCTGTTGCTGGGTCTGTTGTTGTTGTTGTTGCTGTTCCTGAGGTCTAGGCATAGTGCCTCTCCTTTAGGGAATAATATGTAGACGTCAGTTTTGTGTGCCAAGCGTCTAAAAGCTTCGATAATCATTCCAAGCATGCAAAAATATTACACAGCAAACATTTAAGGGTTCTAGAGCATTTCTTTCAACAAAAAAATTATTATCATCATGATAATAATCTTTTTATACACATATACGAACAATCTTAAAGGAAAACTGTTCACATTCAACACAAACATGAGCAAAAAATATATATAAAAAAGAAACTTTGAGCACTTTATTCTCTTAGATTTCATCATTCATTGTGTGTTATCACCATTTATTTATATTTTCTTTTATATATCGACGGACATATATTACATTCAATCATAGCACACATAAATAATATAAAAAAAAACACAAAGAGGCAGTGAACATACGACATCGATCAACCCACATCGAAAAAACAATAAATAAATTGCATTCCGACAAACAGACAACCATTTAGTTTTCGTGCAAAAATTTTCTTTTAATCATCATCATCATCATCTTGTGCAGGACATTCTTAAACAATTCAAAAATAAAAAGTAAAAAGAAGCTTTTTGGTACGCAAAAAACAATATCGACGGAAAGATAAAAAAGAAAATCCTCCAGTTGGAAAACTGATTTTGATATCCATCTACCTGTTAGTGTATATATATATATATATATAGATTTCTTTGACCCGACTTTCTCATAAGAAGACTAATTCCTGAAAAAACCTGAAAGTTTCCCTTTTGAGAGTTCTCTTACTTATTTCACGGGGCTTAAGCACCTCAGCTTTAGTTCCCTTAGTATCAACAAAAAATATAAACAAATAATTATATAAATCAAATAAAGAAGAGCCTAAAGAAGATGTTCTAGACTACTCTAAAGTCTACGAATGAAATTATAACGAAAACAAAAACGAAAAAGTAAACTCGTGTAAGTGTACATGTAAGTGTTGACTGAATGTGAGTTAGATGGTATAAATAAATAAGACTCGAGTATAAAGTTTGGGGTATGTGTCTGTGTTGGAAAGATTCCCCCCGTCTTTCGAGAAACAATTTTAAGAATTAGAGAGAAAGGAGCTATAAGAAAAAAGTCATGTGACCTGTATGAGTATCTTAACCTAACAAGCAAAGAATTTATTGATCGCTATACAATCAATGTGAGATGTATATATATACGATGTGGATTTTTTTTAATTTTGAAAGGTAGCATTTGAAAACGAGCTTATAACATGCCTAGGCAAAGGGAGGTGTGAATAGGTGACACATGACAATCAAGACACTTCCATGACGTTTATTATAAATTAATATAATAAACGGAGCATTGAAGAAACAAATAAAAGAAAGAAAGAAAGAAAGAAAAACAAAAAAACAAAAAAAACATCGAAAAGAGAAAAGAGCAACACTTAGAAAAAAACATTTAAAAATAAATAACAGTTATAAACAAATAAGTAATGAGTTAGACGTACGGAAGAAACTGACGTCGTGCAACAAACTGACGTCTTTGGCCCGTTCTTCAAGTGTGGACAAAAAAAAATTGAGATACAATCGAATTAGTGTTAGTCATTAATAACTAATTATTAGTCAATAAAGCTAAGGGGATGCGGGATTGGTTTTATACTAATCTCTGACAAACATTCCCTGAGACTGAAGACGTTTATACTAAAATAAGAATTTCCACTTATGCGAATTTAGCGTAATGAGCATAAAACAAACAAAAAAAGCACAAAAGCCTTTGGAAGCGTGTCCTATTGGCATCTGGTATATGCTGTGGATGAAAGTTTTAAAAGAGACTGTGACACATCCTGGAAAAGAGCTCTGGGACGACTGAAATCGATGAGATGGATGGCTAATTGATAGCCGATGACCAAGCAGATAAGAGAAAAACTTCTGGAACACCCTACTATATAAGTCAAGTCTCAGAAAATATTTGTGGACACATAAAAACGGGCTAAATTTGATTAACTTCACTTTATACAGAATTTAAATTTTACTCACAGACACATTTATGTATAGACATTTTACACCTAGTAACTTTGGTCTTGTCAACACCCAAAGTCAGTCTCTTTGATTAAGATATAAATCTGTGCTTATTTTCATATACAGTTTCCAAATTGCCTAGCAGAAGGCTTTTAAATTAGCCAGTGTTTCACTATTCAGAACTGTGAATTTTTTATTTATTTATTTTATTTTTATTTTTTTTAATGAAATGTGAAGTCTAAAAAATATTCCTTTAAAACCGATAAGAAAAATAATTTGAAATGGAAAAAAAGTTCCATTTCCTCTTGTGTTGTGACTGTACTGTACTGACTAATCCTGCCCCTAAATGTAACAACTAAAGGAACTAACCTTAGACACAGCCAGAAGTTTTTGTGAACAACCACTGACCGGTAGCAGAGGGCCATGAGTGCGAACAAGACGAAAACCCCCCCCCAACCACAGTCATCAGCATTCCTACCAAAAACCCGGTATTAGTACTATGATAATTTTCTGTAAGCATGTAAACAAAAAAAGAAAAAAAACACAAATAAATTTTTTTTTTTTTAAGACAAAAACAAAAACGTTCACTTTTGTTACCAAGTCGAGGAAGCCAATGTCAACCACGTAGTCATCTCCCGTTTCAGTTACCTTGGCTAAAATCACTATAACAAAAAGAAGACTTCCCGCATCGTCGTGCAGACAGAAGACAGAAGAAAAAAACTAATAAAAGCAATAAGGTTAGTGTTATTTCTTTATTTTATTAGGATACCAATATCAATACCAACAAAAATCAAATCATATTCCTGGTCTCTTCTTCCTGATGTCTGGTTCCAAGTTTTTTGTTCTAACCTAAAACCTCCCCGCTACCTCAATCAGGTATCAAGACGGACGGGAAGTGGAGTCCCAAAATTAAAACTCAACACCCTGTTAGGGGTTATCAAGAGACAATTCCCTCGAGACTCCAATAACCTGTGGAAGGTCGTTTATCGAGTTTTAACCAGAGATAAGGAGAGGCAGAGATTTCTGGTTCAGGTTCATGTCTTAGGATTTTATTAGGAAGTGAATGCTTCGAGAAGGTTCTACTAAAAAATGGCGAGGAAGGTAAAGGTAAGGTTAAGAATAAAAGCATTTCAGGGTGAGGACCACATCTCTGCATTTTTCGAAGAAACGTCAGTATATGTGCGCCAATACACCGCATCAAGTTTTTAGGAGAGCCTGAATAGTTTTCAAGTTTCAATGCGCCTACAAAAAAATTTTATACTCCAACTGAGAAACCTGATGCGGAGTAAAATGGCAATCATACTGACATATCACTGCGATCTTAAAACCTAAATTTCTGGAAGAGATTCCAAAGACAACTGACAGCTTTTTTGGTATAATAAGAGTTGCCCTAGTGAAGCTGTCATGTATATTTCATTAAACAATTTCAATCTTTCTCTTTCAAAACAAAACCAGCACCCCCAAAAACCAAAATTTTTCCCAGAAGTCGCACAAAATTTTCGAACAAATGACCCTAATCATTACAACTTGATCTTAACTCGGTGTTTAAATATACTCTATTACACTATACGGTGATCCTAAATCATGTCTCATTTCCTGTAAGCTAAAAGTAAAATTTTACATACACACTTTCTTTAAATTTCAGGTTCTCATTAACCAGGGTGCTCATTCTGTCAAAAAGCTTTAGATCTTTCCAGCAGAGTGTGAGGGTGACATAGGAAAACAAGACTCAAGATATTCCCGACGTGGTAATAACAACGACAAACTAACATTTTGGAAGTCTAACAAGGGTTTCACTCAGGCTGACACAAATTTTAGATTTATGATGTAGGATTTTTTGAAAATACTAAGGAGGCTTGAAGAAAAAGGCTCGAGTGTACACAGGTTTCTGGGGAAATTCATCAGCTTGTTACGATGTTGATGGTACGTGTCGCGAAATGTCAGACATAGGAATGCTAAGACCGCGAATATAAGAGGGATTCATTTTCTTTTGTTTGCGTCGCGGAGGGTTCGGAAAATGGCATACAAGGGGTGCGAAAGTCATTCAAGGGTAGCATACATCAAATCTATAGTTATTTAAGTATTCTAAAATGCACGCAAGTATGCAACTTAATTTACAGTAGGTAAAAGCGTAGGCGAGGGAGCTTTCACTTATTTTTTCCTCTCATTTCTTATTTATTTTGAAATTAAATACAGTGGTGGAAAAAGTTAGTTCGTAAAACAAATTATAAAATTATACTCTATAAACTTTTAAGGGTTTGATAAAATGAAAACAAAAGAAAATTACTTGGAATCTTAAACATCCTAACTTTTTTTGTTTTTACATACTGTACATACATATTACGGTTAATAAATGTCTTGTTATGTCAGTGTTAAGTGTTTTTGTAGCGTTTACAGTTGACATTTTTTTTTCTCAGCAGTGTCAAAGACGGAGGAAATGAGTTTGGGTTTGAGGGAGCACAGAATTTCCTTAAGTGAGGAGCGAAAATGGAGCAGAACATCGAAGAGAAGCCGCCAAGATGGTCTGGGCACGTTATCTGTATGCCGGAATGGAGGTACCCCAAAGTAGACAGGGAGACCATGAAATGAAGGATAACGTTCAAAACCACTTGCGGGAAAGAGGGGTCATCCTGAAGGATGAACGCCAGGGAACATAAACGTTGAAGCCACCTATGCAACTCCTTGACACCGTAAGGTAGAAGAGGATACGACAAAGTGAAGAAGAAGAGGAGCAAAAATCCTGCAGGAAAAATGCAGATTCTTTACAAATAAGCTTTTAAGTGTGACATGTTATTAAAAGGAACGATAAACGTAAAACTAGATAAAATAAACAGCGAACAGGTCATCCTCGACTGATTCAAGCAACGTTTGTCAGGAGGGTTGAAAAATAAGAGGTTTAAGGCTTCGACAGTTAGCGCTTCAGCTATCACTGATATGGCTCCAACGGACGTTCACAGTGTGTTTACGGATTTAAGCCTAATCTCGATGAAAATAAGCAGTGATCAGTGTTAAATTGTGAAAAAAAAATCAAGTTAAATGTACTAGTTACAAGTACTGAGAAAATCTGCAAGCTTCTGGACAGCCTGACACACGCCAGAATTCGGTAAAGGAAGACATCGCAATCTTATAACAGATAGCGCGAGTGAATTAAAGGGGACACTTAATGTTCTTGACTGATAAGTCTCATTCAGATTCAGAAATGAACAGTTAGAAATTGCTCGAATCCTGAACAGTATAAAGAAGAATATCACATCATAGGCTATGATTCAATCATAGACTATTTGACTGCGTGGAGTCTGGGGATCTCAGAAAGCAACACAAGAAAGAGAGAAAAGTTTTTTAGTTTGCACTAAGACAGAAACATTTTGAAGAGATTTTGCCACGAGGGGTTCGACATTTAAGCATTTGCTTGCGGTATACTTGTTGTAGTCGTCATTGTTACGAATTGTATATCTGTAACTTATTTCCAGTTTTCTTGCAGTCTTGTCAGAAAGAAGCATGTTCCTTTTTTAGCGTACTGTAAATTGTACCGAATAAGTGTTGTTAGACTAGTGTAAGAGTTCGTCTACTGAATCACGAAAATGTATTTATGTAAATGTATGTACGAAAGTAGAATAGGCTTATTGACACATTTACGAAGTAAATATTACTAACTGTAACTTCTGTAAAAATTGTTAATAAATTGTTATTTCCAAACAAAAAAGCCTAAGTTATTTTTATTTTTTACTGTAATTTGCTTGGTTTATAAAGAACATTCAATGTGTAACTAACCACAAAAACTTTTCGTTTGTTCAACCCAAAAAATTTTAAAATTTCCCGCCACTGTAAACACTAAAAACCGGGTAGTGACACTACGTCACTTGTACATTACATCATAATGTTCCATCACCTTCGTTAACTGCATCGTCAGCGCAAAAACGTGGCTGGTTAGAAAACTAAGAGACATGGTGGAGGGAAAGACAGACTTCGGCCTTTCTTGTCACTGTTTTCACTACCAGGCCTGTCCACCTTTCTCTCTCTATCTTACTTCTCTAGTCAGTCTCGTTTGTACCTTGACGACATAAGGCAGTCGTTGAATTTGACCGAACGTTAAACAGTAATATACAAAATGACGTGGTGTTAGACCTCAGTTTTTAATGTGTATGCCACATGAAGATGACAAAACTGGAGATTTGAACAGATCCTTAAGGCAGATGAGAAAATCAGTGGAAGATGTTAGAATGACAACTCTGTGACGTAATTTCTCTAATGAAAGATAGAGATTAGTTCAAATTCCTGAACTGTTTTAGTGAGACGATGAAATAATATTAGAGCCTAACTTTAAACTGTATGCCAGTCTAAATAAATCGTTGTTTGCCTATCTGTGGCTAGTGTCTTCGGTCCTTGGGCTCAAGGGGATATAGACAAAGCTGAGTTTTGGGCTGTTGTCATAAAACAATTAACCCTTATCACTCGAGGTCTTTTTTTTGCGCAAATGAATCAGCAACTAGAGACTATTAGCAACAATTCATGAATCGCTTACTCGCAGCATACAATTATAAGACTCGCCAAAACAACGGCGAGTAATTAAGTGGCTGTTTTATAATTTTTATAAAAATAACACTTCAACTGCGAAAGCTTATGCGTTTGGAACCAAAAACAGGCCTCTAATCTAGTTATATTTCGACTATTTTATACTCAATGACTATTGCTGTGAACCTAATCTACAAAAAGTCATAAATTACTAAATAAATAATTTTAATACCTAAACAATTTTTCAGTTTTTTACTAAAACAGTTCAGGAATTTGATTTAATCACTGACTTCCACTCGAGAACAGAGTTGTTATTGTGACATTTTCCGTGATTCGATCACATACCTTAAAGATCTGGCCAGAACCCCCACTTCATCATTCCCCAGCGACATACATAATTTCAAGTATGACAGTTACCTCAGAAGATTTTTTAGTAAATGATTTTTTTGTTTTAGTGAGCAAGCTATCGCGCCTATGGGTGATTATTAAGCTGACTTAATTAATTAAAATAAATAAATAAATAAATAAACCAAACTGTACAGAGGCTTAAGGCCACTCGACAAAACGGTACTCATACCACAATACATACAAAATTAAAATCAAACCAAACCAAACGAAATCCTAAAATACATATCAAAACTCATCTGACATTCCTTTAGAAAATACGTTTATGTTATGTTCTAAAAGAAACACAACATCAAATAAATGGCTTTGGGGGCTAACTCGCGGTTGTCGTTCGTTCTAAATATATATACAAGAACCTGTATATATACGCGGCTGTAGCAACTCAAAACTTATTAAAAACTTTGCCAGCCGAAAGCAATATAGCAAGGTCCGGGGGTATAGTGTCCTCTATGGAGGAACACTTCCCCCCACTGAACGGGGCAAGAGAAAAAAGTGCTCGAATGAACCTATCTGCTGTTCATTTTGATGACTAAAAAAGAAAACTTCGGTCCTGTATGACCCTTTTATATGTACCTGTAGCACACTGCCATTAAGGTAAAGCAAATAAAGACTCCTTTGACCACGCCTACTAAGATGAAGACCATAGCTAAAGTCGATAAATTGTTACTATTGCCACCTGAAAAAGATTTTTTTCTTTGTAAAAGTTTGCCAACATAATCGTTCATGTTACTTGGTAGTGGAAACCATTCCCGTGACTCGCCATGATGTTTTAATAGGCGGGAAGGCGGGTTTATTTGTTTTGACTCGGATGACCAGTGTGCTGCAAAGGTATCACTAAAAGGTATACGGAGTGAACCAAAGGTTAACGGAGAGTTTCTCTTGGGGTTGATTTGTCAACCCTAGGAAACTGTCTCTTGGGCGAATAGCCATTTATGACAATCATCCTTCTGATTGAGAGGAAATAAGTTTGATATATCCGACACGAAAGAGGTAGCCATCTCCTTATTGCCGATAGCCCTAAAAGCGGCTATAAACTGTAATACGCACCCCTACGTAATTTCGGTGAATCTTTTGAGTTAAAAAATATTTACGTGCTAATTATAAGATTCGAAATTTAGAAAGATCGCGAGCTATCAAAGCGTTTACATATGTATAAAATTATTGGTATAACTTTCGCGACCTGCTATGCTTTGCATACCTTCGAGAATGTTGTCACAAGTATCGATCTTCCGATTTTTGTATAAAATTCTATTCGAAGTCTAACACGACAGTAATTCTCTCTTCAATAATCTGATAATAAAAATTTGACTATCGCGGTTCTAACTTTCGCGTAACTTTGAGAAAATGATTACAACAGTTACTCATCCTATTTCCGATTGAGCTCCATCCGAAAACCAAACTCTAATATTTTCTAAATACAAACGACAGTTGCTTTTAAAATTAAAACGTTTTAGCGGATTAATTTAGAGAGTCTAAGATGGAATAGGGCGGAGGAAGACCAGCGGAAAGATTGTCCCGAGTTTTTGTAATAAAAATGTTGGACACCCACCTCCTTTGTATTTCCCAGTGAAAAAAATAAAATAAAAAAAATTTGGTTAGAAGATGAACAACTGCTGGAAATATTTTATATAAAACACATTTTTTTTGTATAAATCCCTCTTTTTTACCTCTTAAATGTGGGGAAGAAGCTAAAGCTTTTGAGTAAAGATCGAAATTGAACCTGTTGCTGAGTCAGTGATACTCTCTTGAAGAAATCCACGTCGACCTGTTGGAGAGAAATTGGGAAAACAAGGCTTACCGTATGCTGTCACTTTCTTTTGCATTTGGGATTCCAACATAGATTTAAGATCTTCTTTTGAGAGGGTTTTGTTGTCGTCGTCGGGAGGTTCAGTAGGAGGTTGGATTATTTCCACTTCTTCAGCACATTCCGGTCCACCCCATCCTGGATTGCAGTAGCATTGGTTGAGATTATTACAGATCTAAAAAAACGTACAAAAGACAGAATTAGAGTTTGAATTCCTGTTGGAAATTGTCAAACTTGAAGTTATATACGTTAAACATTGGGTTTTAACTTTTCAAGAGACACCGGGGCTGTCCACTCAGTGTCGTCTGGTGTTCATTACCCATCCTTTTCTCAAACCTTTGGTTGTTGCCAACAGGACACCTCTGAAAGGTTCCAATGTCACTTTGTACACGAACTTTTAAACTTACTGTAGCTTAATCTCTTTTGGTATTCTTTGCTACTATCTTTGACGATGTCAACCACCATTAAAGTGTACAAATTATCGGGACTTAGTACTAAAATGACGCGGTGTTATAACCCAAGGTTTAATGAATATAATTTCAAGTGGAGTTGTTTTGTTGTCGTTCTGTATAACTTACTCCGTGTCCAGAGCATTCCAAGTTTTCATCGTTACTGGGACATTTTGTAGAGTCAATATGCAGATACAAGCTTGTACAGGTTTGATTAACGCATATCTATGACAAAAAAAAAGGTTTTTATAAACCTTTCTTATCACTCGAAACTCCTTTCTATAGTTTTCATGAATGACCGACTCACCTGATGACTTCCACATGGTGTTCCATCTCTGACCAAACCTTTTGGTGGTATTTCCTTCGTTCCTACAGCTTCAGGGCCAATAGATCTGAAAAAAAGAACGATTTCGTTAAGTCACTGTTTTTAATTTGAGGATGTTTAACATTTTTAAACGCTATAAGCAAGTCTATAGTAGCACTCACACGTTGTTGTGATACAAGTTTTGATAATACTCACTTGCACTCAAACTCATCTCCTTCTATATTGATGAAAGTTCGGGAATATTGATCAGGAGAATTCTTCGCAGCAGGGCCGCCTTGACCGAGTTGACATTGAAGAGTACCACACACAGCATTTTCTGGTTTACACTTTATATAGTTTCCGTGTTCATCGACACCGCAATGTCCTGTTATAGATCCTTTAGAGTTCAACTTTTCGTAGCATTGCGATTCTCCGGCTTTTCCCCCTGTTGGTGCAACAACAACAAAAATTTAAGAAATTCAAGATTGACACAAGTTCATAACAACAGCGAGAATAATGATTGTTGTCGTACCATAACCCCAAAGGTCTCGGCATTGGGAATCCAAGGTTGGACAGAAACCGTTGAAACAGACGCTTTGGTCGTCTGCACAAGGGGTTCCGTTTTTTTTATGGACATCAACAGGGCAGAATCCATCTTCTCCATTGCAGTGTTCCGGTAGGTCACATTCGTTGGCTGCATCACGACAGGTTACACCTCTTGATTTGAGCTGAAGAAAAAACAACAAAATCAGATGATTGTTCTGTCTGAGGCTGGAACAAAGAGTCAGACGGAGGGTACTTACTCGGCAATTAGAGCAACAAGGTCCAGAAGCGCATTCAGATTCACTTGTAAGCTTGCATGTTATTGGGTCGCAACATGGGTCGTTAGCGTGACATTCTTCTATAGTTCCGCAATCGCACATTTCACCTTCTTCAACGATTCCGTTTCCGCAGGTTCGATGTGGTTCAAACTAGAAAAGAAAAAATCAAATAAATTAGTTATCCCAATTCTCGGGAATATCACGTTAGAGTCGGAACAATTCTCACATGTCTTCTCACTTCATTAGGTTTGTTGAGTAAGCATATTCCGTGTCCAATGCGTAAGGAGTCTTCATAATCTTTTTTGGAACAATCCGAAAATCTGTAAGGTTGAACGTTTTCCAAGCCTGTTATAGACTGAGCCATGAGACAACCATGCCAATCTCGGCAAAGACAATCATCACCTAAACAAAAATCAAACTGATGAAACTGTTCTTTTAGAGGCTCCAAAATAAGCAGTAGTAAAAATGCTTACCACGTCCATCATCATGACCCATTCCAATGTTATGACCAATCATGTGAGCCATAGTCGCAGCCAGAATGTGAGGTTCGTAGGGGTTTTCATCAACGGATATTCCAACAGCTTTTGTAGTGCATACAGCTTCGGGAACAGCCATTCCAGATTCTCCGCCAGCAAAAGGTATGCCACTGAAACAAACAATTTTGGTTATTTGTTGGGATGATAAAAGATGTTATGACATCAATGCAACAGAGATAGAGTGCAAATGACACCAACATCTTTTCATTTCTCATCTGTCTTTCCCTCTTCATTGGGGACAGTGTAAATTAGCAAGTCGAGAGAGCTCATCAAAACTCTCGGTCTTGTTTCTATCATTTTCGTTGATTTGCACTTTGACTTCATCAATATTGGCTTTTCGAGCCCCTGCTCCCACCTTTTCCTATTCCTGTCGAGGACTAGGTGAAAATTGTAAATTTTAATCAGAGCTTTCAATAAACTCGAGTTGACTCCCTCAAGATGATGGAAATGGAAACGGACTACCTAACCAAACAAGGTTCCGTTTTCCTTTCGATAAATCAGAACAAATTAATTATTCACAATTTTCGAGAAGGAAACGAGGAAACAGCTTTAGAAAACAATTTTCTCGAAAGCAGAGGAAGCTTTGACCATATTAAAACGAAAAGAATCACTCAAGACAGTAAGAATGATGGGAACTTCGCTAACTCTCTGGGCGTGGGAACTTCGCAGCTTATCCGCGAAAATTTTGACTGTAACCAAAACTGTCACATGTTATTTGACTGTATAGCTGGCAAGATCTACGAATTCGAGCATAAAGTTCATAGAACCTTTCTAAACATTTGTTACAAAGATAGGCAAGACTTAAACAGGTTTACAACCTTCGCCACGACGGTCGTGGCTCTCAAACTCAAACACAAGTCTGAATGTAGTTCGCTTACAGTAACGACAGAGGAAAGGATGCTTCTAAAACAAAATAGGAAAAAAATTTAGAGCCTCGACCTCTGCGTTCGAAACTTCGGAAAAAGAGAGAGAGAGAACCGTTGTAATTAAATAATGAGACGTTTTTCGGAAATTTCAATTTTGGAAACGGATTAACGGACCGTCTAACTTGGATTGTGTATTTGGTAAACGCATTCAAAATTTTCTCCATTCCAAGTCATTCCAACAATTAAATAAAGGACGTCATACATTTTGTACAACTGTTATCGAATAAGCCCCGGAAAGTTGGAGAGCTTTCCTATTTTACTCTCCTCTACTCCTATTCTCACTCCTGCTCCTCCACTCCTTCATTCATCTCTTTCTCCTCCTCAGCAATTCAAAATTTCCAACAATCTTCCTTTCTATCCAACAGTTAAACTTGGATGAGTGAGAACCGAAGGCGGCAGGGAGAAGGGGGGGGGAAGTTTTGTGTGCTAGGGAAAGCTACAATTTTGTACTATTTATTCAACTCTTGAAAATGGATCGGCCTACCAAACAAAGAGTGATGGAGCATCGGACCGAGATTTAACGAGATGGTCCCCGTGGTAGTATGGCAGTATTTGCTTCTTTCTCCAGCCTCCTATTCATGTTTCCTTTTCGTATTGAATGTTGTGAAGATTCGATGCTGATTGGATTGCTGGATATGAAATCATTTGAAAAAGAGAAAGAGGCTCGAAGAGGTGGAGAAAGAGCTGAAAGCACTGGGAATCCGTAGCTGGAGAAGCGTTGTAGTGGACAGCCGTTATTGCGAAGATCAAGGCTCTGAATGAGCTGTGATGTCATTTTCAAAAAATGTTTTATACTCACGTCAATAATTGAGTTGTATCCTTATCGATCTTAAACATATTCCTTGAAGTGTAATCGTTGAAGTTGAGAAGAGCTCGGCGGCTTATGTCTTGATTTTTGTCAATAATAATTTTGTTTTCTCCTTGCCAGGTCTCGATGTAAACAAGGGAAATCCTTGTATTCAGTTGACGATAATACTGAAAAAACCAAAAAAAAAAATTAATTCAACACTGCATCTACAGCCAAATTTCCAATAACCTTTTTCCTGTCATGAGAGTGAACTTTTGCTATAAAATGAATATAAATAAAATTAGACTAGAGAAAGCAAAAAAAAATTGGCGAAAGAAGCTATCTGTCATGTTTCCGTGTCCAGAATGTGGAAAATGTTACACCAAAATCAAGCACATGAATGAGCCGTCAGGCTTAAAATATTGCAAAACCATGTCACCGTCATGATGGTGGTGTTTACCTTCGAGCTGTTACAAGTTTTTTACATGACACGTATGTGACATGTTCTTTTTTGGGAACGGTTTCATCTTGTGAATGAACATGAAAAGAACTACTTTCCACCACCTCAGAAAATTTTGAAAAAAATTTACAAGAGAGTTTCGGAAAACTCTTTAGATTTATATTTTAACTGCTGTGAGGGGTTTCAGAATTTTAAGTAGGTAAACAAAAAACGATAAATATTTTTAAACTTTACTTACCAAATCCGCAATATTCGCAATTTGAATAGCATCGTGAATGACGTCAGCACGAGTACTTCCATTTCTTCGGGTAAACTACAAAGACAATGACCACAAATTAAATTAGTCAAAGAAAAAATAAATAAATAAATGCGGCGTGAATAACATATATATGAGGTCTACTGGAAAGCTCTGTCAGATAATGTTAACTTATATCAAATTTGAAGAAGTTTGCTTATATTCATTTGTCACTTTTTTGGTTCTCTCGTTTTATGACTTATACAGTATACATACTGACTTGAACAAAAATTGAGGACAATTATTATTAATATTAACTAAGACTGATCGACAGATTTCAAGTTCATTTAAGCCACTGTATTTTGAACGAATTTGCTTTCAGCCGACGGGATATAGCGGAGAGCTTTTAAAGCCCCAGTTCACGTGAACCCAATTCCTGCACTTTAACACTTCTTTTCTTATATTCGTCGAACTTCTTTCTGTTTGCTACCTCAAACAGACCGGGCCATCCAGATACCTCCACGGCTATTAGTCATGGTGACTAAGTCTAACGGAGGCTTCCACCTGGGAGATACTACCACTATCTCTCTCCCAGCTGTGAGATAACTTGAAAGCAAAAAGTTGACCACCCTTGCTTTACATTAGTCCTCGGAAGTGAATAGTCCAACCAAATTTTCATTTTTTTCTCTATTTACGAGAGAAGGGCTTTCGAATTTTCCAGTGTGGAAATAATTTAGATTAAACAGTTCCGGTAGCGTACAGAAATTAATATTTGCCGGCTCCAACCCCCTTCTCCCCAACTACCCCTACGGTTGTACATGTTTATACCATTAAAAAAAATAATAAAACGCAGTACTTGAAGCAGTCATCTAGGGAAATCATTTTCCAAAGACTGACTCCGAGAGCTTTTCAAAAACAAAAAAATGGAAAATTCTAAACGTTTCCAACGCGATGAATTTTAACTATTCGTTTTGGAGATAGCACAATGCAAATGTTTAAACAAAGTCAAAATCATTTCTGTCCCCTGATTTTCTCATTTATAATTAACCTCAACACACGAGAACAAAAAAAAGTTGGAAAAGCGAAAAACCAATTTTCTCTCTTTTCTAATGGTGACGTAGTGGACGTAGTAAATGGAAAAAAAATTGATGTGGATGAATACTCACCATAGATTTGTCCAATACGAGGGCCGTTTCGACATATTTAGTAGCTTCACGAACATCTCTTTTGTTTCGGTCTGCATCGTCTCCTTTGGTTTTTCCTTTTCCGCCTTTCTTATCTCCTTTTTCCTTAGCGAATTTCAGTAAATCAAATTTAGCAGAGGTACCAGTTGAGGGTTTAGCAGTTGTCGTAGAACCAGTCGTAGCCGTAGTAGTAGAACCAGTGGTCGTCGTAGGAGTTTCCGTAGTCGTAGAACCGTAAGCAGCGGTCGATAAAAATGGTTTGAGAAAGCTTAAATCAGGTTGTTTGCCGTCTCCAGTGAAGAGTTTCAACACAGCATCCAAGTGATCCACCATAGGATCATTCGTCGGATCGAAATGGTGATCATCCTTAGCATCCTTCTTGCCGTCTTTTTTACCATCTTTCTTGGGATCTTTGTCAGCGTGTCGAGGGTTTCTGGAGGCTTCGTCGTCGTCGTGCAAACCGGACATGCGCTTACGGTATTGGGAATATTCGTGGGATTTCACCAAATTAGCGCATCCTTTGCTCTGCCTTGTCCTGGATTCGAAGATAACATGAGGATGTCTCTGTTAAAAGAAAAAAAAACAGAATTAGTTTTAGTTGTAAAAAAGTCAGAAAGAAAACCAGAAGAAACAGTGAATGAATGAATTTAGAAAAATAGTTTTTCACTCTTGGCTGTCACAGGATGTGGGAGTAAGCTCGATACACAATTACAACTCCTCTAGTCAGAGGCTTTGATCACTAAACTACAACCCTCTCAAACAAACATAAAAAAAGAGCCAGGGAAGCGAAAGAAGAACAAGATGATATCATACAAAAAACCGAAAAAGGTCAAAGGTTAAAAGTTACGTCAATTAAAAACAAAGTGGGTTGCGAAGCTCGTGATTTTTGAAAGTATTTCAGAACTGCTTTTCTAAGAAAACAAAATGTCTTCTTTAGGCAGGCAGAGAACAACATCAAAGTTAACCGTCATTTGCTTATCTTAGGTTTTCATTCTAACGACCAAAGAAGCATTTTTATCTTAAAAAATATCCTTGTCAACAGAATGAGAAAAACCTTTTCATTGTTGGTATTTCTCTTGGGGAAGACAAAAACTCTACAACTGAAAGTGAATTAAAAAACAGAAAAAAGACAAAGAGAAAAAGAGAAAAAAAATTATTATCTTTATAAAATTAGAATTTTTACAACAAAACAAATGTCTATTGTCTTAGAGCGCGAGTTTATCATCATTAAAAAGGAAAAACTGAATCCGCTGAGTCCGGAAAGCGCTCTGAATCCAAAACTAGAGATTTGTGATGGACAGGGCGGAATAGAGAACACTCCTACTGAATGCAAAGGCCCATACAGGGCTGAAGAGCTACTTGATTGATTCATTCATTGAAACAGAAACAATGAGAACAAGAAATAAACAGACTGGCGCCCAACCAGAACAGAAGATAAAGATAAAAGTTGAGAACAAGAAAGGGAGAGGGACAAGAAACAAAAAGAAAGACAGATGAAGCGAAATAGGGAAGGGAACTTAATAAAGAAGGTGGCGAAGGAAAGAAGGAAAGAAAGAGAAAGACGAAGGAAAAGGAAGGAGAAAGGTTTTTTTTTGTTCTTACAAGATAAACAATTAAATTTGAACCGAAAATCAAAAATTTAGTTTTGGAAGGTTCAGCAAACGATTAATGCCCCCTACAAACTGCTTCGCGTGCAAATGACAAAGGGTTATAGCTCTATAATCCAAAACCGGGCAACTTTCCTTCTCCACCCAAAGTATCATTTTGCCTTTGTCGAAAATGATTTGTTGAAATTTTTGTTTGGTGAAAAAATTTCTCTTTGTTCCCCCGTTCTACCCTGTTTGGCAGTTTTATGTTTTACACAACTGCTTAATGAACATTTCCTATTGACCTCCACCAGTCTGCTTAATTGCATTCTATTTGAAATTGAACATTGAAAAAAAAAAGAAAAATAAATCAGCTGGCGAATTTTTTTAGTGGGAGTGATAGAGGAAGAGGACCTTACTCCCATTCTTTCTGGTTGGATACTCTATCAGCCCTCGAAATTTCTTTTTGGTAATTTGATTCATATCTCAAATTTTATATTGACACAAAAATGATGTTAGATTTTGACGCCGTTTCAAAATTTTTTTCCCACTTTCATGTTGTGCTTTTGTGTTTCCTTGTTTACTCAATCTCTGTCTTGGGTTATATCATTATATTTGTTTGCCGATTTCTGTTTGTCAAGTTCCTCCTTCTCAAACCTTTTGTGTATTTTTCTTTCCCTTCTTAATCTTCTTGATTTTTCGTTTGGCTTCACAAATCAAAATAATAAACATCAACATGTTTTTCTTGTTTATCTTTTTTTCTGCTTTTAGAAGAATTTCGTTTTTTTATTTTTCACTGAAGAAAAAAAAAGCAAAAAACTTTCACTCTTTTTCTTCCTCTGCCTGTTTGTATCTCTGTACCTCTCTTCTTATCCTCTCTCTCTCTCTCTCTACTTTTCAGCACTTCCTAGGTCCTCGTTCTATTAGTCAGAGACCAACCACATCTTTTATTCACGTGCCTAATCTCTCTATACCTACATTTAGTTTTCCTTAAATGTTCTTTGTCCATTCTATCAATAGCTAGGTCGCATTGAAGATGGTATGAACAGTTAATCTATGAAAGATGAACGGAAAAAAGAAGAGGGGAGAGAGAAGGAGAAGAAGAGCAGTTTGAATTTTCTTCCCTCGACTGCGAAAAGATTAAATTGTAAAAAAAAAGAAAAGAAAAAAAAAACATAATTCCTTCAACAATTTAATGTCTTCCTCTTGTAAGTTGTTTGAGCGTAATTATTAAATTTATTAATAATACTAAAGTGGGTGAAAAACTTCAGTATACATCTTCTGGAAAATGTATATAGAAGAGGAATTCATTCGTTAAACCGGTTTTCTGCGAACTAATTAACGTTAATTGTTTAACAACCGAAATTTCAGCAATAAGCAAATATAATGCCTGAGGATTCGTTCCTTTCGATTGTTCTGTTTAAAATTCCTTAGTTAATAAGAAAGCTTTAAAGATCTTGTTAAAAACTCTTTTTGCTTTAGACTCAACAAGCCTTTCTAAAGGAACTTTGAGAAATATAAGGTTTCCTTAACTCGTTTTCCTCCAATGTCCTCTTTCAAGAACAATAGCTGTTTTTATCCCATAAAAATAAAGCCGAACTGATATAACCAAACTTGATAGGGTATCCTCGTTCTCTAGTAGTGATCAAAGTTGTGAGGAGCACTATATACCTGGACTCGGAAATTAACAACAATGGAAGTTCAGAAATCTAAAAATGAATAATGTCGGCCAATGAGGGATACCATGAACTCAGGAAGCATCTAAAATCTAAATTGCTGCTCAGCAAAACCAAGATACAAAGTGCTAGTGAGGCCAGTTTTAATGTATGGAGGATACTCATGCCCGCCAAAGAGAGCCAAGGCCCGCATAGGGTTGGACGCTAGGGATGATAGATGTAGAATTGACTGGACAAATTCCCAAAACCCACAAACAAAGTAGCAACTAATCAAGAAAAAATCTAGCTAAACCAAAAGATACGCTGTTCCAAAAAAAAACCTACAAAAAACGCCTAAACTTGATTTTCCTCTACGTACGAAAATAAATAAATAAACAAATACAAATTTAAAAAAAACGGTCCTTAAAAAGTATAAAAACGAGCAACAGAGTATAGAAATTGTATAACAAAAGAGCGCAATTAAATCTTGACAAATTCCCTGAGCGCAACTTTCAAAAAAAAGGAAAAGAAAATTCGAATCCGATAAATTTTCTCCTTTTTTCGGGTGCAGGAAATGGGAGAGGAAAAGAATGGAAAGAGAGGAGAAAAGCCCTGCTTTAAATTTTCCTGTCGACAAAAAAAAAGGAAAAAATTTTTAGTACTCCACTTAACGAATAAAAAAAATTTAAAGCGAGATTAACTCGACGGAAATCAAATTAAAAAAAGAAAGAAAACATTTTCCGAAAATTCAAAAACGGAAAAGCAATCGAAAGGTGTGGAGGAAAGAGAGAGGGAAGGGAGAAAGGCTGGAAAAACTTTTCTTTCGGAAAAAAATGATCCGGTTTCATTTTAAAACAAGATTGAATAAGAAATAAAAAAGCGGAAACGGAAGGAGGAGAGTGAAGAGAAAAGCATAGAGAAACAGAGGTGGTCAAATGGGTATTAAACTGAAGCCAAAGGTTCTTTTTACAAGTTAAGGATCATCAATTTAACAGGCGTTAATTAATTTCTTTTCCTTTCCCTGACAAGGAGTGAAAGTTTTCAATTTTTATATAATGATTTGAAAATGGCGCTTCCGCGATAAATTTTGACTCACTAACATTTTTTCTTTTGTATCTTCGAAGTTTTTTGTAAAAACTTTAGAAAGGTTTAAATATCCTACGCTTATTATTTTCATTTATACCAAATATTTAGTATCCTATATGACAGACCAAATCTCATTAGTTCCTGTTCACTACATTCCAACCTATCTTCATGTATATTACGTCTACCGGAAGGTTCTGCCTGTTTTTAGAATAATAGAAGAGTATAAATTTATTTTTGCTCTAACACAATCTTACAGTATACTTGTCGATTAAAAACGGCCGCCTAGAGATAGGTTCATCAGAATGGTCAAAATTACCTAGTTAAATTTTCTAAATTTCTAGAACCATCTGCTACAGGTTTTATAAGAAACTGTACCTTGGCCAACACCTTGGACAAATTATCCACTGCTTCTGTATCATTTATGTCCCATTGGAATTTATACCAAATAGAATGGCTTAAATGAACTTCAAATCTGTCAATCAGCCAATCCCTTCTTATTTAACACTTACATGAATAATGTTTGTTTTAGTTCATTTGCTACATGAGCACATATACAGTTAGTGATAAAACGAGAGAACCAAAAAAGCGTCAAATGAATGTACAAAAACGTGCGTCAATTTTGATGAAACATCGAACCGAACTTTCCAGTAGACCTAATACTTTTATTATAACTTTTTGAAATGGTTTTATTTCAAATTTTTCCACTAAAAAAAAGTTATCCAATTCAAAAATTGAATTTAGATTCAATATACAAAAAAAACCTGCAACATAATTCTAGTTAAAAGTCTTTCAAACAATTTATGCATCAATTTTTTGTCCTTTTTGGCGGCCATTTTGATCATTATTTTTTCCCAGTTTTTTTTGTAGTAAATTTGTCTCTTTTTTAAAAGTCATTTCCATCATTTAATAGCTCACAAAAGACATGTATGTTTCAATCGAAGCGAGAAAATTGCATTTCGGTCCTGAGGAGAACACTTTTCACCCCCTCGTCCATTTTTTAATATTAAAATTTTAAAAGAACTAACGCCGTCTTGTGTTGGACACCAACTCAGTCCTAAATAAAGGTCAATTTGTTTTTATTTTGCTGAGCTAATACAAAACTCGTCACCCAAAGTAATTTATTTTTTCTTCAGGAATACGCTTTCATTGAAACTTCTACAGCCGTCGACAATTTGTGTTACTATATAGCATTTGAATATTACGCCGCGTCAAGTTTTTGAAAATATTTATAATAATAGGCTATAGAAGAATTTTTTTAGTACAGCCAGAAGAAGCCAAGAAAAAAAAGATTACGAAGAGAAAGAGTACAGAGTGTTATGTTATTTTAATGACGAAAGGTGACACATATAATATAATAATTATTATATTATATATTACTTAATTTTAATTTCAAAATTTTATCACATTGAAATTTTTTCTTTCACTTTATAGTATTCTGCTTGTATGCTACTTATTAGGCATTTCCTTTGTGATCTTCCGCTCTCCTGGAGTCATCCGTCCACTGTTCTGCTGAGATTCTACCTCTGCATAGGACGCATACTCTTTTTCAACTTTTGGTTTTTCGGCGCTTTCCACCTCTACGCTTCCACTTTATAATCGGCTATTGTCTCTCTCTTCCCACCTCCTACTTGGGGGTATTTTTCTTCACCTTCTGAAAATCCCATTCTCTGTATCACTTCAAGAGTTTTTTATCTTTTCTTTTTTCCAATGTTTTTTCTACTTCTTGTTTCCCAGTGCAGTCTTCACGCCTAACTCTATTAGTGCTTTTCATCAACCCTAGACCTTCCTTTTCCAGTTCTTGATTATATATCCTTTGCTTCTTTAGTCAAACCCCATATTTCAACTCCATACAACATTGCTGGCTCGATTATGGCTGTGAATTTGTGTGAATGCTAGAAGGTTCGGTTTTGATTCACGTAAAAGCCAGAAGTTATATACTAACTTTAATAATAATAGCCGCGAAAACCTTTAAACTTGTCGTCAGTTTATCTTTCTAAAATTTTATTTATTTTTATTTTCGTATAAAAGTAGTATTTACGACTACCCAGGGTTGTTTTCCCTCTCTCTTTCTCATTTTATACATTGTGCGATGTCTCTTTCTCGCGTAAATCGGAAGATTTCGAGGCTTCCACTACTACTTTAAAATTTAAAACAAGTCCCAAATGAGAATTAAGTTTTCCGGCTACATTTATATACCCCTGGCTGTCGCTGAACGAGTATTTTCAAACGCGAGGCTCTCGGACTTTTTTTGTCTTTTTTGAAAGAAATATTTACGGTTACGTAATTTTATGACGGTCTCCTCTACATCCTGTTTCCATTTTCCTCCTCTTGAGGGATTTACAGTGCCCGTGTTATACTCTTAGTCACCCCAGATTTTACTATTATGACTCCTCGTTATTTACGATCCTTTCCTCTCTTAATTATTTAAAAGTTTTTACTGATTTTCCGTCCCCATTTTATATCTACTTCCTTGGGTGTCGTTAACTGAGAGTCGGAAATGGAAATTTGTTTGCTGAGAGGGGTTTTTTGTTTGAGAGATTACGATTATTATGAAACTCAAAAAAGCTCACTTGGCAGAACGGCGAAAGGATTTCTCCTAAAATTGTTAGTTCAAAACTGTCGTATCTGGTATCTACGATCAAAACCTTACTTTACTTGTCTTGCAAAGTGTTCTCTCTAATCATCAGTCCTTTTTCAAGTTTTTACTTCTGACGAATTTCGATTTCTGCGGGAGGCCTGTAGTTAATGGTTAGGTGCCAAACTAAGAAGTTAGAGTTCAAACCTTTCTCCAATATTCTTGAGTTTCAATTCCGTTTTTCACTTTTTTTGGGTATAACAGGATACGAGGGGAGGATTTGAACTTGCTATTATAACTTCTTAGCCTGGGACAACCACTACATACATCACGAGTTTCCCATTACTCAGAGGAAAAAAATCCTAAAGAAAAGAATAAACTGTAACAGTCAAGTAATTAACAAATTTCTTGTTAAATTTAAATTTTCCAATTATAAATCAGAAGAAGTCTTGCCAGATCCGGAAGTGAAGAGAAGCTCTTTGAAAAATTAGAACTTGAAAAATAAGTTTTTATTTTTACCGCTGACACAACGACCGCCATTTTTTTTCGTCTCTTTGCTGTCGACGTCACGTTCGGCACGGATCACAAGATCGGCTATCATTTCCAGAAATGGGTTTCTTCTTCCAAATACAATTTTTCTCATTTCCTTTGTTTTCGATTTCAAAGCTTTTTTTCCTACTTTGCATGAGAGAAAAGCTTTTTTCTTGCCTTTCTTCCTTTTCCCTCGTTTCCATATCAAAGGGTCCGGAACACAAAAGGAAATAGAACAACATTTTCCGAAATTGAACTTCGATGTTTCTTTCAAAAGGATCCAGAAAACAAGTGAAAATGTAATTTCAGATGGAACAGAATTAATGGAAAAGTCCGAAAACGGGGAACAAAAGGAGAGTAAAGAAGAAGTTTGAGATTGTTTCTTGAAAACGGAAGTTCAAATTGTTATGATCGGCCTCTGGCAGAAGAAAGGTTCACAAGTTTATTTCTACCCAAGCAGCGATAAGCGGATTTAAATATCATATATCCATTAAGATCGTGCCTCCTGGGAAGGAGGAAAAGTCAAATAAAAGCTCTGTCATGAAAACAAATTCTTAGAAAAGATAAAAAGCTCTGAGAATTTTATTTCCCAAATTCGGAAGTTTAAGAGAGAAATCCTGTCTGTCTCTATCTCATTTTGTCGTTTCTCATAAAATTTCTCTTCCTTTTTAAAATCGCTTTACTTTTGTCAGCAATCACGCTTTAAGGCTAATCAACCGAAGTGAATTTGTAAAAAAGGGAAAATCATTAAATTCGGAATTGATTTCGTGTAATGGCGCACAAAAGGAGGATGATAGCTCAGTCGTCCCGTCGTCCCTTGAGTGCTTTAAGAAGATAAAATACAAATTCTCTTGAGTTCTCAATCTTTTTTATTCGAAAATAGACTTTTCTCCTGAAGAAGTAGAGAGAGGGAGGATAATGGATCCTGATCGTGAACAACTAAGAATAGGCGAATAAAAAACGTCTTTAAATCACCGACTTACCGCCAAATCTCCGCCATAGAATGGATGAATTATGAAAGTTTCATTTCCAATGTGAATAACGCCAGATACACCGTTACAAGTTTGAAAAGCAGCGACAGCTCCTGGGTAATCCTTAACAACTCCGTGGTAGTAGCAATGTTCAATTCCCTAGAAACAAACAAATAAAAACATTTAAAACTCTATTTAACACCTAAACAATCAGAAAATTCGATTCACAACATCAAGGGCAATACTGTCTCATCTAATTTACGTAACACGTAACGTAAATAGAAAGAAGAAGAAAAAAATGGCGAAAGAGAAAGAAAGAACCATTTCCCCCAAATGAGTTGAGCGAAGGTAATATTTAAGGAAAAGGAAACTGAAGTAAAGTAAAACGTTAAGGTAATATATTACCGTAAAAGATGGTTTTTATAGACGGCGAAGAGAAATAAGGGATGAAGAGAACAGAGAAAAGAGGATGGGCAAAGTTAAAAGTAGGTAAGGGAAAGAATTGCTAAAAGAAAAGAAGATAAGTAGAAAGTTTTGAATTGAAAACTAACTTATCTTCGGGATGCAGATAAGGAAAAGTTATTCTTTCAGAGTACGATAACAAAGATCTCTTTCACGCTGACCCCCCAAGTGTTTCTCTCAGCACGAGATGATGATGATTAACGTCTTTTAAATTACTTCTGTTGTTATGGCAGGAAATACACTCAAGACCGGAATAGTAGTGCTGTTTAAAGGGTAAAAATTGGATTTGCATACAAAACAAAAATTAAATTCCGAGTGAATAGAAATCTCGTTCTTGGTCCTTCATAAAAGCCAACATAAACACCCAGGACCCACAAAAAAGAAAAAGGACAAATAGAGAAGCCATTCGTCATTGAATCAACGAAGCTTAGATTTGAATATATTAAAAACCTAAATGAAACGTGTTGGTATACGACGTTAAAACAAGAACCGTCACCATGTTGATGTTGCTTTTTGGGCTTTGGGCTTTGTCAATTTTCCTGTTATTTCTGGCCGCTAACTTAGCCCATAAGCCAACTTCAAATTGGCCTATTCCCCTTCACAGCCTATCACAAGATTCAACTGACAGATACCCACAGGTGTCTCGACTGCAACTAAAACTACAGAAACGACGCCTATCACACTTTTGTGACGATGCTCACGGCTCTGAATCACAGACGCTAGCCTGAGTTTAAAATATTTGTATATAATATATGCTTATTGAAGTAAGCATTATATTGTTATATAAATATACGTCTTATATATAAATAAGTCAGTATAATTTGATTTTCAAAAAAACTCCCTTCAACTATAAAGTGTCGACCAAATTCTTATTTCTGTTGAGAAATCAACAACTTACTGAAAAGCAACAGACGAACCTGGAGACAAAACTTTTTTACATAAAATCTTGAAAGGGGGTGACGGGACTCAAAAGAAGCCAAGTTTGGCTGGGGTTGAAGGGGTAAAAGACTGTTAAATGACACGGTTAAAAGACTTAAAAATTGGTTTCAAGGGAAAAAGAAAAAACTAAGTGTCGGCCACTGGAAAAGTTTTTTCTCTCGTGGTCAAAGTGAGAAAAAAGTTGACTCTTGTCATGCTTGACTTATACAAGGTTAAAATTTCATTTTGTGTGCTCTTTCTTTTGTTGATCTTTAACTAGGTGATGTTGAGCTTTCGGATGAGCCTAACTTTGGGAGGCCGTATTCAACCGAAGACTACACTGTCTAAATCATGTTTGAGTGTAAATCCTTTTTTGACAAAATCGAACATTGCCCATATAAATAATTCATAAATAATGATGACACTTATATTATACAATAAATATTATTTAAGATATGATACATCAATACTCCTGTATTTTTCTAAAAACGGACAGAACATTCCGGTAGACCTAAGATTACGTGAAGATCTGAAACTAGAGATACATCTATGAAGGGCTCTGAACAACAGGAAGATTGAGCCTGTTAAAAATATCGCGAGATGAAAAATGAATTAAATTATAAAATTAATACAATCATTTATATAAATAAAACAAATAAAACAACCTCCAGGCTCAGTGGACGATGTAGTGGTACTGGGTGAAATCAGAAACTAGTGCAACTGCATAAGGCGTTGTATAGTGTGGGCAATATAAATCGTCGGGAAAACCAATGGTTAAAAAAAGAAAAGAAAAGAAAGACAAAAAATAAGTAAATAAAAAAAAGAAATCTTGAGCAACTTGAAGGAATTACAAGTGAGAAAGATATACAAAGCAAGACAAAAGTAAATCCAAATAATGATCCGAACAGTTAAAAGTCGAGGAAAAAAATAAACAAAAAACGAGAAGAAATAGTTTAGGAAATTAGGTAAGTAAAGAACAGAAAAAACAAGAAAGCAAGAAAAAAAGGGTAAAGAGTAGATAAATAATAAGTAGAGCGAAAGAAAAGGTTTCACAACAAAAAAAAAATTAAAAACAGAAGAAAAACAAAACAAACAAATCTAATAAATAAGAACTGGATTTAATGAAAAGAACAAACACGAAGAAGTTACCCCAAAGAATTGTTCTATATAGGAAAGAACTAGGCAATTGGAAGCCAATCTCAGATTTTGGATTTTTATTTAGATTTGCGATTGTATTATATTAAAAAGGGGCCCAACATGGGTCTCTGGTCCTTCCCCTCCTCCACGAATGGAGTTCATATCTTAAGAGTCCCATTATCAGATTATGATGAACTTAAGCCTAAATCCTTTCGGTTAAATCAATTTTAGTTAAAATTTAAAAGAGAGTGGAAGAGAACAAAAAAGTGGTTTAGAGATAATGACTGGCATGTTTCTAACCACCTATCCTCTCACTCCTCCTCTGCTTTTCTGAGTGTTTAGGAACCCCCAAATTTAGATTTTGCCTGAAAATAGTCTTGTGTACGTTTCCTTACATCTAGCTTTAGAATTATGAAAACCCCAAACCGCTGGAAAACTCATGAGTGGACCTCAGAATTATCCTACTACCCTCTTATCTGTCTCTCTGTTTATCTACTATTCGCTTCTCATTATTCTGTCTTATCCTCTCTTCTTAAGCTTCATTCCAAAATTGTGTCGAAACTCGTCACTGAACCAGTGATCAGATAGAGGGAACCAACGGAAATATTAGAAAAATATTTTCCTTTTTCAGTTTCATCTCCTAGGCATGAAACTAAAAACCGATAATTTGTCCAGCATCTAATATCCGTTACTCTTAAAAAAGGAACCGGTTAATCAGCTTAAAAACTCGCCCCGCCCTTGGAACCCCGAAATTCTTTTCAGATTTTTATCGTCATCACATTCTTTACCAGGAAGGCATGGTAAAAAGGTTTTACAAAAGAGAGCGAGCAATTACTTATCCTTCTTTTGCGGCTTTCAGAAAAACATTGAAGAAGAACAGATGGCAGTGAAAAAAGAAAAGTAGATAAAAGTGAAGGAAGAAGAGAGAAGGACAAGAAGAAAACTAAAAATCTTCGACTAAAATTAAAGAAAGTAAAAATAGGTTTTATTGAGAATAATGGAAAAACTTTGGTTTTTGTAAAAAGCAGGAGAAGAAGTGTTAAACAATGGTTTTCTTTCTGTCTTTTATTCAAATTCTTCGTCCGCTTCCACATTCATTTTTTCTTTTATTTTTCTTTGATTTTCCCTTTGCAGAGCCTAAAGAAAATGCTTTCAAATTTGTCTATTTTGTATTTTAAGCACTCACCTACACTATGGAGCAAAAGTGAACAAATGTTTGCAAAGAAATCAAAATTCCTGCTTTAAGGAAGGATTTGTTGATTACAAAAACTTATTCCACTTATACATTATCTGTGTCTTACGCATATATTAACAATATAAATGAGGAGACAAAGTAAAAAGAATTAAGCCTTTTTAAAGCCTTTTTGAAATGAATTTGGTGAAGAGGTATTGGTATTTGGTTGTTTCTATGTATTTTTAAAGTAATCATTTACTATTGATACAATAGTTGTAGTCTTATAGGCAATGTATTTTATTTTGTAAGAAGTTGTAACGTCTCTAAGGGATCTTTAAACTTAGGTCTTTTTTCAGTTATCTTGAGCAATCTGTGTTGTAATTTTTCAATTTTAACCTAAACTATTTCATTCTCTGTCATTCTTTATGGTTTGTTGTAATTTTTAAAACTTTGGAAATTCAATTTTTATGTTTGTCATTTCTTCTTCGTTTCTTCCCTTCACAAAAAAAAAATTTTTTTTCCTTAAAAAACTTTATTGTGAAAATTAGATGAACTTTCTAACGTCTTCGGGCCAACTGTCATCTTTGAAACTCAATTTATAAATTTGATTTTTTCCGTCATCTTTTCTTTTGGTTTTTGTATTTCTTTTCTCTGTCTCTTGGTGGCTATTTTTTTTCAATTTTTTTTTGGAAGTCATCCAAAGAATTATGACTGAAAACTGAAGCCTTTGCACTCGAGACCGTTTTTCACGCAAACGGATCAAAAACTAAAGAGGTCTTCTAAATGAGCAATGTTTATGAAACAAAATTGTGCAAAGAGAAGTAATGTTCTTCATAAAAGTGATCAACAATTTATTCAAAGAAAAAAAAAGATGAAAGCACATCTAGGTCAATAAGAAATAGAGAACGCATTCCGAGAAGGAAAAAGGTAGACGTAATCGAAAAAGTAGAGATAAAAGAAGAGCAGGAAATTGAGAAGACGTCAAATCTGGATTTAAAAAAAACATCAAAGAAGAAAAAAATTTCTGAAGTTTCAAAAGTAACGAATCAAGAAAATGATTGGTTCGTAGAGTGGAGATGCAGAATCAGGATTGAAAACGAACCAGAAAACAAGTGACCTGAAATAAAAAGACTAGCAGTAACATCAAAGAAAGTGTGAAAGCAGTGCCAGTTAAGAAACGAGATACAAGAGAGGATGATGTGACGTCGTTGTACTAACCGTTTACAGGTAGGGAATGAAAAGGGCTTGCTGGAAGAGGAGAATACAGAGAGGTCGAAAGTACTTGAGAGTGGCGGGAGTAAGCGTTGTGCGGGGAGCCCGACCGTACCTGGCATGTGATATTGAGGTCTTCCTGAAGCTGAAAACACTGGATGAAGAAAAGGGGAGCAATCCCCCATTTGAACAACATTTCTGTATATTTACATAAAGTCAGAATAAAGGTTTAACAGCATGAAGCCAAAGGTCCCTCATCTCCAAACTTCTAACTTTATTTTAAGAGATTATGAAGTAAAATTTCTAGTTCTATATTACTGCCCAAAGGCAGAAACAAATATATTGTTATTATTATAGTACAGTATACAGTCAGAATGAAGTGCAATAGACAGAGGGATATTTTTAAAAATTAAGTTTCTTTTCTTCTGTATGCTAAATTACGCTTTCATGTCATTGTATGTGTGTTTGTAATGGCCAAAAAATACGTGCAATGTAAATATACTGTATATATTATTATATACTACAAATAAACATAAAAATACTCACGGGTACTGAAATCTGTTCGGCTCCGTTTCCTAAATAATGTTTCTGCAGCAGGTTAGGGGCAAGAAGTTGGCTGCAAAAGAAAAAACAAAACAAAATTTAATTTTTTCTTCGAAAAATGGATTTAAAGAAAACTGAGTTTCATCTGAGGATAGAATGAGTCTTGTGATGCGAAAAATTATATTGCCATATTTCAAAATTCTATCCTCCTTTTTCCTCAATATTTTCCTTCTCTTCATTATTTTGCGGGCCTCAAACCCGAAATAATGAGGATTACACATAAAAAAATTTTAATTCCACTTGGTTTTGAGTTTCGTGCTTAACCCGAAATCCCTTCCACCTCCCTCGCCCCGTTTTCATTCCTCCTCTTGCCCATTTTTCCCAGAGTAAGTAAATACAGATTATACTATGCCTGTTCTCTCCCTTCCCTCACTCTTCCTTCGTTTCTTTTGTTTATCTACATTGAGTTAATAAAAAATTTTGATTGGATTGAAAATTAAAATCTGTTGAAAAATATTGAAAAAACAAATTTTGAGATGAAAATTGATAGAGATCTCAACAGAATGGAAGTGGGTTTGTTCGGTTTTCAGCTATGAGCTGAAGAGGGAAAGTTTGGAAGGGAGGAGGGAAGGTTGGGACTGTCAAACAGAGTGCCGTGTTATCTTGGAGAAGGTTTCTTTGCTAACTTATAATGAAAAATTGAGTCGTGATCATTTTGCCGTTTTTTCCTATCGCAGATAGTTTTTTGCTTTACCTCAAGAGACGCAAACCACTTGACTGTATAGAACGCTGTTCTTAGAATCACCCACGTACTCCCTCCCCCTTCCCACCTTTCTTCCTTTTCTTCCTTTCACTTTCATCTCTTCTTACTAATGCATTCTACCCTCTTCATTAATATAACTTCTACTGTCCCCTTCTTCTCTTCCTTCTCTCTGCCTTGTTTTCTCTTCTTCCTTTTTTCCTCTCTATCTCTTTCTATCATTATCACTTAGTGTCTCGCTTAGATACAACTGAGAGAACCGAATAAGGTGCGAGGTAGCTACAGTATATACAGTAGAGTAAGAATTTAGGAAGCATGAAGTAAGAGAAAGGAAAAATAAAACAGGTTAAAAGACAGAAGTAAGTCGAGGAGTAAAATATAAAATGTACTAGGTCTATCGGAAATCCGATAATGTTAACTCGGTTCAAAAATCCCCGAAAATAATTTTTACGAGTTTTTTTCATAACACAATTGTTAAATAATGTTCTACCCAAGATTCCCCGAGCCCCATCAACGCACTTTACGCAGTTTTTTAGACCTCAGTTTCAAACTTTCGAAAACTCAATAACAACACATTAATGCAAAGACCTTTAAAAGCTCAACTCAAAATAAAAGGAAGAAAGAGAACGGAAATTAGAAAAAAGGTGTTTTTCTTATAAGAGAATCAATTTCATTTCCTCCTTCTGCCATTAAGAAAAAGCCCAGGTAGGGGGCTTACACTTTATAAAATAAATTCTAATTAGAAAAAGAAAACATTTCAACGAATGGGATGGGAAAAGGAAAAAGGCCGTGGAACGTGACAGAGAATCCATTTCAAAAACCAATGGGACATGCGCCTGAGTAAAAATTTAAGTAAATACAATTTCAATCGGTCCGATTATTTAAAGAGAGGCAGCGGAGGGCGTGGGAAATGAAAGAGAGAGAGAGAGAGAGAGAGAGAGGGAATGGTGACAAAGAAAACCCTGAAAATTTGAATTTATCATCAATGATGCTCTTAACTGAGGCTTAAGTATAGGGAAAAGATCTCTGGAAATGGTTCCAACGGAATGGGCGGAAGAGAGAGGAGAGGAAAGAGAAAGAAAAAGGAAGTTGAGAGAGGCTGTTTAAACATTCGAAAATCAATTCTCAAACTGAGTTCAAGAAAAAAAGAAGGCCAGTAGAGAATTGGACTTGAGGGCATTAACTGATTCGAAATATAATAGTTTGTTAAAATTTGTTACCACGACTTCGATCGATTTCATATTCAAGCAGAAAATAAAATATGATAAACAATATAGTTATAGTTGAGTTTTAACCCCGTTTTTCAACCTTTTTTGGGTAAACAGGGTACGGGAGAAAGATTTGAACTAGCGACTATAAATTCTTACCACTACATCACACACCTCCCGTAAGTTTTGAAAGTAACCAAAAGCAGAAAAAATTAAGAAATAAAAAAGGCGACAAAGATTGGAACTGAAGGAGGCGAAATCATTCAGAGAAAAACCAGAAATAGCAACAGAGAAGTTCAACAACAGAAATTGTGGAAAAACAAGAGAAATAATTAGGAAAAGTGAACAAAAGAAAATGGAAGAGGCGAGAAAAAAGAAGAAAACCATAAAATATAAAAGGAAACAAAGAAATAATATTTTTCAATTTAAGTTCAAACCTGTTCAGTATCTCCACCCTAATTGTAATTAAGGTGTCTAGGTAAAAGTAGAAGTAGGATTATATATTACTCTAAGTGGGTTCCAGAGGTGTTAGAACAGTTGCTCACGACTACAGATTTTAACTGGACGTATTCATTAAATACTGAAAGACTAGGCATTTCTAAAAACGGTCTAAATTTTCAGTTTTGGTTATTTGGAAAAGTGAATACTTTATATTTTTATCATATACCATTTCTGTAACTCTGAAAACAGTATACAATAAATTAGTATTATAATTAGTACTCATTACCTTCAGTCGATATTTATAAGCTAAAGAGGGAAGTTTAATAAATAAACACGCTAACTAGCTAACTAATGTTAATTAATCAACTTCTTGAATAAACAAATTTTTCTGAAAGGTCAAGTTTTTGATGAAGTTCGTGATGAATAAAAATGCATTAGTGGTACATTAGTAGTAGAGGATTTGAAACATGGAGGAGATTAAGTAAATAATAAAAAAACAAAAATGGCTACTTACGTATTTAACTCTAAATCCAATCTAAACTTATGATTAAATGCCTTAATAAGTAAAGAGGTTCGATGAAAATGCTTCCCGTTCTGAAAAGAGAAAAAGAAAATTTTTTCGTTAGATATAAACTCGGCGAACATCAGGTTTTAAGCATTTATATAAAGACATTATTTCAAATCCATTTTGGTCGAGACAAATCTATTCTCACTAATTGTGGTGTTCTTTTGAATTATGGCACAAATAATATCTTAATATAAATGCACTTAATTGTATTTAAAATAATAACTTATAGTATACTTGACATAATTTTACAATCAAAATTTTATTAAATTAATTTCCATTTCCTTTTTGGTTTTCTGCTTTCTGCAGTAATTCCTCCAGTCCGCCAATTAGCTCCGCTAACAGTATTCTTCTGTATAGAACGCATACTCTTTCTCCACTTGCTGTTGTCGGTGCTGCACATCTGTATGTCACCATTCTGTCACCAGTCAGCTATTGTCTTTCTCTTCTCTCTACTAACTATTTGAGGTATTTTTCACTCCCTTCTAAAAATCCCATTCTATGTATTACCTTGAGTCTTCTTTGGTTTTATTTCTTCTTCCTCTTGTCTCTCGGTAGCTTCTTTTTTCTGCTTCACATCCTCTTCTTTTACCTTTAAACCTTTTCTTATTTGTTTTTGGTAGACCTATAGTTTTCTTCTTCTGGTTTTCCCCCCAAGTTTCACTATAGTTTCTTTGATAGCTTCTCAGTATTCTGTATTTTCCTTTTCCTAGTATAAACTTTTAGCCTAGCTCTTTCAATACCGCTAGGGTGCTTTTTTCACCCCTAGCAGACTATTATAGTAAAAGTTGATAATATTACTCTTTTCGCTCTTGGGTAGCTCAGGTCAAATTTTTTGGTTGGATGAGAGATATTTCCTTGACCTTGTGTAGACTTGGGTGCTTTCTTTCACAGATAAAGGCAACCTTAGTGGAATAAAGTTCGGTCTCAATTCCAAGACTTTATTTACCAAATGAATTCCTCCAAGAGAGTGTGCATTATTTAAGAAATGAACCCATATTAAGAAAAGAGAATAAAATAGCCAGGTTTCCAGGAAAACCCAAATTTGAAAAGTGACAGAGTGTGGTGCGCCAAGGAACAATCTACAGCGAGCAAGAGAGAGAATATATATAGGCGATTATATATAGAGAGATTATAAGTAGTAGGGCGATGAAAGAAAGGAAAAAGAGAGAAAGTGCGTCTTCTCATCTCAAGACCCATTCAGCATCCGAAAGAAATAACGCCATCACTCCTCATTCCAGGAAAATCATCGAAAGAGAATTATTGGTTCGATCAAAAGGAAATATATAAAAAAAAATCAGCGGTTCTGTTTATTGCCGGAAGGATTGGGGGCAGGATACACCCAGGGTGGATGTGTGACAGGAGAAAGGGTTAAAATGTCATTATTTGTACGTGACTAATGTCCTGTCGACATATATCACACGTTTATAATAAATCAGACGAAAGAATTTGTGTAGAATAAAAAAATAAAAAAAAACAAATTTACGCGGATTTGCAAAGGCAAATTATGTTCGAATCCATTAGGGTTTAAAACTTGAAACGGAGATGTTTTTGCCTAATTTTCCTCTATCTTCATCTCAGCTACGTTAGTTGGGTTAGTAGGTACTGCTGAAGTTAGGTTATGCATGTCAGTATTGCCTCCAATTGACCTTGTCTTTGATTTAGCCGGAAGTATTGTAGAGCTTAATGCCATTTTGTCACCCTTGAGTATAACAATCACTCAACTTTTCAAGTTAGGTACTGACCACTCAATGACAGGTCTCCCATGTCTTTGACTTTGATGTGCTTCGTGTTTTTCAATTATTTAGCTCTCTCCCTCTTAGTTTTAGTCTTTCAAAAAAACAAACAACCGACAGAATCAAACTAATGTTCTCTCAGCCATACCGACTCACCAACCCTTTCCCACATCCAACGAACAAAAAAGAGAAAACTCACCGGATTCAATCTAAAAACAAAGCCAACGAAGTTTCCCTTGCAACATCCAACCCCTGCTCCCAACTCCCATCTTCCACTTCTCAAGCCATACAAAAGAAACCTCAAAACAACTCTTTCCTGTACAAAAGGCGAAGTAAAGAAAAAAATTGGAAAACATTTTTTAACTAATTAAACGATTGAAAACTATGTCAAAGGTAGGAGCAAAAGGGAGGAGATATAGGCCTACAAATTCACCTCCGCGAAAAATATTTACGGTTTTAAAATTTGGAAGGAGAAGAAAGAAATCTTGGCAACGCCTCTCATTTTACTAAGTCATTATTAAATTTGTCTCCCTGTTAATTAAACCATTAATGAAATCTGTTTCCACCGTTGTTCGACCAAGTTAAATTAGTATTCAGGATGAATTAAAGTCTCGTTTTACAAGAACAACTCTCGCCATCTTTTATCCACTTTAAAGAAGGAAATGTAGAGGGAAAACAATAAAAAAAAACAAAAGAGGAGAGAAGGGAAGTGCAAACATTCAGCGATCACAGAAAGAGGGAAGTACTTGAAGTCGGAGATAGAGGAGAAAACAATTTGGCGGTGAAAAGCGCTATTTCCGGTGAAATTATTTTCTCACTCTTTAGTCCTTTTACCAAAGAAAAAGCTCCTCACAAGTTTAAATAACACAAAAAAATTACTAGAATAACTTCAGACACTTAAACAAAAAAAAAGTTTTCGTGTCAGTTTGAGTTAAAACGTTTTCATGCGTATTGTCTTAGGAAATTCATTTCATAGATAATACACACTCATTATCAATCAAATTAATTTATTTTTAAATTTTCATGCTATAGTAGGTTCCTGCGTGATTCCTAGTTGCTTTAGATCTTCTTCTGTAATAAGAAGCCACTAGCCAGCACATAGATCTCTTCCTGCACCATACCAAGGACCACTAACTGAGGTTCTCAATACCTGACCTTAAAACCCTTGGACCAACAAGGCATCACTATTAATAGCAGAGCCTACATCTGCACTCGTATTAATAGGCTTCAGAATTTGCTTGTAATTGAGGAGTTTATTGTAAGCAAACAAAATTGGTATTCCTTATGATAAATAAGTATTAGACAAGAAGAAAAGCGAAAGACAAAGACCAAAAACAGTGAAGGAAGGTGATCAGAAAAATACGGAGACCAGACACTAAATCACCAAAAAAATTTTTTAATCAGTAGGCCTGTGTAGTGATCCAAAATCAGAGATAATAAAATGTTAATAAAATTAATTCGGTACTCACAGTACATCCATACTGAAAATTTAGGATAACACTCACTGTACAAATAACAAGTATCACACTCGAATGCTACCAGGACAATGGCTATACATCACACAGCGCTTTACATCAAAAGCAAAACTCAATTGCGCACGCATCTTTGCTGGCTTCATTGTATACTTTGTTTCAGTTATGTTTATTTGTGTTAGTGAGTTGTATTGGCAAACATCATTTAAGACTTTATTAGACTACATTTTACCCAAACGTCCTATTTATAGGACAAGGAAAGTTTAAATTTAGTTTAAATTATATGCTTTACCAGATATTTTGACTAAATAAGTTATAAATTTTTGGTTGTAGAAAAATTTTTTTATTTCTAGTGTATTGATAGTGAAGTTTGTGTAACTGTTAGAGTTCAAGAAGAAAGGGAAGCAGACAAGTATTTAAACGCTTTGGAAGGATAGAAATTTGATCACAGTAGGTTATTCCGTTACTACTAAAAGTGAATAATAAAGAGAAACCTTAAAAACCAAGAAACTTTGTGCGTTGCACTCGAATCCGGATCCTCAGTTTCAGTTCAAGAAAACTACAGTTTCAATTGGTGTCAGAAGTGGAAGTTCTTGTAGTGCAAAATCACTATATATCTCTCTCTACAATGTTTTTTATCTTAGTTTTTGAAAGGCTATCCCTAACTACAAATCTCCCTTACAAACAGAAGTTAAAGGAATCTGTTATCCCTAACATCTTCCTCCACCCAAAGAACAAACGAAAAATTAATTTAGACTCCTTTTTATGAGAAAATTAATTAAAAGGGGACGACAGCCCAAAACTGTCGGGTGGTAAGTCAGTAAAAGACTGTATTTGGTACGTTATCGTAACGATTGTTATCTCGACAAAGATTTTTCTTCTCCCACTCCTCCAGTATTCAACAAATTGCTCTCCTTATCATTTAATCATATCAATTTTAGTATTTTGATTGCTTTTCGTTACGCGGCGCTGTTGGGCAATAATTTCACCAAAATTTGTCTTTCTCGTCATTTATTAAGTCCTTCCATTCCCACCTTTTCCCTCCTTCCTCTTCCTTCCTTTCAATCTTCGAAGTAGATTTCCCCGTTCAATCAATTTGTGAGAAATAGGCTTGTTTTAAGGAGGGCTGTGACCTTTTCTAAATAATCTGCTTATAAATCCCTTCAAATGAATAGCATGTTTCAACCTGGGAGGTTGCCTCCTTGAACTCTCCCTTGTCGATCGTTTCACTTTCAAAGGAGTGGGGTTGCAAGCTCTGGATAAAAGACCTCATTAGGTGCTTTTGAAATCCGTTTCTCTTGAATGCCTCCCTCATCTTCAAGTCAAAAGTCTTTCAAATGAGAACGTTTACGACAGATGAAAGCAGAGAGCAAAGGTTAGACAATATTGACGATTCCCCTTCCACAATATTAGACTCTCGGTGAGACGTTTATATTGAAAGGGTGCCAGCAATGAAAATCATTTTGGAAAATCTGTCATTTTCTGTTGGAAGGAACCTAACCTTCAATGGGGGGGGGAGTATTTATAATATAGGAGCTCACCTTTTGGCGAAGTTAGGAAGAAGATAAATTTCTCGTCAGGGAAAGTTTTTTCTTTTTTTCCCTTCCCCTTCCACATAATTTATTGTTCAGAAAATGTACATCCGCGCTCCGTCGGATTACAAAACGCAACTTCCGTATTTTTTTCCTCCCATCTTCCTCCCCCCTCTGCTTCATGCCATAGTTAGGCAGCTGTATAAATTCTTAAAAGGTTTTCCTTCTTCTTCCCATTCTCAAAGGAAAGGTCTTGAGAGAAGGCTGAAGTAAGAATATAATTCATCACATTAGAGGAAGAAGGAAGAAACCGTAACTCTGTTTTCCCAGAGAGCAAAAGAAAGTAAGAATAAGGTGAGAAGAGAGAAAGGGAAGGGGAAAAGGCAAATTTTAGATTTAAAACATTCAGAAACTTTGAAACCCTTAGAGGAAACGGATGCGAGATGTTTAAAAAGAAGTCGACTTGGCTTATCTTGAAATTTCTAGAAATGAAAATGGAAGAGGATGAAGATGGAGGGATGAGCAAAGACCAGATGGTCGGTAGATGTGTCTTTGAGAATAAGAAGGAGGGGGGAGGGGGGGGGAAATGGAAAGTTTGTTGTTCCTAAATTCCTGTCAGAAGGTGGTGGTACGACGATATCTTGCGACGTCATTATTCTAGGAAGATGTAATAAATAAAAACTTTGCGATCTCGAGATACGTGACAGGTGAAACTAACACTTCTTGTGTACCTTCGTATGTGTTATAATATATTGTATATTATATCCGCGTGTCAATCCCAACGAGAATACAGAGGAAAATATTTAAGGCCGCGCCCAATCAAAGTTGATTTTTTAGTTCAATTAGTTTTTGTTTCAGAGAAAAAATTTGAATTTGAAAAAAGGAAAAAGGTCAGTTGAAGTAGAGAGGCAAGAACGACGGAAAGATAATCTAGAAAAAATAATTTAGGAGCACAAAAGACGATAAATTCTTGGAACTTGTGGTCTAACTGAGTTTGAGCTTTCCTTCTGCGGTTTGGTTAGCATTCCCAGTGCACGAACTAATTAATATTTCATTCAAACAGTGTTTCTTCCTCGCTCACCTTACTACCCAGCCCTCTGTTCTTTCCTCAACTTTGGGTCTCTCTTGGACCATAAAAACAAAAAGGAAAATAGGTCATCTTAAAGGAAAATCCTATGTATTGACGGTTTATCTAATTTCCCATTTTTCTATGATTCCCTGAGTTGAATTTTAATGCAGCTTGGGCTATGGATGATAGCACAGATAAGATGGCTGACTCGATCGAAATTTAAATTTCATAGAGTAAGAATTCATCTTTCTGTCATTTTTACGTTTGGAGTAAATCCTTTTTCTCTCACAACCGTCCTCCGATCGTTAGTTATGCCTATATGTCATGGGATTTGGTCGATTGGTCACAGAAAGCCAACCCCGATTCTTTCAAACGGATCCAGTAAATCTGGTAGTAAAGTGAGGCGAAGCGAGAAAGTGGAAACGACTATCAGAACAATAACGTGAAAAGGCTGCGAAAATCCGAGCAAAACGATTGAAACCAAACCCCGGAAGCAAAATGGAAGCGACTGGTGTTCGTTTTAATAAAAACCTTTTTGTCACCCTCTGATGATGGCACAGGTGACAGGGATGGAAGGAGAGGTGGTAAAAAGTAATTAACCAAGCGAACCGTTTAAATCATCGAGTTTTTTCCTAAATGACAGACGTCACCCATAGTAGGGGCCGGGAAACCCGATTCCGGAAATGGCGGAAACGAGCGAACCACCAAAAAAAACAAAAACAAACCGAATTATCTATTCTGATTGTGAACCGGAAAGATCAATAATGGGAGCTTGGATCACCGGCAAACTTTTTTTTATTGTTTTATTTTCTCTCTTGATGTCGATATTAAAAAAGGCCCCCTTTCCACTTTTTCTGATATCTCATTATCGAAATTAGGTTAAAAAAAAGCGACGGATTAATTAGCTTTCAACCCTGAAAAGTTGGCCCCAAAGGAAGGCTACCCTTTTTTAGAAGCAACCTACCGTGAAAACCCCCCGACAAAAATAAGCTTGGGAAAAATAAAATTATAAGGAAGAAAAATTCATTTTGCCCCTCGGAGTGAGGAGAAGGCAGAGTCAGGGGTCGGGGGTTGCTGATAAATGAGCAGAGCGTTCAACTAAGTGTCAAACGCTTTGTGAGATTTTCCAACAAGGCAGTGATTGATGGCGGAGATAACGGGAGACGACGACGGCGGCGGAACGGCTAAGAAATGAGGGAGGAGGAGCAGTGAGAAGTTGAGAAAATCAGACCCTTTCATCTTCTTCGTCTTCATCTTTTGTTTTCACAGCTATTTCTCTCAGTGTCTTTTAGTTTGATCTTCCCACACCCTAGAAGGTTAAGCTACCTAGAGGTTAAGAGAAGCTAGAACATGCACCCTTCAACCTTTGACTATCGATTGACAACCCTTCTCTCGGCGGGCCACGATGAAATTATCAAAATTGGCCGGTTCGCTGCTGGAAAAATGTTGGCAACTACCGATTTAGTTTGTATACGAAAGCTCGAACAAATTTTAATATTTGTAGAATATCGCCCATTTTCCTCCTCTCCCTTTTGAATCTTTTATATTTTCAGTTTGTGACCAGAAAAAATTTTCATAAATCGAAAATCGAAGTCTGAATGGAATCGGGGGAAAGAAGGTGAATTGGAAAGAAGAAAATAAGGAAATCAAATATGGCTGCTGCAGATGTTCGAGCTTTGTTGAAAGATAAGGGAAAAATTTACGTAAGCAGTTTTAAAAATACGATACTTCTGACCACTTTATGTATTCATCTTAGAATCAACTTCCAGGATGGCGATGGAGGAAACCTGAATGAGGATCCAAAACAGTACCACTCTGATCTTCTTCAAGAAACTGTACTAAGAGAATGGTGCCCCGTGCTTGAGAAGGAATTTGGAAAGAAGCGAAGAATTCTGGCGTCGTTCAGGCTGTGGCTGCACATGTACACATGTTGGTTGAAAGGACTTTATGAGTGTGGACTGTGCAACTCCGGCCTCAGTCCAAACCATGGGTTCTTGGACTGTCCAGCCATTTTCAGTCTACTGTAAGAGACAAGGGAAGGTCTTGTCAATGCCAGGAAAATTATGGAGGTAGGATTTCCGATGACTGCAGCTGCGTTCTTAGCCTGCTTTATGAAGAGATTGTGGTATATAGGTAATAAGTGATAAAACGAAAAAACCAAAAAAGCGTCAAATAAATATACGCAAACGTGTTCAAACTTGATGTAACATTGGACACAACTTCCCCGTAGGCTAATATTAAAAGTTTGAAAGAAGAGTAGGGGAGGCCTAGACAAAGCTCGAGAAAACAGCTCATAAAAAATCAGGCGATAACTCAAGAATAACATTAAGTTACGAGTTGGATTCAATTCAAAGTCACTGCTGAAAAAGTGGAAGAGGTTTCCAAAACTCTCTCACTCTCCTTCTCCACGAGAAGATTCATTTTAAAAGCTTCGAGTATCAACAAAAAGGCAACAACCACCAATTCTGGTTCTTGCAATATGACGTCATAATCTATTTCCCTTATTTTCCCAAACTTCCTCCCCCTCCCCCACCCGCCATTCCTATATTTCTGTTTTCTTAATTTCTAAGACGAGTTCATTGACTCCTTATTAGCAGATAATTTCCTCTTGTCTCCTGTTGCTTTTCCACAGCGCCCTCTGTTTCCCATCCCATCCGGGAAAACTTTTTTTTATTAATTTTTTTCTAAAAGCACTTTCCGGATTTTCACCTCAAATGCTTACTTAACCTAATATCATTTACCTGTTGATGTGCCAACTTGTGGATGCTTTTGAGAAATCTTTTTCTTTTGCTTCAATTAGTCGCGAGAGGAGGAGAAACTTTTTTCTCTTTCGGTGTAATTATAGATAAAATTGAAAGGCAAACACCGAGGGGGATGATGAGGAGGAGGACGAGGGGGTGTTTTAATTAAATGGTAAAAGAAAGCGATGAAAACCAGGGTGAAAAGTTAAGGGGGCACTGATATTCGATTCGACTGTCAAAAACTCACATTTTGCTTCCTTTTTAATCTTTTAGATTTTTGTTTGTTTTGGTTTCTTGACGTCAAACTTGAGAGGTAAAACTTTTAGAGGGAAGTTTCCAATCTTAAACCTTTCAAAAACAAAAATTTTCAACTTAGGAACAGTTTTCCCCCTCCTTCTCAAAATCCGTTAAGTCATTTTAAAAAAAAAGCTAAGCTCTTAAACTTAAGCTCTTAAAGGTTAAACTCTTCCCCGAAGCAACTTGAAACAAGAAAGAAGAGGAGAGCAGTGGGTTGACTTAATAAGAGACGGGGTAAGGTGGGAGAGGAGTAAGACTGGTGGATGACTTTTTTTCGTATTCTCTTCTTCTCAAGTTGTTCAGAGTCATCTTGAGAAAATTGAAATCTGAACAAATTTAAATTAAATCAGATGCGAATCAAATCAAACAAAACAGTGGCTGGGGACATCGACTAGACAGTAAAAAATCTGCTCGCTTTTGCCTGTCTCCACCAGTATCTTTGTACAGGTATTAATTATGCAAGTGTTTTTGTAAGCAAGACCAGGGTTTATGTTTAAGTCGACATTTTAGTTTGTTGTTTCATTTATTTCGATGGGACTAAATAGGTTCCAAATATTCATTTTTCTTACTGTTGATACATAACTATCTCACCTCTTATTAAAATTTTCTTCTCTTTTTTCTTCCTAAATACTTTTTTTTTATTACTATTTTGCTGTAATTATTCTACTTTTCCTTACCTGATTTCTGGGTATGTCCTTTATCCGATTCCTTGTTGTCTTGAGAATATGTCTCAATAATTGTGTGGCCAATTAATAAATTTTCTAAATCGATAAAGGAAATTTTAAAAAATCTTTCAGGAGTTAAAACAGTGAAGAAGTGGTCACAGTACAGAGGACGACAAGATTTCATCATAAATACTTTTGATCTCTTCAGCGCCGCTTTCATCTCTCCTCCGCCTAATGAAATTCCCAGAATATATAAGGTCTAACGGAAAGTTCTTCTGTTTTTAAAATAGTACAAAAGTATAAATTTTTTACGTCTTGAACAATTTTTATTGAATAATATGACTGCCATCTTTATTTATGAGTTTTTCATATCAGGAATGTCCGATGTTATCAAAGAAGGGTTTTGCTTTCACATAATCTTGACAGTAACCTCATCGATTAAAAATGGCCGCTCAGAGCTGGGCTCATCAGAACTCACTTAGTTGAAATTTCTCGAACAGTTTTATCAGAAACTGTACCTTCATCCAAAATTTTGGATAAATTATCCATTCTTTCTGTATCATTTCTTTGTTATTGGAATTCATAAGTGGCTTGAATGAACTTCAAATCTGTCAATCAGCTAATCCGTTCTAATATTAACACCAATATGAATTGTCTTCGTTTTAGTTCATTTGATAGGTCAGTAAGTATGCTGTATTGGTGATAAAACAAGAGAACCAAAAAAGTATCAAATGAATATATGCAAATATGCTCAAACTTGATGTAACATTATCGGACGAAATTTTCCGGTAGACCTAATATGAATTGTCCAATTTCTGGGGCTAGGCCACCCACTGACTTATGAACAGGTGATAGCTGAGGTACAAACCTAAAAGAAACCTGAGAGAAACAGGAAACTCAGGATCATAACAGAGGGGGGACTTAGTACTCTTTATCCTAAATATTTACAAGAAAGAAAAAAATATTAATTATTATTAAGTTTATTTCACTTAATTAAGTAAGACTTACATAATAAATAAATTTAAATAAACAAAATCATACACAAACCATTTTTTTATTATAAAGAAAGTATTGTTAACTGTAAAGTTAAATTATAAAAATAAAGGTGTTGTCAGAAGAAAAAGGGAAAATTAAAAAACTCAAAATAAATTAACATGTTCGTTTACAGTTACTGTTAAACATAAATTTGCAAAACGTAAACAAAACATAATTTTAATGAAAATAATTTTTGTCGGAAAAATTAAGAAAAGAAAAAAATTTGTAAAATTAACTCTCGGCTGTTTTATTATGACTAGATTAATTAATTAATAGCAGACATGCTGGGTTAATATTAATTTTACGAGTGAGAGAAAATTTTAAATGAAAATTTAGAAAGCTCGCTCTGTGCGCTCTGATCTTTCAAATTTGTCAAACTGTATCCAGAAATTTGATGTTTGAGCTTTGATGAGAAAATCGTTTTCATTACATCTTATTCAATCAAACTTTCTCTCACCCTCACAAATTATTTCAAGTTGTTAAAAAGTTTCACAGTACTAGACATACTTTGATTTTTTTTCAGTATAACTTAGAAATGTTAATTATCATGCATATTATAACTTTAAATATTTGGTATAACTTTAAAATGAATTAAATCTAAACCTTACTATTCAAACTTTACAAATCTTTCACAGTCATCAAGTATGGTACTTCTCCAAAACTAAAGCTTAAGTATAATGTATTATTTTTTTGATAATTATAAGTTCCATACATACATGAATTTGTTAAAGTGAATTTCGAAAATATACTCATTCATTCAAGATTTTTAACCCTATTTTAGACCACAAAAATATTTTTTTTTTCTTACTGTATCAAAATATTGAACTGAGTGATGTTATTCGATCAACGACTAACACCATAACTTTGTCTTAGGGAGGATTTAAATCAGGTTTGGGGGAAGATAGGTTTTTTGGAAAGATGGTAATTAATTAGGTAACATGTTTATATTAGCTTAAAGCATGCGGGTAACTTTAAGTCATTCGACTTATACAGTTAACTTAAAGTTTTCGTAAATCAGAAACCAAAATATGGAGTAGTCTTATAAGCTCGATGATCATTGAGGTTTGATTTTAGCTTTTTGTTTTAGGACGAGTAGTTTTGTTTTTGCTTTGTTAAAGGAAAGCTCAGTTACACCTATGGATAATCTGGAATCAAACTGGATAATCTGAATGTTTTTTCGAGGGACTAAGGGGAGTGACAAAAAAACAAGAAGAAAAACGGCCCCAAAATTTATCGTCGATGAAATCCTTCCAAGAGTCACTTAAACCTCTCTCTGACTACTTTGATCCTTCGGGACAAAAAGTGTTTTAGATTTATTTTAGAAGTTTAGGAAGGACGCAAAAAGAAGATGTTCTTTTAAACAACCCCTAAAAGATGGACGAAGGGAATTTAAAATTGAAATTTTTGGTTCTTTAAAGAGGAAAAGTCTGTCTTCTCCTCCTTCTTGTTTTTCAAGGAGAGAAGTTTCAGTATAAATCTTAACTGTGCTTAAATCTTTTCTCTCTTTTGTGTTCTCTCATAACTAAGACTTTGTTTGGTTTTGAAATTCTGCGGTTCTACAGGAAGGAATGTTACCCAGTCCCACCCCCGACCTGTTGCTTCTAGTTGTTAATATTTCTTCCACGAGGGGTTAATTTTTCTTTTTTTCCTGTATTGATTGCTTCCGGTTTATGTGTGTGTTCAGATGATACTGATATGGTTTTTAAAAATGTCTTTTTCGGTGAGTGGAACTTTGGAAAAACTTGTGTGAGAGGAAGAGAGGAGGAGGGTGTTACCATTTCTTTCCTTTAACTAGAACGTTCGCCTGGATTACGGCTTTTTTATTTCGTTCGTGGTTAGTAAATTAAATCTTAATATAGTTAGGCAAATGTTCTTTTAACTGTAATTTTAGTATAAATGAAAATTTAAAACTGTTGAAAGACCATTTGACCCAGATCAGGTGCCTGGATCTTTTGTCATAATCCGGTTGTTAACGTCTAAGCAAATTTCATTCAAATTCCTCAAAAAAGATTTGAAACTATTCAATATTTATTGATCTTGAAATTGGAACTGAGCTCACTTTCATACTTTTTAAAGATAAAAATATCCAATTATAAATAAATAAGTATATATAACTATAGGATAATAAATAATTCGTAGAGGGAAACCGAAAGCACAAAAGGAAACAGTCGCTTTTGGTTTCTGAGCAAGGCTTGGATTATTCCAACAAGAAGGTTATATACAGTATGTACAAATAATAATAATAATACTAACACTGAAGATTTAAAATTTTTTTATGAAGATGAGTTGAATTGTTTACGACGAACAAGAGAGGGACGTTTTTTAAAAAATTAAATGTTTCTTCAAGTTAGAGGGCAGATTTTTATGGGCCCCCGAAAGGAAGAGAAATTTCTTTCCCCCCATTTTAAAATCCTGTTTTCAGTATGAAACGATAATACAGGAAAAAATGGATTAATTAAAGTGATACTCTTAATTGCATTTGAGAGAGAGAGATTTTTTGTTTTCCAGTTTTGTCCCCCTTTTTGCTTTTTTTATTACTCGTCACTTTTTTTGTTCCCAACACGCAACAACAGGCAAATCTCAACAGCGTTACTGTATGAGTGTTATGCGTGAGAGGAAACTCTGTTGGAGGAGGAGGAGGCCTTTAGAGAAGAATTGGAGTTGTTCCTGGGTCTTCTCCTCAGCCTGGAGACTATCCATCTAGGGGTTTTTAGTCGGTTTCAAATTCGACTTCCTCCCCCAGAGGGCGGATATTCGCCTAAAAAAAAAGAGGGAAGGCCTTCTTGACTTCGAATACCAAAATCAAAATTAATAAATAATAATAAGTATAATTTTCTGTGTATGTGTGTGACTTATAAAAAAACCTGTTAAAATTAGAAACTTTTATGAACTTTTAAGTCGTCTAGTCGTGTGTTTGTTTTTGTATGTGTCATTTTAAAAGATTACCAAATGATACAAGTGCTGTGGCACAATCTGTTTCTTTTTTCTATTGCTGTTGTATTTTTCTAGTTTTATTGGACAGTGTTCAAACACTTTAAATTTCGCTCTTTAAATATAAATAAACTAATCATAAAGTAAGTTACCGGAAGCGTTTCCAGAACTATGATACTGCAGAAAGCGGAAGTACTCACCAGAGGAGGCGAGTATCAGCTATTAACCGGCTAAAAGTTATACGGCAGGTTAGTCAATTTGGGTTGTCAAATTACGAACCAGCGAATAATTTTTACTCGAGTAATCGCATGCAGTATGGTATGAGATTTGTAAACTGACCCTCCTTTAAGACTAAAACAAAAAAAAGGTGCCTGAAATCTCTAGTTTCTGGCAGAGCCTCCTTAAATATAAAAACATATTTTAAGAGATTCTGTCAGTAAGAAGAGTCTAGCAGACATGATTCACAGTTTGGAGGGGTGCTGTAGGGTGAGGGCATATGGATGGTACCAGAGAGTGAGAGTTATACTGTTGGTACCAATGATATTTGTTTAGACGGAACGCAGTATTTTAAGCAAAGGGATGTTCGGTTCTTGTGTTAAGTGCATGATGAATAATGATATTATTGATGTTATGAATAATGAGTGCATAATGAAATGCACTTATATGTTTAGACGGATGTGCGTTCCTAGGTTACACTTAGGTTTTTGAAAGAATAGAGAAGATTACAAAATACGCTGAACTATCAAAAAATTCCAAATACTGAAATGAGGTAAAAACTATGTCTATAAAAAGCACTACCGAATTTAGTGATTATCCAAATTGAGATTCCACCAAAATGTGAACCTGTGTGTGTATCTGTATTTGTATGTGTATTATTCTGTTACAATTTTGATTTAAATAACATGTAAGAGCCATTCATTTGTTTTTGTAATGAAAACCCCAGCTCAGCTACCATCGTCTTCTTCTTCTTCTTTCCCTCAACTTCCTCTACCCTACTTAGATGGTGTTTTTTCCCGGATGTTAGGAAAAGCCCCCTCCAACCTAAGTTGGAGTTATTTCTCTCTCTCTCTGGTTTTTCAGGTAAGTTTTTCATCTGTTGAGCTGTGCGTTTTGTTGTCATACGCTACTCTCTCTTCGACCTATTTTTCTGTCCCTCTCTTGTTTTGTAAATTAACTGTGACCTGGCGTAAATCAGATAATAATTTTGTTTTCCATGTGTGCGTGGGGATGTGAAAGAATTGGTAATGGAAGGTGAACGGTTTAAGGTTTTTAATAATTTCGGGAAAAAACTGTTAACAATTTTGTATTTGTTTGTTTATGAATTATGTGGTCTTCATTTAAAGCTCAACAATTTTAACTTAAACATACATTCACATGAATTACATTAGGTTTAATCGTATTATTAATTCTTACATTTAATCATCATACAATTAGTCCTTAAATTTAATTCCTTGATGAATGTTTCTTAAAATTAGATTAATCAGCTTACTGTTTGTTGTAGGTTTACGGTTTTTTCTGGCGGAATTTACTGTAATTTCTAGTTTATCCAATGTTCTCTGTTACTGGGTAAAGGTGCGAGTCACGCGACTAAAATTTGCTTTTGTTTCTTCTTTTATTAAATTCAGTGATCAGGGTTTAACAATGACATTTCTGTAGTAACTCATCGGCGACAATTTGTCTGTAAAGCTATCATCGAAAGATGGTTTGGGGAAGGGTAAAGTGGAAGGAGGGGAGACCAACCCGAGACTTAAAAACAAAATTAATTTCGATTCAAATGACTCCAAAAGTGGTAACTTGTTTCTTATCACTTAATAGCTAGTTCTCGTCGACGGAAAATAATTTTAAAGTTTTATGAATAAGCGGATTAGAGATGAAGAAAATAAAAAGCGGTTTTGAGTTGTTTTTGAATAAAAATGACCCCCCCCATTCCCCTCCCCAAACGCTTCTTCTCAGCACCAGTTCTTTAACAAAACTTTCTTATCATCGGCTTAATTTTTGCTTATTCAGCGACAAGTTCTTGTTGTCGTTGTGTTGGTAGCAATTAGTAAGATGTTACGACGATTACCGATTCTGCTTCTCACGGAAGTGGAGAGGTAAGACGAACGGGCCAAATGGTGTTTTTAGATGTTCGAGCTGTTTTAAAGGGCTTTGACCGAGGCAAGGAACGCGTTTAAGTATGTCACCCAATTTCCAAAAAGGTTATCGTTGTGTTCATATAAACGGTAACTATTTCTACTGAATCAAAAAGAAGGAAAAAGAAAAGAAGGAAAAGAAGCAAATGTTCAACATTTTGTGTTTAGTTTTGTTTGTCCGTCTGTCCGCTCGTTTGACCTTTTTTTTCTTTTCAGGAATTCTCCTGCCAAGAGGCAAGAAGAAAATAACCAAAAGAAAAATTTTCCAGGACTTTAATTAAACGCTTGAAGGCTTTTGCGAGGAAGGTATCTTAAATATTTTCTAATTAATTTTGTTTTTAAGTTTACATTGCTTTTCCGAAAGTTTTCCCTTGATCAAATTTTTCAGTAAGGAGTAGTTGAAAACTAGGATTTTACTTAGTCACCCATCCTCCAAAGAAAATGGGAAAGCGGAAAACGGGATGAAGGAAGGAAGAAACATGGGAGAAGGAGAAGTACTCCCGACCCCCAAGAGTCGACCTTCAATACGCACAAGTTGATGATATTCATGCGGTTAAGGAGAAGGGAAGGGAAACTTTAGAACCGAAACCAGATAATCCAACCACGTAGAAATAAATTTTCTTTTCTAACCTCGAACTTTTTTCAATCCAAACTAAACCCGATGAATCCCGAAACTTGCTACTTCTACTTAAATTCTGTTCAGTTTTTAATCTGAGTTGAAGAGGTTGCCCTCCCCTCGCTGCCTTCTAAAAAAAAAATAAAGGATTCCTCTAACTTTAATAAAACAAAATACCGCCTTATAGAAAACCAAAAACTGAAAGGAAAAATTAAAAACCGAAGCTTTTTTTATACGAAAAATCTTTTCATAACGAGGAGGAAAATTTTGAATTTTTCGTTGGGAAAGTTGCAAACTTATGAAGAGGAAGAAGGAAAAGGCGAGAGGAGAGTAGGAGAAGAAGAGAGAGAAGAGGTCTTGGAAAAGAGTAAAGAGAAGGAGAATTCTGTTTAAAAAGTAAAACAATTTTAAATAAAATAAAAAAAATTGAAAACGTCTGGCAAAAACGAACGGAGTAAGAAAATAAATAATCATATAGTCTTTCGGTGGCCCTTAACTCAATTTTCACTGTATAACTTGAGTATAAAAATTATATAATGGTTGTCATAAAATTGAATTTATTCGATGTTCGTTGGGAACAAATTTCAGAGAAAAATTTTGAGAAATTAATTTGTTTTGCGGTAAAACGGTTTTGCTAAAAACTGTAAAATTTCCAATTGTCGTTGTGTCTGTATGTCACATGAATCGTTTAAACTGCGGTTTTCGACCAATTTCGTTGTGTTACGTTTGGCTTAAAAATGTGTTCTCTCTTACCTCAGCAGTGTTTGTGTATATAGTGAGTTGGTGAATTTCTGCTCATTAATATATTCCGTATTATTAAATTATTTTATCATTATCTTATATTATGATTATTCTTCTTATACTAATAATAAATACTAAGTCGAGTCGATTTGTCGAGTCAATGTGTCTCTGATTTAAAATATGTCTAGCACTGAAAAGCCCGGTCATGTCTTTGACAAAACCATGAACTGTATTCGTAGTACGGAAATTTTAATTTTAATTATGTTAATTATAATAGGTCAAAATTTGAATTTAGAGACAGCTAACCAATCTGATCAGAGGATTTTAATAACGGAATTGATCCGCTGATGAATTTTTAGATTTTAAAACTCTTTTGATTTATTCCGTTTTAGTGACATTCACTACGTATATTTTGTCCAACCCTGAAGCTTGGGGTAGTGTCGAGAAAGCACCTGCGATATTTTCAGACAAATATTTCAGCTCTCAGTCTTGCCACACCAACCGCTCTATTTCTTTCGTTGGTGCAACGAACGGTGTTCGGTTGTCGTATATCCTTCAAAAGCTTTTTAAAAAGCTCGTCCAACAATGTTCTTAATGTAACTGGCAAACCTGAATTCTTTATATTTGAAGGCTTTTGTTGACCCAGCGATTACATTCTATCTAAAAACGTTGACCCTGCAATGGTGTGTGAGATTTCAAGAATGGAAAAGCACCAGACATTCTCCAACACCTCACTCAAATCGCGATGTTATTCTGTTAGATAGGCGAACCGTTCAAACAACTATAAGCACCCAAGACTTCTTACAACAGCGATGTACCAACCTCCAAAGAAAGATGAACAACGGAGGTATTTCAACTATTAACACTGGGGTGGGAAAATTTGCGAAGTTTTATCAAATCCACCCTCATCCCTTCGGTTACAAAAGTAATAAATCAATGAAGAAATTAACTGGACGGAGGTTTAAATTTGTTGACAGCTCGAGGTTTTAAAAATGTTATTTACGAGACCGAACGAAATCCCAGATATCCAGATAATAAAAATAAAATGACAGATAAAAGAGAAAATGAGAAAACGGTGGCTTTTTACGACCTGTCGAAAGACCTGAATTTACGATTTTGTGCCCCGAGCCCGATTTAACGTTAATGTTTCAGTTGGCAATAAAAACAGACCGAGGGAGAGGATACAACAAGATGTCCAAGTCCAAAACAAAGAGAATAAGGCTCCAACAGCCTTCAACCACAGGCATAACTTCAATAACACAAATGAAAGCCTCGAAATGGGTTATGATGTCCAACTTGACAATTGTTCGAACCTTCACTCAGGCATTGAGTGAAGTTTAGTTGGAATAACTGAGTAGTGGTCGAAAGGTAGAGAGAGAGAGAGTTTCAAGATGGCGATAGCTAAATCAGACTGAGATTTGTTAAATTATGTACAACACTGTTTAGAAACTGAAAAATTTTAGTGTTATTTGATAGTCGAAATGTATAGGCTTGTACACAAAACACTTTTGGAAAACAGTTTGGAAATTGAAAGTGGGACTTGGCAAAAACGTAATGATTCATTTGTGGAAGGTTAATTATCAGGAGTGGGTTCTTTTGGATAGGTGGGTGGATGTTGAACTTTGGGTTTGTTCGGTTTAATTAGGAAAAGCAGGTGGAACTGATTGGGACTGATAATAACCAGAAATAGATTATTATTCACCAATCTGTAACCTATATTTTGATTTGTGTATCGGTTTTGCCATCTCGAGTGCCATTTTAGGGAGTCTTTGGTTCTGCAATTTCTATTTAGTTCTTGGTAAGGAGTAAGAGAAAGGTATGAACTGGTCGGATTTGCATTTTTTATTTTTGTGAGGAAAAAAGAAGAGAGGACATAACTTTTGAAGGAGATAAAAGGATGAAGTCGGAATCTAAAAGGTCCAGACACTCGTTCATCTATCCCTAGGGTTGGTTCGAAACGCTCGACTCGTACGTGATACATCGAACGTTCTTTTATTTTTATTACACTTCCTCTCTGCTCCTCTCTCTCTCTCTCTCTCCTTTTTTTTTCTCTCTAACTCGCCGTGTTTCTTCATCCTTTTCTCTTTTCCCACAGTGCTCAAGAAGGATGTGTTCAGAAGAAGAAAATGTTGCTCTGTTAGAATCTTCTCAGTCAGGATACCCTTTTGATTGTATCCAAGTTTTGAGATGTTAGCCGAAAGTTTTTGTGATGACCAAAAAATTGTCTGATTTGGGTACTGCGGGTATGCCCGGAGCCAAGGAAACCATTCTTGGAATCTCACCTAAATGAGATCCGAAATGTCAGCCAAAGGACATACGTACTCACGCAAAGCCTGATGGAATAAACAGAACAGAATGGAATCATGTTCTCAAGAAAGTTAGAACCTGACTTCGGAACAACCAATCGGTAAGTTCAGTTTTGGATTCTGGCCTTTGCTTTCCATTTGCGCATTTTGATCTACCCATCTGTTCATCTCATAAACCTCATCTTCATCTCTTCGAAAGGTGTTTGGCTAAGAGTAACAAAATGATCAGCAGTGTGAGATCAGAACAAAAAACAAGAAAAGGGAGTTATTGGTAATATTGGTGAAGAGAATCAAAGCTTTTAAGCTTTTACCATGGCGGATATACGTTTATAGAAATTATTCAGGTTAAAACACGAGTGCGTTATCCTAATTCCTTAACTACGAACTTATAACTAAAAAATGGAAAACTAAATATAATCAAATAATAAGACTAAGAGCCCAGTCGTTTTCTCTAAGATATTTGCGAACATATCGAAGTTACTTGACGGATGGCTATCTAAGGTGAGCTATAGCTCTTAATTTTAGTATCTTCTGAATTTTCAAAATGTCTAAGACCCCGGGTCATATTTTCCCTAAGGCAGTTGACCCATGGCTGTCTTAGAAGGGGCTTAATGAGCGAGCGACCTATGGGAAATAAAATTTGGAAAATAAAATTAAAAGAAATAAAAATAAAAAGACTGACTTAAAGTGAAGAAATGACGAAATACCGGAAAAGGAGAGAACAAAACAACAGAAGCAGGAAATGAACAGGTTGGAACCACAATATGCAGAGGTGACTATAACGGTTAGTAAAGAATGACAATACTGCCAGCGTGTTCTTTTTCAGTAATATTGCAGTATCTTCACTAAAACTAGAGTAAATAAAATAAAATAAAATAAAATAAAATAAACCAAAAGAAAATAAAATGAAACAAAAAAAAACCCAAAATAAAAAAAAAACGTAGAGTGCTTCACTAGCACCCTCCGATGAAGCAGACAGGTGTCGTCGTAAGAAGTGAAAACTCCAGTAGAGACACAATGGAGTAGAGACATACAGTTGCGTTTAAAATAGACTGGTAAAAAAATGAATTTAGAATGATCTCTATTTGTATATCACAAAATCGACTATGGATTTGGCCGACTGGATTAGTTATTTGTGAGTACGGTATGGAGTTTTCATTGGTTTGAATTTAGGAACTTTAAGGAGTAAGCAATTGAGGTAATCAGATCTGTGAAGGCCGAAACAAGAGAGAATTTTGAATATAAAACCAAATTTCGAGTGTCCTCTACCAAAGTCATGGAGTTAACAGAAGAGGAGACGGAGACATTTGTAAATAAAATGTCACGGACAAAGAACGTTAGTAAAATGTGTTAGGATCAGAATTTTGAGTCGAATTGTGTATAAGATAATAGTATGATTGTGTATAAGGACTGTCATAAAAAGTTGGACCATTCAATATTGAGTTTTGTATCGAACCAGAATTTTGAAAAATTTTATAAATGAAGTTTGTGGACCGAGAAATGTGGTGAATCGACGACACCACGAGAGGAAAACCAAAAAAGGCGTTACAGGAAATAAACATAACAACACCGTGAAGAAATAAATAAATAAGATAACAAAAACAATATAAAAGAACTCAAAACCGTTCAGTATACCCCATCCCGTAAAATTAAAAAAAAAAAGATTAAATATATAAAAAAGACTAACCATCACTGGGCTTTCGTGAAGGATATTTATGAGAATATCTAGCCTTACTTGCGCCAATGATATATCTAAATTTATCCGTCCAATTGTTTCCGAAAGTTTATTAACCTAACATTAACCTAAAATTAACCTAAAATTCGAGAAAAAAATAGCGGAAGAGAGTCATCAAATAAATGACGACAACGCGGTAGTGTATATACTTGTGTGTAACTTGGTAGCACATTTCTGAGAGAACATGTCAAAGTGATACTGAAACTATTATACCTGTTTGAATGATTTGATTTGTGGGTACTACTATTTACTGAAAGTCGAAATTTGGATGAGATTCTGAACCAAATTGAATATTTTTAGACTGTATATAAAGCGCGTCATTTGGTAGTGGGAAAATACTGAACCCGAACTATTGCACTTACAGAAAAAGACAACTGAATATGAACATTGAGAAACAAAAATGAAATAAAGAAAATTAAAAGTCGAAGGATACCGTATCGTACAAGCTAGAAATAATGGAGAAATAAACAATAAATGAATGAAAATAAATAAGTAAGTAAATAAAAATAAATTATACAATTAATTGAAGTGGAAGACTCACAGATACTGTCAATTTTCTCGAAAGAACTTGATGCAGTACGTTCTACTTACACGACATGTGATTCTATCTTAAAAATTTGGAATAAGAGCAAAAGAAAAAATAAGAAAAGGAAGTAAACAAAACAAACATAACTCAAAAAGGACTGTAAAGTATATAACCTGTTACTTAAAAAAATGTATAAATAAATACAAATTAAAATACAAGGACATCTACCACAGGTCATCTTCTCTATACCTAACCTAGTTTAGCACTCATGCAAACCTATAGAAAGAATTTCAGGACCAGTTGGGCTACGGTTGGTGTTTGGCTTGGGCGGCTGATTTCCAGGCTTACTCCGAAGATACCTGTTTTGTTGCCTTCAATTCACCCGCTTTCTATGATCATATACAACTACCATCCAACTGTGATTGCTGCGATCCTATTTGCAACGTCGAACGTCACACGTTCAAAACAAATCCGCTTTGTGAAAAGGGAGAGAAAAGATGGCCTTTTCGTAGCGGCTATGAACGTGGACAGATGGAAAGTCAGTCTTGAAACCCAATAGACATGTCATATAATGAGTTGGATGCGTAGTGTTGGCTACCCAAAGTCTTCTACTTTATGGAACATTCGTAGAAAAGTGAGTTCGGACATTAAAACCGAGGTGATGAAAAGGTTCTCAAAAAGATGGATTCAATCATGGTAGTCGGTCTATCAAATTCGATTTAGCTGAATCAGTTCCGTTTTTTGGGGTTGAAATTGATGTTCTTGTCCTTTCATATTTACTTCCTGATGTTCTGAAAGTGACTTGAGACTCGAATCTGCTGTCACAAATGAACCTTGTTACGAAGCGCTTTTAGGTGTTTAGGTGGTAAAACTCGAAAGAGTTCGAGTCTGATTCCTTGCTCCCCTTTAATTCTGATGTTCGGACTTTCGAAATGCTGTTGAATTCAAAAGTTAACGGCCCTATAAAGAGGAGAAAGTCCCCATCCCTTACCCTTATAAGCCAAATATGAAAGAAATAACTTTAAAATGCGTTTCTTCTGCCTTGTAAACTCGAATCTGTTGTTATAAATGGACCACATGAGGCGTTATCAGGTGTTAAAACGCGAAAGAGTTCGAGTCCGATTCCTTCTCCCCCTTTATTTCTGATGTTGAAACTTTCAAAATGCTGTTGAGTTTGAAAGCTAAGGCCCCATAAGGGGGAAAAGGCCCCACCCCTTACCCGTATAAGCCAATATGACAGAAAGGATTTTGACGTTTTTCCTGTTTTTCAGGCTCTACCTTGCACAATGTTTCGTATCTGAGATTGTGTTCAACTGTCTGATGGTCTTTGAAAATTGGTGTTTTGTTTGAGCATTGCTTCCCAAAATATGTTAATTGGCCATGCTGATCCTTGTATTCGAAATGCAGGAAAGTCTTCTGGATGGGTCTAACCTGTTCCCCGTCTTTGATTTTAAGACTGAGTATATTTGTGTGTCTGTGCACAGTAAATTATTTGGTATCTGTTTACCTGCCTGATTGTTTTTAAAAATGGCAAAACTACGTAACTACCAAGGAAAAAGCCTTTTTCCGGTTTTCAAAAAAATGCTACTTCCGCCAGTTCTGAATTATCTAACTCCCGATTCCTGTTGAAACCTACATTTTCCGATCTTCTTTGACTCAAATTTCCTCTGCAATGCCCCCCCTCCCATTACTGATTTATTTTAAACCCGAATGAATTATTTCTAATCAAATGGATGAGATGAGCCTAAAAACGAGGAAATAATTTTACACTGATTGATGTCAAAATGAAATTCCGATCTGCAAGACGAAATCTTTTCCCCGAGATTGAGTAAAAGTGTCGTTTTCCAAACTCCTCCTCCTCAGCTTCCCATTTTCCACCCCCCCCTCATTGCCTCTCCCGTCCCCACCACATCTTCTCTATTCCATTACTTCCGTTTCCCCATCTCTCTCTTCCTGTTCCGTCTTCTTGTGAGAAGTTGATGCGCACGAGATTTTCAAATTTTGTTTTCAGTTTGACTGAACGGAATAAGTGCTGAAAGGAGGTGTGTTGTCAGTCATTTTGAAATAGATTTTGAAGATTTTATGAAAAGGTTAAACAGAGAGAGAGAGAGTATGAAGCGGAGGTAGAGAGAAACTTGGGAAACTCAGTCTGATAATTAAATTTTGACAATTAGAGACGTTCGGTGTTTTTTTTATTGTTTCGCGTCATTTTGTAAAAAAGGTGTCTGGGGAAATTTGATTGGACTAAAGTGTCTGTCTGTCTGCGGTTTTTGAGGAAAACCCTCTTTTGTTATGGATCTCTGCCAAGAGAGTTGTTTGGCGTTAATTAGCTATCGGTTATAATAGGATTTGGTTCAATTATGATTGCGAAACAATTCCGGCCAGTCCCCGTTCGGTTTTGTGTTTCAATCCTCCCCCACTTCCCCATATCCGAACGAGTTAGATTTAAACTCGACGTTCCTACGTTTCAATTCCTTCAGCAAAGCAAAACAACAAAACACAGGAAAGGTTTCTTTGGTATTTATCGATAAACAAAATCCCACTTAAATGAATGAAATCAAAGAAACAACATTCAGATTAACTGTCAAACATCCCGCAACCCCCAAGCCCACCTCTCCAAACTCTACCACAGCAAAAGAGAAAACGACCTCGATCGTCGTCAAAGAAGCAGATTTATTGCTTCACAATTATTACAATTTCGAACAAAAGGAAAATGCGAAAAAGAAAATTCTTTTTTTTTTATTTGCTGAAGACAAAGCAAAATAATGAACCTTTGGGGCCCTTTCGCCGTCCTCCCTTCCTCCCTCCCCCGTTTCATTGCGTTCTTTGAAAGCTCTGTTGTTGTTACGTCATTTATTCCTTTTTTCCCTTCACTTTCATTTCCCCCGCTCCCTCCCGTTCTTAGCTTTCTGCAGAACCGTTTTGAAATTTATGTATATATATTGTATGCATCCACTTTTGCCGAAAAAAAAATCTTTGATGAAATCATCTTTCTCGGAATCTGAAATAAGTGCTTGGAGTTCTTTGTGATGTTTTCTGTTGTCTTACCTCCCTCCCCATCCACCCAATTTTTCAAAAGAGAGAAATTTTTTTATTTCCTGTTTTATTGTATTTGTACTGCGACAACAATATTTCCTTCTAAAAGAGCTGAAAACGGAAAAAAGGAAATGTGAAGAGTTCACGAAGCTTGTTTTTGAAAAGGCGAGGTCTTCCTTGTCCCCCCGACCCCCACTTTCCCATCCTTCTCTTTTCGATTTTCGCTGTTGTTCAATTTAGAACAAGAAGGAGGAAGAAAAAAAGCCAGGAAACTTGATTTTTTACAGTCCCTGAGTATTAATTAACAATCCCCGTTCCAGTTTCATCCCTAACCCTCATTAAAAACGCAAATTTCTCTCTCTCTTCATCTCTGTTTTTCATCTTTTATCTCACCTAATTGATTTCACATGGGTCATGAGTTGTTGAATGGGTTAACACAGACCGTGGCTCTCTCTAACTCACACCACTGATTCACAACCGAAGAAGTGGATCGTGGATCAGGAAGATGGGACACTTTGATACCGCCGCCCACCAAATTCAACAAGTCAACTAATTTGTGTACAATTCAGTCGACCGTTGCGGTGTGTGAGTAAGCACACAAAAACAGCAACATTATGATTGACGGTTGAAACATTCAAAAAAGAAACCAGAAACTTCTTAGAAAGTCGGCCGATAGAATGAAACATGTAAGCTTTTGACGGATTAAGTGGTAAACTAAAGCGAACGTTTAGGAAGCGTTCTGTCATAATTTTTTAGTTTTTCTTTTTAATAAATCGCGAGTGAATGAATGAGTCTCCGCCCCTGCAGAACAAAAGCTAAGAAAAAAGGGGAAAATGGTTTTATAAAATTTATCCAAAAAAGAGAAATTAACGCTCCTCAAAAGTTGCTGTCGGAGAAGGAGGAGGAAGAAGAAGAAAATTATTTCGATCAAAAACTTTGAAACTCCTTAATTGACCTTTACTTTCCATAATTTTAAAACCATTTAAACAATTTTTTTATATTTCCCAATTTCTTATCTTCGTTTTTAACTTCTCGCAGATTACTACCCCACCCTATCTTCCTCCTCCTCCAGCATCCCCCTTTCCTTCATCTCTTCTTATTTCAGTTTGTTGTTTCTTTCTAATTAATAATTTTTTGTTGGGGTAAAGTTTTTTGCGCCTCCAAGGCATGAATCTGGTTCTGAAAGCTTTTAAAAATTTTTTCGAAAAAGGTCAGAGTTGATGAAATGAGGGAGAAAATTCCGAGAGAAGGAGGATGAATTACAAACCAAATTTTTTGATTCTTAAAAAAGGGAATTTTCAGAGTATTTAGGGGCAGTTTGGGTTCGGTTAGCTTCACGTGCATTCGGTAAAATTTATTAGTACTTATGTATTAACGGCACCGCAGCTAAAGATTTGGCGGTTTTTAATTTGGCGTTTTTTTTTAAATTTCAAAATAATTTCAGTAAATCTTGAGCAATTAAATTCAATTTGAATTCATATTACGGATGCATTATTTGAACCGATATTCAACGGAAAAAAATTTTGGTTATCCAATTACAAAATTTCGCCATGCTCATAAAAAACCATGAAGATAATTTTTAAATATAGCGGCTTTATTTATTCAAAAAGTTACAGCTTCAAATTTAAGATTTGGGTTTGAATTCACAGATTTGGTGACTACGTTCCAATTTATAGTATATAATATTGGCGCGTTACCGTCACTTCAGCTCCGGTGGCGTTAATACGTACGTACAGATTCCTTTGTTTATCTGTTTTGTTAAGTTGGCAGCATGGTTCTGTCGTGATTTTAGATGAGGCTTTTACTTTTTCTTATTTTTGGGTTTTGTTTTTAGATTTCTTCGTTTCTGTCGTGGAGTCTGGTGTATTTTCAGATTGTTCGGCTTTAGCCTTTTGCTCGCGATTTTCAGCTTTCTCAGCCCTTTGTGCCGTCCGTTTCTCTTCCAATTTTGTTTTCTCTGCTTCCTCATAAGCCTTCAAAATCTTGGCAAAAGAAACAAAAACGTACGGCACGTTTTGGTTTTGATTTTGATTTTCATGTGTTGTGTCAGCGTCCTGTGATGTCGAAATATAACAAGTCGGTGTTTTGGTCATCGTGGAAGGTTTTACTAATTTATATTCGATTCTCGGTTTTGAGCCGGCTAAAACGCGCGGAGGATGATTTAAAACTGTTGGAAGTTTATTTTTCCTCCGCATTAACACTTTTAGGCGCCTTCCTTCCATCAACTTTTCCTCACATTTCCTTTTTTTGATTCGGTTGTCAACAATTGAGAACACGACTATGGTATATATATATAAAACAACCATTACGAAAATCATGATTAAATCTATTGTTTCATCAGGAATAAATAACTCAGCCATAGTTGAAGCCGATATTTCAAAAATTATTTTATGCAAAAATTATAGGAACGCAAATTTTAGTTTTGGTGACTCAACCTTTTTTTTAAAGTGTACAGAAGATCAACGCACAAAATTATAAATTGAAATTTGAAGACGATTTTTTATAAGTTACAATGATGATTTGATGGTTTATGATAACGATACCCTAACAGTTACACTTATACAACAATGGAACTTACCTTCGGGTTAATCTCACGAGTGGATATTCCCACTTTTTCGTGATGGCGCAATTGTACCGGATAAATTATCTGATAGTATCGTTTACCGATACACTTAATCAGATCGCGATTTTGTTTGTGTTGATTTAGCAAACGATCAATTTCTCCTGCAAATAGATAAAAAAAATAGAATAAGAGATGAACTACAGCCTTAAAGGTTCGCATGATTACATGAAAGATATGAATGATTACTTACCGGTCAGAGTCTGCTTACGATTAGCTCTCTCTCTCTGAGCTGGAGAACGCGATTTCCTTTGAGAATCAGGCTGATCACCCAAAGGATCTTCAGACGCGGAAGTAAAGTCACGCTTCTGGGCAGCAATGATATCAAGAAGACTCGGACGAGGTGTTTTTTCCGGCCTTTCGAATATACGGATCTTTTCACTGATTTCCTTGGATACTGAAAATAAGAAATATAGAAGTTAGCTTTAAGAAAGGAAATGCTGACCCTTCATTGCCGACGAGTTTAGTTTATCTTTGTATTTTTGAATTGGTCAATATTACTTTTCTTTTCCCGGTATCTCTCTATTTTTATCTATTTCCCCGTTATTTAAATTGATGCGATGAATTTGTCTCAAAAAAGTAATTGAGACAAAACACGAGGAGGCGGTCAAATAAATAATAAAACTTGCACCCAAGACCTTGACTTAATCTCTGTCTTCTTGACATTAATTTTCTCAATACAATAGGCTATATATTCAAATAGAAGAAATCAATTTTAATTTTCCAGACAGAGACATAAACCATTGGATTCTACAACACTCTTTCTCCTCTTCTTTTCACTTTCCTATCTTATTTCTTATCACTTTCTACTTGTTATATTATTATTACTTTTCTCTTCTCTATTATTATTATTATTACTACTGCTTCTTCTTTCGTCCCTTCCCTTCTCTTTGTCGTCCTCCTGTTTCATTCTAATCCTTACTATTCTATTATAATTGCTATTTTTCTTTTATCCTTACTATCTCCGTAAACTGTACCTCCAGTCACATCCGATTACCCTATCCCTGGGGTTGAGACAGTGCCCTGTTCCCTAGATATAAAGCCTCTTTAAAGCCAGACCAATTACTTAATGTCTCGCTTAGAGGCAGATAGCAATTAATATGGGGAAAAAATTTTCCAGAGATCTTCAACAATTAAAAACAGTGCATCAAGGGAATGAAGGGGAGAACTTAAAAACTCAAATACCCAGTTATTAGAAAGTTGTCTTGCAGAGACACTTTCTCTTCCCCCTTCCCCCCGATCTTATCCCATAAATAAATATCACTATAATTCATTATCATCATTACTTCGAGAGAGAGAAAGAAATATCACTACCACGTGGCATTCCTTCACTCCACAGACCCGATTATAATTTTCGAAAACTCTATTTTCTGGATTTGAAATTCGATTAGACGGTCACTTATGGCTTTCGAGAAAAGTCCATTTAATTATATATAGAGAAAAGAAAAACCTTTTTCGAAAGACATCTTAAAAGCCTAGACGGAAGACAAATAGGTGACAGAGGGAATGAAATTCTGGAAATGATCGGCATTCTAGAAGAGAGTGATTGGAGACGAACCAATTTCTTCAACTGTTTCCATGATTGACTTTAAATTCAATAAATTATGACTTTCCTCGGAAATTGGAGAAGAGGGAAGGAGCGGGAAAAAGGGAAGGCAAAGGAAAGAAATTCCTATTCTTAAAAGAAAAGTTTTCGTTTTCATTTTCAAGAAATAAAATGACAAATTGAAGTATTAAACTTTCCCGATTTTTCCCCCGTTTCCTTCTGCTAACAGACATTTTTTTCTTGTGAGACATCTATCTGGGCTTTCCCTTTTACCTCGTTTGGGGAGGCCTTTCAAAAGTTTTTGAGGATGAAAGAGAATTTCTACCAACGACAACCATGTTCCTGTGGGTTTGTCAACATCAAAACTCGATAAAACCACCATGCTTCTTTTCAGAAGATTTTTTTGGCATCTTTGTCTAGTCCACTAAAGAATTTATTAACAGAAAATGCCAACCCTTGAGTTCGGAAAGGGCTTAGAAAGAATTTCTCTTCTCAAAGAAATTTGTCTGTTGAGAAGTTTAAAACTTAAAACATTTTTACTAACTTACGTATAGGATTTAAGGAGGGGTCTGAAAGCAGACGAAGGAAGAGGGAATTAGGTATGTTTGCGGGAGGTCTGAGATAAGGTGGTTAAGTACCAGACTAAGAAGTTATAGTTGTGAATCCGAGTCCTCCTTTTGTATCTTGTTATGCCAAAAAAGAGTGAAAAACTGGGCCATTTTACCCTTCCCCGACTTCCAGTTCTTCAGGGAGTTCTTTTTAAGACCTTTTATAACATTAACATGTCTTTGCGTAAAAAAAATTAGCATAATTTTCCCCGAGGTGTATTAATCGAGATTTTAACAGTTTAAATTATTTAAGAGAATTATGTTGCCATAAATTATTTTGCGTCGTTGGTTTCCTCTCTTCCCTTCTTCCTCTGTCGTCTTTTGCTTCTCCACGAAATGAATTTTAAAAAGGAAACTACGAAAAGACGGATGAAGCGAAGAAAGATAGCTTTTGAAGACGGATGTCGCGATATTCTATTAAAAAGTCTTCGTTGTTTGGCTTTTCCAAAGCCCTGTTTGAGTTGATTCCAGATTGACATCTCCCTCTGACACTTTTCCTGCAATCGCACTACTTCGAGACCTATGAGCGAAAAGTTTTGTTCTATTTTCTTTTCCTTTTCCCCAATTTATATTTCTCATACTTCTTGTATTGTTTCTCTCCTTCTTTTTATTCCCTTTCTTCCTTTTCATTTTTGTAGCCAGTCCGCTTCGAAAGGCAGGAAAACTTCCTCGATGCGAGGGAAATGTAGATGGACATTGTCAGAAAATTAATTAAATATCCGGTGACAGAATACAATGAGATTCGGTCTTTTCACAGGACTTTTTTAATTTATCAACCCGTCCCCCATCACACCCTCTATTTTCACGGGCTACTTCAAATTCCTACATCTCGAAACCCATTAACTCAACACAAAAACCAGGCGACCAATGAGAAAAGCGTTGGTTTACTTGAAAGCGATTCATCAAATTTCCGGCTCCCCTCTCAACCCCTACCTTCCACTTTGCCCCATCTCCGACACATGATCCTTTCAAACACTTGTGACTTGTAATAATATTCGACAAAAGGTCGGTCAGCTCGGTCCAGTTCTCATGAACAAAGGAACGAACTCGATCCCGGTTTGCCCGAGGGGGAGAAACTCGAAAAAGGTTTCCCTGTTTCCGGTTGAGTTTTCCCACAAACATTTCCCTCCTTATAATTTTAACAAATTTTCAGTCCGAGGACAAAGGAACTCAAACAGTCTTTCCTTTCGAGGAGCCGAAATTAGAAATTGTCACTCAAATTTCCCCAAAAAAGGAAAATACAAAGAGGAAGTGAGGAAAAAAATTTATTTTCCGTTTCCTTTGATTGTTCGGAGAAGGGCCATTATCTGTCTATCTCCCTCCATTTTTTTGACATTCTAGTTGGGCTCTTTTTTATGTTCTTCAGTGTCTTCTTTCATTTTTGTACAAGATCTCGTTACTTCCTAACTTAAACTTACATTAGAATGTGGGCGTAAAAAATTTTTCTTTTGTTTTCCGGTCATCAAGAAAAATTTAAATTGATGTAAGATGTCCCGTTGTCTTTCGCTATACAGCTTCACCTTTTGTATCATTTTTCCCTAAATTTTGTAATTTTTCAATTTCTAGACACTAATTATCTTAAGAGGAAACTTTAGTTCCTCATCCACTCATCGTCTCATATGAAGAAGCTTTTAAAATCATCTAAAATTCTCTTTCGAATATGTTTTAGAAAACCATCAGCGCATTTCAAAATCCTCGTCCCGTCAGCGGGCTCCTTTGATAAAATTTTGAATGCAGATTTGAAATGCAGAGACGAATGAGCTAGAATCGAATCAAGTTATTCCCGTAGAACTCTTTGGGGTTTCATCATGGCCCCCTCCCTCTCGGAGAAATTTCTCCAAAAAGGTGTTGATTAAAAAAAGGGGAGAAAACCGTAACAGTTTCCATCAAGATTTTCCTCACTCATCCCCTCCCGCAGCCTTCACAACCCCCGAAAGCGTAAATTTACTGTTAACCCTAATAAACTAAACAAAATTCGGATTTTATAGTTTCTGGCTGGAAAATAACCATTTTCCTTTTTAAGAGAAAATCCTGACGGTCAAGTATTTTAGAGGGAAAACTCAGACTGATGTTTTGGTGAATTTCCCAGATTTTTCGAAGGGTTTTCAATTTTCGAAACATTGCCTATTGCTCTGTTTGGAATTTCCAACGGAATGTGTGCGCTAGAGTTCATACAAGCACTGAAAGTGACAGCTTTTCCCTTGATTAATCACATTTACCGGACGGTTTATAAAATCTCCGACTCATAGAAAACTGAGTAAAATTAAACACATAAACCACTCTATATATTATTAACATACACCTCGGAACATATATCCTGTATTATTATCCTCGGAAAATATATCGCAAAAAAACGAAAGAATTTTCCGGTAAACCCAACTAATTATAATAATCATAACTTTCATTACAAAACATAAAACTATTGCTGCGGTCAGTTGTGGAGACAGAGAAAGACAAAGTAAGAATAGTAATCGACTTGGGAACAGTGCAGCAGTATTATTTCTAGACCAAAACAATACAACACACAAATTTAATTTTCAGTTTTTTTGGGGAAGGGAGCCAATTTAAAGAAATTATTAGTACTACAGCATATTCATTAAAAAATTTTCACACTTAAAAAAAAAACATTTTCTTTAGCATTTTTTCGGATTTTTTATACAAATTTGGCAAGAAGAAAACAGAAAAGAGCAAAAGTTTTTTGTTTAAGCTTGAAATTTTCCGGAATGAAGTTTAAAAGAATTTTTTTTTTTTTGCAAAAGTAATTGCCGGTTTGACGGTTTGCCTTGGAAGAAGAAAAACAAAGAATAATAATTAAAAAACAACAAGCTCTTAAAAGTTTGAGTTTTCCTTTACCACGATGAGAAAATTTTGACGAGAAGGGAAAATTATTTGTATTAAAAAAATGAAATAAAAAACGTGAAAGAGGGAAAGTTTTCACAGGAAAAATGTATCCATGATTATAATCAATAAATTTTTATGTTAACGATTTTTTAAAAAGCTCATTTCCTTAACTATTATTTTTGGCCGTTTCATTAGAAATTTATTTCCTGTCGTTTGCAATACTTCACCCTCTCCTCTAAACCGAACTGTACAATTACATCTTTGGTCTTTTTGAGAGAGAGCAAAAGAGAGCACTTCTCAGTGAACCTTTGAGATGCTGTATAGTTAATACTAATCGATGTTTGGATTTCATAAATTTTAAAATGGAATCATATGATTCATATAGGCCTAAGTATGTTGAAACACATTCGCAACGATAATTATCTTTTTAAAATATTAATATAACAGCACAATAATGAAAAGAGAACTCGGGGACATTTATCATGAGCCACAAATAATCCTTCAAAGAGCCTCAGTTGGCTCTATGGACAAGAATATATACATGAACCAAGAAATATTGCCTGTCATTTTGAAAATACCTCATTTGTTGTTCCATTTTATTTATTTATTATTATTTCTAACTACTTTCCACTACTTCATCCTCTTTTTCTCTAACCAAAATTCCAGTTACATCCTTTACGCATTTCCGTGGGTTAAGACACTAATCTGTTCCCTATAGAGAAACCCATAAAGCCAGACCACTTACTTATGGTCTCAAACTTAGAGACAAGTGACAGGTGACAGTTAACCGCGGGAAACAACATCCATCTACTCCTTATCTACCATTTTACTTCACTGCATCTGTCTTCCTTTCTGTTCTGTTATTTTCCTATGTTTTCCGAACTATTTTTTCCCCATTACTTTCCACTACTTTAACCTCTTTTCAAAAGCGAACTTTGAGCTATACTCTTAACCAAATTCCTAGGTTTAACCCATTGACGGCTGGTGTCCTCAAATGAGGACACTAACTTTAAGATTTTTTAAAAGGGTCTAAGGTTTTTGGGAGGGGGCTTTTTCATTACAGATAAAGTGCAAAGTTATAGTGTATGAAGATTTTTATATGTATAAATAAATAATTTAAAGTAAAAACAAAAGTTGTTTTTAAATATCAAATTCTGTATAATTTCAATTTCCTGTTGAGTTATACCTCGGTGTCCTCGAATGAGACAGCGAATTTCCGGAAAACGGTGCAAACATTTTTGGAAAAATTTACAGAAGTATCGTTTTTGATTTTTTGTTTTCTGTCAGACTTCAAAAAATTCATACGATTTTTACACCTGGGCGTTAATAGACTAGAATACTGTTCCCCAAAAAAAAGTTCTTATAAAGCTGAATTAGCAACTCATGGTCTCTATTTAGTTTAGTTTTAGTTTCGATCCGTTTTTTTTATGATTGGATATAAAAGAATACGGGAGAAGGATTTAAACTCACAACCATAACTCTATAGTCGAGAACTTAAACCACACCAGCCTTCTCGTATATTGTCTCTAACAACAAAATAGCTAAATGCAAAAATATGAAAAAGGCATAAACAAGCTTCACAATTTTACTTATTTCCGTTCAACAATAAACAATAGATAACTTAAAACAAAAACATTTGAATGATATACATATATACATTTAAAAGCTTACCCTGAAAGAAAAAATTTTCAGATTTTCCAGAGAAGAAATTCGCCTACTTCGCTGGGAAGCTGTCGTCAAAGATTTCCAAAATGGTGGATTAGCTTCTCGTTGAAAGGAAGTCACAATTCCCAATTCCCAGTTGTTTTTCTCTTATAAAAAGATTCTTCCGATCGATGTGATATTTATAATATCGGTCGTAAAATCGGCGAATATTATGTATAAAACCTCCACGAATAAGGTTTTGCGTTTACTTTTTGAACTTTTTAAGTGTAAGTTGTCAAACTGATGATTTGAGGTTTTGTTTTGAGATTATGTCAGCACTTAAGAATATATGCTGATACTCAACTGTTTTCTGTTCCTTCTGGAAAAGCTTTCAGACTTTATAAAGCTCAGAGTATTTTTAAGTAAATTGAACTTGACTCTGTTGTAAAATGAGTTGAGTTGTCAGCAAATGAGTATTATTAAACTGAAGATATTTCTTAAATGAATTAGACTTAACTTAGTGACTAGCTTATTATTATGATAAACTTAAGTATTAAATTCACTCAATTCAGAGTTCTTTTTTAAAGTTAAGGTTAAGCACAATAGGCTTTTTTCACTTCTGTAAAAATTTGACTTTGGACGAATTTGAAAGTTCACTGCTGAGGTTTTATTTGAAGAGTTCTTCAGTAGTACATATACCACTTATAATACTTGTTTTCCTTATGCACCTTATTCACTTTATTTTAAGTTTATGTCAGAAGTTTTTAGTTGGGTTATCAGATCTGTTGAGAAAAGTAAGATTTTTTAAAATGGTTTTCTTTTGTCATTTCATTTCCTTCAGCCCCCAAAAAATTGTAAGCAATGAAAAATCAGTGTTTCCATTTTTAAGTTGTTTACCTAATAAGTATATACTTTGAGATGAAAGTCCTTTCGTTCACCTCAACACTCTTTTCTAAGTACTGGAAATTATTTTTTCAAATAGGTTTCCAAAGGTTTTTTTAAACTGATTTAAGTTATTTTTGTTTGTTTGGACAAAACCACTTCATAAACCTCTCGACTAATGAATCAGGAGAAAACTTTGTCTTTTGGGAATAATTAGCGATGTTGGAAGCACTATTAAAATTTTTGAAAGCGGACGAATCATTAAAAAGGTTCCACTCAGGCCAATAAGTCTTGAAAAGGTTTTAGGAATGAGAACATCAGATCGCACGCTCTTGTTTGTACATATTTATTATGACTTGTTGAGAATTTTTGTATATAATGGCGCTAATTGATATTTTTTGACGATTCGAAAATTTCTGATTTTGAAGATTTGAAATCTTAGAAAATGTTTCTAACAATCTTCGCTCTTGGTGGTATATTGGTATAGGTCTACCGAAAGGTTCTGTCCGATTTTCACTATTGGTTAGAACAGGATGTGTGAGAAGGCTCGAATTTCAGTCAGAATTTTTTTCAACCATGTTCTGGATGCAGAAGCTACCCTAATCACATCCAAAAAACTTCCGCTGCTTCTCTACCATTCCATCCTTAGAATTTATAGAAAACATTATTAGCGCCAAAATAATCGCTAACTAATAGACAACGCTAGTGTGAAGTGCTTGATTAAAGCATAATAGCCTAAAAGTTGAGCGTTAGGAGTAGTAACACTGTTAGCTAAGTCAGTATAATATTTTTTATCCACTCTATCAAACGCCGTTTGATTATCTAATACAACAGTACCTTAAGTGAACTTTATAAATCGGCATTGTTGAATACTAATATAAACTTTACGTCAGTATATACTGTACATATATATGAAAATGCATATACATTAAAAAAAGAGAGGGCCAAAAAGTGCCTAATTATGTTTAAACTAATTGCTACAATATAGGACAGCACTTTCGGTAGACCTAATACAAGTATTGGTTTGCGCTCCTCAAGGCAAATTATTGAACTCATTTCCAAAATTCTGCTTCAAAACTTTGATTGCTTTCCCGATCCAATTTCTGTTTATCTTCACAATCAAAACAACCTTCTAAAAAGTCCTTCGGCTTTTATTCCTCTAACCTTTCGAGAATATTCTGAGTTAAAAACCAAATTCAGATTTGTTCACGAAAAAGCTTTTCTAAGCAAAGGAAATGCAGTCTGTAAAATGTGGAAAATCCTTTCCCTGATTTTTCAAAAAGAAATCTTCGGAAGTGATTCCTTCCGCTTCCAAAAACAAAAAAAGTTTTCTCAACACAATTTTCCGCAGATTTATTTAAATTCCCATCTTCCGCGCCTGTGGATGGGTTTTTTTTAAGAAAATTTTCCCTCAATTTTGCTATAGAACAAAGGAAAAACCATAGCCCGCATCGACTTCCCGACATTTTTCCTTGTGTGTTTTAACATGATACAGTCTTGGCAGAAGAAAAGAAAAACAAAGACAATTTCCGATAAATTCTTGTACAAAGTCTTAACTTTCCTCGAATACCTGAGGCATAATATTCAAATTTCTTTTGTGACTATCGAAAATCCGAAAGCTTTTTCCAAAGTGAGGCATGCTGCTTATTTGATAACTTTACACCCTTCCACCCCCGCCCAACCATCCCTTCCTTTCCCAGTTTGAATCAAAATTTTGTCGATAAACCAATAAACTCTTTAGTTAGCGTTATCACGGATCTCATTCCGCAATGAAATTTTCATAAATCCAAAAAGGTTGAAGGCGTTGTCCAAATCATCCCCAAAAAACCTTTATTCTGAAGGTAATCCCCCACAACAATATCATTCTCTAAAAACCAAAGCGAGGTTCCGAAAAAAATTGAGGAATGTGTTAATAATAACAAAGACCGAATGTGAATTTTCCGATTTCCCACCCGAGAAATTAATTTGAATGTTTTTATTGCCCTTCCCCCCCTCCCGAAAAAAAGCCAATGATATTTTTGAAATTAGTTTCAAACAATTTTTTGTGGGGCCGGTTCAAATTCTATAAAATTTAATTAATACCCTTTTGAAATAATTTCATTATCGATTTCAGTTATTAGGATTGACTGGCAAGAGACTTGGACCTTCGTCTCAGAGTTTCTGTATGCGAAATAAGCTTTATTTTGGAAAAATTCTGAGTCAAATATTTCTGAGTCATTTCGATATTAGTTAACCTTTAAGCTAATAAAATCTTTTTTTTTTAGTCAGAAAGTTTTTTTTTTACATTCATGGGTTACAAATTCTGATTATTTATAAGAAAGATCCAACTGGGACATGCTGTCATTTAAAATTATGGGTAATCATCTCTAATTTTTACCTGGACGCATGGGGCCCGTTAGTGGCCAAAGGAGCAAATTCTCAAAATTTTCGGATTCAAACCCCAATTAATTACTTAAGATGTGTACAGCTGTATAAAACTCGATTCGGACAACTTTAAATCAAATTAAGTACAGGCTTATTTTTCAACAATATTTCAAAAAGCTTCTCAGGACATATATATCCTTTCGCCTCCCTCCACACTTATGAACTTTTCACCCTTCCATCAATATATTATATTATACAATTGTATTTCTCAATAAAGATTATTAAATGTGTGATACACTTATACTTTCGTATTATCCTAAGAACGGACAGAACTTTCCCGTAGACCTAATATATAGAACTTAAACTAGGGGGAATCTCCACTCAAATTAAGCAGATACTTATTTCACGACTATTATTCAAAAATTTTCTGGGACACATTTATATGTGGAGGGAAAGGAAGACTACACTTACTAAACCTGCAGCACAAAATAAGATTCCTGAAAAAAATTTTCATTAAAGGAAACCTGTATACAAAAAGGAAACACTGATATTTATCGATTTATATGTTTTCTTGATTATTTTCTTATTTAATAAATATTAAACAAAATTTTGGGGGAATTAAGTTCATACATCAATAAAATACTTCTTTTTTAACATTTCAGACAAAAAACCATTTTTAAAAAATCTTAATTACTCACGTTCCTGTAGATTCTCAAAGACCACTTTCCAACCGAAAAACTGTTTAAAAATCAACGTCGCAATAGTCTTTGAATTCGCGCTCGGAGAGGTAACAATACTGAGGAGGTTGAGAGTCGTCTGAAGGTTCAAAATCGTCGGAAGGTTTGGAATCGGGAAACATAGACACAATGTTATTCACTTTATTCAGGATAACGAAGACGAAAATCAGAATGATGACCAAGAGGCAGAGGTAAGACAGATTAAAGAACCATTGTTCTGATTCAAAACGGGTACAATTGTCGCAAAGGTTTTCAACTGGAGGGTCGTCACTGTCTTCTTCCGGTTCAGGGGCTGGAGAATCAGGTTCCGGATCGGTAGTGTTAGAAGTGGAGGCAATGGTGGCGGACCAATGAACTACATGGGAAGAGTTTGGACCTTGGTTAGGAGGTGCGGGAGGATAAAAGCCAACATCAAAAAGGACAGGTGTGGGTTCAGGATTTTCCGAATTTTCCGAGTTGTCCGAATTTTCACTAGAACTGTCGTCCGAAAAATCAGAATCCATTTTAACACAAAGAAAAAAGTAAGCACTGAAAAATTACGATGCGAACTGTACGTAATACAAATGGCAAATGAGATGATTCGACGTAGAAGGTCTTGAAACGTAGCTGGAGAGACCGGCGCGGAGAATTTCACGAGGGGTAAGGGGTTGGATACGTAAAACCATATGCTGTACATAACAGTGGCGAGTTACGCCCTTGTTTCATACACCCCGTCTCGAGCTTTGGTTCGCGATTTCAATGTTTAACCAATGGAGACACAATATTTTCTTTCGATCATAATTAACTTCTTCCTCTGTCGTCCCGGCCTAATCACGTGTTAACTCCTTTCCCTTATCTCTGTCTTACTTTCCAATTTTCCTATTTTCTTTTTCTATCTCTCTACACCCAATCTTTCTCTATCTTCGGATCCTGAAACAGGTAGGAAAGATAGATTGAGAGAGCTTTTTTCAACACGAGAAAACGCTCTTACCTGGGCTTGTACATGTTTTATTGATTTACTTCCTGCCATCCCATTGGAGGTGGAAAATTCAAGGAGACCGCCCGAACAAGAAGCTTGGCAAGGGTGGGATGGGAAAACCGTGGGAAGGGGCACTTTCTGTTCGTGAATTTTTCACGGAGATGAGCCTTTTTTGGATTTCGCTTCTCCATAAATTTTAGTTTTTTTAGAATTCCGGGCTTTTCACTCTGGAGTCAAGGTGGAGTGGAAAGAGGGTATAAAGTTCAAGCTCGGAGAGCGCATGACTATTTTTAAAGAGGCATCCTTTCGGGAGGAAACACGGAAAATTGAGAGAAGAGAGGAGGATGAGGAAATCCGGGAGGGGGGGTTGTCAACAGCTTGCTTTAGATTGACTGTGGAAATTCTGGGTTCCGAAATTTCAGCGCGTCCTTTTTTTCGCGTCCTCATTTCTTTTTTCCGGGGTGGGTAACGGATAATTTTTACAAGGGCTAATTTTTCTTTTTGTTTACAAATCGCGGAAGGGAGAAAAGGAAAAAATGGAAAGGAGATAGAATGATGATGATGATGATAATGATGATGGTCGATATTCTTTCACGTGAATATTAAAAACATTTTTAAAAAGGCCCAAAAAAACTTTTGCAAGTTTTGAGAAAGAGATTTTTAAACACGATTCATTCTCATCCAATTTTCAATCCATCAAATTTTTAAATACAAATCAGAGGTGTTCCACCTTATGCCTTTATCATCTCGCGAGAATCATCAATCTTTTAAAAAAATATATTTATTTTCATAAATCGTCGAAAATTATATATATTCGCCCGATATATCATTTTTACATTATAACCTTTAACACCAGAAACGATTCGAAGATACCCAGATTGTATATCGCCAAGTAAACGAGTGGACAAGCAAATATAGTACTAGTCAAATAAATATTTTCTTCTTTTATTAATAATTGTTGGAACCAGGTTGTGTCGTTGTAGACGAACGAATGATGGACAACACTAATTCCGAACGTATATGTATATTGATACATAAAATGTTTTTATAACTATAATTTAGTATTGAAAAGGAAAATGCAAGGATCCTGACGGTGCGGAGCTCCAGGACTGAAAGAATTTTGCTTCGGTTGTCGGCTGCTTCATTTCACTGTACCCATTCCGGAATTAGGAATGTGGCGAACGCCACAATAATTATATGTTTTCTATAATACATTTTATTTAGTTATATATACTGCTTCACAGCGGGAGTTGTGTAGTATAGTGGTTAAAGTGCCAGATTAAGAAGTTACAGTCGCGAGTTCAAATCCTTCAATACGTAGAGTTAAAATGCATTTCCAAAATGGCCCGAATGATTATTTGGGCTCTTTAAGCACCTTATGTAAATAATGAAATCATAAATTAGTGATAATAATAATGATAATTTTTATAAAAAGAAAGGGAAGTCATAAATAGATATAACTTATAGCGTTTAAAAAAAGGTTTGGAGGTGAAAGGGGATAGTGAATTACGTATATTTAACATATTTCAGATTTCAGATATTTTTCCTAGGAATTGACAGCCGTCAAATAACTGTCGTTGATTTGATTTTCTCCTTTTTATTTCCTTCGACATCTCATCTGAGTTATGAGGATGGAAAGAAAGTGAGAGAGATGGAGGGATGAGTAACACAAGGAGAGAAGGAGGAGGCTGCATTGATTTTCTCTCTTTTCCTCTCAAAGCCTGTTTTAATGATTTCGAGCGGTTGTATTTGAGAGATTTTAGGGGAAACACATTTAATTTATGATCATCAAAGAAGAAATAAGCTTTTAAAAAAAGCTTTACCTTCTTTCTTCTTCTTTTTTTGTCATTTCTCTATGTTCGCGCCGGATAGTAAAAATTAGAGGAGAGGATACTAGCAGGTTGCCACAGGCTGAAGGTAGCCAGAGTTTTTCCGCATTCCTGCTTGGTTCGCGGTAGTGTTCGCATGAGTCGCTTTTCGAATTCGTCCCTTACGTAGTCTTTCACTCTATTTAATATTCACCACTTTTTTTAATAATAGTTTGGCTTTGCGCTTCTTTTAGGTTTACGCTAGATATACTATTCGCTTTTTCTCGCTTTGTATCGCCCTCTTTTTCTTTGGTTCGCGTACGATCCGCTACCCAGTTTATGCGGGCATTGATAGATTCGCCTCCATTGGAAATTTCGCAAAAAAGGTCATTTAGAATTCATCCTTTTTTCCCGACCTCCTCCTCTCCCTGTTTTCCAGGTTCCGCGACTGGTGAAATCGTTAGCAGGGGATTTCCAAAACGTGAGTTTATTTTTATTGGTATCTGTACTTTATTCTCTGCTCAATCCAAACGCGTGGGGACCGCTGTCCCAATCACCCTAGTTAACTGTCACGTGTGTCCAAGTTCGAGATAATTATTGGTGAAGTTGCATCTGAGGAATAGTTCTCTGCCCTAATCCCAGGAATGAATGAAATAATAATGATGGAACATTACGACCAAACCAGCTGGTACGGTTCTTAGTCGGCCGAAAGAAAGAAAATAGTTGTACAGAGTAGATGAAATAGTTATAGAGAAAGAATTTAGAAAGTGTGAAGGAAGAAGGAAAATAACAGAACCAAAGAGAAGATAGAACCAATAAGGAAAAATAGAGGAGGAGTCGAGTGATGATGCTAAGAGAGCCGTGTTATTCAGTCAATTAAAGACATTCTGGAAGGAGTGTTGATTAAGAGTTTTGACGGAACATTTAAAATAAGTAAGATGTCGGGAAAAATAGATCGGAAAATTTGTCATTGAAAAAAAAAAAAAAATTGAAATGAGTAAGTAAAAGGGAAAGGTTGGAAAACGTTTTCATATAATAAATGGATTTTTCTTGAAGGAATATCGTGTTGAGAGAAAGCTCACGTTTGTTTGATTTTTTTCCGATGCGTTAGCCCACTTTTCCCCATATTTCCTCATTTACGTCTTATTTTCTCCCCCAGCTTTTAGGCGAAGGGAACGCTTGTGATTCAAGTCACCCGTGAACATATTCCCTCTTGTTTCCATATCAAGCCTCATCCGTTATCTGTTTTTGGAAAACTTACACATTTTATTTTTTATTTTTCTCATAAGTTAAATGTCACCTGTCTGGAAATTTGGAGTAATAAACAGATGGTATGGCTTTAAGGGAGTTTTAAATCTAGTCGACAGACCAGTGTCTTAACCCTTGGATACAGGATATATTAGGTCTAACGTAAAGTTCTGTTGTTTTGTCCGAAAGTTTGTTTTGACATCAACTTCATATTGTAAAATATCATGACTTATCTGATAGTATTCACGCCTCTCTCCCTTCGCGGAAATTTTCCTCTTTTCATTAGAGGCAGAATAGTGAATATTTAAAAATCTGAAAGCTTAGGTTTTTCATTTACGAAAAGCTATCATTTGCTCCCGTGGAATCATATTTATCTCTTAATATTTAAAATTGTATTTCCCCGTCTTTGAATAGTGAAAGCAAATAGATACAGCATCAAAGCCTCTTTCAAAGAGGTAGTAGGGGGATGTTTTCAAAACCACCCTTTTCGCTTCCGCCTCTTTAATCCCGTATAAATTTACTAATGAAAGAGTCATATTGTGCTTAGGGAATATTATTTTACAAAGTAAATCTCAGTTTTGACATCATACATAGTACAAAGGATTTTCGTGTGGTGTGTGTGGGGAAACTTCCAGCGTTAGCGTTTCGATCGATTTCCATCAAATTTTGCACACATTAGCCATTGTCGGGGAGGGAGAGGAAGGGAGGAGTGAAAACACTGCTGAAAGCGTGGAGTCCCTCTCAACAATAATTATATTTTTAAAACAAACCTTTAATCAATCTCGATGGGTTTTGCAAGCGGTGCCCTGGCAGCTTTTTGACAAACTGAATTTATTTATGAAGCGAAGTTTCGCAAAATTTGTTCACAACAACACAGAAATTAAATGAATTTGCACCACGTGACATTTTTGTCAAATATCTGCACAGATGGGAGTTGTTTCTAAACGAAATTAATTTTGTAACAATAATATTAATAGAACTAGAAATTTATTTTTTATAAGATAAATAATTTTGTTTGTCGTCGTGTTCGGATACCGACAGTCTACGGATAAAATGGTACATAAGCTTGAGAACCCGTTTGTTAGTAATAGGAATATAACTCTTTAAAGTACTGAACCGAGTTTAATAATTTCTAACCGTCTACAAAAGTCAAGCGTGGCAGTATCATCACAGTGTACATACAACTCCTTTTTAAAAACACCTAAAATATGACTTAAAAATTATAAGCGATTATTAAACGGAAACTAAAACTAACAGTAAACAGTGATAGAAGTCTTCTGTGGCAAATTATCAACGCCACTAAATCCAATATTGTTATAACAAGGATTTCCCCGATTAGGAAGCACCAGGTCAATGACTGTTGAATAAGGATTCAGCAATGTCAAAAACCTGGGTCCAAGATTGGTGCCTAACGATTTCGCTCTGTTTAAATAATAAAAAATTCGAAAATCCAGGAGTAGTTAATCTTAAGTCATGAGCATTTACTATATATATATTTATTCGGGAAGCAACACTCTTCAATATACAACAGATATCAACCAAAAATCTTTCTCACTATGAACCCAAATTTTTTCCTCCCACTTCAAAAAAATTTTATCAGATCCTAGTTTTAGTTTTCGAGGCTTGAAAATGAATCTCTGTATGAGAGATCGAGCATCTGTATCAAGTGGTCAAAAGGCTAGTGGTTAGAATTCTAAACCCGTATTTCTCTTTGTAATGAAATTAATCACTGAAGCAGGAAAGTATTTTTTTGAAAACTGTTTTCAATTTAAATGTCAAATGTTTCAACCCCCATCTCATGAAAAAATAAAATAAATTTTTTTTTCCCTTGTTTACTTTATTCAAATTAAAACCATCTCTTGGTAATTTAGGCTTCTTTCAATGACGTCAGCGCTGACCTTTTCGTTTATTTATTTTTATATTTTTAATAAAAAAATTATTATAAACTTTTAATAATTTTCCTGACGGTTTAAATTAATTTCAACCCAGAATTTTTTTCCCTTATTCAATCTCTCATTTTTCCTCTTTTTTTCTCTGCAGTAATTACTAAAAAGGCAGATTTCATCCCCAGTTCTTCTGCTAACCATCCCCACCCCTTATGTTTCTTCCCTCTTCCCGGGTTTTCTGTTTTCGGAAAATCCTTGTTTCCCCCGAACGCTATAACTCTGTAAAACCGATGTAAAATTTTCATTACCAGTCCTCTCAATGATTTTTCATTTACAACCCCCCAAACTATACAACCCCATTCTTCATCCCCTTTTACATCAGTTAAACAAATAAATGAAACGTAAAACGGAGGCGTAAAACAAATTGTGAAAAAAAAAATTCTCTTTTATTTGCGCCCCGAAATTAATTTCGGGTTTACCGAAAAGTTCTCACTCCTCCGGATTTGTTTTATAGTATGTTTTTATGTTTTTGTGCTCTCTGCTATAAAACTACCCAACGGACAAAAAAAAAGTCATTCGTACGTGCATCGGCCGACAAAATGTCCATAAAATAAAAGATTAAAATTTTAACGTTTTGACGAGCAAGATGGCGAACAAAAATCTTCTTCCAGGTCGCCCTTCTAAAGCTCTCGTCTTGATAAAAAAAATAAAATTTTTTAGGCACGATTGAAATCCAGACTTTTAATTCAAAATAAAATCCTCCAGGGGAATAAGAAAGAAATTTATAATAATACGGTTATAGGGCCTTTGTCCTTCCACGATATTATCCATTCAGTTCTTTCCCTCCCCATCCACCCTCTCTCTCCTTTTAAAATAAAAATAAAAATCTTCCAGGGCTTCTCTCAGAAAAAGGTTAACATTCTCCAGCCATCTATCAAAAGTTATTAGTTTTCTGAGGAAATTTTTTTTCCTTAAACAGAATCCCTTCGCCTAAATATTATTTATAATATGGATCAGTAGATTTAAATATATAAGAAGATGTGGATGTTATATATCTTCTTGCTTGGGGGAAGAAAATAAAAAAAATTTTGAACAAAGCAAGGAGGAAGTAAGCTGTTACCCGGAGAAGATTTTCCCTGTTAGTCTATTACTATCTCATTTCTTACTCATTTTTATTTACTGTTATTATTCTCTTGTTCATCATAATAACTACTTTTATCTCTTTTTATTCTGCACTATTTTATCCACGCCTCTCAATCCAGTTCCCAGCCATAGCTTCCACACAATTTCTACGATTTTAGACCCTAATCTGCTCCCTTGATAGAAACTTTCTAAAGCTAGACCAACAACTTACTGTCTCGGATTCGGAGACAGGTGACAGCTACTATGGGACTAGTTAAAAAAAAAAGGAGAAGAAGCTTTTGCTGGATTTCGAAAGTTCCGTTTCAAAACTGTTTGAGAACACGTTTACCAAGTTGGGAGAACAATGGCGTCTGAATAGTTGTAAAAGATTCTTTGGGGCGAAATGGAACATACGTGACCGTCTGTCACATTAATTTTTTTTGGCTTTTTATTTGGTTAGTTTTGGATAAAACTCCAGACTCCGGCGTGGTGTGGGAAATTTAGAATCGCAGTTAATTCCCCAAAGGATAGCCTCACTCTTAGATCACGTTTTGTTCCGGAGAAGAGATTTCACGAAAGTGTGTTCAAGTCGTTAAAACAAATTACGGGACACGCGTTCTGGACTCTTTCTTCAATTTAATCAGACACGTTCAAATTCACGACAACCCTACAAAAGGTAGAAAAATAAAAAGCTAACGTGACGGCTAAAACTGAAAAGTATGGAATTAAACAAAAAAAATATTTGCAATCTCAAAAAGCTATCACATTCACCCGAGTTACAGCTATACCGACAAAATTACGTCATCAATGGTTCTCAATAGTGTCGCAAATCGTAATGACCCACCCTGAAAGCTTTCGAAATCCGAACAAAATCAAAAACATAAAAAAAAACAGAAAAGAAAAATCTCCACTACCGTAGTTATTTTATTTTATTTATGATTTTAACTTTCCCTTGTGCGCCGACCCAAGCGCAATCCTCTCCTCCTCTTCCTTCGCCCCTGCTTTCAACTAGTTGTAAATTGGTTGGATGATTTACAATTCTATAGAGTGGTCGTTTTTACAATGATTCTTCCTCCCTCTCTCATGTTTTAAAATAACAGCCTCTTCTAATAATTGTACTTTAATAGGAATAAAAATTTATTATCACTGTTAACCCCCTCTGCCCGGCCCTTTTTCCCTTTTCCGCAACCGTAACGAAAGCTTTTGAGGAAATTCAAGCTCGGTTTGAAGCCTTAATATCTTGGAATTTGACTCCGGAGCTTATGAACCACTTTGAATATGAATACCGCTGTTTGTTTGGGATTACGAATGCGGTTTGATACAAATACTTTGTTTCCGGTTTCAATATTGATTTTGGAAAACGGTTTCCCCAAATATTTCTCCATCTCTGGAAATAGGTGCTGCAGCACAATGGTGACTTGTTACATGAGAGGCTACCGTCGCAATGGGACTTTTAGAGTCCCTAACTAATTACAGTTCAATTTGTAGTGAGCAATTAATAATAAATGAGGGCTTTAACGCTTGATTAAATGGTTTAGGACAGTGGTTCTCAAACGATTTCGAGTTATGCTCCACCTAAGCATTTCTAAAATTCTGATACCCCCTCTCGTGATATTTAAATTTTGTTATTCAGAATTTTACGGTTATTCATTTACCTGAAGGGAGATTATAAGGCCATTAACTAGCTATCTAAACAAGATTCCAAAGCCATCTATGGAAGAGTCATTCTCAAATTACACCATAGTCAGCCGAAGAGTGCACGTCCTGCCCATGAGTCACCAAAATATTACTATGCCTCACCGATAGCAAAATACCTTTGTACCATCTCCATAGGGAATTCACTCACATAGACCACCATCTCAGAGAAATTTGACACAGAAAGCTTATTTACCCTCAATCATACATTATATATACAGACAAATTCCTTGGGTATTTTCGTTGGTCGTTCAATTTGATTATGGTTTTCCTTACTCGCTGAATTTTTCAATAGTCAATATAGAAAGAGTCAATATCGAAGTCAGCTAAATTTCAAAGTTTGGTTCGCAATCTCAAGGACTGAATAGTCAAAAACAAACAAAAGAAAATCGAAGGTGTTTGTAGACGAAATGCACCTGGTCACAATTTTCTTTCTCTCGATCCAAGTTAGTAATTTTAAACCCACAGGCTAGACTCCAAAACACGGTTCTTTTTCCTCCATCTTTACCTTTTCTTATACATTCTTTTATTTTATTTTCCTTCACTCTTCTTACTTCACTCTTTCAAAATTCTTACTGTATAACTGTCTCATTTTTTAGTCTTTTATAACCATTGTCATGATTACTCTCTTCTTCCCAACTATTAGGTCTACCGAAAAGTTCTGTCCGATAATGATATTACCCTAAAACCGGCCAGAACTAATATTTCTTCCTTTAATTTTTACTACTTTGCACTACTTTTTCCTATCCATCGAACCAGAATTCGGGCTATACCCTTTATGCGATTCCTCCGGTTAAGATATTATTCTGTTCTCTAGATAAAAGAACTCTTTAAATCTATTTTGCGTAATTTTATCGAACTTGAACACAGGTGATAGTTAACTGGAGGACGTAATACCCTTTTACGTGTTCTCTACCTTTCTTCATTATTACTTCTGTCATCCTTCTCTCCTTCTTACTAACCGTTTTTTTCTTTTACTCTCTTTTCATTATCCTTCAGTACTTTATCCTTTACCCTTTTTTAAAAACCAATCTTACGGTCACACTCTTTTATCATACTACCTGCGGGAGGTTTGTCGGGTAGTGATTAAGTGCCAGACTAAGAAGTTATAGTTCAAATCCTTCTCCCATATCCTCTTTTACCCCAATAAGTGTGACAAATAGGATTAAAATTCAACTGTAACAACTACAAGTGCTCTGATAGTGGAGATCTCACAGGACTATTTTGATACTGAATTTAGATCAAAAACAGAAGTGTCTAGTTAAACATCGCTAAAACAACTGGATGCGACTCTAGTGAAGTGACTTTCCTGTCTTCCGTATCTCTTAAAATCATTCATTCTCTCACCTAACATTCCCTGTTACTTGTATACAAAATTACGACAAATATCCTCAAATTCACACGTTCAAATATCATTTTCAAAATTTGTAAGAATGTCCAGGATGAATCGCGCCTAATTTCACTTAGAATCGACCTCCCACTCTAAGTAAAAAACGTAACAAAACCGTAAACGAGCATCGCTGACGGAATACGCCGCCTTGTCATCTTAGACTGCAGCTCAATTTCTCTCGACTCGACATTTTCTTTCTCTCTCTCCCTCTCTCTATCTCTCTCTCTCAAGCCCAACCTCACGAATTTCCGAGAGTAAAATCCAGATAAGTTTACATTCAAAATTTGTTAAATTACCAACTTGTTATGGCAATTTAAATAACAAGTATGAAATTCAAATCGGAATTCATTAAAAGAGAAATTCTTTTGAATGCCATTATCATATTCTCGGATAAAAGAGTTAATAAGCTTCTCCCAAAAAGGAGTAAAAACAGCTGTTAAGAAAACATGAATAAACGAACAAAATCATATATTTATTACTATGTATTGAATGTACATATTAACAATAAAAACGAAACACATTTATTGGTCTTCTTTTGAAATTTTTTTTGAATTTGGCTAATAATTGGTGAGAGGACTGCTCAGTGATCCTTTGAGATGCTGGTTAGACAATACTGATCGTGCTTGGATTTCACGAATTTTAATTAGAATAAAATGGCTTACAAACTTTATGAACGTTGAAACACATACCCAAGGATAACTATTTTTTTAAATATAAATATAACAGCTAAAAAATGAAAAAGGGAACTCGGGTGCCTCGATATACAGCTGAGAGCCACAAATAATCATTCAAAGAGCCGCTGGTTGGTACCCCCTGGTATAAGATTCTATTAACTTGTATAAAGTTTATATAATAATAACGTATTATAAACCTCCAAAATTTTCATCAAGATTGAGTTATTTTCAAAATTAATTTAGAAGCTTTAAAGGATTTTAAACAAAAAAAATTAATAATTCTCATAATAAAATAAAGAAATGAAAAAAAGAAAAGAATCAAAGAAAATGCTGTCTACGTCTGGAGAAAGCGTCTGACGTTAATAATTGCATTTCTTTTGCTGATCCTTCAACAGATCAAGTCAAAGGATAACAGCTGACAGAAGGAAAGCAACGCTGTTAATGGTGCTACACAAGTAGAATCGAAAATCTTTTTAAATTTCACAAACAAACACGACAAAATCTACTTTCTTTTAAATTTAAAAAAGATGACATTTTAATTAACTTAGTTTAAAATAAGGGCCTGACGTCTTTCTACGATCTAAAAGACACATTATGTTTTTTACACTTTTTTGCAGTGTTTAAAAAAATTGTCGAGCTTTTCCAATTTTAAAGCGGCTTTAAATACGTCAGTAAGTTCATTGATATTCTTTGTCGCCATCTCATACTGCACTAAAATAATAGCGTCTAAAACGCAGAGATCTGGTATATGTAAATCCCGACTATTTGGAAGTTGACATATTACTTTATTATTCCACTCATCCCTTGAATATTGCTCACTTATATTGGGATCATATCTTCCCCAATGAAGTATGACATTGACCCTGTGTTTTTATCGAGGCCTGGAAATTTACATTTAATGGAAATTTTTCACCTCATCACCATCTCATGGAAAGTAACTATAGTATATTATAGTGAAAAAAAACTAAACATGTGTCGCATTAATAAAGTAATACTAAGTAAAATAATTAACAAATAAAATAAAATGGATCAATAAATTAGTAGATAAAATAAAAAGACGGGTTTATGAATTGACACAAAAGGTAGGAATTATTAACGACCAGGTCACGCCTTTATTCATATAGTATAAAACTGTATATTTTTAATTCCTATAAGACGAATAAGTAGATTTTTAATTTTGGCATCATCTTTGAGCTCTCGTATAATCATACTCGGAGACATAGAGTGGTATTTGGCATAAAATCGACAAATTGATAAAAAGTAATAAAAACAGGAAAGAAGAGCAAGCGAGGGAAAGGAAAAGCAGAAAACTAGGGGAGAAAATATAAAAAATTTCCCGATGAAAATTAAACCGGAAATCACGTCATCGCACAGATGAATCCCCCTTCATTTATTATTATCCTCGAATGATTTTTAAGCCCTTCGAAAAGGTAGATTTACGTATAATGAGTATTCCGGAAAAGTTTAGGAAAAATTTTTTTTTAAAACTATCCCTCTGATTTGTTGGAAAAGCGGAGATGAGCAAGGAAGATGAAAAGGAGGTTGGGAGAGGGGGCTGATACGAGAGTTTTTGTTTCTGACGTTTTCTTCCCCAACTTTTTGAAATTAAATTAATTTTCTTTGCCCGGGGAACTTAAAAAAATGGTTTCCTTGTTATAAAGGGTTACAAGATTATGGTGTGGGAGACGCCATATTGTTTGTTGAGGAAATTCAGGTCCGTCTATGGAATTTCCTTGAATTTTCCGTTTTTTTTGCCTCCATTTTTGGTTTCTTTGTTTGTGTTCTGGTTACTTTTCTCAATCTGATTCGATTAGGGTTTTTGTCGAAGTCAGTGGGGCGTTTGCTTTTAAAATAATCTCCAAATGCTTTGTTTTGAGGACAACAGGACTGAGCCTGACTCAACAGACCTATTGTGTCGCTCTTGTTTTCTGTTTTGTGTTTCCGGTTTTAATCTCTTTCTTTTTGTGTACCTTCTCTGTTTTGTTCCCGGTCTCTTTCACTAATAAATCTCTTCTCAATAATAATTCGATTTGAAATTTCTACGCTTTGGAGCTTTAACTAAATTTGCTTTTATAATACCTCCAACTGTCTGTCTGTCTTTCTTTACACTCCTTTTCAACTTTTTATCCGATTTGGTGATTGTGGTTGGAACGTGTTGATTGGTTTCCTTTCAATTATTCACGGGCGTATTTCATCGTCTCCTTTTGTTGAGTCATTTGTTTCTTCCGAATACAGACTCTCTCTCTTATTTCATTTCTTTATAATTCAAATTATTAGTTAGACGTTTTGTTGTTAAGACTGATTTTAAAGAGGGAAGAAGTATTTGTGAAGCCTCATTTTTCTTTAGTTTTCTCTTACTCGTATTGTTCTCAAAGCTTTAGTTTTCTAAATTAGATTCTTTCTTGCTGTTGGATAGTCTCTCCAGGGATGTTTTTTGTGATTGCTACTCAGGTAACGCGAACGAAATTAGCTTCTTTTGAAATTAGATTCTGCTAACCTATTTTTAATCCGAGCGCGTGTTTATTGTTCTCTTCTCTCGAATTTTCTATAAGATTGACTCCCTCGGGATTCCATCTACTCGTGACTAGCTTGTGGAATACATAACTTGGTTTGTACAGAATATGGATTTTCGTTAAAAAAAAAATTGTATCGCACTTTGTCTGATTCCTGGTCATCAATTTTTTTCGAATTGCAATTTTGACCTTTTTTGTTTGAAATTCATCGTTACGTATGGTTGATGTCAGCACTGAAATTGCCTTTTGAGCTTTTCCTCTCTTGGGTGTAATAGAATTTGAAGGGGGTTCTGACTCGCAATTATTTCTTTCCCGTTTCACTTTGTCCACTCGACCGACAGCCTTCCAGTTGCATTTAAATTAGTTTCTAATTTCTAATTTTTTCCAATTTTGTTTTCTTCTGCTTTGAATTTTATTCTTTTTAATTTTCCGGGGAGTGTGTTTCTCTAATTTTGGTACGGCTGTGCATGAGTGATCAAAGCACCTGTTTAAGCTCCATTCTGCTATACCCAGAGGTGGGTTTGCAATAACTGGAGGAAAAAACAAAATACAATAGATGAAAGTTTTTACAATTTGCCTCTGTAGAGTCATTTCAAACCGAAGAACTTTTAGCCTCTGTCTCTAAGGATATGCATCTTAAGTATAAATAATAATTAGTAGTAAGTATGTGAATAAATAATGTATTTAAATAGTAATTAGTCTTAAGTAATAGTGCTCGTGTGACATATAACAAAAAGAGCACTTCTATAACTCAGACTTCGTTGTATAAGTGTTATTATTGTTTATTTTTAACATTTTGAAAAACGGTGTCGAAACTCAAACACAAAGATAAATTTTAGGTACAGTTATCGTGAATTTGATCGGGGTATAAAACATTCATTTCTGGTTTTATACTAGCTAATTTCCAAGTCGTTTTAGTATTTTTCGAAATGATAATAACGTTAATCTTTCGGTATATTTCTGCAAAATACGATTACTTTCCCCTTCCTATTTGTCCTGTTTTTTGTCCTCCTACTTTTCTACGTGTTTCACTCTATTCCCTGTCATTATCTTTATGTCTTTTCCATTCTCTCTACTATTTTCTTTCTTCTATGTTCTTTCTCTCTCCTACATTTTCCTACAGACTGCACCAGCAATCCAATCCGTTTGTCCAACTCCTATGACTAAGACACTGGTTCATTTCCTAGTTATTTAGCCTCTTTATAGCCCGACCAACAACTTGATCTATAAGTTAGACAGGTGACCGTTAAGTCGGGGTAAAAAACCAAAAATTCTGCACAAATTTACTTCCAGGAAGCAAATGAAAACGAAAGTTCACTTTCCACGAATTGATTAGAAAACAACGAAAGCTGTAGGGAAGGACATGGGAGTTAATTCGAAAAAAATTTGGGAGATCAATAACTTATTAAACTCCTATTTCTTTCGATTGCCTCTCCTCAATCTACATTCAAACCGAATTCTAAAGATGGTTGTAATTGCTTATGGAATAAGATTAAGAAAAAAAGACACGAACTAAGCCAACGGGATTTTTTTTCTTTTCTTCTATACCACCTCCTTCCCCCTTCTTTCCCGGGGTCCCAAATCCGCGAAATTTGTGGTTTTTCTATTGCCAACACAGTAACTAATTTCAATCGAAAGGGTGGCAATAAATTTGAAATGAACTCTCAGATTACTGTAAGGATCGGCTGTAAATTGTGACGAATCCGTTTTTCTTTCTTTTTTTATCCTGCTCCTCCTCCTCCTCTCCTCCTTCCAAGGCTTCTCTTCTTTTCTTTCCCTCTCGGTCCTTCTTGATTTATTACGCTTTCGAGTATCCATTCCGTGAAATAAGAGAAAAAACCGAAAACAAAATGAGAAATTTGGAGGAGAAAAAAGAAGGAAGGGACGAGAAGAAAACGCGAAAAAATTGGCAGGTAAGAAGCTTTTCCCTCGCCTCTTCCCGATTTTCCAATTAAAATTTCTATTTTGTTTTCCCACACTTTTTCATTTTCTCTCTCTCTCTAGTCTTTTCCTTTTTATTAGTCCTTCGTATCCATTCTACCATCGTTTTCGCAATATGGTTCGTGTTACGGCGAACCTTTCACTGAAACCGGTGAAAAATGACACGCAAAGATCATGAAAACATTATTTATACTTATTTTATTTTGATTTATTTATAATTTTTGGCTGGGAGCAGGCTGTTGTTCCCATTATCATTTATCTGTGGATTTATACATTTAATATATTTGTACATTTGTATCAGTTGCAAGACAAAATTTATACATCAAAGAACATGCATCAGAGAAGTGTTCAGCCTCGAACCTCATAATCAATTCAGAAATCATCCTCGGGGAAGAAAAAGTCGAATGTAATAACTCATTCAACAAAAGTCAAGTCTAAAAAATCTGTTAATTCTACGCTTAAAAGAAAGGCTTCAGTTGTAAAATTCGGCCGGTTATTCTGGCTTAGGCAACTCTTTTTCGTCCCGCCGTATATACAATTGAATTTGGCAGCACAAGAATGTAACGAAGTTTGAATGATCCAACTTCTCCAAGCATTTGTACTTGTGTGATATTAGCCGGAGGCAATTCACCGGTTTTTAAAAGTTATTTCTGACATTCATACTCATAAACTCATAATATAAAAAAATAGAAAAAGAAGTCCTAAAATGTTCGGTGAGAACTTAAGGTGTCGTATGTCGGAGGTAAACACCGTATACAAAGTGAGCAAATTACGTGAAAGCCTTTTAGAAGGGGATCGGAGTAACTTTGCATCTTCATTACGGTAAAATAGATACAGTAAAAGGAGGCAAGGGTTTCGAATATCAACATAAAAAAGCGAAGGAAAATATAAAGCATGTAACCGAAAACACGGATAAGGGAGAAAATATAATAAAAATAAAAAACTCCAGACGAGAGAAAAAAATGTAAAAAATTCTCTTTAAAAGTTTTTGTCTCTGCATTGTAAGATATTACCCCAGTCTTATCCGATAAAGACTCCCCGAAGGCTACGTTGTAAGTTGATGATAACAAAAGATTATCTTTGAAATTCCTCGACATCCCCACAAGCTGTCTATAAATCCGCATAAAAATTTCCCTGTTGAGACCTCCAACCTGACACGCTTTTGTTGTACAAACATGTTTTAATCATCAGATACGACTTTTTTCGGATTTATGGGGATTCAACATTGACCAATTCAACGATTTTTTTCTTTCAAGCTCGTCAACATTTTATCATCTACAATCTAATTTGATCCTTGAAAAATTTATTCCAAAAAAAACTTACGATCGAACCCCTCGGCTTGGGCCCAGAGGGACTCTTCCAAGGTGTAATCAGGTTCTGCAACAAAAAAGAAAAGTAATTATGAGTTATTTTTAGTCAAACAAAAAACGAACCCTTGTGTCACGTGATTAAGTTACCCTCTTAGAACGATTCCCCTTTGCGAGGGATGCTGAGTTTTCATCTCAAACGTTTTCCCTTTTCACCGCAGCCATCGTCTCTAACGATGAGAACAAACTCACAATTTTACTGAAATGTTATCTGATATAATCAAGATGAAAACTCTATTCAAATCAGCGGTTACACAATGTTAAATGTCAAATCTATTCAAAATTTGGTAACAGAACTAAAATTTCTCTCTACACGGCACTTGTATACATTAATGTGAATATGCAGTAAAGGATATTTACAGGAAATTTTTTTCAGGTCAGCTACATCCAAAAAGAAATTCTTTTTGTACAAATGAAATTAAATTAATGTCTCTTTGTGCATGTATGTAGTACAAAGGAAGCATTTACAACCCAACTTCCGCTAGCCTGAACCTAATACTTTACGATTCGAGAGGTCTGCGGTTGAATGATCAAAGCTCCTGACAAGCGAAGCGATGGTTGAAAGCTCGAGTCCCCTTCCATATTCTATTGTAACCGACAGCGGAAAACGCGATTCAAACTTTAAAAAAACATATATATATATAATATATAAAAGTATGCAGTGAACTTTATCAGTAACGGAACCAGTATTAAATATAATCTGATAAAAAACGGACTACAAGGCTTCGAAACCGTTTGAAGTAAGGGAACATTTTCCAAAAAAAATTAATATTAGGTCTACCGGAAAGTTTTGTCCGTTTTTCACTTCTAGATGTATGAAAAAAGTCGAACCCTCAATTTTGGTAGCCAGGAAATTTTTCCAACCATCGTCTACATGCTGAAAATACACTAATACCAGTAAAAAATTGCACAAACGTGTTCAAACTAACAGTTACATCATAATACAGAACTTTCAGGTAGACCTAATAGCCCAATCATTAAGTCAACTTATAAAAAATTAACTGAAATCATTAAAACAAACATAAAAGTCGTTCAGAAAAATCATACAAACAACCATAAAAACAAACAGTAAAATTAGTAAAACATAAAACATTTATTAACAGTTATCTTAGATCTTCAGTTGTGAATAAGCAGAGGAAATTTAGGAAAATTGTTCCTTTATAGAACCTCATAAAAACTATCAACAGAGCGAAGTCGCCCATCTCTAACCCAAAGATAAATTTATTTCAAAATAATAAATTTCGATCGTTTCTTCTACAATGTGTCACCTTTTTATAAATTTGATATAAAAAAATGGCATACGACAGGGGCCGGGAGTCTTATGAATGGCAGTTCCTTTTCCCCAAAGAAAAAATTTTTGAAAACAAACTCAAGTCCATTTTGTAACGTTGTATACACCTCAAAAGCTTATTTAATAAAAAAGTATACATATTATTATAAAAATTGGTGATAAAACAAAAATTTTAGATCCAGTTATATCTACACCTTCAGCTACGTATAAGCTGAGAATAACTGGGCAAATTTTTGCCTCGGAGCCAGCACGAAAACTTACAGCGGACCGCTAGTTTATAAATCTTTGGTCTAAATGAAAAACTAATTAAAAATCATGTTTTTATAGCTATAGTTGATTTTTAATCCACTTTTTCACCCTTACAAGATACGGGAGGAGGATCTGAAGTCGCGACTATAACTGCTTAGTCTAGCATTTAACCATCACACTACAGACCTCCCGCTATTTTCACGTTTTTATAAAATTTATATATAATATAAATGAATATCTGAAATTACTATAAAATATTCAACAATTAAAATAATGTTACTTCAAAATAAACAAATCTTTCAAAAGTAATTTGGACTAATTTAGCAACAACCAAAATGAACACTTAGGAATGTAAAAAAATAGTATTGATGTAAGTTTATACATATTTACCATATATAAATGTATGTATATTACCAAGAGATACTTAAACCACTAAACTACTAAAGAATCTACTAAGATACCAAGAAATCAAACTAATTTTTTCAAATTTTAAGGCCAACCACGGCGACGTCGATGCCGAAAAAATTTACTTATACAAAAAAACCAGTTTCAAAAATAATAAAATATAGCACGCGCATCATTAAATATAAAATAAATATACAAAATATATAAATAACATTTGTTTTTTAACAAATTAAATGTTTTAGACATAACCTCATCATTGATTCTGTTAAAATTTAAATGCAATATCAGTCATTGTCAATCATGACAATTCCTAACCAAATTTCTCTATGGAATGAAACTAATATTTTCCTAAACCCCTTAAGCATTAAATGTTTATTTATTTATTGACAGCTCCCTTCACAATAAAGTACTGTCATCAGTACTGATATCAAAGTTGGTTGATACTAAAAAATTTGGGTTGAATTTGAGTTGGTGAGAACTGAGCATGAAGTCATCCACCATCCAAAAATTGCTTCCATTTTCAGTCTCCCCTAAAATAAGTATTTTGTTACTGTTATTTAAATTATATTATTTGTTTAATATTGCTTTTTATTGCCAAAATTGAACGTTCCACAAAAAAAAATGTCTTCGTTGGTTAAGTTTGCTCCATGATCGTCTCACGTGCTGTTGCGATTATAAAGAATTTAAGTTTTATTAATTAAAAATCCAACCATTTGAACACCTTCCTAACTTCAAATAGTACGATACTTCGTAAATAGTGTGATTCCTATCGAAAACACAATCAAATAAATGAGATGAAACAAGAACAAAAATGAGCGAGTCTTTCTTTACAATGTTTACAAAATTCTACCCAAGCGTTTCCTACAACAAAAACAAAAGCGCCAAAATTATGACATAAAAGTTGAAGGTATTTTGAAAATTAGTTAACACATGACTTACTGCCAATCGCTAAATTACATTTCGATGTGAAATAATTGAAAAACATAAACGAATACACAGCAAAATAGATAAATAAAACGTCACGAGTGAACCGACGCCGGATGAGATGAAGCCATTTTGAATTCGTTTGAACAGGCTGACCAACTCTATTTTCACGCTTCATCAACTTCACAAAACGTCAACTTGCCTATTGTGTTAGGGTTTCCGCCTCATGTAGAGAAAAAAGAACGAATTTTCGAACGCAGGCGTTTTGTTCGCCATATTTCTTTTTTAAAAGTTTTTATCCACTTTTCTTTTTCCTTATATTTCTTATTTTCACCATTGTTTTGATAGCAATAGTTGAAATCCTTTAGAGTGATAAACCTTGACTTTTTTTCTTCTTAAACAAATACTTTTAATACGAAATAATAGGACACTAATTTGTCTTAAGTTCTGCTTTCTGTATTTTCTCTCAATACATTTGAATCAGTTAAATGCATTCTTCAAAAGTTCTCCTTTGATATTTTACTGTATAAATCCTCTCCCTCTTCCCTTGCTCATACATTGTCTATTAGCCTTCTCTCTAAGACTTTGTTTTATTTGAACAAATGGTGGTGGCTTTTTGTTCAAACCCTTTTATCCTGGTGCACTGTATACTAGTAAGTTAAAAAGCCAAATAACCACGAACTAAATAACAACGCCTCCTGCCTTAATATATCATATGAACCATCCTGTGGAAGGTCTGTGGTGTGGTGGTTAAGTGCCAGACTAAGATGTTATAGTCACAAGTTCAAATCCTTCATACTTATCCTGTTAAACCCCAAAAAGAGTGAAAAACGGAATTAAAACTCAACTACAATACATCATACAAATTATACAAATTGACTCGACTTGCTATTTACTTAAAGATCAGGAGTAGCGAGCGTTTTGATTCTTTCGAGCTTAACGAGATAAACCCCTACAGCAAAAGACAACGAAAAACAGAGAATAAAAAGAAATAAGAGAGAATTTAAAAAAGATGAAACATCAAAAATTCATGTTCCGGGAAAGGACATATTTTTAATTTCATTTATTTCGTTGAAGAATTAAGTCAGTCATAACTGTAACTTTTTTTAATAGGCAAAACGAGATTGTTAATGCTTTCAAAGGTTTCAGCTAACAAAATGCAAATTTTGTTTTATCTTCTCCTAGAGATAAATTAATATTAAAGAACTGAAAGCTTTGCTGAAAGAGTCTAGATCTTTTGCTACAGCGAATTTCAATGACTGTCGTTTTAATATTTAATTGGTGAAGCTGGATTATACGGAGCGTGTCAATTTAGAATCATGCCTTTTTAAATTAAGAAATTCTCCGCTTTCCCGGATTTTAATATAATATTATTATTTTTTATTTGTAAACTATAGAGGATTTAAAGCAACGACTACATATCCGCTCTGAATACTTATTAAAATTTAAAAATATTATTAGATTACTCCAACGGAGTTAGGAGCGAGTCTCATGTTGTTTAAAACATGATGGTTTGATTTCACGTTCTTTTTGGCTGTTGGGTCTAAATTTTAAATGCTTATTTTTAAGTCAAGAAATGTTGTACGAACTACAGTATATGCTCCTATTGCAAATTGCTACTACTGTATTTCTTTATTTAACTTTCACGATATATGAATACTCAATTATATCAATTCCACTCTAAAGGCTGACTTTAGTTTGCAATGTTGCCAATTCTTCCTTTTTATCTTTTAAAAAAATCTTATACTAAGTTATTCAATCACAATACTATTTATTTTTTACTTGTTCTTTGTCATGCCCTCCTCTACCTTACGGTGTCGAGAAGTTGCAAAGGTGGTTCCAACCTTTCCGGTCTATGGCGCACACTCTGGCGTCGTTAAGGTGACTCCCCTTTCCTGTAAGTGGTTTTGGGCGTTATTCTATCATTTCAGCTGTGGTTTTACCGTCGTATTGTCTCTTCCTTTCGTGTTTCATATACTGTTTTGAGGCATCTCTATTCCGGCATCCGGATAATGTGGCCAATCCATCTTAGCTGCTTCACTTCGATGTTGTTTTGTATTGAGCGCTGCTCTGATGGTTTCGTATCCTATCTCTTCTCGTTTTGCCTTCTTTTTCCGGAGATATCGTATTTATGCTCTCTGAAGTGTGCCTAGATATTTTGTTGTCAAGGTCCAAGATTATGGTCTGTAAATCAGGAGTGGGATGTGGGCAGATGAGTAGACCCTCAATTTGGCATTTTTGCCGACTTCTTTATAACAAACTACAGAAAACCATTTTGCAAAAATTCCGAACAACATATACAGTCTTAATCCTTTTTCCTCAAAGTTCATTTATTAATTAAAGCTTTCTTCAAGTTGCGAAATGAATACAAAAAAAATTTGTTTTAAAAATATTATGGTAATGACGAAACCCTTAATTATTCCACAGGAATAAGAGGAAGAAATTCCGCGGGAGGGAATTTAAAAAAAAATTAGAGAATAATCGGGTAGGTAAAAGGAAAGGTTAAAAACCTCCTCCACCACCTTACCATAAACTGTGGCCACAGCCTAAACTCAACCTTTCCCCACCCCGCTCCCCGTAACCACTGAACAAATATAATTAGAGAGATGAAGAGGAAAAGAGAAGAGACCCCGATCAAAAGATAAAGTCTTCATTGAACGAAAAAAAGGGAAATTCGTGCCTCCTCGAACACAAAGCACATAAAAGCACGGAATATACCTCTCTTCCGTCCTCCCCCGTCTTACCACCTTCTCTGAAAAGTAGAAATATGATAACGAGGACGTAGGGTCTGACCTTTGACTACCGTTTTAATGAAGGAAATTAACCTTTTGCCTCGAGAGGTGACTCCCTTTCTTTTGTGGACATAATTGTTTTTGTTTTGTCCCTTTGAAGAGGCTCCCTAATTCCCTTTTCGTATAATTTTATTATTATAATGATTACACCGGAAGTTATAATTTTATACCGTTAAACAATATGTCTGTGTAAGTATTTTAACACGTGAAATGGGTCAACGATCACGAAGGGATGGGGAATTTTGCTTTTTTTGGACATGAAAGATGTGACAAAGAAAAACTACTTGATTTCCATAAGTATTGCCAACGCTTTTGAAGATTCAATTTCTTAAATATTGCACAAGTATTCGAGGTTAAATGTTAATTTTCGTACAACGAATGAAACAGGAACTAAATCATTTGGGCTTGTGTTTGGGGATTGTAATTATTGGGGTTGAATTGTTATAATTTTATAAACATATATATTTAACATCTCGACCACCATCTCTGAATGCTCATGTCAGCAATACAAAAGGACCCAAAATCAGCCTTTTCACTGATAAACGGAAACTATTAGAAGGGAAGAAAGTTGTGAAAGGCAATTTGCCCACTTTCTACCGCCCTCCACTCTCCTATACCCTCACCCATCAACTTTCAAGATTTGAGGATTTCCTGTAAAATATGTCAAGCCTTCAACCCTCTACCTCTTCGCCCCAGCCAGCATCCCCCCTCATGGATGTGACAGGGGAACAGCCATCATCTCGTCTCAGTTTCGTCGCTCCTCTTTTTCTCAAAAGTCTTTGACATTGATCAAACAACCTCCCCGCTGTTATGATTAATATCAACGTCGCCTGAAGCTTTCTTCAAACATGAAACACGGATTGAGTGATTTATTGACTCTTTATTTATTGGTGTTTATTGATTCTGATTTATTTATTATTGTTTGATTTATTGAATTCTGGAAGCCCGCAGCGATGAAGGAATTATTCGTATTCGAGTCGGCGAATTGCTTTTTTGTCAGCCGGAAGGGACTTTTATTGTCTTTGTTACTGAGCTTTGGAAGTTTCTCCTTCACCGCCAACCTCCACTGTCTCGTTGCGTTACATTTTGTTCATTCATAATACGCGAAGAAAAAGTTTTTTTTCTGTTGAAAAAAACCGAAGTAAAGTTTTCAAGTCCCATTTCCGGAATTGTTTGGAAACAATATTAATTCTCTTGTTGGCGAATATTGTTTTCTAATCCGCTCTTAAAGTGTAAACTTCAATTAGAAGTTTTCAAATCGCGTTTTTGAGAATGTTGACAATGTTTCCTCTTGAAACAACTTTTTTCCTCCCCTTCTTCCATCTTCAGGTGAGCTTTTCCAACTTTTCTTTCGGCCTCTCTTTCCTTTTTTTATACTTGTTTCTCATTTTTCCACTTGTTTAAGTTTTCTTACCGTTTTTCCTTCAGAGATTTACCGCCTTCTTTTCGTTGTTCTTGAGCTAACATATTCAGTTTTTTATTCTTTTCTGTCTTTGCTTCTTTTTTTTCCTTCTTTCTTTCTATTTACTGTTTTTATCTCCTTCTTTTTTCATTTGTTTTTCCCTTTTCCTCGTTTTGGGGTCTTCTCGAGTTATACTTTTTTCAACAGCTGCTTTTTCTACTTTCCATGTCTTCTATGCCTCCTTTGTTCCTTTATTTTCTTTCTCTTTAGTTTAGGCTTCACAGTTCGTTTTGTTTTTTAATTTTTTATTCTCTTCATTTCATTTGACTCTACATTCTCTGTCTTTTATTCATTTGTATTCTTTTTATTTACCATGTTCAATAGAAGTGTTTGTACTCAAAAGTTTGATGTTTTTACCCTTTCGTACTAAGTTGGTGCCCGAATCTTTGGCGCATTTCATGGTTCTCTTATAAAGTACCCAAAATACTACAGAGATGACAGTGATTGTCCCAATCAGGAAGGACCACATATGTAATAATTTATATTTTAATCATTATATTATGTGTTCACTATATAATTATTCAAACGACTTTCACGTAAAATGGTTATTCTAAATTAATAATGGCTATTGGTTTTTGTTGCTGTACAATCTGAAGGTAATAAAGAGAACAGTTAAAGTTATCATGAAGTCGGACACGCTTTTGTGTTAACTTTTTCGAAATTTATTTTAGTCCTACATAATAGGATAAACAAACAAATCTGTAAACACGCATCGTTGCCTTCCTTTTGAAATTGTATTGTCCGATTGTGAACAACAAATCCGTTTTTCTGAAAATTTAACACCTGAACACCGGCGGTTTCGTCCCCACAAACAAACACAAATAAAAAACATCAAAAAACAAAATGGCGGTTCAAAACCGTAATCCTAAAATCGAAATTCTCTATTGTGTACAGGGAAATCTCCCTTTTGCGTGGTTGACAATAAATTTCCTCCTCCCTCTCTCTCTCTCTCTTCGGTTCTTTCGTTCTGACTTTTCCATTCATTCTATCGAGTTTGGAAAATGTCCTTCTCTCATTCTCCCGGAAAACCTCTGAGCCGTTTCCCAGAAATGTGAGGATTAATTTTATCAGTTTTGAGGGAACTTGTCAAAGTAAAGTGAAAATTTCATTTTGAGGAAGACGCTGTCGAATTGCCCCTCAGCTCCCGAAAACGTCCCACAGCCCTATCCGATTAAGGAATTGGGAAGAACGCTGGTCTTAAGTGAAATTTGATTTCACCCTCTATCGCCTCCGAAAAACTTCCCCCTCAAACGCCTTTTGAATTTCCTCTTTTTCGAGTTGAAATCTTTTTGAATAAAAGGAGGCGCGCCTACAAAACGATGAAGAAAAGAGAAAACGTTCGTTCAATAATATTTTTCCATTGTTGACCGAAGTGATTTTCTTCTTATTTTCACCCCCTCCCAACCCGTTCGATCTCCTGGTGGAAAAAAGAAAATGAAGCTTGAATCCAAATCCAACGGGAAAATCTTTGTAAATAAATAAATAAATTTGTTTTTCTAAAGAAAGGTGTAAACAAATAAATGGGTGACAAGAAGTTATGTTCGGACTTTCAGAGAGAGAGAGAGAGAGCTGGAGGTGTGTGCGTGTGTGAGGAAGGCGAACGCGCACGCCACACGTCCTCCGCTTTCCCTTTTCCGTTCCCATTTACCTCATCTTTGATTTAAGTGGCAAACGTTAAATCAGAATTTTTATTTCCACAGGGATTTTTTTGTTTTTCTTTTTTCATTTGCTTTCCCAAGCCCCTTTGAGTGCTCTGGGTAGACCGCATTCCCGAACGGAATCGTCGAAATGGAAATTTTTTGTTTGTTTTTAATAAGATTAAATTTTTTTTATTCCCGTCCAGGTTGGAATGGAAATTGTTTTGACGTTCGCTTCACACAACATCGCGTCTTTGATAAGAGGAAATGAGTTTGCACGAGGGGGCCGGAGGGGGGAGCTGCATTCTTTTAACAGAATCAAATCTTTTTCATCCCTGGCTTTGGTTTGTTTCAAAGAGTAACAAAACCAGAAACCTTGAACGGTTTTGTTTTAATCACCCGAACGGGATTGTATAACCAGCTCAAAACTTTTTCAGAGCCTGGGCAATTTTTTTTTGTTTTAATTCCCGTAAAAAAAAACATTTGAATTAAAAAACTTTCTGACATTTCTGCGATTTTCAGTTTGTGTCGACTATCCTGAAGCCTGGTGGAGCATTTCGGAAACTTCTTCGTGGGAAACTCCTCCCAGTTCAGTTTTTCCGTCTAAGGTCCACCTTACACGTTAGGCTTATCGAGTTCCTCTATATCCGTTCGTTTTAAAATCTGAAAAATCTACAAAGCCAAATTTGTTCAAATTTCTAGTCGGATTTAGTTCATTCATATTCAAAATAATTTTTTACACGTATTTTTGTTTAATTTTTCAGAGATTCTTTTGAATTTGTCTGGCCCTTAAATTCCAAGTACGTTCGGATTTTAATTTTACAGCATTGTCGTTAACTTCGATTTCTATTATTTTCTGGCAATCCCTGTTTATGGAATCTCTTCTATGGTGTATCCCTTCCTCTGCTCTTGCACAAAAATATTTCTTTCTTTCCTCATCCCGAAGATATCGCAGAATTTGACCTTAGGAGGGTATTGTGCTATCCGCATAGCTACTCATCAAAAATTATTAACAATAGGCAATGTACGATGTTGTCGAAAAAAGGTTTTACTGTAACATGGTCTTAACTTTATCGTCGTAAATTTTATGAGAAACTGCACCTTCATCCGACACCTTGGACAAATTATTCACCTCTTCTATATAATTCCTTTCTTATTGAAATTCATACAAAATACAGTGACTTGAATGAACTTCAAATCTGTAAATTAGCCAACCCGATCTCAGTTAATACTAACACGAATCATCTTCGTTTTAGTTCATTTGCTACGTTAGTATGTACACTGTATAAGTGATAAAATGAGAGAACCAAAGAAGAGTCAAGTGGATATTCGCAAATGTGCTCAAAAATGATGTAAAATTATCGGACATAATTTTCCGGTAGACCTAATATTGGCTATAAAACGAGATTCAGATTCGATAGCCTTTTTACAAATTTTAATTTACTTCTCTCCCCCGTCCAATAAAAAATCCACTGCTTCAGAAATTTAATCGAATATGGAAAGACATGGCAGTTCCTTGAAAGTTTCTTTTAAAAAAACTTCAACGAGTAGTTTCTTGTTTTATATAGTTGAGTTAATATTAAAAGTTTTTAATGTTTCTTTGGTTAGCAGGAAAAGTTTAAGTCAAATAGATTAATAAAATAAAACTAAAAGGAAAAGTTTTGAAAAATTTTAAAGACGGAAAGAATTTTATTTCGCTCTCACACTCGGAACACATCACGAAAACGATTTAAGCGATTTAGGAGGGGTTTCGGGTTTCCGTTGTGTCAAATTATCCCTTAAATTTACATAAAGGAAACTTAATTACGTTGAGAAAATTCTCCCAATTTTTCTTCTTATTTCCTACGTGTAATCAAAAAGCGAGAGGAAAATTTGTGGCAAAGGAAAATTTCCCCCTTCCCCAAAAAAAAGAGACTAAAAAGAAAAACTTGTTGACATTACGAAACCCATTTCACTGTTTTAGGAAACCGGAAGGAAGGAAGGAAGGAAGGAAGGAAGAGGGAGAGAGTGAAAAAAAAGCGTAAATAAAACAAGCTGACGTTTTATATTCATAACTGAAAAATCACAACAGGAAACCGTCAGCAAACTCCTCCACCTTGAAATTTGACACTTTGGTTTCTCGTGAAACATTAATTGATCTTGACAAAACTGAGACAATTCAGAAAATTATATTTTTATTCGGATGTCGTTATTTATTTATTTTTCATCTTGTTTTCTTCAGAGCTGAAAAGTTGATGAGGAGTAAACAAATCAAAATGATGGAGAAGTGGAGTTAGGCGCGTTTCAATTTGAAGTACCATTTTTTGAACCAACACAATATTATAGCGTTTTAGCACGACCGGTGGGCCTATGTAATAATTTATATATTATTCATTACATTATGTACTACTGTGTAAAACACTCCACACTATATAGCAATGTTTCAAGTTGAATTACTGTCACACATTCATACATAGCAGTCAGTCATCCTTGAAGAAAAAGTTTTCTTTAGAAAATATGACTTTCACTAGAAAAAACTTTTCTCAACCCCTGCCAGTTATTTCATGAATATATTTTCATTAATTTTAATTAAGGGTTAAAGCGTATGACAATAGTTCCGAAAATATATAAATAAATAAATTTTGAACGCGAAGCAAGGACATTGTTCAGACAAGATCGCTGACGTTGGTCTAGGCTCCAGAATTCTTGAAACCTCATGGTGTCCTTGTCGAAATTATTCATGTCTGCGTGACTTTCAAGCGTGAAATTAAAAACACAGCTTTTCTTAATTACTATTAAAATGACCGTTGTCAAAAGGCCGTCGTTGCCATCAACATCGCCGCCATCTTTTTAATTGAAAATTGATTTTCATTTATTTATTTATTTAATAACATCAACTTTGATTTTTAGGTTATATTCTTGAGTCCGGAAAGTTTTGCTCGTTTTTCCCGTTTTCTACCAAGCCGGTCTTTCGAACGCTTCAACAATTTTGACCAACAGCATTTAACCAGATTTTCTTCTTTTTCCAAAAATAAATACTTTTTCAAATTCCAATTATTTCGGGACAGTGAACACGGATTAAAAATCACTGTGCTGAAACTTAGAACTCAAAAAACTCGGGTGTTTTCTCTTCCGGAACCTTTAGGAAAAATTAGTTTTTGGTTTTCTGAAACCTTTTCGAGCGTTATAAAGTGTGTCCGAGAGCAGTCTGACCTATTTCGAAAATTATTAAAAATTTTTCGAGTGCATCTAATCCTAGAAGAGTGTTTTTCACCGCAAACTGATTCAGTTTGAAACGTTTTTCATTATATTTGTGTAATGAATGGTGAAGAGTTGAGTGGTTTATGTCTCTTGAGACCAAGTTGAAAAGGAATGCTAATGGCGCTAGAGGTACGATCTGTGGAATGGGATGAGATGTAGGAGATTGAAAGAGTAGAGAAGAGAATATAGAACAGAGAACAGATATGGCCTAAAGATAATGAAAGGAAGGAACAGCATTAAAATAGGGAAACAAGGAAAAAGAAAAGAAAACAGGGCAGTGAGAAGGGAGAGAAGAATAGGAAAGTAGAAGTCATATTAATAAAGTGGGTAGAAAGTGATAGTGAGAAGAGAGGAAGGAGAGCAAGAAAGATAGGAGGGAGTATAGAGGTGATTCTAAGAGAAGCATGTTATGGCGGCAAACTAATTTCAGATTCAGAAAATCCTATTTTCATATCCAAAGATATATTTCTAATGTATATAATTATACCATAATCATTATACTCGTAGGATTATACAAAAAACACATCAGGAAACCAGTTCCCAGAAACAAAACGAAAACAACCATTGCTGCTTATTGATGGTGATATCACCTCTCAAGTACAATATAAAATACAATACAAAAAAGGTGTTTTTCTTCCCTCCGGTTTTCCCTTCTTCTCCTTTCCTTATATTTTCTTTCTCTCGACGATCGTTCTTTCTATTTAATGAGATCAAAGTATCTTTCAACAGCCAGCAAAACACTTCCGACGGAGTGGTTTTCCAACAGACATTTCATAAACGCAATTATATTAAGTGGATTTCCTATAGCATCGAGTATAACAACGTACTCGTAGCTCTTCTATCTCGAGGTCTCATCAAATAACATTCAGCTAGATTTGATTAAGTGGTTTCTGACTGTAGGATTTGATTTTGGTTTTCTCTGTCTTCTAGTTTCTTCATTAGGGCTTTTCAAATTATCAAAGACAGCAACTTAGTCTAGAGGCTTTGTTTCCATAAACCGAAAATTTAAAGACTCTCTTAATTGGATTTGGGTTTTGGTTTTATAGTCTGATTTGATTTTATCAGCTAGTTAACCGTCGTCTATCTCTAGGTCAAGTAGTTTGTGGCTCCAGCTTGAAAAGGTTGCAAAGAAGAAATTAGTGTCGTGACTGGGAGTGATAATTAATTAAATTGTAAATTCATTTAGGATGAGAGTTTTAAGTAGAAACAGATAAGAGAAGATAGCAGAGAGTAGTAAACAGGGAAAAAAGAGAGGAAAAGGAAGTGAGAAGATAGTTGGAGCAGTCAGGAATCATACAAAAGGATTCAAGAAAAGATGAGAAGGGGAAAAAACAATAACAATACAGGAATAAGGTATCAGTTATGAGAAAGATTGCTTCGGTTAGAAAGTACCAGATCACTGGCTGCTGAATAAGAATTCGGCCAAGCCAAAAACATGGGTTTATGATTGGTGACGGAGAATTTCGCTTTTTGTCTTGGTGTCAACTTCAGACAGCAAGTAGTTGTTAGGTCTATGGGGTTTAATCTGAGGTGCAAACCATCGCCGTAACCTCAGTATTAGGACAGGGAAAGTAATAGAAGAGAATAATGAGAAAGCAAAAGAAGAAGATAGAAGCAGCGTGGATAAGTGATGTGCAAAAGGACCTTGGAGAGGTAGGGCTAAGATGGGAATTGGCTATGAAAAGAAAAGCAGTGAGAAGAGAACTAAAATTATCACCAGGACATCAAAGTAAAAAGAAAATTAAAAACCAAAGGAGGTGGACCGAAGAAAGAAAAACCACTGAACCATAAAATGAAAGATTACTGGCGTAAAGTAAAAGTGAAGAGTATAAAAAAGGAAATAAGGTTTGAAACGAACTTGGTCTCTAGTCAGCCGGAAACGAAGGAAAAAAAGGACACAAAGAGTGGATCAAAGGAGAAGAAAACGCTGGAAAGGGGAAAAAAGGCAAAGACAAAAGACAGGAAAATCCAAGAGAAGAGGGTAATCGATTTCCTCGATTAACAACACGATTATTTGGTAGTTTAATTATCTCCTAAGAATTCGGAGAGAAATTTTAAAAATTTAAGGTATCATGAAAAAGAGCTTTCACGATTTGTTTCCTAAATACTTTGGAGGGAAGAAGTTATAATATATACTACAAAGGGTTTCAAAATTTAAAAAAACCGATGAAGTAAAAAAAAATCTAATTTTCTTTTCATCAATGAAGCTTGGGGGAATTTCGGAAAAAAGTTTCCCCTCAAAAAATTTCCATTTCCAAGGTCTTTACCAAATCCTCTGACTTTTCCAGCTTTTTTAATAAAGAAATTTTCCTTTCGGAAACCCCTGAAATTCTTTGAAGAACTTGGAACCAACAAACTTTGAGACCCAAAAACCTTTTTATTGTCAAAAAATAGTTTTGATGGGTCGGTTTTTTTGAGAACGGGTTCAGTCACCCCCTTCCCCGAAACAAACCTTTTTGACTCAATTCGACCAGTGAGAGCATACATCTGGTGTTCGTTTTATAACTTTTCATGAGGCTACCACAAATTTCATTTCTTTGATGACGACAATGTTGTACACATACGTTGGAGGGAGATGAAGTTTTTTGCTGTTAAGTTTTGGGCTCTTATTTATTAACCCATCACGTCATTAGGGGCTTTTTGAGAGAACTAACCAGAGATGAGGGTCTTTTAACCTCGAAAGTTTTTGCGTTATTTATGAAAGGAACTGTAGATGATTGTGTGCAGTATTTTTGAAATAAATTCTTACCAAAGAATGTCTAATATTTGTGGAATAAATTCCATATGAACCCCCATGTAAATTCCTGTAACCCCATTTTGCGTTCACAGTTCGGAGTTAAACATAAGAGATGTCAATGTACAGTCTCCTACAGTGGAAGCAAAAACTTTTAAAAAAACACCTCAAACTTTCCAGAAGTTCCACAAACCTAAAATGACAGATCAATATTTCACGTCACACCGTTTCTCTTTAAAAAAAATGTCAAGAAAAGCTTTCCAAAAAAATAACTTCAAATAAAACAATTCTTCACCATGATCTACTCTTGCCCCACGTCCTTCGACATGAGGACGGGGGTTGACAAAGAAGGATGGAATTGATTCGAAAAGGCTTTCCAAAGAGAAAGCTTGTCCCTTTGAAAAGTTTTTCGCCTTCAGCTTGACCGATGTTCGCCATTTGTCATTATGCCTTCGTATCAAAAAGGATTTTCCCACGTTTTTCAAAACGGTTCCTTCATCCCCTTAACTCCCACCCCCTACGTCTTTCGTCGTCACAGAGCCGACACTCGATCTCCGTCATTGTCAGCCTACCCGCCCTTTTTATCCGGGGCCCTTTTTAGCTTAAAGAGCTCGATAAAAGCCAGATCGACTAAAGAGAGGAAGTAATTTTTCACCGGAAGCTTTTCAAAGACTTTACCCCCCTTGAAAGGGTAATTAAAATTGCTCTTTTTTCAGGAAGATGAAGCGGGAGGTAGGGGATGGAGGTTAAAGAGAGGAAAACCTCCTAATCAAAATGAAAGTTCGAGTTAAGAATCTAAGAGCCTTGAGAAAAAGAAAAAAAATGAAATTTATATTCTCAAGGTGATTCACTTGCAAGTTAATGCCCAACTGAGCATGCGCACTTCCAATCTCTTCTCTTCTCTCTTCATTATTAATATTTGTGAAACACTTGAGAAAAGCGAATTAAAATTACTTTGGTCCTCAGGTTTCTTCATTTTTGTATTCTTGGTTAAAGTTTGCTGAAAGAAAAGAGAGAAAAAAATTTTCATTCTCTGAAACAAAAAGATTCTAATTCGTTGAACTTCAAACCGAAAATTTTTTTCTCTTTTATTCTCCTCCCACGAATGAAAATTTTCAATTTCTTTCTTTTCTATTTTTTTATTCTTTTACATTTGAGTTCCCAAACCAAAAGCCTTTTTTCCCCTTTTTTCTTTATTCCGGAAGGAATGGCGTTTTTCCGGTGTCCGTTACATGAAACCCCGTTTTCACGTTCCGTTTCCTTTCCCAATCTTTTTCCTTTGTTCTAAGTCTTTTGCTGCGAAACTCTTTATCACTCTTTCAGTTAAATCTTTCTTATTACTTCTTCTTTTTTTTTCAATTTTGTTTTTTTTCTTTACCCATTTGATGAACTGAATTTGAAGCCTTGAAAGTTTTTTTAAATTAAGTTTATCAAAACCCTTTTCATCTCTCAATCTGGTTTTTTTCTGGCAATGAAAGTAATTTTCAGAATATAAGTTCCATTTAAACTATGTTACTTATATGCAGATTTTGTGTTAGGTCTACCGGAAAACTCTGCCCGTTTTTGGGATGATACGAAAGTATAAATGTAACGTACCTTATATAATCTTTACTGAATGATATAATTCTCATCGTTATTTAGGACTCATTTGTGTCGGCAATGTCCGATGTTGTCAGAAAAGAGTTTTACTCTAACATGAGTAACTAATTACAGTAACGTCGTCGATTATAGATGGCCGCCCAGAGCTAGGTTCATCAGAACGGTACAACCATCAAGTTGAAAGAGCAGAGAGACTGGTGTCTTATGTGTTTTATTTTTACTTATCTTGTGCTGTGCAGCACACAGAGAACGACATTTATAAATTAAATTGACAAAGAAAACCAAAAATGGTCCGACACCTGGGTTACACCGTATAATGCGCTACTAAGTACAAGAGAGTTGGAAGCCATTGTTTTAAAATGACCTGTTTCAAACTAATTATTTCCAGAAAGCAATATTATTAATTAAACTAGGGAAACAGCGTTGAAGCAAAATACTGTAAATCTCTCCTGTTTTCTAGGAAATACAATTATCAATAACTTCCCCGTTAATTTGCCATAGCAACCAAGTACGTCAGTGTTGCTAAGCAACACCCTTGATTCTGTAAGGATTGATTTCGGATTAATTTTTTAATTAATTAGAAGACGAAGCATTTGAACGGGGTGAGAGGGGAGTCTCACTGTTGCTGACTTACGTAAACTCCTTTTCAGTTTTATAAATTTGAATTTTTACTGGAAGTCTTGTTTCTACGTCACAATTTTCACAAAAATCTTTACAGAAACGGACCTTTAGTACGGATTGGGTAAAGATGTAAGTTTTAGACTAAAAGTTTGGAAGTTTAAAAGTGAAGACTGTTACTACCGCATATTATAATAATTTTTGTTTTCTTATAATTGCCAAAAATAGACTCTGACCAAAAAAATAAAAACGAGGAAACGAGAGGACGACCTCATTGCTTTTAATGGTGGACTAAGTGCAGGAACAAAGAATACTGGAAAAGAGCGAGAGAAGCTTTTGCCCAGATTGTTGAGACTCAATCTTGAAAAAGAGTAGAAAAATAAGTGAAATGATAACAGTATACTGTATATCTATGTAAAAGAATCAATATGTAGCTTGTAATAATAATAGTAATTGTAAAAAACGAAAATACCATTTTTACTAGAATTACGTTTATTTATAAATAAGTTATTGTTTACATGACACTTTTCATTCAAAAATGACTCACTGATTCACTGACTGACCGACTGATTGAATGACCGACTGAATGACCACCCTGCAAAGTGCGACCTCTTTTATATATCTACGGATAAGCTAAGAATAGTCTCGAAGCTTCCGGAAACTAGTACTCGAACTTCTCGAATTTTATGGAAGCTTCTCTCCCCATAAGCTTTACATGAAAGTTCTCGTAGTTTCCGAACGCTTCGAGACTCGTCTAAGTTCCTCCTTTCTGTCCTGTCGCTGCCTGCACCGCATTTCTTTTGTTTACATTTTGTCTTTGTTTTGTTTTGATTCAATAATATTGTGAGCGGCTTAGGACGCTACAGTAATAATAATAATAATAACAACAACAACAATAATGACAAGAGAACACAAAATAGACCATAAACACAAAAACAATAATCGAAGAGTGTATCAGGGGGGTGAAAACAGTGTCGATGTGACGTTATTTCTGCGTCGCCGTGTTGAAAATATTACAACCCAAAACCCTTTCATTTTCTTCCTGACAAAATTCTTTGTAACATAATCAAATCCTACTGGTTCGTCGTCCGACTACATCATTCCCACGACGAAGACGAAATAAATCATTAGATTCTCTATAAATTTGTTAAAATTAACGCCTTTGGGAATTTCATAAAGGTAAAATTTTCAAATTTCGGTAATAAGGAAGCCAGACAAATTTGAAGTTGGATACTGGGCTCCAAAAGATCCAGAAACAAGATTAAATGCGGCCAACTTAGTTAGGTTAATGACGTGTCGTAACTCATTCAAATCACGTGATCCGAAATCTTATATTAATCCTTTCGCTTGTGATGAGTATAATTAGACAAAAGCCATCCTCGACACTGTCACAAACCGTTATTTCCACGTCAGATTACCCTAAAGTTAAAAAAATGATAATGAAAAAAGGAAAGAAGATGGCGGAACAACTTTTAACGGTCGAAATTAAATTAGGACCCAAGATTTTCAGGAAGCAGAGAAAATTTGATTTTCTTTTTTCATTCCTTCTGTCTTTTTATTCTTTTTGTTCGTCAAGTAATAAATAATTCATCATTTTTAAAATAATTTCACATCTTTGCGGATAAAGAGATGAAGGTGAGAGGCATGAAAAGCGGGCGGTGGCGGAGGTGCAAAAAATAAGAGAAAAAAATTTTCAAGTGTTTATAAGAAATCTGCAAATTAGAGAGAATGGAATTCAAAAATCTTTTTTTTTTGTTCGTTTCCTTTTCCTGGAGAAAAACGGTCCTTATTCACGAGAGCAGGGAAGGAAATGATGTTTAAAGAATGTTCTAATAAATCTTCATAAAGAATTGTATGAAAGATGGAGGAAAGGAGATAAAGAAAAAAAGGAGAGAAACCGTTTTTGAAACATTTTCCCAATCCCTACTCCCAGAAGGAGCTTTTTCCTTTCTTCTTCCAAGAACTTTGGATACCGGAAACCAAAAGTATTGAAAAGCTTTGGGTGAGAGGGAGGAGCCTTTACCCGTTTTTTTAAGGTTGATGATGATGGAATATGAAAAATAACCAGAGATCTCTCTTTCGATTGCTCTCTCGAATCGAATTTTTGGCACCATTTTGGCGTCTCTGTTTCAACCATTTCCGTTTCCTCGTAATTGGGAGGTATTATCTTTCATGGGACCTTTTTCATCTCTTCCCGAGGTTTTCGCTGAATACTCTTTAATTACATTAGTATTAGATTTCGAGTTTGCATTAGCAGATAGCTTTATGTTCGTTTCTTAATGCTCATGTTAGAATTTTTTTGACTTTGAAAGTTTGGTTGATATTACCTTTTGGTTGCTAAATTTGTTTGCCACTATCAGGTTCAACATCGAGTTCAATAATAAAGCAAACGTCCGCCAGAAATGGCTACGTTACGCTAGTGATTGTCTAATCCTAGAGACAACAGTTATCTCGCAGAAACGCAATCTCTTTTTCAGTTCAGCTTCCATCACACCCTCATCTCACATTTTCTCATTTCTATGCTTCTATTTTAAGCAAAAATTTGACAGACAGACTGGATGGTACTCGACAACTCTTTAACACTTTTTTATTTACTAACAACTCGAGAAAAACATTCCGGGACAAAAGCCGTCGTCTTTCTAGAAAAAAAAAAGGAAAAAGCGAAAAGGAAGAAGAGTGTCAAGAAAACTAACAAAAACCGGAATAAGAAAAACTTCGTTTCTGACAGTCATCCTCTTCAACTTTCTTCTCAGAATTCTAGCACTCGAGTGAGAGAGAGATGATGGCAGTCATCCGTTGGATTCAGGCTCAGAATTTAAACCATCTTGCCCGATGTAAAATTGAAAGAAAAAGCGTAGGAATTCTAAACCGAAATCTCCTCACAACCCTTTACGTCCCTGAATCCCGCTTTCCGCCATTTTCTTAGCCCGAAACCCCGTTTCTTGTGTAATTTTGACCTTTCCATTTACCGTTCTACCATGCAAATCTTCGTCTCGGTTTTGACAAGGCACGTCTTGCCTCCTTCGCGTCTCTTCTACCATCTCCATCTCTCAACCACCATCCCTGTTTCATCCCCAAACTAATTACTCCGAATCGCGCATTAACCCGAAATTAATAAAACATTTCGAAAGGGATTTGAAAATTAAACGGTGGGTCCCACTGCTTCAAAACCAAGGCGGTTTCAACTTTCGGGTTTCCACTAATCAACGTTTTTTCCTGGGGAGGATTAAACCTTGGCAGGAACGTAACCAGAATTTTTGATCTTGTGGTTTTTAAACTGTTTAATTCTGTACGGTATCTTTTAGAGAGCTAAAGTGAGCTAAAGTGCTTCTTTGTGAAGAAATTTAATGAGTATATGGAAGTGTGTCGTGTCATTAACTACTGCCGAGTACACGCGGTTGCGATTTGTAAATTAACCGATTTGTTAGACAAAATAAAACAGTATTTTACAGTCAAAAAACTTCATGAGGCTTGTAAAATATAGATACAGTTATATTTTTGAATATTACAACTTTTCTTCTCATTGACTTTTGAAAAAGGTTTGAATGTAGTCAAAAGTACCGAGGCGGTTAGTTGATTACAGTTATTGAATATTATTATTATTATTAAATCTAAAAATCTAGAAAAATGTTAGAAAAGTTATGTCGAAAAAAACAAGACAAAGTCATTATCTATATAAAAAAATCGCAATTGATATTCGTGAAATGCCATAATCAATCAGTAACGGTTGACTTGAGAGAAGTGTAATACCAGTAGCTTTAGTGTTGTTAAACTCCATGGTCATGTAAATTAAGAAATGTGGGAACCAGATTGAATCGTTGATGATGAACGAATAATGGACAACACTAATTCCAAACATATATGTATATTGATATAAAAATATTACTCCAACTAGAATTTGGATTAAAATATAAAATCGAAGGATGTGCACTATGCGGAGCTCCAGGAGTGAATCATTAATTTGGCTTTCGGTTTTCGGCTGCTCTATTCCACTGTGGACATTCCGGAATGAAGAATGTGGCGAACGCCACAACAAAATACATTTTTTGACATACATTTTCATATTGTATTTTGAAAATTAAAAACTTTTTCCTTATTTACTTTTTCTTTATTAGGTAATTTTCCTCAGAAGATTGATCAGAGTTAGAGGGTGGATATGGGGTGGTGTTTACGATGGAGACAAAGAACCCCAAGTCAGACCTTGGCTCATTTCATGGAGAACAATTACATTTCTCAAGGTTTTTTCCTTCTTTTATTTTATTTTCTTTGTTTATTAAATGGTTTCTTATTTAAAGTCGTGTCGCCTTTTCTATTACAAAGGAAACGTGTTCGAGAAGTCGAGGGTATGGTGGGTGTGGGGTTTGACGGAAAAACACTCGAGTCCGTTATAGGGTTTCTGGAAATTTCCGCTGAGGTAATATTTCCATCACCGTTTTTGTGACAAGGAATTTGGTTTAGAGGACTTCCCTCGCTTTGAGTTCTTTCAGTAATACGTCCTTTTGTTACTAATAATTGGTTTTAAATTGAATTAGTTAGTTTTGAGAGATTAGGTTAGTGCGAATCCTCGCTTACATAACTTAATATTGTAAATCGTGTTTCTGTGTGAGATGGAGTTTCTGGAATTTTGTCCTTCATTTATACACGTGTGCAATTTGTTCTAGACTTTAATTATTATAAGTGAAAGGAAATATTTTGGAGCTACCGAAAGTTTTGAAGAAAGAAGAGGATGTAAGGGTTTTATTCTCCTTCATGGCTGCTGAAGGACTAGAAGTTTATGCACTTACTTTAGATGTGTTATGAACAGGTAAAGACATAAAGTAACTCTCATACCTCGTCCATCATTGTCTATCTATCTTTATCATGGAAGCTACATAGATAAAATCAAAACACTTCCACGCTTTTGAATGGTTCCCATGTTTTTGTTCTAGTTTAGAATTTCTATTTTATTAATGGCCTACTTAATCTTTTGTTTTTCCCGGTTTATTGGCGTTTAACAGTTTAAATTTTTTCCTCCAGGAAACCCCAAATTTAAATATCGAGCGTCCTCTCGATAACTTTCTTGGAAAAGCGTCGAACGAAAAATTAAAACTTGAGGAAAATCTCTGCACGGAAAAGAAACCTCAAAAGGTAGGTCGAGAGGAAAGATAAAGAAGCAAATGGACGAAGAAGAGATGAGAAGATGAGGAGCGGGAGGGAGTGGCTTAGAAAACTGTGGTTAGTTTCAAGGAGAGTAGAAAATATTTTTGTCAAGGAGGATTCCTTTCGGTTCACTTTGTGGTATTTTCCTCTTTTCCTTTCCTTTTTTTCAAGTTGAATTTTTGTTGGTTTCGTAAAGTTAAGAGGAAAAGACAGATTCTGGGAGCGTTGAACGATAAAGACAAAAACACGAGATAAAAGAACGGAGGGTTGGAACCACTTGTAACTCCACCACTAGTGCTTGAGTTTTGCAAGAGATGAAGAAAAGTTTTCGTCTTGATGTACCATCAAAGCAAAAGTATTTTCAAAGGATTTGATAAAATCAAAGAAGTTCAAACTATTTTAATCAAATATTCATTTGTAAATTCAAAAGGATATGGAAGAATATTAATATTTAGTATTAAACAAAGAAATAAGACAGAGAAAGATGAAGAAAATTCTTAAAGATATAAAATGCATGAAAGAATAAATTCTGAAACACATTTCTCTCTTGAGTGAGTACGGGCAGACTAAAAAGAATATTTTGTATAGTCAGAAAATAGAAATCAAGTCACTATGTTCTGAGGTCATCCAAATCACTGAGGTCAAACAAATCGGTTATTTCACTCTTTGACGAACCTCAGGACCAACGACGTTTAAAACGACACAAACCACTTGACTCAGTAACACACTTCTTCCAGTCTCACCTGGTCTATCCCGTCACCTTATCCATCCAACCAACTTTCTATCTATCCATCCGCCCCTAAGGTTGCTACCATTGTCCGTACCACAGATCAAACCCCTTAACTGATTACAACTTGCTGTCTCAGGCTAAAGACAGATGGTAGTTAGCAAAGACCAAAAAAATGCTCTTGGTGTTTCAAGTTAGCTTAGTCAAACATCTCTCAATCTTTCTACATTCTCCAACTACATGTTAGGCATTTTCAAGCTCTCTAAACATTGAGCAATTCCTCTCACCCAACCTGAATTATGTCAGTTCCACTTTCCTTACTATCCTTACATATTTTATATAAACGTCCGTTCCAGGGCGTTCAATTACGTTTCTTAAATAAAATTAACCTTCACCCGACACCAGACTCTGACTGTCAGAGGTATGAATCAGAAAATACCTAAGAAAGAGACAAGAAGTCATTACAATTAGAACACTTTGTGTCTTCCTCTTTACATCCAAACATTTAAAAGGAAACAAACAACTTTCGTGAAAACTTACACAACCGAAATAAACAAAACTTTAACGACAATCAAACAACGTTAAAACGGAAGACAAACTCAAACAATCAAATATTCATGGCAAAACCCAACAAATCTGGTATAACAGACACTAAAGAAAGAAACAAAGGAAGATAATAAACAGCAGACAGGCAATAAAACAAAACCAAAACAATTATTTACGAAAGTTGGTAACAAGCTCGTCACCGACATAAATAATTTATACTCTTTTGCTATTAAACAGTCATAAAAACTGAAGAATGTTGCGGGAAAGAAAGAAAGAGAGAAAGAGAGCGACAGGAAGAGATGGAACATAAGAATGGAGGATAAGCAAGAGAGATGGAGTAAAGGGGCTCGGAGGGCTAGCCAGGGGCGGCGTGAGAGGGATGCATAATTTCGCAAAAGGAAAACAATTCTTGAATGGGAACAAAAGAGAGTTTAAAGACAAAAGAACTTCATTAAATTGAGTATTATTAGTGGAAGCTTTTACTTTGTTCCCTTGTTTTTCTGACTGAATTTATAAATTTTCTTTCATTTTTTTTTGTAGGCGAAATCTGTTGAAGAGAAGGCGATGGATGGTGGGGGATCAAGGGTGTTTCTTTATTTTTTTCCTTTTTAATTTAATTTATTTTCTCGATTTATTTCCTTTTAAGGATTTAAATTGTTTTCCTCTTTTTTTTTGTTTTTCTGTAGTGAGAATCCAAATCGATTTGTCACCCCCATTCTTTAAGGGGAGTTTGTTGAAACAAATTTGGGAAACCTTTACAGAAAACTTTGTTTTTCTTTTTCTCTCTGAATATAGGCCTAAGTGTTTTTCTCTCTAAAAAAAAAGTGTTTTTGTTTCCCTCTCCCGTATTTTCCCGTTTTGTGAAATCTATTGATGAGATTGTTTGAAATTAGATAAAGATTGGGTTCTTGAAAGGGTGACTTTTAAAGTTTGAGTTTGATTTGTTTGTGAAGTTTTTTTTGTTTTTCACCCTTGGGTATAACAGGATGTGCGAGAGAATTCGAACTCACGGCCATAACTTCTATAGTCAGGTCTTTTACAAAATAATAGAGCAGAAAGGATGACAGAAGCAATAAAGAAGAAACGTATAAAAAGTAGAAGAGTAAGATTATGGGAAGCACAGTCACAACTTTGATTATCATAGAAATAAAATTGTAATATGCGATGTTACCGTAAAAGCGATATTCCCCTTGAAAAATAAATCCCAGATAAATTTCAAATTCAAAGTAAAAAACGCATGAATTGTTACAAAAAGGTTATCAAAGGCAAAAACAATAATTGCACTCACTAAACCCTTTTCATTTATTAATTGATATCCTTTTGACAAAAACAAAACAAAACTGGATATTGGATGCTCACTGGACATGGGACATCCTCGCAGGCAGGAAAAGTGCGATCTGTCTGTCACTTGCTCACTTTTTTAATTTCACTTTTCAAACACAAAGTAAATAAATTTGAGGGCATAATTACTCTTTGTGTTACAATCCAGTTTTGTTTCTCTTTCAGTTGAACTGGATTATTTGAAGAGAGGGGATAGCCGAGGTGGAAGGAGAGAGTGTCGCACAAATTCATTTCAAACAACGAAGCAAATTTTCAAAATGTGTTAATCTTTTCATCATCACCCCTATGCCCCTTTCCTTTTTCCTCAATGAAAACCAGGAAACGAATTTTAAACACGAATGTAACCTTTTTCGTTTCAATTCCTTTGTTATTGTGTGGAATTTTGATTGTGTTGTTGAGGATTTACATAAGAGTCATAATAGAATCAATTGTTATATTCTGACCATAGTTGCAGAAGTCTGTGGTGTAGTGACTAAGTGCCAGATTGAGAAGTTAGAGTCGCGAATTCAAATCCTCCTCCCGTAGTCTTTTATATCCAAAAAGAGTGAAAAACGACATTAATACTCAACTGTAACTATATACACTTCTCTGTATATTCTGTAACCATCTTTTGCCTAAAAGCGGAAACCGAGAACTGAATATTATTTTGGAAATTTTGGAGAGAACGAGAAAACTAGGAATTTGAAGATGTAACCTTGGTTTCAAATGTTAACAGTTAAATTTCTCGATTTGAATTACGACTTAAATTTCTCTTGTTGTCTCGCAACCACCGCCCTCTCCAAAAAGGGCTCAAAACCCATTCGCCCACCAATGATTCGATGCTTTATTATAAGTACCTCCAAAATCGTATTAATAAAACATGGCCGCTCCCTTATGTATTTTTATCGGTTGAGAAAATGTCAAGACACGTTTGGCGTCTCTACCATCCATCTACTATTCCCTTCAAACACTTCATAAATAATACATGGAGGAGAGATGGGGGAGGAGACAGAGGAAGAGACTGTATTTGGCAAATAACAATATCTTGCCTCCCTGCTCTTGCTTTTCTTCTTTTCTTTTCCTTCTCCATTCGGGATCGCTTCCTTTTTTATTTTCCTACGCTTTTCCTCTCACCCTCTACTCTTATTTCAACCCCTTTTCTCCCGATCACCAATTTATGTACATTTTTTTATTTGTTGTTATCATTATTACTTTTCTTTCTCGAATTTTTTTCTTTTTTTCTCTCTCTTCTTCTCTGTCAGATTTCGAGATACGATAGACGGGAAGAGGATGAGGCGAAAGAGAAAGGCGGCTTCTCTTTTCTTTTTTCCTCGTACCCCCCGAATGGATTTCCTCCGATGTCAAAGATGGAAAATTTCCTTTTTTTTCGTTTTTTTATATTTTTTTATTGTTGCACTTCTCAGAAGAGATCAATTAGTGTGTGCGTTCTCCTTGTTAAAATAGAATTAGTGCTCGTTTGATGAGGGTTTCTGGGCGTAGATGAGGAGGCAATTCTTTCACATTTATTTCTACGGCTATAACCTCAAGAAGAGGGGACATTATGAGGAAATAAAAAAATTTTCCTTTTAAGGTGTGCCATTGCTATCGCTAAGCACCTGGGTAATGACGTGACGTCATTGGGAAAACATTTATATGTTGAAAAACATCGTTTCACGAGTTTCCTTCAAGATGATGGCGGTAATGAACTGGGTTGGTTGGTTGGTTTGTTTATTCGTTTCTAATCCAACCATTAGAAACAAGTTTCTTTGTCTGAATCGTTTCGTGTCTCTCGGTTTGTGTTTATCAATCAGCAGGAGGTGAATGAAAACAAATCCTTTTGAATTTCAAGACGCTTTTGTGCCACCATTCCCGAGTTAATCAAAAGCACGCTCATTATTCTATGCAAACAAAGGTTTATCACATTATTTAAGTTTCAATTTTAATAAGAAATAGATTATTTATCTATACCCAGCAGGTTTTGTAATTTGGATCTCAATGTTTATTGAATACGATTAAATAATTTCTTCCCTTTACATCGGGTAGACATTCGGCTTTCATCAGAATTACAAGCTCCAGGGGTTAGCTCTTTAAAGACTTGGTAGAGAGAATTCGATCAGAAGAAGAGGAGAAAGCAGTGCAGAGCAGTAATACAAGAGTTGAAGAAAAAGGTAATAAAGGTCACCGTTTACAGAGAATCTATTCTCACTAGTCACTAGCCAAAAAATGTATCATTGAACATCATTGAAAAGATTATCCACATCCCTAGATTGGTTTCCTGTATTCTCTTTAAAAAAAGCTTGGATAGATATTCATCAGAAAGCTTCAGAAAAGGGTGAAGCAGGAAAGAAGTCAGATTTTAATGTGAAAACCAAGGCAAAACAGTAAACTTTTCCTCAAAATTCGTCAGAACTTTGAAATTCCCCAAGCTATCGAATCTTGCTCATTCTACTGTTAAAATCCACCAAGTGGGAAAACATGCAGATGCCATCTTGGATGGTAAAGCGTAAACATAAACTCCCTTACCTTCTTCTTATCACGGTAAACATCCTAAACTTTACCAGAATGATTTTGAGTAGGGTGGAGAAAAGCTGGATTGACGATTTAAAAGCAATAAAAAGGAAACAAAAATCTGACAACAATTTTCCTGCTCAAGAATCCCTGATGTTAACTGTACGTGATAAGCAGAATCGTGACAATATCAACCGTATCATCCCATTTTGGCTGTCTTTCCCACGTCAACCTGTCCTCTTGTCACTGTCTCGACTTTCCTGTGACGTTTCCAACGTTTTCTGCTTTCTTCCTCCCGATTGGCTTAAAACTAGAAAGTCCCCGCCTGTAATCCTCTTTTTGACTTTCCTGACAGTCAGGTACGATAGGGGATTATATAGATTTCAGTGACATGATACCCGCTGCCACCCGTAGGATTAAAAAGTTACAGATAGGAAAGGAGAAAGAGAGAGGGGAAGGAAAACAGAAATGAGGAGGGAATGGAGGAGAGATGAAAGGAAGAGAGAGAGCAGAATTAGAGAGAGATTTGTTTGAAATTATCTGAATCGGAAAATGAAAGCAGAAGTAACTGAACCACAAAAAGTCAAAAGCAGTCGGAAATGCTCGTACTAAAACCGCGAAGGACTGTCCTCGGCATATAGCTTGTGGTTTGTCGAAATATTCGGCAAAACAGTCGCCAGATATTTGAATTTAGTAAAAAAAATCTCATTTCTCTTTTCTCAAAAGAGAGATAAAATTTTCAGCAAAAGAGGGAGCGAGAGGGACGAAGGAGGACAAAGGCGGAGAAGAGAGAAAAGTTCATTTTTAAGAGAAAATCAAATCAGAAAATTAAACAAAAATTTATCATGTTTCGTCTGAGAAACCGAGAAAGCGAGAAAGAGAGAGAGAGAGAGGGAAACGAAAGGAAGGCTAGCGGTGGAATTAAATTAAAAATGAAACGTTAGCACATTTCCCTTTCTCTTTCACCTTTTCTCTTTTCACTCCCCACCCCCTGCAAAGCCCCAAAAGCTCACGAATTTCCAGAAAGCACAAATTGCCATTGTAATTCCTTGTAATTATTTTCCCTTTTCATCTGAAATTGCAAAGAAAGGAAAAACTAACTTGAAGTTGTTAAATATGTTAATTCAGTTGTCATTTGATGCCTATGTCCTCCTCTTACCGCCGCCCCACCTTCCCTTAGCTCTCCCTTGCCTCTCTCCTCTCCCAAAATCCCAGTTGACCCAAATACGAATCTCTCTCTTCATTTTTAAATTCTTTTTCTTTACACAAGACAGAGAGATTTTTTTAATATCGTCTGGAAACAGACAACAAACAATCGGATATTTATTTTGAGATTTTTGACTGTAATATTAGTTAACTCAAACTTTTGGCTGTTATTTGCTGTTCAAGTCAAATTTCTGGAACCATATTTACATATTAACGCTCAGACGTTTCTCCTTCTTTCACAGCTCAAGCCGTTGTCAGTTTAATTAGCAACAAAAAATAAATAAAATCGAACACTTAAAAAAATTTTTTGAAAATCAAATCGAAAAACCTTTATCACCAAAGTCGTTTACGCTAAATTCTGTTTTGTTTAACTTAAAGCCCCGAATTAATTATTCAAACAATTTAGAATATATAAATTTAAAACGACCTTACCGCATTTCCAAATCCCTCTGTTTTCCTATAACCCTCATGCATGTTTAAAACTAGTCAGCGGTTTTACTGTTTTAGGTTTATCCTGCGGTTAGAATATTGTATGAATTGGAGCTAATTGTATGTACTTTCGAGAAAACATGATGACGTAAAACCTTGTTCATGCTAAATGAACGTTTCAAATTTTTAGATTGCTTTTTCATTCAAATGAATTTATCATAATCATGCTTCCTGTTGAGTTATTGTGTTTGTCGTGTGCGCTATTCTCTTTTGATGATTTTCAACTTGTGGTTTTGTCATTTTAGAACAAATTTAATTTTGTTTAAAACTTTACAGATTGGCGGTACAAAAACAAATTTTCTATCTAGCAAGGTTGTCCAACCTAAATCTTTCGCAATTTTGTCAACCCAGTGTAGGTTTAGTTTTGTGAAGTTGGCAACATACCAACTTCTTTTGATGATAAATTGTATGGTAAAGGCTTATTTATAATTTCAGTTATTTTGGGGGGAAAAACATCATTAATATTAAGTTTTCATTTATTTACTTTAATTTATTTTTAGTTAACTGTCCACTGTCTCAAGCTACAAGAAGAAAAAAATAATTAAAATGTAAATAAATACGAAGTGAGATAAATACAGAGTAACAATTTAGGAAGAGTTAAAGAAGAGAAAGGAGGAACAAGAAATGCGACAGAAATCCTATAAAGGACAAGAAGAGAAGAAGAAGAAGTTAAAAGAAGCCTGTTATGGAGGTAGCAAACCAGTATCCTAACTCTAGGAATTAAGTAAAGGTGATATCTGAGAATTTGATTGGGAGATGATGAATTAGTTCAGGTTAGTACAAGAGAGTAGGAGAAAATTGAAGAGAAGAAGAACAAGAAAGTACTAATGATAATAATAGTAATAGAGAATAAAATGTGAGATAATTATAAAGGAATAATTTAGGAAGAATAAAAATTAAAGGCTTGAAAGAAGACAGAAGTAATAAAGGAACATGTTATAAGGAGAATGGACCAATATTTTAGCTTTAAGGATTTCATGCATAAAATAACTGGAAATTCAGTCATGAGGAAACGATAAAGTAATACAGAGTAATAAGAGGAGAACGAAAGAAAATGTTTGCCTGGAAGAAGATGAAAGTAATAACAATGCTGAATGAGAAGTGAGATAGTTACAAAGTAAGAATTTAGGAAGTGTTAAGGAAGGAGAAGGCAAATAATAGGGCAGAAAATAAAAGGGAAATGATAATGAAGAACAGTAAAGAACGTAAAGGGTAAGTTTAAGAGAAGAGACTAATTAAAACCAAATTAGCAGAATTAATTGCCTTGATAATTATTGTTTTTAAACAGGGGTGTGCATTTTTTAAAGCCTCCAACCAGGTTATCCAAACCTGTATGACAAGAATTTGTCGATATCATGATCCACTTATACACACACCACCAAACCCCTCAGTCACCCACTTTTCAGCTTTCTAACTTGTTACCAATACTTTAAAATACTTCATGATTAGTTAGTAGTGTTTTAATTGGATCAAAATAAAATATAAATTCAGGTTTTGTAAATGAAATTAGGCGCACAACATAGAAATCAGAGATATTGAAATGACAACTGGTGTCAGAATCACTTTTGCAATTCCCCCAGAAAATTCTCTCATAATGGAGATGATGAAATTCTTAGATAATAATTTCAAACAGTTGTAATTAAGTGTCAACTCAAAGTTAATCATCCAACTAATAGAATAATAATTCTGGTGGAAAGATAAATTCTAATATTTTAGTTTTCATTTAACTTGATGTTAAGTAAATACAAAGTGGGGGTAATTATTGTTAGGTAATAATGGGGCCCCATCATCAAATAAATTATGATTTCAATTACTTCCTTTTCTTCTTGTCACTTGGGTGTCAAACTTCATTTATTTGGATGAGAAATTCAAGATGATGAATCAAAAGTGGAAGGAATTAATTAAATGAAGAGAAAACTCAACAAAGCAAGAGATTCTAAAATGAACCTTCTCCTGCATCATGTTAAATGATTGGATGTAAGATTTGGAGTTGGCAGAGTTGACTACCTGATTTCAACTAAAGTGAAGCGTTGTACACTCTCACTCCGCACCAATATTCTATTTAATTCAATAATTGTGAGAGCCTATAGAATTCTGCGACTACCTGAGCTATAAGTGTCTGTATGAAAGAATGAAGGGTCGTTCCTTTTAGAATATTTAGTAGGGTTTGGTAGTGTGGGACGGTTCCTTCTTTCAATTTTATTCTGATAGATTTATGACTTTAAAAATCCAAGAGGCTACAAAATGGACATACTGTCCAGTATACTGTAAGGTTGGGTGGGTGGTTTGAAAATTAATTTATATACCTGTCTCCAAATATCGTTGAGTTTTGTGTGACCTAAAAACGTTTTATATTCATTTGAACTATTTGTGTATGAGAAATTGAAGCGGAGGGTTGTTCGTTTTAAAATCTAAACAGGGGTTGACTGTTCCGCATGATATCCTTCCTTATCTTTTATTCTGATCATTTGTATAATGTAAAAGGGAGGGATTCTGATTGTTTGCAACTTACATCACTTTCTGCTGAGTCTTTCTCTCTTTATGCCCTTATAGTAAATATATACCCTTCTATCAAGCGTTTATATTTAAAGTCTATTTCTTCCTCAACCTCTTCGTTCGCAATCCTTCTGTACTTCCCCATTTATTTATATACATCTCTTTCTTGTATATGTTATGCGTTAGGATTCTGTTCATTGAATTGACGTTAGTATAACGTTTGACTTACTAAGACTTAGTTTTGAGTTTTAATTCTATTTATCAGTTTTTGCTCTTCTCCAGTTCTCTCTTCCCTGTTTTCTTTTTTTTTCCTCCTTCTCTTCTTATTTCATTCTATTTCTTCCTGTGATTAATTTTATTCCTCTTCTATTTTTTCTTATATACACTCTCTTCTCTCTTCTTTCACTCCCCCTATTCAACCCTACAGACTGTACCTCCAGTCACATACGTTATCCGATTCCTAGGGCTAAGACACTGGTCTGTTTTCTAGTTATTTGGCCCCTTTAAATCCAGATTAACAACTAGATGTCTTGCTTAGAGACAACTGGCTGTTAACACTGGGTCAAAACAATTATTTAGGCTTGGTTGTGTAACAAGATGTGGAAGAGGACTTGAACGCACCGTCATGACTTCTCTTGGTTTCCCAGTTTTTGGAACTGTTAAAAGTTAGGGAAACAATGACGGGTGTTGACTTTTCAAGAAAGAAACCAAAATCTAACAGTGAAGTAAAAGCGAAAGTCATTTTAAGTTCTTTTATGCGGAATATCGCATTTTTATTGGTTGCAACTTGTGCAATTAAACTTGATACTAAATGGCATTTATACACTATTAAAGCCACGAGTTACTATGCTTGCAGTCTTTAAATTATTCCTGGCAGTTTTTCGTACATATCAACGTCGTCACGCCAGAAGCAGGTGGAAGAAGACAACAAAGAAGAGGATAAGAGACAAAGGAACACCACCCGACATTCTCATGAACCTAAATTCTCAAAATTTTGTGGGCAAATTATTTAAAAAAAAATATGTAAAGTAATAGGATTATATTTTGTAGCAACTCGGGGGTGGGTGGCAAAAAACATTTCCCGGAAAAATTGATTCGATAAACCCTCTGCAAAGTTTAGCCTTTTCCCGGGAAAAAGTTATGATTGCCTAAGGGAAGCTGAAAACATGCAAAGATTTACATGGGCTATATTGGTTGCCATGTTCCTTGTGGTCGATGGGTGGAGCGCTACACGGTCACGGCTACGTATCGCAAGTCAGAATTGTAAATTTGACAGCAACTCATCACTTTAATATAGCCATCCCTCTCTTTCATACATAAACCTAAATCTGTTTGTCTCTCTCAACAGAGTTTTCCTTTTAATTGAAAAAAGCTTTGAGCTGACATTTCTCTCCTCCGGGCTCGTTAAATATTTTCGCATGACATTTAATAATGAAGCAAATCAATATAATAAGAGGACATCTTACTTGTCATGTGAGAAGGCAGAGTCACTCAATCTGCGCTGTTAAATTTACGTCTGTCAGGGTGAAAAATGTTTTTTTTTTAAATTTATGAATACTTGAGGGAGGAAAAAATTCCTCAGATAAATTATAACTTTGAACAACCAAAGTCATTAGTAATTTATGTTCCTTTACTTTGAAATCTTTCTCCAGAGAAAAATCTCACCTTTTTTTAAAAGCCATATTGACTTTAGCTCGTTAATTTAATATGTATTTATTTTTTGCCTCTATTACTTTAGCTTTTAGGATTATTTAATTTTCCTTCTCCTGTTGGTTGCGAAAATTTTTTTCTTTATTTTTCAAAGTTATAAAACAGAGGTGGCCAACCTTTGAAAGATTGTTTGTGGCTCTCGAATGTTCTGAGTTCTCGTTTCTTTTTTGTGCTCTTATATTAATATTATAAAATATCATTTTCATTGAGGGTATGTTTCAGCGTACTTATGTGAATCATATTCCGCTTAAAAATTCGTGAAACCCAAACACCTATCAGAATTAACTAACCAGCATCTCAAAGGGTTCACTGAGAAGTGCTCTCACCAATTATTCCCCAAATTTTAAGCAATTATCAAGAGAAGTCAAATAAATGTTTTTAACTTTTATTATTAATATTTAAGTTTAATAGACATATTGTACTTTTATTTATATGATTTTGATATATATAATTTCTGTAAAAAATTTGTTTTCAATACCTTTTCTGCATACCTATTAAATATGTATTTAATTGCTCCGTATGTCAATGAGCTTGACCGGTCATAGAAACTCATGAGAGTTTATACCTTCTTACCTCTGTTAGGTCTTTCCGTTTTAAGTGTGTTCGGATATTCTGTACTAAAATTTTTGGAAATGATTCAGGCTTTGCATTTGGTTTAAAAAAATACGAGATGGGGAATTTGTCTCATGTATAGGTCGTTTAATGTGTTTGCGACAGGAAGTTATTGGATGTTGATTTTCTTTTATTCAGAGGCAATGTTTTTGAATTAATGCCACAAATAATTTTTGGATGGAATTATAAAGATTTATGTAAAGTACAGATTAACATGGTGAGTTCAGGAGTGGATGGAAGAAGGTAAAAAAAGAAAACAGAAAGAGGCAGGAAAGAGAATAGAAGAAAATCAAGCAGAAAAGGGAAAAAAGTAGACCAGTGTAGTAACCTCAGGAACAAATAAAAGAAGGGAGCGGAAAAGGAGGGAAAATGCTAGAGAAAAGAACACTAAACAAGAGGAAAAGACATACAAAAAGTAGGAAAACAGATAGATGAGAAAGTGATTTAGAGGGCTGTGTGTTGCAGAGGTCGAGTGGTTTGTGTGGTTTTTAGCCGTCAGACCATATCATTTGTTCATAAAAAATTAAAAATAACGAATCGCACAACTTCAAAACCCCATGAGATAAAAGTGTTAAACAATCACGATTTCAAACGAGAGAGAGTATTCTACAAAATAAAACAATAAAAGACAGGGCGCAAAATATTTTCAAAACCTTTTTTTTTTATTGTCTGAAACATTTTCTCAAATTTTGGAAACAAGAAAATCCCCTCCAGCTAAAAACGATTTTCCTTTTCCTTTTTATTTCTCATCCCAGTTTCACTCTCTACTCTTTCTCTCTTTTCCGGATACCGAAATTTTAATTATCTCGATTCTTAACTGGAGAACAATAAATATCTGTCATGGCTATCTTTCAATTCTTCCCATTTCAATTTATCATAGATAATTAAATGATTGGCCGGGAAAACTCGGAATAAATTTCATAATATTTTTCCAGAAATTCCTCCATCACTCTCCTCGTCTGCTGCTGCTCTTCTTTTTTTCTCTCTCAGAATTTTCTGTTTTCTTTAATCTTCTGTTAGGCGATTTCCTTAGAAAAAACTGTTTAAAAACAGCAAAGGAAGAGAATAAAAAAAGGAAATAATTTCTAAAGGAAAATGTAGTGTAAATATTTTTCAATTCCGAACCGGAAAAACCGAATTTTCTTATTTACTTTTTTTATTTTCCTTCTCTCTTTCCCACCTCATCTTTTTATAAGCCCTTTTTCTGTCTCTTCTTCCCGACCTTTTATTTTTTTATTTATTTTTTTGGAAAATGGAGGAAGGGTAACCAGTCGATGAGATTTATTTAAGAATCAAAGTAATGAGGTTAGAGGATGAGAAGGATGAGAAAAGATCCCTGTTTAAATACGGATTTTTTGGGATTAACTGTTTTTTTCAACAAAATGCTTTCCTGCAGCGGAAAAAAAGATTATTCGACTGAGCTTTAGGCCCTTCCTGTAAACTCGAGATCAAAAAGATTATCGCAGACTTTCACATCTTGAGCCTTTCTATCCCCCCCATCCTCTCACATTATATTTTTTTTCCCCGTTTCCATTTTTTTTCTCTTTGTTCCTTCTACCACCTTCATAGTTCTTTCATTTCCCTTTTTAACTTCACTTTTGCATCTCTCTTTGAGTTAAGTTTAGTCATGTTAGGTAGTTGGTCAGGTACAAGACCCCATCGGATTATTGACTCGAATTCAGTTTGGTTGATTTATTTCTTGCTTTGCTAATCAACACCACCTGATTACAATATCAACAAATCTTTGTATACAAATTTAGTCTTAATTTATATTATAATAATATTGTTATGCTTGCTTTTTACAATCTCTCATTGATTGTTGCTTCAGTATTGTTACGACCCATGTTTTTTTTCTATCTCCTAAATCCTCTTCTCACCTTTCTCTGCATTCAAAGGGCGCTAATATTTGAGACCGGAATCAGTAAAGGTAAGGGAAGGAGTAACATAGATCAAGAAACTGGCCAAGGAGATTATCTGCCCATAATCCAAATATCCAAAATGGATGACCCAGCTTGAATACACCAATGCCCTGAACATAGAAGACCTCATAAACGAACTTCTATAACTACCTGAGGAGAACACATATCTGCAAGTGTCCATACATAATACTAATAGAAAACATCACAGCTCCAACAGGTTTGATTGGACTAGTGTTTTCTCGTATGAGAAAGAGGAGAAGGAAAGGATGAAGGAAAAAAAAGTTTTAGGAAAGGAAATGGAGGAAAATCGATTTAATCGAGCTCAAGAGTCTGGTAGAATTATCACAGAGAGAGTTAGAAAAGAGAATTATGAAGGGATTTTGAGCTTTCAAGTGGTTGGAAGGTATCTCAACGATGGTCGATTCTCAATTGGTTCTTTTAATTGTTTGTGATTGGTTGAAGTGGTCAGGGGTTTTAAACTGACTCGAAGGAGGTTTCGATTAAAAGGAATTAGTGCGAGAAACGATACGTGGGGATTGGGAAAATAATTATCTTCGTTCTCTAAACCAATTTCGAACGAAACAAAAGTTTTCCAGTTAACGAAAGAAAACAAATGGAGAGAGAGAAAGAGAGTTTTACTGGGATTTGGGTAAAATGAAATCTAAAGATGAAAACGTCGAAACTCGATAAAATTAATTAGCCCTTTGTGCTCTAGAGGCACCTAACCGTTTTCGACTCAGAGGTAAATTACAGAACTTATGTTCTTAAAGATAATAGATGAGCCATTAAAATACTTCCATTGTTTCAAATCAGTCGTTACATTTGAATATTTTTCACTAATTATCTCTACTAATAATGAATAGTGTAATTTTGTTGTAACATTTCACTTAGAGAGATTATTTCACAAATTTTTTTAACTCCCCGTGTTAGCCTTGCTGTCTTCAACACCATGTAATTGTTCGGACTAGATTTGAGTGATTATGTCTGACGAGGAGACCGGCGGCTTAACCATTAGGAACGGTTTGGAAAAAGTCCAAAGAAAGGTTGGAGTTATGTGAGAAGAGGTAGGTTAAGTAAAGGAAAGAAATAGAGGAATAAGGAAGTTTGACTAAGAGAAACGTATCTGATACTCCACAGGTAATAATCTTTTGAAATGTCTTTGATCGAGAGATAAGTTGAAGAGTGAGATCCCAGAGGGATTAGGTTCGCCAGTCAGGAGGAGTATTTGTGAGTGAACATTTCGATTTCGAATTGTTCCAAAATCAAAATATATATATAACTCAGTTTTAAAAGAAAAGAAAATGATATTTTTTGCCTGGTAAATGATTTTTAAAAATGAGGAAATAAAAAAACTCCAACTTTTACATTTTGAGAACAAATTAGCGATCAACTTTTGATCAAAAATCATCGTACAGAAATCAAAGATACTGAAATATAAAATAGAAATCCATCAACAAAACGTACCCATTTCCTACAATATTCAGAGGAACTTCCAGAGACACAAGAAAACGGTGTAAGGAATGTTACAAACAATTATCAAACGTACAAGGTAAATTATATGCCGTAAAAAACAGTAAAAAAGTAATGACATATTGTAAAGACCAGTCCTATTTAATTTAGAATGCTTTAAAAATTTACATAGGTATAAATAAATAATTGTTATCAATTTCACGACTTACTGTATTTCCTGAAAAAAAGTGACCCCCCTGTGGTGCACGCCACCTCACAAAACAGTCGAGTATGATCCACCCACGGATCACGCGTAAATCACTCTTGCTGATTTGGCAATGGTTATATTTATAAGTTACGAGTAAGGAGTTCATGAAATGCTGCACAAAATCTGTAATTCGCGCAAAAAAAAAGGTCTCTGGTGCAAAGGGTGTGAGAACCCACAAAAACAACAACACAATTTTAATTTTACCACAGCAATTAAAATTCCTTTTAAAAAAAAATTAATTAAACTTAACACAACTAATTAAGCAACTTTAAGACTTTCAAAACTTCAGGGGACAAAATCTGACTAGAGAGAAAAAAGAGGAAAGAATAAAAAACAAAATTAGAGAAAGGGGGTGAGTGCTTAGTAAGAAGAAAGATGAACACCAACAAGAGGGAAAAACTTTGTAAAATAGATCCTTTGACAGAGTAAACTCTGCATTTTTCGAATTTTTTGCTTAACTCTTCACCCTTCACGGTTTCTTTTTCCTCTTGAGTCTGGCGAGGAGACAAAAGGATGATGATTGAGGTTTAGATTATCCTTTTCACCAAGTTTTTCAATGAAATATCGACTGAAAAACCAAAACCGCTGAAAAGGTAACCCATTTCCCCCCATCTTTTCAAAGGAATAAGTGTTTATTCGAAACTCAAAAGCGAAAAATTTTATTTTTAAAAGGATGAAATCAATGAAAAGGAAGGAAGAAGGAAGGATGGTGACGAGGGAAGCGGTTGGGGGTATTGGGCTGAATGAAAAGAAAAAGTTTTTCTCGAATTTAGGAGGAAGAAATGATAAAAAAAGAAAAACTTTCTCGAAAGAATTTTATGCACAAAGCCAACAGATAATTAAAAATAAAAAAATACAAAAAGCTCATCTCTCTCTCTCATCGTTTGCCTGCTCTTACCATCCCTATTCTCGCACCTTTTTTCCATTTTTCGAAACTCTTTTAAAAGAATTTTATTTTTAAACTCCTGTCGTTGGGGGGGAACATCGTTTAAAAGGCAAAAGTTCGAATGATTAATTCGCTTTCGAAACAAAAACGGAAGAATAGAATGGATAATTTCTTTTTGTGTGATTTCGAAACATCGAATGTGTATATGGGCGTGAAAATTGTTTTTGTGTCTCTGTGTATTTGTTTTGTTCTTTTCTTTTCCATTCTTCTTTGTGTTTTGAAATCATTTAAAAGGCAAATGAGAATGTAATTAGATGAAAAGGTTTTGATTTTCGTTTCATTGAATTTATACGGTAAACCGCAGGAACCGAAATCAGTTTTCTTTGACTATCTTTTGCAAGGATGGAGGTTTGAATTGAATGGTGTTCCTACTCTCTGTTTCGTCTATTAGGCTTTGGTTTGTGGGAATGATATATGTAAATTTAACTTGTTCTCTTTCTAGGGCTTAAGGCATTATGACGTCATCGCTACTGTTATAAAAATTATAGGTGAGGTCTATGGTTGACCAGAACGTGGAACTTTCACTTAGTAACGTTAATCTTTTGGCTATTACTTTATACATTGGTGTATATATCGACTTACAGTCGAAAACCAAAAATATTACTCATCTTCATAAAGCCAAGACTAAACTTCCTTTCATTAAGAAAACGAATAGCTGTAAAACAAGACGAGTTAATTGTCAATTCCCTTATTATAGTTATAGTTTTAATCCCATTCTCCACCCTTTTTGGGGTATAAAAGGATACGGGAGGAGGATTTGAAGTATAATTTCTTAGTCTGGTGCTCATCTACTATACCACAGACCTCATTACAATTTCTCAGTATACCTAAAGTGATTGACACTCGACAGTTTTGGCACGTGCAGCCTTGAATTTTTTTTGCTAATATTATTTATAAGGGCCTGGACAATTTCAAATCTCATTACACAACTTCCTGTTCCGCTTTATGCAACCACCCACGAAAATGTTTCGATACACACAGAGGGCAAGAAACCATACGAAGTCAAATCAAGTTCTTAATAAGAAGAGAGGAAAGAAAACCCAATTATTTGCCAATAATAAACCAAAAATAACTTTATCATTCGCTGAGTTAGGAAATGGGGAAAATATTTCCCAAAAGCCATTTTCAAAATTCATGAGCTTACATTTCTCCTCCCCTTCCTAATACCAATCAATTAAAATCGGAGGAAAATTGTTTTCTTTTCGTAGCAGAAGTAAAAAAAATGAATCGCCGGTTGTTTCAATCGGGCGGTTTTGGGATGACAATAAAATTAATGACTCATCTAAGGGAAACCGCACAAAAAAAGGTCTAGAAATGAGAACGGGAAGACGAGAACAGAATCAAAATTAAAAATGAATCATTATAAAAAAAAGGAAAATTTATTTCCGGGTCGTTTACTTTATTGAAAGCGGAAATCGAACTTTTTATTTTATTTAATATCCTTTCTTTCATTTCCTAAATTTTCAGAAAAATCGGGAAACCAACCTCCTCTTCCTCCCCCCCTTTGCCCTCTTTCTCGTTTCGCTCCCTTATTTTCCGCTATTTCCCTTTTGAATGAAATTATTTTCGAAGAGATGAAAACACCTGACACCCACAAAGAGTATGGAAGCCAATTCTGAGAAACTCAATCTCGTTATTTCCTCTCAATTAATTAAATTTAAATTTGAACGTCATCTTGAGCGAAAAAGGAAGGAGAGAGGGAGAGAAAAGAAATAAAAGGAGTAGAAGTTGCTGTAGTTGCTCCATGTTTACGAAAAAAATTTCTAACCCCTAAGATCCTGGTTTTTTTTTATTACAGCTTGGGTTTTCATTCATTTAAAACAGAAGTGACCACCCATGATCTAACTCATTATTAAATGGAATTGATTGGAATCGTTTTGAATTAAACTGTCATAAGTTGAGGTTTTTATCAGTTAGTGCTTCGCCTGCCAAAACTTCATCTCATGAACGAAAGCAATCATTAGAATTAAAGGCTTCAAACAGCATAATCTCGTAATCGCGTCCATTTTGTTTTCATGCTTCCAATCATTTTAAGAGGGATTCGATTGTCAGTCATAGTGATTCGATGAATTACTCTCATATTCGCGTTTCAAATTTTTTCTATTTTGATTGATCTGAATTTGACTCAGTTCGATTCTTCTGCAACTTTGAACTGCTTTATCCTTTTCAAACTGACACAAAACCATGAGAAAACTTTTGAACCCGGGAAAATGAAAATTACATTGTTTTTCCTTTTTCAAAAATACAGACAAAAATTCCAAAACGAGGAGTGGATGCTAAAATAGAAACGCAATTAAAAAAGAGAGATCGAAAAAACCAGAAAATAATTAATCTTCATTGAAGCAATGAAGAAAAGGCCGAGAATTTATGGAATGACCCGATGAAAAATGTATTCTCATTAAATCTAGATTTCATACATTTTCCAGCCTCTCCTTTTCTTTCTTTCCCGTCTCCTTCTCCAGCCCATTTTCTCCTTTTTCCTCATTTTGTTCAGTCTTTCTCCCTCTTCTTTCTCTCTCTTTTTTTAATATATTTAGCATGTAACTTTTTAAAGACATTAACGAACACTTGAATTCTCAGTAATTCAACTGACAAATGAGTTTAGTTCAACTCAGCAGTTCTTTCTGAATGGCGTAGGTGAAAGGGTGGAAAAAAAGGTCGAGAGAAGGAATGGAAAAAGGGTAAAAAATAGAAAGCGTGACTTGACTCGAGGTAAAAAAAAAGAGATTTCAAACTTTTGAGTAATCCGTTAAAAAGTATCCGTTAAAAAATTGTTAGCCGCTAAATATTCGCGCGTTTTGATAATTAATAGAAGGCGCTGAACTAGTAGCGACAGTTTTTAAATTTGGCAACAGTGTGCGCCATATTAAAATTGTTGTTTTTTCCGTTAACACGATTTAGTTGTAGATCGCATTTGGTATTTATTCCTTTTTGTACCTAATTAAAAAGATGTAACAGTTGGTAAAGAAAATATTGGATAGGTATAAACATTTAATTTGTGTTAATATAGTCATAATTAATAATCACTTAACGAAATTTCTGGAAGTAACAATGAAAACGACGCCACTTTTTCCAAGACCGAAAGCGCCAATTGTTTTCAACAGCGTGTCATGAAAAAGTTGGAAGAATATTTATTAGAAAACGACATGAAAATATTTGGATAAAAAACAGAATAATTTTCTCTGCTAAAAACATTCCACTTACGAGAGAATATCTGTTCCCACCAGTTCTGAGTAATGAAGTGAATTCGTTATTGAGGTATGTACACCGCCAAAACCTTTTGGGAGAAGATTTGTAGAAGTAGTACAAATTCCCTCTGATTATTTTGAATTATATATGTATAGAGCAAAAAGAACACGGAATCCTATCAGTTTTTAAAAAAGCATTGAGGCGTTGTGATTTTGATGTTGACTTAGAAATCCGGTTTAGAGGTCATTCGTGTGTGGAATAAAGCAGCAAATAAAATACGAAACGTCTGTTAACATTAAATATTTGTTTATAAATTCCGTTTGCTTTCGAAGCAGCTATAAAAGATTCAAAGGAAGAGGAATTTAAAGTGAACGGCGTATTAGCGGTAGAGGATGAACATTGGAGAGAAAAAAAACAAAACAGGAACATGAACACAGCTTATTCAAGTTATTATTGTGGAGAAAGATTATTTGATGAGTGCGTGTAAAAGGAATTGGTAAACTTTTACTGGTAAGTGGTGCAGTTTGAAATAGATTCAAGCTCTTCAGTTTTATTGATATCTAATTTTTATTAATTAAACATTTTGCAGAAGTTTAGTTAAGGAAAACTTCTAGGTAATTTTAGAGTTATGTGGGAACACCAATAAGTTGGAGCAAGAAATTTTGATAAAGATGTTCATATTGACTACCATTTTATGCCAAACGGTGGTACTCCAAGTTTCAAAAGTTAGTGAGGCTAGTAATATAATTTCAGAATTAAGGTAAGTTTAAATAAAGATTTTGTAGTTAAATTACATTTAAAGCAAAACATGATACTGATTTATATGAAAATGAAACCTAAGTGTGTCTCAGTAATACACATTCATATTGCATATTTCCTGTATCATGTACTAAACAATATTTTAAAAAATTGGATAGGTCGCTTCATTATGGGGGATTCTCTTCTTGGTCATTTGAGTGTCAAGTTGTGAATTATTTAACAGGTTGATGTTATCTTTATCTAATTTTCTTTTCTCCCATCCTCCTTTTTTTCACTTGGGATGTGCCAGATTTAAAGTATATGAAAGACTCTAATAACCCCTAAAATATATATTCTACATCTCAAAAAATGACATAAAAATCATTTAAATAAAGCTGGAAGACTTTTTCCATCATCTTTCGGTTCAATTATTCTTTCTCACACTCTCTGATTTCCTCCTTCCTTCACTCAGCTGTCATCTGCAAACCTCAATATTTCCAATTCATGAAACTTATCAGATTAACATTTGTACTAACAGCTCAAGCAGCAAAAAAATCAAGCCTTCAACCACAAAAAGACTGCACTAGGATAAAAATATTGAAAACTTTCTTGTACCCTCCATTACCCTCCCCCAGCACTTTGAGCTGTTACATCTTGACGGTCTAAAACTTGAATTTCACAAAATGAAAAAAAAAGATGAAAGTGAATAATGTTTTCTCAGGAAGTGGGAAATCGAAACAGATGGTTAGAGTGGTAATGGGAACGTGATAGCTTCCAAAGGAAGACTTACTTCTGTCAGTGAAAATAGAATTCCTCTGTTGGAAAGTGGGCCACACCGCACATTTATATTGATAACGTCTTCAACGGACATAGCTTTTCATTCAAATCCAAAAAAAAATTTTTTTTTCATCCATTTGTTCGATTAAAATCAGAAAGAAAGAAAATGGCGGGCAAAAGAGTTTTTTTTGTCCTCGTCAGTCATTCTTGCATGCCACTCTTATTTGTTTTGTTGCACAAAAGGAAGAGGAGGAAGAAAAAGAAACAAAAACGCAAAAATCTCTTTTGATTAAATTAAAGCGTTCCGAGTAAACCGTTTGCGTGTAACATAATCCAGTGGACACAAGACAAAAAACAAACGAAGCGGAATTGGATCGCCTTTTTCTCTCTTTGTCACACCCCAGCTTCCAATCCCTTTGACAGTTTTCACGGGGAAGAGTTCTCCTCCCGGAGGGCTGGGGAGCTCGGTTGCCCAGATGCACGAGGTATTTTTGAAAAAGCATGCAAAACAGCGATTCTGTTTGGGAAGAAAGATGGCACCGGTTGCGTTTTATTATTATAGCCTCGAGGAAGAACAGGAATACACAAGGAGAAGAAAGAGATGAAAGTTTGCTGTAGCGGAAGGAAAGAGCTTTATAATGAGGACTCAGATGAGTTTTGTCTTCGAGATAGAATTCGTGGAAAGAAGTGGGAGGAGAGTGAAAGGAGAAGTTGCCTCAAAATGGGTGTGGACAGTGAAACAATGAACTGTTGAAGGAATCGACGTGGAAACTTCTTATTCTTTGAAACAAGTTTGTTTCTTTCAATTTCGAGAAGGCGGAGGTTAACAATGAAATGGAGGAGGAGGAAAACAGGTGTTTTAGAGAGAAACAATCCCATAGATACGTCTTAGAAATAAAATCGATTTTCATCTTCTCAGTTTCGAAAACTCGTTCAAGAGTAAACTGAACTCTGATATCGAAGCCTGTAACAACAACAACAACAACAGCAGCATCCTCTTCCCATTTTGTTCAATTAAGACAAACCAAAATTCTCCTCGAAAGAGCAATATCTTCAAGGCTATTAATTAAAATCTCGTTTGCCAAAAATAAGGAAGAGCCCACGTTGTACGTGACCAAATGATCAGCCTCAATCCGACCGAAGCCGACCTCACTCATCCTTCCTCTCCATTAAATCAAATTTAAACCGGAAACTAGATTCTACCCTAAATTTCCAATACGGAAAGTAAAACCTCGAACTTCAAATATGAAATTGAACGAGGCCCAAGTGCGGTCTTTCCATGTCTCACCTCTCTTATTTAAGGGAAACTTAAAATCCCAGAACGTCCTCCACCCAGACATTATCATCTCCTAACCACAAAATGGTACTTCTATCCTCAAGTTTAAAAATTCTGATTTATAAATAACGTCGCACGAAATGGCGGAAAGGAGTAGATAGAGTGTGTGGAGGGTTAAAAAATTTTTCAAGTCTTTGGAAACTGAAGTGGGAACGGTGAATGGTTATAAAAAGATCATGGGTAGTGGATGGTTGGAAGGAAAGATGAAGAGTGGGCTTTATTTTCTAGATTTTTCTACTCCTAGAAACATATTTTTCTCCCTCCTCTCACTTTCCTCCCTTCTTACTATTACTTTCTACCCTTTTTATTAAAATGAATGCTACTTTCCTCTTCTTTCTGTCTTGTTTTTTCTTTCTCTTTTTCTCTCTAATCTGTCCTATCCCTTCCTATCATTATCTTTATGCCTCTTCTATTCTCTCTTCCCTATTCTTTGTCTCTGCTATATCTTATAGCATCCTATAGACTGTACCTCCAGCCACATACCTATATCCTACTCCTTGACCTAAGATACTAGTCTGTTCCCTAATTATTTAGTCCCTTTAAAGCCAGGCCAACTACTTGATGTCTCTGTTTAAGAGAGAGGCAGTTAACACTGGGTAAAATAATTCCAATCTAATATTGTGTAAGGGCTTTGAATGACTGTTTCTTGTACAGGAAAAGTGATCTGCTATGTTTTGACATGTGTCGCAGGAAGTAGGTCGCCCTGCATGAGCATTTCTGTTTTTTTTTTGGTTTTCAGGTTTTTGACATAAAATCTTAGCTTATTAAAAAATAACGAAGTCTAACCACCCCCTTCGAAGTTTTGTAAAGTTTTCTTCTTCCAGTTTTAAGTTTCTGAATCTGCTTTTGATAGGTTGAGCAGTACAACATTTGACAGGTAAAAGTTTCCTAATTAAATTTCCGTCTTTCGGATAAACTTGGGTTACAAAATCGGAAAAAAGATCGACTGTGCTGGAATGTATTTCCCCTCTTCCTTCATTTCCGCTTCTAACATCTTCGAAAATCTTCTGAAAGTCTCCTTTTTGCCAAAAACCAAATTTTATTGGTTTTCTTTAAGCTCAGCGTGCTTTAACGTAAGACTCTTTAAGTTTTATCATCTTCTCTACCTTATAAGGTTGTGGTTTCCCTTTGGCCGATTTACGTAACTTCTAGAGAACTCTTTCGGACAAAAAGTATTAAAGAGAAAAAAAATGTTTAGCTCTTCATTAAAAGTCAGGTGAGGGGAGGGATGATGGCAGGAAGAAAAGGAAGCTGGGAAGTGGGTAGAGGAGAAAACAAATCAATGTTGACGTTGACGTAAAAAGCTAAAACGTGCTCAAAGCTATAAAATACATATTTTTCCCCAGTGCACCCCCTTCAACCCCAACCCGTTGCTACCCTCTCTTCTCCTTATATACCCTTTTTCGAGCTTCCTTTTTCCTTTTCTTCTTTTTTGTCATTATTAACAATGCTTTATTCGAGAAAAGGACGAGGTGGATCCAGGAGGAAAATGAAGCCCCGAGTTTCTCTTTTCTTTACCGTCTTTTCTTTCTTCTCTCAAAACCTCCCTCGACGTTTGGAAAACTTCAAGAATGGGAAAATTCTATGAGACGTAACCAATGAACCGTTTCCTCCGACCCTTTTCCACGTTCGTTTTCACAAACTCCGATCCTCCGTATTTAATTTTGTTTTTCTTCCTTTTTTTCCTCTCTCTTCTTCGCCTTTTTCTTCCCTCGCCTCTCACTACCCTCTTTCTCCAGCTTCATCCCCCATTCTTTCCTTCAAACTTTCTTTTCATTTCGATTTTCCTTCACAGTTTTTCGCTCCACCCACCGCCTTAATTTTCTTGTTCTATTCTTCCCTTTTTCCTCTTTCACCCCCTTATCCCCATTCCTTCCATCCTTCCCCTTGCTCTTTAACCTTTTCATCTTCCTCTCACCTTGGAAGTTATGAATCGAGCTGTAGGCGTCGTAACAAAAGATTGTTTATGAATTCATTCGGGGAAAAGTAAACTGAATATTATTAACAAACAACTTACACTGAGATGATTTGTTCAAGTATGCTCGAGGCTTTGGCAACCATTTTGTTTTACTTATTTGTGTGTTTTTTAGATGGAAAAATAACATACCTGAAAACAGAAAGAAAATGAAAAACATTAGAATTTTCATAATTGAGTTGTTAGTTTGGTGTTTTATCGTCATTTTTCAGCCTTGTGTGTGAATGTGGGAGAGGGTTGGAAGTCGTCAAACAATAATCGGGCGTTTTGACTGGCTAATCAAAGAGCTCCAGACAAGGCAACTCGGAAAAATTGAGAGTCAACTGGGAATAAATACTAAAATTATGATCTTCATACTGGTGGACCATCGAAATACTACCACTATCTCTCTCCTTGACAAACCACAGGACCAACGACGTCTAAAACTATATAAAACTACTTGACTCACCATGACACGGGGTCTTCTCACGCCTAGTCTTCCTTTTCTGTCCTACTTTTACATCTGCTCCTGGAGGTACAACGATGGTCCGTCCGACCCCCTATATCAACCTAACAACTACTTGGTGTCTTATGTTAAGACAGGTGGTAGTTAGCAGAGGATAAAAAAAATGGTCTTCATCTAAAATAAATACTATTAACTATTACTGGATAAGGCACAAAAGAATCTACGAAGAGATCATGGCAGGAAGTGTTGGGACAAAGAAGAAGTGCTTCAAAAAAAAGTGAAAAATCAAAGAACCACAAGAAATCATATACGAACGTTAAAAAATACGACGACATAAAAATTTTCAATCGCAGATGGAATACAAAATCTTTGGGGAAGAGAAAATGAGAGAAACAGAGGGAGGAGAGTGATACCCATATGAGTCTGCGCACAAACCATTTAATAATTTCAGCTTGAATTTAAGTTACAATTTTATGTTGCCTTGATTTTATATTTGACTTTATGAGTTTTAGTTTTTTGTAACTTCATCAAAGAAACTCAATGACCGTGGATAAATATTAAAAAGACCTCGCCAGAAGGCAGTTTCAAGTTAACCGATCAATAATCCTCTTGTGAGAAGGGTTGATGACAAGGACAGCAGTTTCCCATCCCTTCTCTCTCTTTCTCTCCGGATTTTGAGTGAGTTGTTTTCAAGACAAAGTGAATTTAATGATTTGGAAAAAAAACGTAAGCGGTCGGTGAGTGATGATTTGGGACTTTGAAAAATTGAACGCCACTACCCACAAACCTCCCACTCTCACTGGCCTAAAAAAAAATTCGAAGCACTAAAATGCACTCTTGTTAGAAGTGTCAACCGCATTAAATGATCTCTTCAGTGAAATAAACGACGTTAAATATATTTTGAGTTATTGATTATGATTCCTGTTGTTCTGACACATGTTCGGAACCCCAAGGTGTACACGGCGACAGCATTTCCTCATTCTTTCAACGGTTTTCAGCGAGAGTGAATAAAAAAAGGATTTCCTGCTCCGGAAGTCTTAGTATAGTTTATTATTCATCGCATTTATCATTTCTTGTTATCACGAATCGCATTCCCTGTCAACTTCCGACACCTTACCAGCTTAGTGTTCCATCACAGCTGACACGGCATACAGGATCTTCTCCCACGTGTTATTTGCTTTCCTTTTGTCGTGTTTACATAATTCTTATTTATCTTTTATGTATTCGATCACGTCAGTACGAAACTGTCAATTAACATGTTACATCTTTTCGCTGGTTTTTTTTGTTCAGTTTGTTTTTCTTCGTTCGTTGTATTTACCATTCATTTTAGTTTTTCCAATACTTTTTAATAACGTCCCACGTATTTTTCTTCCAGCCCTCGCAACGTTCAACAGTTTTTTCTCTTTTCAGCAGTTTCTTTCTTTTTTTTGTTAAATTCAGGGCACAAAATAACAATTTGATTATCGTAAAACCAACTCGAGAAATATTTTCCAGATGTTCGAAAATAAAACTATAAATCGATAAGAGGCGGCTGTGATGGGGGTAGTGGGGATGAGGAGGAAAGAAATTTCTTCAACTTTGTTAGAAAGCTTGAGAAAGAAAACAAGTTTTCGGAATGAAATTAGAGAAATGTTTTTACTACTACTACTACTACTACTACTTTATTTTAAACCTTAGTTTACTGCCACCTGTCTCCCAGTTCGAGTCAACAAGTAGTTGATCTTCTAGTTTATGGGGATTTGTATTTGTTATGGTAAAAGTGGTAAATGGGGGTGGGTGGTATGTATAACGCCCAGCGATTATTTATAATCACTACTGAACTTGGTAGAATGTGTCAAATCACTCAATATTTATAACATTTACATTGGGGATTCGGTTAGAAGTGGACGAGGTATTGCAGAGAGGTGATAGAGTAATAAAGTTGAATTAGTTAGGAAGAAGATGAAGGAAAATAATGAAACAGATAGCTATAGTGGAATTAGAGAAATGTTAATAGTGAAACAGAAAAGAAAACAATTATTGCAGAGAAGTGTATCGTGGAGTTTAGTGGTTTTATGCTTTTTGAGACGTTTTTGGTTTTGTGGTTTATCAAGAAGGGATCATGGGAAAGGAAACGATACAAGAGAAATTTGAGTGTAGTGTGTTATGAGGAAGTGGGATAAGAGGAAGAAGACGATTTTCTTTGCTACCACGGCCTGATGATTTAATTTTAATTAGTCAGTTATCTTGACATTGAATTTCCCAATCGAATCCGCCCCGAAAAATATATTTGTAGCTATTTAATTATTAAATCTTGAGTTTATTGCTGAAAGAGTTAGAAACTCCTTTAAAATAAAATTTCGTTTCCCACGTTTTCAAAAGGTTAATCAATTTCGGATTTAAAATTTTAATTTTTATAATTTCGTTACGACCAAAGAGTATTCAAACAACGCAAACCCCTAAACTCAATTACAAGCTCTTCTAACCATTTCACTGTCATCCCCGCCCTTCGTCTCTCACTCTCTCTCTACTTTCTCTCTTTTCCCTATTTTCTCTTTCATAAACCACTAAAACTAAAACACCCTTCTCTCAGTCTCACCCTTCTCTTTCCCTACCTTTTTACATTATTACTTTTGTCTTATTTTCCGTTCTATTGATTTCCTTTCTCTTATTTCGCACTCACTAAATTATTCCATAACTATTTTTTATATTTTTTTATGTTTATTTTCAGCTGTCTGGGGACCTAAGCTTTCAGCTTACCTTGAACCGGTACTGTTTTTTCTATTTTCTTTCTGAGTGATTTTTTTTTCGTTTCCGTTCTTTCTTTGAAGTCTTGAATGTCACTTTAGTTTTCCTTTCACTAGATTTCTATTCATAGTCATTTCCATGCCCAGCCCTTTGTCCTATTGTACTTTACTTAGCCACGCTCCTTTTATCCTCTTGTTGAGACAGAAAGACACTAATTTAGTTGTCAGTCTTTTGTTTCCTTGTCTCTTGACATAAACGCTAATCTTCGTTTTCTTTTCTGTCATGTTTTGTGTTCTATTTTCCTTTTGTTTTACTTCATAACCAGCTCGGTTTTTATCCTTTTTATATTATTATTATTCTTTTAGTCTTCCTAATTTTTTTCTTTGTCTTTGTTCTTAATACTCTGTGTTACTTTATCCCCTCCTAACCGAACTCCCAGTTATATCTCTTATCCAATTCCTGGTTCCCCAGATAGAAGTTCCTAAAGCTAGACCAACTACTTATTATTTCGAACTTATAATAACTTGTAATAAAGGGAATAATAAATAAAAAAAGTTTCTCCTTCTACTGCTCAGTTGCTAGTGCTTTTTATGTCATCCTTGCCATCCAATTTGTTCACATCTCTACTCAATTATATTTATACTCACTACATTTTCTTTATAGTTCTTTTATCTGCTCATTGGCTTGTGACCACAGTCTCATTCCTGGCTCTTTGTATATCTGAATTATTTGAAAAAAAAAAAGGGAAATGTTTGAGGTTTTGTTATGTATTTGTTGGGAGTGTTTATCATTTGTAAAACAGTTGAAGCGGTTTTTCATATGACCAAAAATTTTTTTTTTTGTATACATATAAAAAAATGTTTAGAATGGTTATTAGAATACAGAGCAGGTAGAAGAATGAGATGGAGTTGTAGTTGGATTATCTAAATATAATTGTAAAAGTACAATGAACATAAACTAATAACGAAAAAGACAAACAAGAGCCGGAAGATATTCATCTACGAGAGAGCTCTACTCATCTTTCTACGTGTTTAAGCCGTGGGTCTGGAATTATCTGGACTTTAATCTAAATCCAGGGAATTAGCGAACCGTAGTAATAATTAAAAAGAAAACATATTAGGAACATTTTGTAAAATCCAATTTTGTCGTCTCCATAAGCCCACGGTCTCACAAAGCCAGAAGTTCACGCCTAAAATTTTTTTTCGGAAAAATTCGATCAGAAATTATTAGCTCGATCTCTTTAGCTTAATAAATTGCAGAAGACTTAAACTCGATCCTCTCAACTTTGAATAATAAAATTTTTTGAATTCCATATTAAGAAGCTGGAAAAAAAGGTTTTCTCTGTTTACTCTAATCCCTAAGTCCGGCAAACTTCATCAAAGGGTTGAAAGGTCAGTTTTCGAGGTTTTGATACAACCATACCCAAAGAATTTTTCCCCCTTTCTCAAGGGAGACTGGAAAAAACTTGTGTTTCTGACATAATCCATTACTTTGAATAAAGTCTCGGTGGGGTACCGATTTCCTGTTTAACCTATATTTCATTTCTCGTCCACCCTGACTTCGTCTGCTTTTTCCAAAATCATATTTCCTTTTCTTTGTTAGGGGTTTCATAACGGTCTTTATACTGATAGCCATCTCGTTGCAGGACTGTCCCCTGGGAGCATTTCAAGATTACCCTCATTAATTAATTAATTAACTTAAATGAGTTCTGTCCTGAGTAAAGATTTAACTTTGAGCTTTTGCCAAGGGAAAAGATGAAAGAGGGGAAAATTTAAAATGTGAGAATATCATTTTCAGGTGTGAAAAGGCTTGAAGATCTCATAGGGAAAATTTCCTCAAAACAATTGTCTTTCCTTTTTCCCCCAATTTTAAATGAAAGAAAGGTGTAAATAGAAATGAAAGTAATCAGAACGGTAGTGGACATTTTGAGAATGTCATTAGAATTATAATCGAGAAGGGAAGAAAAAAATTCGACTGGAGAAGATAAATAATACCCAACTCTTAGGAGGGGGGTCAAGCTTTAAGGGAGAAGTATTTGCCATTTATGGTTGAGGAATGAAGACTAGAAAGCTAGAAGAAGGAGATAAAAATTCTAAAAAGGAAAGGATGGAACGGAACAAATTGTCACGCTTCACATACTTCATGAGCATTTAGATGCCAGCCACCGGCCACTGCGAACATGGCATCATAATGTGTATGTTTTGAATTGCCTCGAGCCAGTCAAACTTCAAGTTTAATTTTGAATGGTTGTAGTCGAGTAGGAAACAACACCGGACCGCTTTTCATATCTCCTAATTATTTACTTTAAACGGTTGAGAGGATTTCAGTCTTTGAAATGAAAATTGGTTGCTGCTGCTTGACTATCAACAACTTCATGATAATTTTACCAGCTAAAAAGGCTGCCGGAAAACCAACTTCAACTACTCAAATTGAAATTATTTCATGCAGTACACGCTCTCTTTGTTGCTGTTTCCTACTAAAATTGCGGGCTTGGCTTCCGTTTTTCCTTCATCTCTCTAATTTTCGCTCTCTCCCCAGTTTCCGATTCCTATTTTTGGTTATCTGATAGAAACGGTCTTTGTTGACCCGTTGCGTTGTTAATTTCACAGTTGTCAGTTGTCTAACAAAAAATAATTATTTTCCCTGCACCGCTACTGTCTTTTGGCCTGTCCTTTTTAATTAAAAAATTAAAACCTGACAAAGGCAACAGCGGGGTTTATGTATAAGAGTGAGGGGGTGATATCCAAATGACGAAGCTGTCAAAATCAAAAGCTCGCTTCTCATACGTGACTATAGTCATGAAAACTCCACCCATTAATCGCCAGGATCGGGGCAACAGATACAGTCCACGTGTACCAATTTTCACCTGATACAAGGTTTCCACATGAAAGGGAGAGATGCTGTTGTCAAACTGATATGTAGCTGTCAAATTTAAGAGCTTGTTTCCAATAGGTGCCATGTATAGCTCCACCCATCAACTACGGGTCGACCGATACAACCTATCCACGTATGAACTGCCCCGGGGCAGCTTAAAACTTTTCCGGAAAAGGCTTAACTTTATGTGTACTTAGCAGTTGGTTACCAAAATCAGTTTTAGGGGAAATGTTCCCCTCGACATGAAAACAAAGCTTATTCTCTTCAATTTTTCATTTTGCCAGAGAATTTTGCTTTTTTAAGGAGAATTTTGGTTGTCAAGCTCACTTCTATTCCTTCCTCATCTTTCCCGCAAACTAGCTCTCATACTTGACAAATAACACGTTTCCATATCAACATTTTTAACTTTATTTCTGAGCAGCTGAAAAAAAGAAATTACTGTCAGAGAGCTCAATTTGAATTCTGATCAACTTAGATCGAAAACAGATAAGTTCAAGTATAAAACGGAGGGTTGAAATATAACTCAGAGGTATGATTAAAGATGGATGAAGATGTTGGGGTAGAAGTAGATGTTAAATATAGACGTTTGATAGAAGGGAATATATTGAATTTAAGCGAATAAAGAGGGAAAGACTCAGCAGGAGCTAGAACCCTTCTCTTTACGTCCTACAAATGTTGGCTGTCGGAATGAAAGAGAAGGAAGGATATTATGTAGAAAGGTTTCATTTTACGAACCCCTACTTATACTGTAAAACGAACAATCCTCCTTTTCCCTCTCTCTTATGTAGACATAGCACAAGAAGCAGGAGGATGTTTTAGATTTTATAACTGGTTATTGGCGTAGACTGAGGATGTACGACACTACTCCGGTTGGTACCAAGTATTCATAATAATCTCAACTCCAACCTTTTTATTCTTTGCAGTACAACCTCCATTTTATAATCTTTAAGTTTTTAAGTCATAAGTCTTCATGTTGTTGTTATATTTCTCTTAAATTCCTCAATACCGAAAGAAAAATTTTCAATTGTATAACAGTTTTTCAAATATTAGTTTTTTACTTGTAGTTTTGACCCCTTTTGTATCATATTTTGGTTTCATACGCTGTGTGGATAAAGTCAGGTTGACTTTACAGGTTCTTGTCCTAGTTCTATTATTTTATCGGCAGCCAAAACATCTAGTATGAATTTGTGATGACTTGTACAGTAACAATCTGTAAAATCATCATGTTGACTAGTAGGTTAATGTCAGTCTGCCTGAATTTTAGAGATACTTATTCATAAAAGATAGTGACAAGCGAAACCTAGGAGTTGGAGTTATAGTAGTGCAGAAAAAGAATCTCAACAACTGGAGAAAAGTGATAACTTACATCATTTAAAGAAAAATGAAAAGTGATGACATACAATAATTCCACAAAACTTCATTTCATACAACTCTGTCACCACTTGCATATTGTGTTCCTTGAAGAGTTAAAAAATGAGGACAAACTTTTTTACACTATCCGATACAAAAACCCATTCACATCTCAAAGCGATGGATTGTACAAAATAGTGCTTCATTTTTTACCCTCCAGTAGATGCTCTTTCATATGTCCGGCTTACCATCTGCTCTCCCCCATTCAAAACCACCCCTATTTTGCGTTGTTAGGGGATGGAACGAGCGAATAAAACGTAAACTAACAATCGTTACAGAACGGGCTAAATGTGAAATTGTCTAAACAAAAGGTCTTCTTCCCATAATTACATTTATTCAGCTCAATTTAGCTAAATTACTAATCAGAGGTCAATTTAAAATTAATCATAGAGTACGTGGTAATGTGTGGCCCATGTGTGGCCGGTAGCATTAACGGCAAAGCGGATTTTCGTCGTGTCATTAGATTCAAATGTTTAGGTTACAGTTTCCGCGTTGTGATTACTAATTATCTGTTGATTGTGAATTATTTACTCGATATCATTTTAAAGCTTTTCTATAAATATATCATTACCAAGCAACACAGTGTATTAATGTATTAACTGCTTACAAATTCACAGATTTTTATAAAATATGTTGCAGATATAAATTAACGAATGAGGTGAAGTCACGCTTTCTTTTACATTGTGGAAGGTTTGTGTAATAAAGGAAACGCTGTTGGTATTTAGTGATGTCCTTTTTTGTTGTTCTTAAGACATTTGTAATTGTAAAGTTGGTTAATGTCAAAGATTTTTTGTTCCCTGACAGCATCTCGGATGGTGATTTTCCGTTTCGACAAACCGGTAAAATACGGTTAGTCAATGTGTTGTTCACCTTTCGCGGTTAAATGTCATTTTCCAAAAAGGATTAGTTCCTTGAAGATGACCACAACATATATATGGACGAAATATCTTAGTAGTGTAGTTTTAAAGTGTGGCGTGTGTGTCTTGTGTTTTATTAACTATCTTACTACCAAATTATTTTATTCCTCTAATTCATAAAAATCAACTGAAATTATAGTTTTGCTGTTACTAGCTATAACATGTTAATTAGAACTACACATTAGAATAGAACTCATATTTAATGAGTTTTATTTACAAATCTGTCTGCATCCCAATTTATTTGGTAACCTTTTTTCTTAGAGGGGATGTCTTATTGTTTTAGTTGTTGGTTTTCTTGTTCAGTCTTGAAGCAGCAGAAATAGCAAAGTTTTTTTCAAAATTAATGTGTCAAATTGATCGATGACAAAATTGTCTTCTTTAACTCTTCTCACTACCTATGTACTCCTACTACTCATTACTTGGAATAATTGTTTTTGTCATATGAAACTATCATTAACATAACCAGATTATAATTCAGATTATAATTGTTTAAGAACTAAATAAATAGATGTCTGAGCCTGAAGGAAAGGTAAATTTCAATTTTCCCATGCCACAATTCTGCTACAATTTGTATCCTGATTCATTTAATTTGACATACCCTTATGACATGTTATGATTTACAAGTTATGGTTTCTAATTTTAAGGTTTTGTAAATGCCCTCTTAAAAAATTGACCCAAGCTTTGAAATTTCATGAATGATAAACAAGTGTCTCATTAACTGATATAAAATGGTTTTAACATTAGAACTGAAACTTATTATGGACAACCTAGTGTCCAATATATTAATAAAACATTTGTAAGGTGAAATAAAGAGTGATCTTTAAGTAATTGCATTGCAAATAATTTTTTTTCAGTTTCTTAAATTTGAACTTGCATCACTTTTCTCATATTTCTAAACCCAAGTTTTTTTTTATTTTAGGCCAACTAGGGACGGCACCGTTTTACTCCTCCCCTCCTCACCTTTAGTAGCTGAAATATGTTAATCATGTGAGTCAGCTAACTTATATGGACAGTTTAGATCATATGAAAGTCAAAATGATGGAGGTATCAGGTTTTGATGTCTTGTATATCAACGACTGTACCTGCCGAAACTCCGACAAGACAAAATATCAAGCAATCAGTGGGAAGTCAGTAGTTGTTGAAACTTGGATATCAATGAGCAACGAGTCGGTAAGTTCCTCAGCAACTATATTAAAATCTACTCCCTCGCTGAACGTTACTGCCCAATTGGTGAGCGTTGGAGAGGATTTTGTTAAAACGTTCTGAGGGAAAGAAGGGGAAGGAAAGGCGTCTGAAAAGCAGACTGTATAATTTCCCACCCAAGCTGTTATTATTTTATATTTTATAATCTCTATTTTTAAACCAAGGCGCCAAGTCAGAATTTAAAATATTTGAAGTAACTTTTGAAACGGCCTTTGAGCACATCAAACAAACACATTAGGTGTGAAATGGCCCGAGGAAACCAAAAGAGAGATTAAAATTAGGGTCACAAAGCCTTTCTAAAGGTGTTATTAGAAATGTTTTTTCCATTTACCTTCCAAAAAGGTTCAAAGGCCGTTTGTTTCATGAATTTTTCAGTTTACAACTATCGGGCTCCTTTTATTTCTATGTGGTAAACCGAAGGGATGTAATGGTCGGTTTAAAATAACAGTTTTAACTTTTTTTACAATGTTCTACTTCCTCGGTTGAGATACTGAAAAGCCACGGGCAAAGATTTATATATTTTCTCAGCTCTCTGCCCCCGAAGACATTACTGTTATTGGTTGTTTGTTTTTTATTTATCGTTATTATTATTCGTTATTGGTTTTATAAATCGTTTCTACATAGCTGACATCCTGTGATCGCTCACCTTTAAGGTAATAATTTCCATTATTTTGTTTTCAACCAACCAAGGATCGCGCTGCTTCCAATTGTTTGTCGTTTTTACTTTCTTTTCCTTTCAATGATTCCTGTTTTACTTTATCGCAACTTATTCTTCCTGTGGGATTTTACCATCTCTTTTTTTCACCTTCCTCCTCTTTTTAGTTTGGCTTTTTCTGTTAAGACTTATTTTCATGGTATATCTATACATAATCTTTTTCTATCTTTTCTAGGTCTTTTGGCTTTTTGCTTGGTAGGAAGGACACTGTTCGGGTGGTAAGTCTTCCACTCTGTTCCCTCCTTATATGAGGTTAGACCGCTAGTCTTCAACAACATATTCATTCATCATTCTGGCCGACTAATTATTACGCTGCTCCAACTACATTGGGCTCTTCGTCGCCGCTTTTCTTTTTGCCCAATATTCTTTGAGCAATATTCTTACGTCCCATGTGAATTATTCTGTTCATCGCGCTCCAGTTTACACGTTTTGAATTGAGGGCCTTTGAGCTTCCGTCGCAGGACATCTTACTTCAAGAGATCTTGCTCCTAGGTTCCGAATTCTTCCAACATATTCATTATTTATTTTTTTATTGCTACCAAAAGGAACAAGAGTATATAACACATAACTTCCCCTGGTACGGTGTATTCTGTTCATTCTGATGATTGGTGCGTCTCCTTATCTTCCCCTTAAAAACCTCGCCCTAGTACAAAAACCATCCCCACTCTTTCTAAAACCTCGTCTTGTACGTTTAGGGTATGATTCCACCCCCTAGCCTCAAGATTCGTACCCGCCTTCCCTTACGCTGTACCACTACATGATCCTTCTCTAGAACAATATATTATCTTATTGTTTGTACCACTTTATATTATTACTAATGAGAGTTGAACGGTGATCTTTTTGTCATCATTACCGATTTATGTTTTTTAATCGTTATAGATGGTACCAACAGGATGTTTAGTCTAAAACCAGGTATGCAGAATAATGACGACAGCATAATCATCATGGTAATAAATTATCAATGACAAAAATAAAATTTGATATTGGCGATTAAAAAAAAGATTTTCGAAGATGAAGGATCCCTCTACCTTATTATATTTTTTGAAGGAAAGAAGTTTTCTACTTTTGGAAATGTTTGTCAAACTTGATATTTGAAAAGTTCAAACAATCTTCAAGAATGTGTTTTTGTTAAGATGGGCCTTGATTAATTACTTGAAAAAGAAAAGTTGCCAAAACAATTTTCCCTCAACTAATGGAAAATATTTATTTATCGTGCAAAAGTTTTTCTTTTGTTGTACCGGTTTTTTTCTCTCTATCTCTTCCTGTCCCACCTCCCTATCTCCCTCTTTCTCTCTTTCCCTCTGATACTGTCACGGTTCGAATACGTTTTTTAATTTGCATGCAAATCAGGGTGTGATGGAAACCAATCAATCAGTCAATTCTCTCTGACCAGAGGTGAGTTTTCCTTTTTTACATATTGATCCCGTGTTACTTCTTTATATATTTGCCTACTTTTTCTTTTTTATTTCATTTTCGGTTTGACAGAAATAATTTGATGCAATTCTCATGTTTTGGTTTGAAATAAAATTCTCTTTGAAGCATTGTCATGAAGTGAAAAGGTGTGGAGAAGTAACTTTATCGTCGCTTTCATGATTCTGTCATTTGGGATTAGTTTAATCTACTTTTGTGGTTTTGGACAGGGTATGATGTTAACGAATTTGCGGCATTATTCGTCTAGACATTTTATTTGTTATTTAAATTTTTAAGTAACCACTTGACTCCATAATACGCTTCTTTTAGAATCACCTCTGTACTTCCTCCTATCTTTCTTCCTCTTCTTTCTTTCACCTTCCTGTCTTCTTACTGTTACCAGCTACCCACTTTATTAATATGTCGACTACTTTCCTCTTCTTTTCCTTCTCTCTGCCCTGTTTTCTTTTCTTGCTCCTTTTCTCTCAATTACATTATGTCCCTTCCTGTTATTATCTTTATGCCTCTTCTATTCCCTAATGTTTTTTCTTCTATATTCTCTCTTTGTCTTCCTTTCTACTATATCTTATCTCCCCATATAGACTGTACCTCCAGTCAGACGCGTCTATCCAACTTATGACACAGGTCTGTTTCCAAATTACTTGCCCCCTTTAAAGCCAAAACAACTGTTTGATGCCTGATAGAAAACAGAAAAATCAATCAGGGGAAATAATTTTTTTTTTCAGATATGACAGCCATACACAACAGGGAAGTCTATCGTATTGACCTCTTTATTATGTACTCAGAGACACTTGTTTAGATAAATTCAACAGAAATGATGACGAGTTTTAGTCTTATAGCAACAATATGTTCATAAGTTTTCAACACTTCTTATTCACTATACAACGGGATCGACATCAACGAAAAAAGAGCTCCTTGAACAAATATGTTAAAGTAAACAACAAGGAATGTAAGTGCAAAACCCAAGGAATGAGTTCTCATGTGTCAAATATGTTACTATACCTGAAAAAGATACAGGTAACATCTTTTATTATTCTCACAATGTAATAATGGAAATAATAGTTTAGATTCAAAACCCTAGATCCAATCGCCATCAAAAAAATCAACAAAGGGAAGAGCTACCCAACGAACGAACCAACCCAGTAAGACCAGAGCCATTCTATAATGAATCAGATGGAGGGACACCCCAGTAGGGAAAGGGATATATAGTAATAAGTTACTACAACACTTATGTATGCGGGCATGCGCATTACAGTAAGGCTGTGAGTATTTATGTTTTTTTCATGTGACCTTATACTTTAATGTCGTCATTCCCAACGTGGAACCTGTGCCCCACCGGTGGGTATGGGAATATCTTGCTGGGTCATGGGCAGGACGTGCACACTTCGGCTGACTATACCAAAGACTATGGGGTAATTCGAGAATGAGTTATTAACAGCTAATTGTTTTCTATTGAGTCTGTGGATGTGAATTTTCATGTTCCGTACAAAAACATTTGTATGTACATGTGCGATTCGTACAGAAGATTTTTCCGATTTCCTCAGTCACATGGGGGGGGGATCAGGATTTTAGAAATGCCTAGGTGGGGCACGACCCAAAAGTGGTTGGAAACCACTGCTTATACTTATCTTATAATTTAACTGTCATATTTTTAAGTATATTCCTGTTAATTTGGTTACATAGGTTTCTATTTATTAATTATAATTTATTATTATTAATTTATACCAATTTCAATCCGTTCAATCAAGGCATTCAGAGTGTCAAGTAACGTCATTTCCAATGTTTTCTTCTCATAAAGTGAAGTTCTAGATTCAAGTACAGCTTTGCTTGCAGTGCCATCTATGAAAGCTTTGCGATCCCTTAGTTCCTTTTAACCACTGGTATACATTGTTTTTATGTGTTTTCGGTCGAAAATGAAGAGATTTTTAATCATCTTAGGTAGTGATGAAATAAGTTCATTGGTATAAGCAAACCAAAACCCTGACAGGTAGGTTTCCAACCTCAGAAATAGGGTAAATTCTTAATTACAATAAATCACGTGTCCATAAGCTAAGCATGGGTTATTTTTTTCTTGATTTCTAATACATTTTAAAATATTTTTTCGTTATAATTTTATTAATTTTAGTTATTAATTGTTAAGAGGCATTAAGTAACTTGTATTTTGCTTGTATTTACAGGTAATTATGACAGGTGTCCTAATTATTAAACCTTAGAACAGCTTCAAATACCTCAGTTAGATGCTAGTTCTGTCGAAACGACTGGAGATGGCAGCAGTGTATATGTCAGTCAAGGGGTAAGAAATTCCGCCATTTTGAATCACTGATAAATTACTGGAATGGCTCAAGAGGGACATTAATCTTAGTACCCGGTATTAATTATTGATATGTAGGTGGATGTCTGAGGTTGGACACTTGTGCCCAAGTAGCCAGATGCTGAAAATAAAGGGTTTTTTAAGGAATTGAGGTCAAAATCTTGGCGGTGAATGTGGGGGATGCTGTTGATGGTCTAAGACATCTTTAATTTCAAGATTTTTTTGCCGTTGTCAAATTTGTTTTGATATAAGTATGAGTCATGACGTGATTCGTTATCATCTTAAGAAAATTTGGCCCATGGAAGGTGTTAATCCCGTCAAGGATGTTTAAGATATTGAAGGATAAAAATTAGAAAAGTGGGTTTTAACTTGGGCTGTGAAAAATGGCTGCCTTAAGAAGGACTTTATTTTTGATGAAAATTATTAGTAATTTCAAGTTATCTTTATAGTAATCAAATATATGGTTCAGTGTACCTGTGTTTTTCATTTAACTTTTTTTCATCTTAAGAAAATTATGCAGTATGGTAGGAGTCATTCCTGTTATGGATGTTTAAGATAAATGACGATAAAAAAATGAGAGAAATACATGAGATTTGAGCAATGAGCAACGGTTGCCTTGAGAAAGATTTTCTGAGGGAAAGAAAATATTATTATTCTCCTCATCAAATTAATTTTCTCATGTACCTAAGTGTGACAACTTTGGTCATTATCGCCCTTTAAAAATTTGAAGGTATGATGAGGTCATTCCTGTCATGGATGTTTACAGTATTCGAGAATAAAGTTCAGAAAACTGCGTGATAGATTGGCGTGTGAGCAATGGCGGAATTGTGACAAATTATTATCTTAAAAAATATTGTTAATTTCAAGTTATTTTTATTACTTTCAAATTTATGTTTTTATGTAATTCTCTCTTTTCATTTAGGTCTTCATCATCTTAAGAAAATTATGCTGCATGGAAATGGACATTCCCAAGAAGGATGTCTAAGATATTCAGCGATAAAAATAAGTCATGATTCGGATGGTACGCAATGGCTGAAGTGGGATGGCTGTTAATGATCATAAAAATTATGAATTTGAAGTTATTTTTATTATCATCAAATGTATGTTGGTAGGTACTTACGACATATGATTAGCTCACTATCATCTTAAGAAAATTATTTAGTATAGTAGGGCTCATTCCTGTGAAGGATGTTTATGATATTGAACGATATATATTATGAAAAATTCTGTAGTATGTTCAATGATGCTATGGCGCCATATTGGGTGGGTTGTATAGTTTCTGTATTTGGTTCTTAGATGTCGTGTCGGTACTATCAAATAGTTTAAATGCAAGTCCAGATGTTGGAGCTGTAAGCAATGGCTGAATTAGGAAAAATATAATTCTGCTGAAAAATGTTAATTTCTAAAAATTTCTTCTATCAAACTTATGTTTATTTCTGTTATTAAATTTTTTATTTAGGTCTTTGTAGTCTTAAGCAAATTATGCTGTGTGGAAATGGACATTCCTGTGAAGAATGTTGGGGATATTGAACGATAAAAACACTTGGGCTATAAGCAATGGCGGACTTGAGAAAGGTTTTGCTGAAGTAAAAAATGAAATTATTATTATGTTTTCAAATTTATGTCTACGTGTACTTCAATTTTTTCACTTAGGTCGTTGGTACCTGAAGAAAATTATGCCGTTTGGTAGGGCTCATCCTCGTGAAGGATGTTTAAGATATTCAATGATAAAAATGAGGGATGATTTGGATTGTAAGCTGGTGAGGTTGATGTTTTTGGTATTAAGAAATATTAATTTTAAGTTATTTTTATTATCATCAGATGTACTTTGGCAGGTACATGCGGCAGGTGATTAAGTAATAATTCTCTGAAGAAAATTATTTAATACAATAGGGGTTATTGCCGTGAAGGATGTTTATGATATTGAACGATATATATTATGAAAAAATCCTGCAGTATGTGTAATGATGTTATGGCGCCATATTGGGTGGGTTATATAGTTTCTGTAGTTGGTTCTTAGATGTCGTGTCGGTATTATGATGATGTTCGATATATTGAACGTTAAAAAAACACGTGATATTTGGCCTGTAGAAAATGGCTGACTTGAGAAGAATTTTGCTGAAGCGAAAAAACTTATTAATAATTTTTTAAATTTCTGTCGTAATGTACCTAAGTGTTATCATTTAGGACGTCACCGTTTTAAATAAATTTGGCGGCATGGATGGTGTCATTCTTGTGAAGGATGTTTAAGATTTTTAACGACAGAAAAGAGAAAACAGCGATTTTTTGGGCTGTAAGCAATGGCCGAATTGTGAGGCATGTTATTGATGTTAAAAAACGTGAATTTCAAATTGTATTTATATTATCAAATTCATGCTGCTAAGTACTTATGTGTTATCATTTAGGTTGTTGTCGTCTTAAGAAATTTATGCAGCGTTGTAGAGGTCATTTTTGTGGAGGATGTTTGGGATATTGAACGATATATATATTATGAAAAATCCTGCAGTATGTTCAATGATGTTATGACGCCATGTTTGTGTAGTATAGTTTCTGTAGTTTGTTCTTAGATGTCGTGTCAGTATTACCAACACCTTGAATTGAAGCATAGAATAAATAAACGACAGGGATGATGTTCGATAATATTGAAGAGTAGAGAAATTCGTGAAATTTGAGTTGTAAGCAATGGCGGACTTAACAAGAATTTTGCTGAAGTGAAAAAAATTATTATTTTCATCAAATTTATGTTGCCATGATATCATTTAGAACGTCACCAGTTTAATTAAAATTGGTGTTATAGATGGAGCAATTATTGTAAAGGATGTTTAAGATATTTAAAGATAAATACGAGAAAACTGGGCGACATTTTGGGCCGTAAGCAATGGCTGAATTGAGAAAAATATTACTAAAGTTGAATAAAATTTTTAATTTCAAAGTAATGATATTAAAAGATATATTTGGTATCATTGAAGTCCTTATCATGTGAAGAAAATTATGATTTATGGAAATAGTCATTTCCGTGAAGGATGTTCAAGATATTGAGGGATAAAAAAAGAGAAAGTGGAAAGACAATTTGAACTGAAAGCGTGGCTGAATCGAGAGAAAGACTATTGATGTTAGAAAATGTGAATTTAAAGTTATGTTTATTATCATCAATTTTACACTGCTGTGTACTTATTTGTTATCATTCAGGTTATTATCATCTTGAGAAAACTTTGCATCACCGTAGGGGTCATTTCTGTGAAGGATGTTTGAGATATTGAAGGATATATATATATTGTGAAAAATCCTGAAGTATGTTCCATGGGGTTACGGCGCCATATTGGGTGGGTTGTTTAGTTTCTGTAGTTAGTTCCTAGATGTCGTGTCAGTGCTGTGTTTCAGATTGAATTTTAACACACAATATAATAGAGATAATCATGATAAGTGAACATTCCCAGACTTATAGTTGGGTTTATAGCTGCGCCCTTCTCCCATTTTGGTCTTCTTTAACTTCTCTACCTTCTCAGCACGTTTTCTTTTGTGTTTCTCACTCAGTATTTAGGTTTTTGACTACTTCTGACAGGAAATGAGAGTTTGGGAGTGTCCCAATTTACACATAATAAAATTCATTTTGATTATGACTCTTCAAGTCAGCTGTCCCCCCCTTTTTTTTTAGATTTCCTGTCTCCTAACCTAATGTCTTCGCATTAAGGTGCCAAATTATCTTAGAAAAACTAATTCTGTTCTGCTGAGCTGAATTTTTTTTCCTTGGAAGTTGTAAACGTGTGAAAATGTGACGGAACTTGATTGTAATTGTTCTTTCTTCCCCCTTCCTCTCCCTTCTCTCTATTGTAAAGCCTGCAGGCAACTCTGGCGATTAGCAAGAAATAAAATAAAAAATTGTTCATCGAAGCTTACAAATCAGTTGACCTGGAATTCCTTTTGTTCACTATCTAGTCTCTGATCGCAAGATTTAATCCTCTCTAAATCATTCTTAAACTAGGGAAATCCGGGAATTTCTTGTACAACTCATTGATTTTCCTATTTTTTTTGTTATTTACACTAAAAATGTTTTATTGAAAGAAAAAAGGTTTTTCTTGTACCAGCAATTTTGGAACATATCTTTTTTTTTTATGTCAGGCCAGTTTTGGTGAAACTACTCAATTTTGTCTATAAAAAAAAAAATCCTGGAAAACCTGTTTTTAATTTAGGAATGTAGGTAAAAAAGGTAAGAGAAGAGAGGGTTTTCTCTAAGAGCATATTTGGTCAACACCCTGTTCAAAATCGATTGCTGTTATAAAATTATTTTTTTTTCAGGGTTCATGTGTTTATGACAGCCATTATGGTGAGGTTTGACATGCGAGAAATATTTAGGAGCATATAAGAAAGAAAATAGTCTAAAGATGTATTGGAAAGTCACATAGAAGCTGATAAGATGACCATTATATTGATTTATATATCTGTCAAGAAGAGAAAAAAGACAAAAGGAACGGCGAATCAGGTTGATGAGGAAATACTAGAAACAGGATGGTCAAAGGTATCTTGACTTACATAGAGGGTAGTTAGGGTAAAACTCGGAGCAAAAATCATCCAAAGGTAAAATGTGAAAACTGCTATAGTTCTATAAACCGTCTGTAGAGGGAGCTGTTGTCGTGACAGATACATTTGTCATTTTACATGAGGGAAAGATAGATGCCCTTTGGTATACAATACAAATAGTAAGAGAGAAATATATCACTGCTACTGTGGCGATTCGTTGGTAAGTTTATGAACTATAAGGCGGCGCCTACGCATAGAACGATTTTAAAAAGGCAGCCATTTTGTCGAGATTGATTCCCTCATGCCTTATATTGAAGATAAATATCAAAAATTGGGCTGGGCACCGTGGAACCCATGTTCTGTCTTCATTACTGGCAATTTATGTTTGAATTACATGTCAGTCATGTTATTCAAACATAAATCGCCAGTAAATCAGACCACAGGACAAAAGGAAATTGAAGAAAATAGTAAAAATCTAGCTGCAAAGAATCAATGATACGTATCACTCAAATGAAGTATGGCTTATACATAACAAAACCAGACCAGATTTTTTAAAATTACTATTTGCTGTGTCCCAGGAAAAGATATCTTGAATATATACTTTAAAATTTCCTATATACCTCAAGTTAATCGTTCTTCAAATTCTTAGTACCATACGTTGGTAATATTTTTTTCAAGCTAACACATGTCATATACCCAGAATCGGTCATGAACAACAATCCGGTAAACAGGTTCGGCCCTGTATGTAATTTTATTCAGCTCTTAGAACAATTTTCAGACCTTACTAAACATAACCCTCAGAAAACTACAAAGATTTTTTCGGTATAAATTCTTAAATAGAATTCTATATGTATACCAATAAATAAACCTTCATAGTAAAGGAAAAAACCGAAAACCGGAACAAGGTGTACCAAAAAGTGGAATAAATCTTACAATGGAAAAGAGAAGCATTATTGTCACAGTGGAAAAGAAAAGGAAAAAAGGGCTGAAGGTTTGAAAGCAGTGTGACCGAAATTAAGAATCGCACCAGCGATACATGATCAGTTCACATTCAAATTCATTACTAAATGTGGGAGGCCAAAGGTTTAGTGGTTGAAATGCCTGAGTAGATAACAGCTCTGGGCGATTGTCTTTGATTGACACCGATACTGTCAATATAATGTTTAAATCTTTTGTGACAACATTGGACATTGCCGGTATAAATAAGTCATAAATAAAGATGACAAGTATATTATTCAGTAAAGATTATTTAAGGTATGACACATTGATACTTTCGTTTTATTCCCAAACGGACAGAACTTTCAGGATGAGCTAAAACCTCGCAGAGAAAAAACTTAATAAGGAAATGGTTATAGATAAAAAACCGTGAAAGAGGGATTCAAATCCCATCAATACTTTATAGAAAGGGCCAAACTGAAAACAGCAGCAAGGTGTATTAAAGAGAGGGAAAAATTCCACAAAGTCCATCCAAAGTGAAGGAAGGAAACCCCTATCTAGGAAATCCACTGTAATCTGATACGATATTTGCTTTCTGAGATTGAGGATAAGTTGCACACGCCAACTCTAAACCAAACCTTGAGACCATTAAACGAATCTACTTCTCCAAATTCATGTAGACAATTGAAAACCTGAACATAAAATTTCAGCTTTAAAGCTCATGGGTCTTTGTAAGAGAACCCAATCGGCGTCCTTTATTATTCAACAGGCTAAAGCCCCGTATTCGTCGATCAATTAACGTCGGTTCTTTTTCTCCTATCAAATCCTTTTTTTAAAAATTTATAACAATAATAAAAAAATTAATTAGCCGTCTTCCACCGAGACTTTTTTACTTCACTTTAATTCTCTTCTCGCGCGGATTATGAAAACTTCATTAGTCTCCATTAAAATTTTAAATTCAAAGCCTCCGCGATTCATGATAATCGTTCGCTAACGATAACGTAATCTTTGAATTCTTGGAAGTTTTTTTGCAACAAAAAAAAGAAGAAAGAAGATTTTTAATTGATAATTATAAAAGCCGTGAATAAAGCAGATAATTTCATTTAATGGATTTTTCCCAACTGCCCCATTCCCAGCCTCCCTTCATCCCACCGACTATTTAAGATGTTTGGAACACCCCGGTTTAGATCAACCTAATTTACTGGGAAAGAATATTCTGTTTACAAAAAATAGAATGAATGAGTGAAAGAATTTTTCACTTGAAACGAACCCCTGTTCAACGCTCGAACCACACCCCATTTTTGAATAGTGCTAAATTACGGTCGAACATGAGATGACACCCCGTCGAAGTATATTTGAAGAATTCTGAAAAAACCTAGATGCCTTATGAAAGCAATTTGTCCAAATTTTCATCGGATGGGTGATGTCTTATGCATTTGGGGAAAAAAGATGCATAAATAATGTAACACTTGTGGTAAATCATTTGAGGCTATGTACGTGCATGTTTGTTTTATATGTTTTTTAATTCTGTTGTGTTTATTTAGGTTTGTGAAGGCTACGTACACCCGGAACTATTAATTGACTCGAGTACAGCCGGAGGAGTGAATTTATAGGAATACAACTCGACAATAACACTTGTTTCATACTTCAGCTGACTTTCAGATAAAATCAAATATAAATAAATAGAGGTTAAAAAGCTTTCCATAAATTGGACCTAATTAGTCTCCTGGAGAAAAATCGCAAAAAGTTTTCATGACAAATCTGGCGCCAAAGTGCAAGTTTTAATTGACCGGAAGCTCTTTCGAGAAACTCGCTTCCTTTAAAATTGATTAAGTGCCAGGGGAAACATTTATAATGGAAAGAAAATAAATGTAAATAATTTTTCTCTCTTTATTAGTAACCTCTTTTTTTTTGTTAAATAGAAAAGTGTGAAGAAAAATTTTTCTTTCTAGGGGAAAGATAGCGGTGACAAAGAATTATGAAGGATGTGAAAGTAGTCGAAAGAATGTAGAGAAAACAATGAAATCGTGACTTCCGCTTTGTTAAGATGTGATCGAAGCTGAATTGTGTGGTGTGCTAGCCATGAATACAATCAGGGTAATGTTTTGGAGAAGCCATTTGGTTGACTTCTGGTATGATGGAATCAGGTATGATAGCGTTTGGTTATTTATAGGATTGGGGTAATGTTGCGTAAAAGGAAATTGTTGTCCGTTTCCATCCTTTTCTTTCTTTACTATGTCCTTAGGCGAAATTTGTGAAGGTCAAGTTCCAAATAGCTGAGCCAAACTTCCATTTTTGTTTTTGAATTTTCTTGTTTCAGTCTCCACACTTGTGTATTAATAATTTCAAAACATTTTAAATTCTTATAATACACTCAAAATTTATAATAATAGAAAACAGCCCGGCGCTTGAGTATTTCTTGTCTTCTGGGGCATGTTATAGCAAGGTATTTCCCGGTGTCCAGAGACCATTTCATGGGCACCGCTACCCGAACACAATACAAAAATAATTTATCTAATACAAAAAAAGTTTATTTGCAGGATTACGTTTGAATTATATTGTAATGAGATTGTAGGGCATCATATAGCTCTGAAGCCTGAGAGTCTCTCGTCCGCCAAACATGATAATCTTTCCGAATAAGTATACTTCACACAGACTCTAATAAATTCCGGATATTATAGAATATAGTCCCAAGTGCAAAAAGGCGGAGATCGGGCCATGTCTTAGGGAATTTGCTTTCAGTCAAGTGTGAAGATAGTGGCGAATCTCTCTTGGCAACAGTCGGCTGCAAATCTTATTTCGATTTCCTGTCGCCTAATCTCAAACAAAGGGTTCACTGGGTCAAGTTGATAACCTGAATATCGATTTATCATGAAGACCCCCTATTAAATCATTAATAATAAGTGTTGTAAATTCTCATCCCCTTATTTCATCATTCACCCCTGTCATTTTTAAGTTCCAATTTTAATCGCTGTTGGTATTGAGTGCGCCATTGTTCAGAGGAGGAATCATTCAAATGAACTAACTCTTGTGAGGTCCGAGAGTAAATAATTGTAAAGTTGGGTTAAATGTTGTTTCAACTTCAATTTTTTATGCGGTGAGATGGACCGAGGTCGGAGGGGTAGACAACCACACTTTACTAGTGGTGCCATCATCACTCCCCAGCCCCTCTTTGATGTCAAACCTGATCGACATTGTCTTTTAATCCATAGTTTTATTTTATAAAGATCACACCCATTTGAAGAAGGAACCTCTTCAGAGAACAGTTGAAAAATATGGCACAAACAGATTGGGAGGAAGAGTAAGACAAAAGCTTCATTGCTGGCTGGTATAAACGGAAACCGCTAGCCGGAAATCCTGGTTCTATGAAACCTACATAAAAACATCGAATCCTTTCTGTGTCTATGATTGTGGTTGATTTTGCAAGTAAGAAGAAAAGTCTCTCTCTTCTTTCACAAACAGAATTTCTCTGAGACTCAGTAATCGACCCTTCTTTCTAAGGAAAAGTCACCTTCGTCTTATGTATTTGCCCCCCGCCTGGTGAAATTTTCAGAGAATTCAACTAATTCTGATTACTTTTTATTATTTGTAGTTTCCCGGAGAGATGAAGTAAGGCTTGACGTCACCATCCCCGCCACATTAAAAACATCAATCATAATTATAAGGAGAAAGGAAAGTGGAAAGACACAAAAGTTGGAGAGTGTTGGTGGAGAAGGAGGTGACGCGTAGAGATTTCAGAGATGAGTTGAGATGGCAATTCGATTAAAACTTAAATATTAGCGGGTAATAAATTACAAATGGAATGTTAAGTGAAAACGGATTTGGAGAAAGTCTCCTTAATCGTGTGTTCACTTCTTTCTCATTGTTTTATCATCTTTCCCCCTGCCCCTCTCTTGATTCTTTAGGGTAGATTTCACACGTGCTTAGTTTAGTTACTTGGCATCTTTCTCCCAGCCGATAAACTCTCAAGTCTACAAGTGACCATTAATTATTTTTTTATTATCTGAAAGAGACTCTTAGACTGAACGGGCACCTTTTTCATGAGTCTTAAAAGTTTGAAATTTAAAAGAGAAAAGAATTTGGGGATGTAAATGGAAGGCGCCGACTAGGTTCTGTCAAAAAAGTTTTGATCGAAGGAAATTTTAACCAATTACGTGATAATTCGGTAAAGGCAGGTGGGTGTGAGAAGGTAGAGAAAAGGTTTAGAGTTTAGAGGAGGGAAGGGTTGTAGACCGCGAAAAAATTAAAAGTTGGCGCAGAATTACAAGGTGAAAAAAAGGGAAAAAAGCGAAGGAAACTGGAAGGTAGCCAAACACATTGGGATAAATCCAATTGTGCGGAGAAGTTTTTTCTTCCCCTTCGGATTGGGTCATGTTTTTCCAAAGATTTTCAATTTCCAAGGAGGGATTACCAATTTCGATTTGACAGCCTATCGGGAAACAATAGAACGAGGAAAAAACCCGGTGTTATAAAATGAAAGACGGCCCGCAGAGGGAGAAGGAGTAAGGGGTTGGTTTTGAGGAGAAAGGAACGCAAGTAGATTTACTGGATAGATGCAGGCAGTAGGAATGCAGGTCGATGCCTTTAGGAATTCGGCTTTCGTCTATGATCGTCTTCTTCCCAACAGGGTGGTACGTTCGTTTAAGCCTTATCGATTCGTTATCTAGTGCGATTGGCTTTTCTCTCATTGTTTTATTTATAGCACTTCCTAGAACCAGATACATCCAGGTAGAAGTCACTCAATATCAATCCTTTTGCCTGTTTTTTTTTACAATTCAATAGTTTAGGGAGCAGAATCTGTGTTGACGTTTCCATATATCAAAGTCACAGCCCTTGGTCTCATCATTTTTATCAAAAATTACAAATTAACGTTTTGACAACTGTCCCGAATGCCCCAAGGGAGGAAATGAAAAAAAAGTGGTGCATTGAATTTCATACTCAAATGAGTCATTGTAGCCCCCCGTCGGACCACTCCTACTCTACTCCAACTCATTTTGTTAACGTATTCACTAGCCTGACAACTTTTTCGTGGTTTAATGCTTTTCTGTAATGGGATGTCAACATCTTTTCACTCAAATACATTTCCTTCCTTTCCTTTTTAAATTTAAATTAACGTTTCACCCTGAACAGTAGTGTCCTTTGTTGTGAGGTATGCTCTCCTTCAAAGGTCTCGACGCATGTCGTTGTTACAGAATTGTAGTTGCTGGTCGTTGAAGTTTGGTTTTTGTGCCGGGTAAGAAAAAGGAAAATGGCCCACCCCCTCAGAAGAAATCTTCCCGGCCAGTCAAAATCCATTTTGGTGTACATTTAATAAATAAAGTCATTAAATAATTTACTTTTCAGTTTGAAGTCATTCATAGAAAGTGGAAGGAACCCAAGAACGACATAAAATTGATTTATATCGAAGGAGAAAGAGAGATAGGAGACTAGGGGTAAAGTATGTGAGAAAAAAGCTTTTAGGGACATCGCCTCTCTCTTTGACTTCCTCTCTCATCTTACCACCGACGAGAGTGAACGGGAACAGAGATAAGAGACAAAGACAATTGTTAATTATACTCTAAGTCGACCGAGAGGAAAGAGGATAACGTCATTGTCGGCGAAGAACAGTTTGGGACTTTTTTTTATTATCCTGTTACAAAATTTTCCTTCTCTCTTTTCTGTTTTCTTATTGATTTTATTTATTTACCATACTAACTTCTACAAATAATGTCTGCTTAAAGCTCCTACCCTCTCGAATAATTCTTGCAGTCAATGTGTCCTTGATTCAGTCAAGTCTAAAACTTTTTTCACAATTTTATCGCAGGTGCAAGATTATTTGTGACTAAGAGAAAACACTTTTTCGTTAGAATATATTGAAGATGACACTCGATGCCAGAAGTAGACCCCTCCTTCAGACTCAAGATCAAACACAAGGTGAAGGGAAAGCTGAAGGGGAAAGAAAAAGGAAAGTTATTGCGGTAGATACAAAGGAAAGCAATTTGAAGGGTAGGAAAACGGGGAAAGTATGAATGACCAGGGAAATTTGAAATTCTGAAAGGTTTCCATACGTGAATGCAGGAGGGAAAAAAAAGTTCTACAGGTAATAATTTCCTTTTTTCTATCTTTTTTCTGGGGGTGTTTTTATAACATAGTTACACGGGGGTTGAAACTTTTATTCACCAATTCGTAACCCCTTTCATGGTTTTGTTCTCACTACACAAGATCGTGAAGAGAATTTTTGGTGGTGGGTCTGGTTTATTGATGATTAGACAGTAAACCTTATTGTCGTTGGAGTATAGACTGTATAGTAAGGGCTTTCCGCTTCTTTCCCTTTGGGAACCATGGCGTCCATGAACCATTTTACGTGCCTTAATTGTGAAATAGGTCGGAGACAGCTGAGTTATTGATACGCCCTCAGGTGCGCCACAACTTGAAATATAGATAGCTTCTCACTGTTCCGGGAAAATTCTTGTCCAGGAAACGAATTCACGATTGGGAAAAACAAAAAAACTGAGTTCAAAGAAAAATAAAAGAATATCTCATAATTTAATGGAATGAAAGGGTTCTGCCTCTCTCTCTTCAGCCCTTGCTCTAAACGATTACGTCAAACTCAACATCGAGACAAATGAATTCATTTTAAAAAATTTGAATTTAATAAATCCAGTGAGGTGATATGGGTGCTTAAAATTTTTTTGATATTTACGCATAAATTTCAAAGTATTTACTTGCAAAGTTTTGTCAGAGATCTTTTTTTTCTTTTTAATTTGGTCCCTCAGCCACATTTTTCCCCTTCTATTTGTCTTCTGCTCCCCGAGCGTGACTAAACGGCGAAACCAAAAAACCATTTTCATTTTCTCTTTATTACAGGGAGGAGGAAAATAAATGTCGACGCAAATCATTATTATTTTAAACTTAAGTCGAAATTCGGAATTTGTGATTCTCTAAACAGTTTCATCGGAAAATGTTCAAAGGGTGAAGAGGTGAAGAAAAAACGATGGATAAATATGGCTGGAAAGGAGTGAAAAGAGAGAGAAACTTTGTCCGGAGTTTGCGAAAAAAAGGTGACATTTTGGACATTTCTAGTAAAAGTTTTTCCACATATTCAAAATGAAGGTTTTGAGCTTTGGAGTGTGATAACGGGATTGACAAAGGGGGTATAGGAGTTGATTCTGGGTTAGTGTACAAGCTCATTCCCGAAACTTCCACTTGGCTTATTTCCCTCTCTGCCCTTATTCCTTGAAACTATTTACATTATAAATTATCATTAGTGAGGTTTGCTTAAAATTATTTTCATATCTTCTTCTTCTGTTCGATTTACTGGAAATTTATCTGTTTGTGTCAGAGTCAACATTTCTCTCCTTTCCTTTCCTTCTCCGTTCTTCTCCTTTTACTTTTTCTTTCCAGTTTCTGACGTTCTCAAAAATTTTGAGAGAAGAGGGTGGGAGAGGAAGGTCTCCTCTGGATATTATTAATAAGACACAACCATTTGAGAAAATTTAAATTAATATTCCAAAGTGCCAAACTCGGCACTGGTTCCTCTCGCCAATCTTCCCTACTTCCTTCTCCTCTTCCTCCCAATTCCATAAAACCCCAAAATGTTAAGCCGCATTATTGCTTTGGACAAAAATCTATTTCGTAATTTTTCATCTTCGCATTTTTCTCGTTCTCCGAACCCTCTTCCCTATGTGCCTTGAACTGTCTTAACTATGTCTAGTGTTTCCGGAAGTTTTAGATGTAAAGCGCGTTAAAGATAGACCGGGGAATGGACCAGTGGTTCAGGTGAAATGTGGCAGATGACAAGATGAATGTCGAATGCTTGTAGGAAGGAAAAAAAACGTTGAAGAAGAAATCGTGGTCTACTTCCACATCAGGTTCACGCCTGATCATAAATTTTCCTGTAAGCTATCCTACCCCATCCCCTCACCCGCCCACTTCCCACCCACCACCACCACAAACTTTGTGATTTATTCCTTACATCTCCTCTTTGATGCAGTTCACCTTTAAACTTAGCGAGACCTTTCAAGATTCTCGATTTCCTTAAACCGTTCCGGCGGTTAGTGGAAGGATGATGGTTTGGGGGGACGGGAGAGGAGTATACACCGCCCTAACTAAAATCTGGTTTCGAAGCTTTGGTTGGATTCGCCTTGTTCATAGTGACGTTTGACGAGTTGAAACGTAGTTTTTCAATTTTTGGGACGTTATCGGTTCACCAATTTTTTCGAAAAGGAAGAAAAGAAAAATTTTGAGAGCTTTTGAATTTATGTCGAGACGAAAACTTTTCAGACTTGTCCAAACCGTAAACTTTAATTCAGGAAGAAGAAAAACTTCACATCATCGTTTAGTTAAAAAAATCTTTTAGACAAAAACCGAGGGAACGAAAAATCAGAAGAAAAGTGGAGAAAGAGAAGAGAAACGGAAATCACAGGAAATTTCTCACTTCCGCCGAAGCTTTGAGTTGGGGGAAAAATTCTAAAAAAATCATTTAAGATCAAAAGATGTGTTTACGTGGACAAAGAACAGGAGGAATGGAGCAAGGTCCTCAATTCGAAAGCAATTTCGAATATTTCATACCTGGAAAGTGTTTTCGAAATCCCAGTTGTCCCATCTCAGAGCTTCAAAGCTCATGCTTCGGAAAAATTTTCATCCCTTTCACCGGCGCTTGAAAAAGTACTGAGAGGTTACTGCCTTTGACTCTTGATTTTGATTCAAAATGACAGCTTTTTGTTAAAACTTCCATTTTCAATTATTTGAAAAAGCAAAAGTTAATTTAGAATCTCAGGAAACATCTCCAATTCGTTTATGTGTGTGTTCTTTCATCTTCAGAGGGAGGAAGAGAGACGTGTTGAAGGTTTGTTTCCATTCGGTCACAAGCTTCCCTCAGGCATAAAAGCGTTTGGAGTAATAACGCAAAGTTGAGCCTATGTCGTTTTCATCCTTTCATCTCCTGTTGCCCCTGCGGCCTGAGCTTTTATAATCTTTCGTTTACATTTCGTATGCGAATATTCGTGACTAAACCCCAACCTCTCCCAAAGCTCGGCATTTTTTAAAATGGCTGACTGAAGGTTTTTGCATCGTAGGAAACAGAGGCGGAGTTAAAAACGCTCAGCATGGTCATGTACCCATGTCGTATTTATAGAATATATCTCTGTAATAATATGATCTTCTCTTATTTCGCGTGAAGGACATTAAGCATATAGATACGTGGATAGATAGACATGGATAATTTTAAATGAAAACGGTTAAACCTCAGATTTTAAAAAATAGAAGAAAAGCTTGTTACCAGTCCATGATTTCATGTAAATACATATACAGTATAAGAGTATAGTAGGAACTTTTTCGGTAGAGTGTAAGAGTATAGTAAGAAAATTTTTTGAAATCTTGAAATCGGTTCTGAGTCCGGTGGATAATCATATTAATCACAACTGTGGTCATTCTGATTTAAAGTCCAGGTATTTCAGTAAGTCTTTTCAAGAAGGGTAAGCACCTTCAAAGTTTTATGAGCTTTTCCGATCTGTGAGGTAAAGAAGAAAGTTTTGTTTTCTTTGGAGCTTTTAATTTAAGACAGTTTGACATTTCAGGTTTCTTTTTCTCCTTTTATTGGTTTCCTTCCTAAGAAAAAAGTTTTCTTTGTTTTAAATTGTCTTCTGCATTCTTCCCTCAGAATTTTTTTCCTTTTTGAGGAAACACTTATTTTGCCCAGTTTGAAGTTTCTTTGCTTTCTGTCTTCATTTCTCGGAATTTTTTTCATTTTCTGCTAGGCAATCGTTCTTAACTCCGAGCTTTACTTTCTGTATATATGAATTTTGCTTGTATTTGACCGTTTTGTGGGCTAACCTGTGTGACCTATTTTTCCTTCTATCACACTGTCACGATATCGATTTATTTTGTTCCCCCACACTCTTAAGAACATCAAAGAGCTTGACTACTCCAGCCCAAGGTAACAGAACACTTCCTTTGAACAGGACATGAAATCCTGGTCCTGTGAGAGAGCAATTCTCATTTGCCTGAAGTTTTTTTTTAATATTCGTCACGTGATCACATGCTCCTTTTCTGTATATTCTACGACAAAGATCAAATGGATTCCGTACTCGGCTTTCATACGTGATTGCATTTTGTTTTCCCCAAGAGTTTTCTCTTCTTTCTCAGGTTATGTGCTGTGATCAAAAGAAACTTGAGACGAGGACTGTATATCAAATTTTTAATATTGCGAAAATAATTTCGTTCACGCCCCCGCCTGGGGTATCTATTTTCTTTCTCCTTTTCTTTTTTGTCACCGACGTCAAAAACCCTTTCTTCCAGTTACCCATTGAAATTCTATTTGGGATCTTTTATGTTATTACTTTTTTAAAATTCCATCTGTCTAAATCAAATTTTCCCATTTTCTCCCTTCTCTCATTTAATTCTCGTTTTGGCACTGCATTTCTACTGGAACATTTTTTGACATTTCTGTCCTTAATTCTGTTTTCCATTTATTCACAGGTAAGAAAGTCCTTTGATTAGTTAAGGTCGTTCAAACCTTTCCTAAAATGAGAATGACAAGAACAATAATTGTGTTTCATGAATTGACCCACTCACTCAGGTCTTTTGTCAATTTTCTTTACCTGGTACAAAGTACACAGTATTTGAGTTCTTCTGTCTTACAAGTCCTTGGTTCTTAACCTCGTTCTTTTGTAATCACTGGCAGATTTCTGATTGGAGTGTTTTGTCTTGGTTGGATTGTGATTGGTTTGGAAATTGAATTTTACTCCTCAAGGGTATATTTTGTTTGTTATTCATTCTCTTCATGGTATTGGGAGAATGAAAACTTTTGAAATGTGTATTATTGGGTGGGAGAAATCTGTGGGAAACATAATGTTATACTTTTGTTTTAGATTTGATGGGATATCTGAAATCTGGTAATAGATTTACTTCTCACACGAAATCGTAGATTGGAATTGTCCCATTCTCAGGGGCAGAAATTGTCTCGGACTGAGGACGGGATATATCGATAATATCAGGAATTACTTCGAGATAGGGAAACCAAGCTTACCAATACAGAAGAGCAATCGCCCTGTTAGAAAAGTATTGTGAACAAGGCGAGAGTCTCGACAGAGTTTTAATTGATTGAACCCTAATTGATTGTGCATCGAATATTGCAGTAAAACGTAGATAAATTAGTGTATGAGAGTTTGTACACTTAAGACTCATACAGGAGTTATTAATATAAAATCATAAAGATTCTACATATATCTCCTCCCCTCTTCATAAACACAGACAACAGTTTATAGCCACAATGAAGTTTCTCTTTAAAAGTTTCCCTACAGAGGATTACCAACCGCAACAGAAATATTTAGGTTGGTAATTCTGTAATTTTACATAAACTTTCTATTTGCTGTTTTGAAAAGCTCAACTGAGAGTGAGAGAGAGAAATTGTTACAATAATCCTAGATCACGTAAGGCATTAGCAATCTTACCAAAATATTTTGCCTTTATTCTTTTCGCAAAACACAACCTCTTTCCGAAAAAAGGTTTCATCTCCTCTTTCTATAAGAAGATTCCCTAGATGGAAGGCAAGAAAGCGAAAAGAGAAAGGGCGGTGGTGGGGGAAAGAAAGTTAGAGAGAGAGGGAAGAGGATTTATTGCAAGGAACAACAAACGGAAAAGCCGAAAACACAAGGAAAAGGAAATTTTTCGGAGCCGCGTTTAAGCTTTCCAAATTTCGTTTACAAATCCCTTCTAACCATGTGAGAAACCTTTGAAAGACAAATTTTAGGCCCGACGAAACCCGGTCCGGGTGAAACCTTCAAAGTTTCTTTGAAAATAAATTTTTTTTTATATTGGGAAGGGGTTTGCAAAAACCCTTTTTGCCGAAATGAAAACTCGGAAAATCTTCGGTATGGGAAGGAGAAAATATTTTTCAATTAGCCAGAATTTAATTTTCATTTCCACAAGATAAGAACGGGGTAAAATTTCTTTGTCACTTAGAAGTCATTGGTGGAAGAAAATTTTGGAAAAATAAGCTGGAATTATTTTTTGTTCTTAGTACCCGTCATGTGTTTTGTACGGGGAAAATTTTGTTTCTTTCTCTCTTCTTTCTTTTTGTAATTTCTAAATTTTGGAAGGATGCCAAAGTTAGACTGTAGACGACCTCTAAAAAAAGAAGACGAAAGTTCCGAAATCTCAAGGACAAAACTCTGCATACAGAAAATACAAAAATCGATTCGTTTGTGCCTTTTTGGAGTTTTGTTTTAGATGGTACACACATGTCGATCATAGTAGTTTCCAAGTCTTTGATAAATATTCCTTGTTCTTGGCGAAGCTAAGACCAAGGGTCAGATAGTGTTCAAAGTAGACTGATTTAATGATCTAAATCTTAAAATCAGTCGAGCTTTTGTGCTTCTGTGCCCTTTTGACCACAATTTCACCCCATTTATGATGTTGGCACTGACAGTGCCCCACGCTTAATTTCATCCACTTCAGGCCTTCAAGACTCGTCATATCACATCTTTGAAAGCTATGCCTGATATTCGTAGAGCATAGAGGACACAACCACACCCTTCCGAACAGGTTCTGTCTATCCTGAAGACAGCCTGACTTTCAGATAATAAAAATATCCAAAAGGAAAGTGATGACAAGATACTATGATGGATTATAGACATGCTTTCAACAACTCAACGACCTACCACCTGTGTTTTGTCTCTCCTCCTTTCTTCCTTTCGAAAAAAAAATAAAATCTTTCTGTCAGACCTTCCCTCCTTTTTTTATTCTAGACTTTTCATTTTTCTATTAGAATGGAAAGGCATTCAACTGACTTTTTTTTTTGTTGGAAATTCTTTTTTCTTCCCTCCTCCTCCACCCACGTAGTTTCACTCTTGTGAGAACCTCTCAAAAAAACGAAATTCAGTGAATAGGTCAACCGTTATTCTGCCTCCTCAAGAAAACACAAAGGAGAAACGGAGACAATAGAGCTGGAGTGCGATAGATAAGAGGGTGAGAGGGGTGACTGGGAGGAGAGAGGAACATAAAAACTGGGTGGAAGAGAGAAAGAGACAGAAAACAGTCGGTTGCAATTTCTTTTAGAGTGTAATTCTCCTTCCATTAAAGGTCACTGAGAGTGAAATTATCGCAACTAGTCTGAGACGAGGTTGTCCAGAAGGCGGAAGGGGGGAAGGGAAAGTAGAAAGTTGTTTTGCGAAACAAACGGCAGAGGTATGGTCGTTCATGACATTATTTGAAGGCAAATAAACCTGTCTCCTTTGAATCTGTACTAAGAAAAAGAAGAAGTGGAAGAATGAGGAGGAGTCGAATTTAAAAAGGACTGCAATAGAGATAAGGAAAAGGGAGCTAGAAGAAGAGGAGAAAGGTAACAAGAAGATGAGAAGAAAGTGGAGGTTAAAAATATGAAGGAAGAGGAAGAGAAAAAGAAATTAACAACCTCGAGGAGTAGGAGATGGGGAAGAAGAAATAATATATAACAAAAAGAAGAAAGAGATGAACAAGGAGGAGGAGATGGTGGTGGGAGAAAAGGAATCGAATATAGATTTTGAACCGTAAGCTCGTCTCCCATCGCTGAACTTCCATTTTCTTCTCAACCATCCATTTACCATTTTTGTCTTTTTTATTGTCCCCAGAGCTTTGATCCACTCTATCCTCCCTTCTCCCCCCACACATCTTCCCTTCCACTCTACCAAACTCTAGTAGATGGCTGCTAATTTCCGATTAAGAAACTCTACAATAATTTTTTCCTTCTTCTTTATTTTTAAGCAGAATCCATTTTTATTAAAATTTTCGTCATAAATTTATGAGAATTTTTTTTCTTCTTAACTTTGGTACTGCCAGAGATTAATTTACTCTCTGAATAAATCTTCCCCTTCTCCCCCAAAAAGAAAACCACCCCTTCGCCTTTTATACTTCTGCTGCTGCTTCTGTTGCCGCGTCTTCTTCCTGCTTCACCTTCTTCCACTTCGTTTCACCTGTTTATTTCAAAAATAATAAAAAAATTTTTTTTTCATTCCCACCCTTCCCTTTCACCCTCTCTATTCATTATTTATACCCTTGTTTGACGTCTTCTAGTGAATTCCTATTTACGATGATTCTAGTGTAAAGCCTTTGCTTTTGACAATTTTTTGTTTTCAGAATAAGAGGAGTAGAGGAAGGAAGAAAAGTTCTCTCGCAGATGGTGGCATTAGCTGTTAATTTTTTATGGGTGGTAGGAGTGGGTCGAAGGTGGTAGAGGAGGAAAAGGGGGTTTTCCTTTTGTACCAACAGAGTAGAAAATTTTTTTAGAATTTTGTTTGCTACAAGAAATCATTCTTCCGTTTCGTTTTTGAAAGAGTTTTTTTAAGGATCTTATAAAACTTTTTAAAATTTTCGATTGAAGTTTTCTTTTTCATTCACTTTTTTTTATATAAATATATACAAAAAGAAGATAGAGGACTAAGAGCCAAGGAAAAACTTAGAGAAAAGTTGTACAGGGGATGATGAGAATTTTTTCCAAAATAATTTTTTTTATATTTTAATGAGAGGGAAAATTTCTCTTACTTTCGAGACGCACGTCCTAAGGACCCTGGATGGGTCCCAGTCAACTTGACAGGATACATATCTTACCAGTAAACTTAATTAAGGACGTGTATAATGTCCTGTAACCCAAGAAAGGTTAGCAAAAGCTGGGAAATAAGACAAAAGAGGTCGTGCGGAGAGAAATGCGAAATTCTAAACTTTCGGTTTCGAGTATCGCTGACTTGTCCACTTGTCGATTTGTTACTTCCTTGAATTATGACAAAACTAAATTACAGCAATAATGAGTTGTCAGTCAAAAGATTCAAATTTAGGAGGTGAAAGAGATCCGATTCAAAAAGTTTTTGTTTTGAACTGGTGCTTGGGATTCTATCTTCGATTCTTCTTTCACAGCCCCTACCATTGCCACGACCTCTTCCTCCTCCTCTTTCTCTTTCTTATTTTATAATTTATCAAAATGTATTTTCTATTAATTAAAGGAAGCTTAGGAAGAGCTTTTGAAAAAAATTTCCCAAGTTTGGATGTATCGCCTCTAATTTTCGCTTTCTTCCGGGGGAAAATTGATTGTTTAGTGTATTTTCATTGATTCGCAGCCATTTTTGAAGTCTTCATTGTCTCTTCTCTCGATTGGTTTTTCTTCATTATCGGTTTTTCTTTCCACGCCCATTCTCTATAGAATACCTTATAGGAAAAAGCTTCGGAAGAGCTTAGAAAAAACAAAAAAACGCCCAGGAAATGGAGTCGAAAAATTTCTCCTGCATCCGGCTGCTGAAATGATAATCATTTCCTTCAGAAACTGATTTCCGGTTTTATGCTTTCTACTCTCATCTCTTTCACTTCTTCCTCCTGAAAGCTCACATGTCATGATTTTGGTAGTCTTGTACCAAAACGTTTTTGTCCTCTCTCCCTCCATATTCTTTCACCTTTTATTCTGCGAGAGGATGAGGTAGAAAAGAAATAACGGAAGAGGAGATAAAGGGGATGGAGAGGAAGGACAGAAATTAAAGAAAATCTAAAGAAGTCTCAGAGATTTCATTGGAACATTTTTCTGGGGGAAGGGGGTCGAGGGTTGAAATGCGATTTCGGCGGAATAAATAACAAGCTTATCATAGTAGTACCAAAATCCATTTGGAAAATTGTAATAAATCATCTTATGACGTCACAAGTAAACTGTGATGACGCCATCATTCTCGAAGTTGCCATGGAAACCCAAAGAAGAGATTATAAACAGAAAAGCAGATGGAAATTTTAAAGTATTTTACAAACACACGAGGAAGATGACGACTAGAAGGAGGATGACAACGGAAGGAGAAGAGAGCCTCCTTATTTTTGTTTATTTATTTACTTACTTATTATTTTGATGAGAATCCTTTTTGAATAATGAGTTCTTATTAGGAGAAAATTTATTGGTTCACCCCCACTCCCATTCATTTCTTAAACGGATATTATACAGAGATTTTCTTTTTTCAATAAAATCTCAATTTGACCACCCAGAAGTTTTTACTTAAAATCTCACTGTTACTTTCCCTTTCTTACTGTTTTCTTTTATTTCTTCTTTCTTTCTATTCCCTTCCTATAATTGTCTTTATGGATTTTCTATTATCTCTTCTATTTTTTACTCTATATTTCCTCTTCTCTATTCTTTCTTTCTCTCTTCTACATCTTATCCCACCCTACAGACTATATGTCTAGTCACAACCGTTTATCCAATTCCTGGGGTTGAGACACTGGTTTGTTCCCTAGGTATAAAGCCCCTTTATAGCCAGACCAACTACTTGATGTCTCGGATAGAAACAGGTGGTAGTTATCACGGAGTAAAACAAAATTTCATTTGTCTATAATATAGTATAAGAATCACGATTTTAGTATGTGGCGTTCCCCACCTTCCACAATCAGGAATGTGTACAGTAGAGCAAGCAGCCGACTACTGAAGAGAAATTCATTATTCAGCCTCGGAGCTCCACATCGTGTACATCATTCTATTTTCTATTTGTATTTCAAGTTCTAGTAGTCAAATAATATTTTGTATCAATAGATATACATATATCATATGCTAGGAATTAGTGTTTTCAATCATCACTCATCATTAACGACTCAACCTGGTTCCGACAAGTATATAAGAGATAACACAGAGTTTGAAATAAAACTCGTTTGGAAGTTCGTAGCTTTGTCAAGTTTGAGCTTTCGCCAGAATCAGAGTAAAAGCAAACAATTTACTATAAAACTTACAGCTGGCCCCAGTTCTCTTTTCATTTTGATTTTGTTCTATGAATATTTTAAAAAATCATTATCATTGCGTGTATGTTTCAACGCACTTATATATTACATTTATTTATTATTACATTATAAAATTCACGAAATTTAAACACGGATTAGAATTAACAGGCCAGCATCCCAAAGGACGATTGAGGATTTTGAGAAATAACTCCGACTATATACAGCTTGGTATCCTTGCTATATACTATTACAGTGATTCTTTGGGTTTTATTTTAGAATCATAGCCGCTCACCTTTTAGAAAAGAGTGACGCAATACATTTATGAAAAATTCCAAAGATTCAGTGAATACAGCTAAAAATGAACGGCAGAACGACAACGAAAATTAAAACAAGATTATAATAACAGAGCTTCATTTCGGGTGACAGGTGCTTGGACAATAGGTTTAGGATTGATCGGATGATTCATTCAAAGAACAATGAAATTTAAATCCCTTTGAGAGTAGAAATACTAAACAGTTTTTCTCAATAATCCAGTCCGCATAATTCTGCTTAAAGGTTGAAGGTTTTTTTGTTTTCTTGCACCACCTCGGTTCCCAATCAGTTGGTGCCTGTCTGCTCATTATTTGTGCTGACGATCATTACAGATTTGTTTTAGCATTTTTATTAGAACTTTTGGCGCTTGATATGATGCTAAGTCAAACGATTATACGCGAAAGTGTTCAGACTTGTAACATAATCGGACAGAACCTTCCGGTAAACTTGATGAGTAACTATTTTTTCTTTAGGTACAGAATCCCCGCCAAATTAGTTGTCAGTACCTGTGGTTTGGTATCGTCTTTAATATAATTTTTACCATATTTTAGCATACTTTTAAAGTTTCTTTTATACTTTTCAAGTTTTTAATTCTAAAAGTTTTTGGCAATTTAATAAAATTTATCGTCGCATAAAATTTAGATTATTTTTAGATATTTAGTTCCTCTTCAACTCATCCTCTTTCTCTCTCTCTATCTTGGTTTCTCATTTCCTTTGTTTCAAACGTATCATTGCTGAAATGTCTTGAGGCTCTTCTTTTAATTTCAAATAAACAGAACTAGATATGAGGGGTAGGAGGGGGAGAAATTGGAGAATAAAGGAAACGAAATTGTAATTGTATTTGGCATTACGGGTTAAGCGTCTTTTTGGGAGAACAGTAAAGAGACCTGCTGTACCTTCGGGGGAATGGTAGAAAGTCAAAGAGCCTTGCTATAACGATCCTTTGTTTTATATAAGGGATAAATTGGGAGATTCAGTTGCCAGTGGGAGTCCGCGCATTTATGGAAAAGAAGAACTGATTGGAAGGATAATGTACAGTATATTGCAGTTGGATCAAGATCAGACTCACGTAAGTCAGAAGATCTGGCTGCAGCAGGAACAACTTGGGCTGCAGCAAAGAAAACAGGCCTCAAGTGTGTCTGATGGCGGACCCTTGTACACGCGTACTGAGAGTACTGAGAGTGATTTAACTTCAGGATGTGCTATGTCACTAAGGAAATTCAGTCAACTGCTTTTGAAGAAAACCAGCGAAAGTCATGTCAAACAGAAAGATTTGGAAAACATAACACAAAAAGATTAGATATCAACCCTTTGGATGAATCAATCAAGGATCAATGAAGATGGCTAATAATGAAGAGGAGGAAGCAAATAGAAGCGAGGACATTTGCGTTGAGATAAAATTACGTTAAAGGTCTAATCAAGAGAGGATTTATAAAGACAGAATAAGTCACGACAGAAGAGAACCAAAGAAACGTATTTGCGAAGGCGTTTGCGAGAGGAGCATCAGAACAACGTCACATTCATTCATGGAATGAATCCTTTATTAAATATTACCAGATTTGTATGTTACTAATTGCTAGTGATTGATAGTTAGTTAGTTAGTTATTCATGGTTAATTAGATACTAAGTCAGTTTCATGTATTCATTGATTTGTGAATGAAGGCGGCTGTTTAATTTTGTTACATATGCAATTTTTGATTTATAAAAATTGAGAAAAAGTGTGAACACTTGGTCTGCGAACTCTTCGCCTCTTCACTTCCATTTCCTTTCATCAAAACTTCCTTATTCAGTCCTTTTTTTTGTTTTCTCTTGGCAGTTGGAATCAAAGTTAACAAAAACAAAGTTTTCAAGAATTAAAAGAAGAAGAAGAAGAAAAAAGTCAATTCATAATTTTGAAACGAAAGGAACCATTATTTTTAAGCTTACAATATGAATATCCGATTCTGGCTTTGACAATGTTGAAAGAGTGAGCGCTGCGGGTGGCCGTTTTCTCAACTAAAACTTCTATTATAGTCTTTTCCAAAAGCGGAAAATGGGTTTTTTGGATTTTCCCATTGTTAGGTTTTACTTTATTATTTTTTAATTTTTACGTTTTCTTCAACGTCTCTGACAAATTATTCAGTTTTCCTTTCTCGCACTCTCTCTCTCTCTCTTTTTCTCGGTCTATCTTTTGTTAGTTCTTCAACAAATCGGTTAGTTTATTTCCTTTAAGAAAAGTATTTGTCAACGTTTTTGAATGACCGGAAGACGTTTTTCTTCTTCTTTTATGGTTTATTCTTTTACTTATCTATCTCAGTGTTCAGTTTAGTTTTCTGTTCTTATCTCTTTGGTTTCTTCCTTGGTTTTTGAGCTTTTGATATGATTGTATTAGTGATGTCAATGTTTAACCAATATACCGTTCAAGTCTAATTTTTGGTTGGATAAGAGAGAGAGCTTTTTTATATATTAGGTCTACCGGAAAATCCTGTCTGTTTTTAGAATAATGTGAAAGTAAAAATGTATAGTATTCTGAATAATCTTTTGTATAATATAATTGCCATCCTTATTTATGACTTGTCAAAAATAGGTTTATACTCTAACTTGATATTGACAGTATCGTTGTAGATTACAGACGGCCGCCCGCTAGGTTCTCGTCCTAGACGTCCGCTAGAGCTAAGTTCATCAGTAAGCCCAAAAACATATAGTTGAAATATTAGACACAATCAGGACTGATTTACTATTGAGCCATTTCACCTACATATCCTAACCATTCTGTCCAAACCTTTTGCCCTATTTATACTATCCACCTCATTACTGTCCATTGAATCTTTCCTTCCTCTCCTCAACCTGCTTTTCAAATTCAGTCTTTCTCACGTTTCCCGATCGGTGGAAAGAGTTCAGGCTCCCAATTTACAAAAACCTGTCTCACAATGAGGGAAGAAAATAAAACGAAGGAAAGAAATCTTTCATCCTTATTGGGGGTTGTCGAGTTCTCTCTGCCCTCTACAAGATTTTTTTTCTGATTTATTTTCAGTTTTTATATTTTCTTTCCTTCTCTTCCATCCTCCAACCCCATCGTCTCATTTCTTGTCTTCTAATAGGCTTTCTCGGAGCTTATTTATTTCGTAGACAGCGAACATAATATCTTTTCCCTTTTTTTTAACCTGTCATTAGGACTTTAAAATTGAATTAAGTCCTTGGAATCGACGAGGCCTCCTTCAGTTTTATTCATGTCAACAATTTCTGTTTTTGAAATTCGGGTTGTCACTACAATGCGGTAAGATTTTTTGGGTATAACAGGGTACGGAAGAAGGTTTTGAACTCGCGATTATACCTTCCTAATCTGGCACTTAGCCACTACACTACAAACCTCCCGCCACTCTGAAGTACATCACTTTCGTGGTAACCGTGGTAACTTTTCAAATTTTAACTTAGTTTCGTCAAACTAAAAAATTGATACATCATTGATTAACCATATGCCTTTCTGTGAAAAGAACCTTCGATTTTCTCTACTACGAACATGGAGGGGAGCACAGGTCGAGAAAGATTTCAGATGTCCAGAAATCTTCAAATAGCATAAAAATAAAAATATTTTTGTGAACCGAAGCCTCTAATAGAGACTACAACTCCTCTTCGCTAGCCACCATTTCAAGACATCTTAACATCAACAGCGCTAAATTAATTTTATTAAGCAAAATCGTAAATCGCAAAGGTGTTAAAAGTCTAAAATAGGTTGTCATAAGCCCCACAAACGTTTCTCTGGTTTAAGGTAACATCAACATGATGGTATCACGTAGTCATAGCATCCAGCGTTATGTAGTTCCAAGTTTAGAAACTTTTTTCTCTCAAATTTATATTTGTCTATTAACGGTTGTACCCCAACTTTTTTACGATCCAACATCGCTTTAACATCCAGCATCGCAAAAGCAATAACAACGACTAGCCCAACCATTCTGTTCACCGGTCTTCCTCCCTCTATCGGCCTCCAGTTTGTGACCGCATCTGGGGCCATCGTCCACTTATTTTGAACTTATTTTAGGTCACTTAAAGGAACTAATGATTGGATCGATCATAATACCGTGATACTAGTCTACCACTAGAAGAGGAACTGGTATTGAAACGAATGTTTCATATCATCGACCCATCTCCAAACGAAAATCAAAGCTCGGAGTTTAATGAGCCCAGGCCAATTTTCACAGATTTTCTTCATCCCCCTCCCTCCTCTACTCAGTTGACTTAATGAGCCCGGAAAACATGAACTCGGTCCTGAGGTTTAAATTTTTTTCCATTTCCCAGTAAATCGCAACAAAATCAACTCCTCAATACGAATCTGAATTGAGCTCAATTTGAATAAACCAAATGAGAAATTATAGAAAGGCGGTGAAAGTGGGGATGAAAGAGAAATAAGAAGAAGCGGTGAGGTGGTGAGAGGGGACGGTGGAGGTGGAAGAGTAAGTAAAACCCAATAAAAGACGGAAAGGAAGGAAACGGAAAGACGGAAAGTTTTTTTTTCTTTTTTTCTGCCGGTGCTAAACTTTTGAATAAGACCTTATTCGTCTTCTTTGAGGTGACGGTGGCAGCGGCAGCGGTGCGAGGGTGTAAAAATAAAAAAAAAGTAAAAAGAAGGATGGAAAGAGGCTGAGAGAGAGGTGGCAGAGGAGTGGGGCGGGGGTGAAGGAAGTAAAAGGGATTTGTGCAAAAGAAGCCGCAATGGGTTGTTAGGAAGAGCGGGAAGCAGGAAGCAGGAAGAGGAGGAAAAGGTGACGGGAAAAAGAAAAATTGAAATTTGAACGGTTGCAGGAAGCTTTTAAAAGTTTTTCCTACCCAACTTTTCTGCAAGATAATCAGTGCTGTATATATTCTTGTGAAAGCTATGCGTATAAATTTTGGGAGTTTTTTTGATCAGTTTTACTTTTTTTTGCTTTGGCGAAATCCCAAAAATTTCAATCGATGTAGCTAACTTTCGATGACGCTGCAATACTTATTGAAACCCCTCTCACTCACGTTCTCTCTCTCCCGAATATATATTTTATCGGCGTTTCTTTTTTTTTAAGCCTGTAAACCACCCCCCACATTCCCATCTCTCCCGTTGCTTTTTTTCCTGTATACCCACCTGGTATAGAGCACTACGAGCTTTCGAGTATACGTTGTCCTCTTTATTATATCACAAAACTATCTCTCATTCGTCTTCTGCTTAAGTTCGAGATTCATTCTTGCTCACAATCGATTATAAACTATGTAACACAACCATCCACCCACAGTTAATAGACCCACAGTTCTTTGTGCTACTCCCAAGACTGTACTGAAAAATTTGATTTATGTCTAGCTTCATAAATGTACCATAGTTATAGTTATAGTTGAGTTGTAATCCCGGTTTTCACCCTTTTTGGGTTGTAATAGGATTTGAGCTCGTTACTATAACTTCTTAGTGTGAAACTTTACCAATTCACCATAGACCTCCCGATCATTTCAAAAATATTGCACACTGTCTTACAGGTGTCGGATGTAAGCCATTCCTCTGACTGTGTTAGTGGAAGACACCCGAGGTTTCACCAGTATAGTAGACCATCACGTGATCACTGTAATTCTATTCCCAACAAAACCTATCAGGAAAACTCTTCGTTTTTTCCCGAGAAAAGTGGTCGGGGAGAGGCCGAGTGAAAACATTTGCACAAAAGAAACACGTCTCAGGTTTTGGAATTATTAAGAATCCAACTCGAATGAAAGTTCTCAAAATGATTTTTTTTAATTTTTATTTCTTCTTCTATCTCTCCTCTATCTTCAATTTTCTTTTTGTGAAAATTCTCTTAAAAAATTTTTCTACGGTCACGTGACCTGAGTCGCTAAAATCCGCATGAATTTATCGAGGAAGGAAGCCGAGAAGAAAAAATTTTCCTCATTAAATCTGAAATTTTCTTTTGCAGAACCCAGCTTTCATGGGAGAAAAATTCTCTTGAAGAAGAAGACTCAAAGGTGTTCCTTCCCAGTTATTGTCTTATCTGTATCCCGAAAAGGAAAATTAAGCACACAAAGAGAGGGAAAGCAAGGTGTGGTGATGAAGTGTATTCAACAGCTCCTGCGTCACTGTGCTTTAAATTCTGTTAAAAAGCAAAATTAAAAAAAAGAAGAAAAGAAAAACGATTTTCCCCGGAAAATCTCGTGACCTTGTTTCCTCCCCTTTTAAATCAAAGTAAATAGAAAATCGCTTTCTTTATAGCCGTCAGCAATTTCGAAGAAAAGTCGATCGCACCGTTATCGCTAAACAACGGCGAATTGTCAATAAGTACTCGACAAATTTTTGTGACCTAAATTTTGTTTCCACATATTAGAAACATCTTTTCTTAAAAAAAGAGACTTGGACTAGGGAAATATTTTTAGGACTACTTCTACCCCCAACACCTAAAAATTAAAATTTAAATCCATGAAAAGCTCATCGCCTTCCCAAAAGAAACCCTGAAACCTTCATTAAATAAAAAAAAAGTTTTCCACTTAGACAACTAAAGTTGGTTACATAAAAGAGTTGGAAGGCACTTAGTATGATCTTCTAAAATGGGAAATTTACTACCCTTTTTTTCCACCCTCTAATTCTTCAACCCTTAAAAAATACTCCTTTGGAATTTGGTTTAGTATTTAAATAAACCAACGTGATACTAAAGTTGTTTCGATTAAAGGATATCAGAGTGGCTATTCGTCCAAAAACTGTGTTACAGTAAAAGTGAAATTGGGAAAATTTCTGGCGATTATTCATAATCACCAACTAAGCTTGGTGAATTTACTGTTTATTTATCACATACTTAGCCCCTTGAATCAACAACACGCTTCTCCTAGTCACACCTAGTCTATCCCGTCTTTTTATCTATCCAACCAACTTTCTATCTATCTATCTATTAATACTATTCCTATTTTTTTGTCTCTTCTGTCATGTCTTTTTGATTTACCTCACCCTCCTATATTGGAGACAGGTGGTAGTTAGTAGAGGAAAAAAAAAAGAAAGAAAGAAATTTATCACATTTACCGGCTACTTTATAATGAGAGAGCTTCTATTGCCTGTAGTTTTAGGTTGGGGTAGGCTGTTACTGCAGAGCACTGTCAATCCCTTGACTTTTGTCAGAAAAGTGACAAAATTAAGCAATGCGGGATTTAATCAGCCGGAAATGAGAAAGAAAATCAGGTGAACCGATGGACGAGAAGAAGAAATCTTCAACAACCCGAGGACAGGGTGAAGAAGACGGGAATACAGACGAAGGAGAGATTTCGAATTTTCCGAAGGTTTTGGGTTTTCCTCTCGGAATGGTTTTCGCCACACTCGAGGAAAGCTTTTAAGGTTCTTTTCATCCCTTCTCATTTTAAGGGAAATAATTTGACCGGAAATTGGTCTAATAAAATGTTCAGTTCCATTTGAGAGGTTGAAATGTATTATCTTGGAACTTTTTAGAGGTTGTTTCCTTCAGCTTTCAGCTTGTTTTATCAATTAAAAATGAGAAACTTTAACCGGAAAGCCCGTTCTCAGGTTGAAAATGTTCAAATTAATATCTAACGAAAGCCTTTTCGAGCTGATGTCGTCGGGGTGAGGAGGAGGAGGAGGAGGAGCGTAAATGTCTGATGACCTTAGGATTAATTTTAGGAATGTGTATTGTGTCCGAGTTGTCTCTTTTTGATCCTATATTTTATATTTATTTATTTTCCTAACCTTCTGTTATCACTATTTACTTTTTTCCTTTTGTCTTTTTGATGTGTTTTAGTTCGTGTCAGCAAATTAGTGTGATTCCCTTTCAGATAAATGTAAGTTCTCGGCACCAATTTAATCCTACTCAGTCAATCTGGTTCTATGGCTATTCTACGGTCATGGCCAAAACGACACAAACCGCAAGACTGTACAGCACGCTTCTCTTCTCCCTTGAATTTCTTCTCTTCCTACTCTCTCCTCGTCCTTCTCTTTCTCCTACTAACTTCTTTTCTTAGGACTCAAGTTACTTAATCTCATATCGTCTACTTTTCCTTCTATTTTCCATCCTCTTCTCTGCCTTCTCTCTTCCCTCCCTTTTAATTCTTCTATCTTTGTTCTTTTTTCTCTTCCTCTTTTTTCTCCTGAGGTTATACTGTTGGTCTGCCTCCCAATTCGGAAACAAGTAAAAAACCAAGGCCCCTCACCCTGAGTCAAATAGGGGGCAAGACTGTCACTGTAGCAAACTAGGTAAATCTCAGCAGACAGGGAGACAGCTGATCTGTCTCAGGCAGTAGGAAGGCCAGACCAACAGGCACCCGAATGTACTCTTTCAAACCAATCAGAAGTTACAAATAAGACAAACCTGAACGGGTCATTAGGACACCGAACAGACGAGGTCTTAGTTCTGTCAACTGGAAGAACTCCAGTGTCCTCGTCTAGGACCTTCAAAAGTGGAAAAGTCTTCTGAACCCAAATCAGAGTGAGAGAAAGACTTAGAGGTGAAAGAACTGTAGGACCCAAAAAATCTTTCCTTTAAGCAAACCCAACCCAAAAACGGCTCCCGTGTCTTAGGTTCCTATTTCCGGATCATCACATCACTCTCATTCAGTCCCGCCGGGTATGATTGACCCTTCTGCTTCGAGAGCTAAGAACTTAATGGATAGATAACTCCCACAAGTGTCTTGTTATCACTCAGAATCAAAAGAAAAATTATTGTAAGTAAACAGAGAAAGAGGTAGAAATCTATATATACATATACGGTATATGTATAAAAATGGTGTAGTTCAAATAAATTGGAGAGAAAATTTTTTTATGCGAACGTCAGAACAAGCCGACTCTCTCTTTGATATGTCGGTGAAGTTGAATTTGAAGGCGGGGGGAGGAAAGGAACGTACAGGAAAAAAAATTGGAATTTGATTTTATAGTGAATGCCTCGTCATTGATTGATGCGATTTATATCAGCAAACCAGGAACTGTCACTAATTTCTACGCTTTCGCCTAAAACAAAAATCCCAACCAGAAACGTGGAAAGCAAATCTATGTCTTGTGGAAAGGAAGCCAAGAGAGAAAATTCTTCTTGGATAATCCGTTTAACACTTTTATTATTGATTGTGTACGTTAGTAAGGTTATTTCCGGTTTAAAGCACTCATCATCAATTGTTGTATCACTGAATGATAGAGGGATTGGGGAAAATCAATACCAGTCGTTAAAAATTGGAATTTTGGGAAATGCTGAAGTGCCTGAAACCTTAACTCATAAATTAAGATGAGCCCCGTTTAGGGCTTACCATTTATGTTTGATTAAAAATATTTTGTGTTATTCCTGGGATTTGATTCTTTGGGACGTTGCAGACTTAGTCGCAGTATCGTGAAAGAAGACACCAAACAAAGAAAACAACCAAAGACGAAGATTGACTCCATTATTTGGAACCTCCGTTTGGGTGTCTGTAGCCGGAAAAGAAGGGAGACGTGTACACAAGATACGCCTAAACATTACTGACAATTATACTACTGTAACAGCTGCGAAAATCTCAAACCACACAAGAACAAAGAAAATTCAGAAGGTTTTAGCTGGAATGATAAATGCCATCATTCCAGGATGAACAATTCAAAATGTGTGAACTTCTTCCAAGTGGCTTTTATTATTATTAATATTATTAATGAAGTAAATTCTTGATTAGTTTTTTAATTAGCCAATTAATTAAATCAAAGTTACATTTGGAAACCAGCCACTTAGCAATAAAACACGAACCGGCTTCAACTTCCGGTTTTATTCTCGACGCCAATATGAAAAAGGGAAAAGTTCGAGTCTTTGAGGAAATGGGCCAGTTAGGTACAACATCCCTCAAAACGCAAAACCTTTGCCGAAATCCTCTCTTGAAAATGTCACCAGTGCTAGGTTTTCACTGAAAATGACGTCAAAAATCCCTCGACAAAGCTCCCATCGCTTTTCCGAAAGCACAAAATGTCATCAGTCTTGCTCCGAGGCCCTTCTACATATTCACTCTCACATGCGTTCATTCTTTCAAAAGGGATTTTGTGGGACGAAAAAAGGGAGCTGGCTACAGCACACTACAACGCGAACGCTGCAAAAAATTATTATTGTTAATACATAATTTAAAAGATGAAAGAATCAAAGGAAATAATAACCCTAGAAAATTTAATAAAAGACCTCCGGAAACGAGAAAAGCGCGAGAGGAAAGTGGATGTGGGCGGTGGCAGCGAATTTCCGGGCTTTACCTCCTACTTTGAGTGGAGGGAGGAGAGGATAGAGTGGGGGAAGGTTCGGTAAAAGCTTCTCTAACCTCAGCCCTGTGAAAACAAAAGTTCAACTTTCTCCCCAAAAGATTTCCACTTTACATTTTTATGACCTAATTATGATCCGAATTATTTTGCTAATTTTAACACTGGACTCACTGGACCCACCGGTCTTTTGACCGATTCAAAATATATTTTAAGAAGAATATTATTATGCTGAGGCAGTCAGTTGACCGCTCATTCGGATGAATTGTGATTGTAGTATTAATATTACCTGTACCGGAAAGTTCTGTCCAATAATGTTACATGTTTGTGCAAATTCATTTTTTTAGTTCTCTAGTTTTATCACCTATACAGTATACGTACTGACCTACCAAATGAACTAAAATTGGCTAACTGACAGATTTGAAGTTCATTTACCCACAGCTGAACACGACTCATACTCGTCAAGCTTCAGATTAATCTGTGAGACTGAGCTGTGTCCTGTTACTGGAGAATGAGAATTATAATTAGATCCGAAAGTGGGAAGGGGAAACTTGGACTGGTCAATTGACCGCTTATATGATTTTTGTGTATGTTTACCAAAGTGAAAGATCGGTACGTTTAGTATTAAGACCTATGGTCATGCATGACCGACCAACCTCTCCTCTCATCCTTGGCAAAGCTTTCGATGGTCCATTTCCCAAAAAGACGAAAACTCCGAAAAGGCGCCATAATTAAGTGCGGAAAACACGTCCGAAACAGAGACGCAACAAAGCTTTCGAACGCGTGAAAGCTTTCCCTTTTACCCTCCTCTTTAAAATTACCTTTTGCCTTTCTCAACCACCCCGTAGCCATTCTAACTGTTCGTCCAAACAGCAGCATTCTTCCACCTTTGTTTCTAACTATTTCCCGCGCAATTTTCACTTCCTCCTCCAAAAAGGAAAATTTCTTTGTTGTCTTCCCCCATCCACCGCCCCCTGACTTGGGAGAAATTTATAGCGTGTTAGAACTTTTCCGGATTTTGTGTGCGTTGGTCGTTTTGCGGGGAAACTTTCCTGCTAGCAAAAAACTAAAAGAAAAACATTTCGCTCCTTTTTACAATATTGAATCGATTGATAATTAATTATTTTCTATTTTGCTTTGCTGACCGCAGAAGAAAAGGAAGATGAAGAGAAAAGCGGACGGGGTGGAGGGGAAGGAGAGTTTCGTTTACTCTCAATTACTTTTCAGGGGACAATTATTTTTCTCTTTTGCTAAGTTTAAAGCACGTTTTTATCTGTAGCAAAAAAGTTTCTCAAAAAAAGTGTTTTTCTTGTGTGAGCTTCTTTATTGCTGACTCAGACTCTGGTTTATTAGAGGTGTCACGAAGAAACTTTCCTCCAAAACATACAAAGAGTTTGCTTTTCGAAGAAGATAAACAAAGGATGACAACTTGCAGGGCGAGATGATTTGGCAAAAACCGAGAAGGGGTGGCTACAGGGGGAAGAAGGGTGGTGGCATCTATCTCAAAACCCCAGGAATTTCACAGGGCGCTTCCTAAACCCGTATTTAAAATTCATGGCGTCTGTCCGTAAGTTTCGGTCAACGGTTTGACATTTCCCGAAAGGAAATGACGTTTCTTTCAAACAGCACCGAACCCATCGTTTTGAAACGAAGCTTTTGGGAAGAGGTGGGATTAGGGGGTGGTTTTTGGAGAAGAGAAAACGAAACTCTGAGAGCATAAGGTGAGTGAATGAGTTTCCTCTTCGTAGAACTTAGGGAATTCGAGTGGTGTTTAAGTGTGTGTGTGACTTAAGATTTTGCAACCTCCCGCCCTCCCCACCATCTCATCGGTGGATAGGTAGTTCCTCTCGAGAGGGAAATGATTTTGCTTCTGCCATAACCACATTTTCCTTGTAGGTGTTTTCAACAAAGTGACAGAAGTGTTTCGGGAGGAGAAACTCGAATTGTCTATGCTCCGAGCGTTCGGATTGTGTTGAGTTTTGTTCTTTGAACGAATCGATAATCATGGAAGCATGTCCTCCATCTCCTCCCCCATCCGTTTTTGGAACGGAATTCAAGCATTTAGCTTCTACCACTTTTGAATTACAACTGATTTTCCAAGCTCTCCGACTTTTTTCCCTTTTTCTCCAACAGAAGAGTCACCTATCACAAGGTGGCCTACTCTCTGGAACTTTCCATTTCTGGTTTGACTTTTCTGTCATAGTGAACCGCTTCAGGGAATATTTCAAAAAATCAATCAAAACGAGAGAATTCTATAAAACAAATAAAAAACTGAAATGAACGGTAAACGAACGCTTTTCGAGAATGAGGATGAGGATGAGGAATAGGAAGTAAACAAATTTCGATTTTTAGGCTACTTGTCAAAAATTAATTAAAAGAAAAACGAAAATTCGGAATTTTCAAAATTAAAGCCGCAAGCTTTCATTGAAAACTAAACTGAGCTTTCGGGAATTTAACGAACACCATTCGCATCGTTAATTGGTTGAAAAGGGGAAAAAATTTTTTTCCCGGATGGATTCAATTTTGGATGTGATAGATCAATTTGAATGATTTTGATTTCCGCTCCGTCACCTTCGAATTGGGAAAAATTTATTTTTATTTTTAAAAGAAAGATGGCGCAGGAAACGAGCTGTGACTGTTATTCATCTGTTTATCAGATGAAACGTGTGAAATTATTTGAAACCCAATTTTGGGTTATTTCAGGTTGGTTTGAGCTTTTTCACTGGTTGATCAAGTTGTTTAGCTGTGCCAAATGTGAAGTCAACTTCCTACGGTGCCAAATGAGACTGAAAGACGCCACTGTTGAAATAGGAAAATTTTTTTGTTCCTGGAAGAAGTGGCGGAGTGAGGGGTACTAAGGACTCTCCGAAAAGTGTGAATAACCATCAGTAATTCGAATGGGTTTGGGCTTTTTAAATTTTTGGGGCTGTTCATCAAATTTTTAAATTCACTACCGGTTTTGTCATGAATACCGCCTGGAACTTTTGAATTTTCTGATTGTCACAAAGCTTTTCGTCAGGCGTTGTTTTCCATGATTCCTGAATAATAAGTTTGCTTCCTTTATGCAAAAAAGAAATTCAAAAATTTAAAGGAAGTCAGCAGTTAGGCAATCTCGGACACGAGATCTCAGTCAGCACATTGAAATAGAAGTCAAACTTTCTATTAGACGAAGTGTCCTTATTTAAAACCCAAGTCGGGTCATTTTCAGTTGTTCTGAGATTTTCCCGGCTTTTGGAATGATTATCAAGGTCTTCACCTCACTTCTGGTGAGTTTTGCTATGCAATCTCCTTTCCCTGTCATTCTCGGAGATATTTTTGTTGATTTGGCTTCCCACCATCAGATTTCTAATTTCTGTTTTTCTTCTAGCTTTCCGTATACTAAATTCAGACTCCTGTTGGAGTGTTAATTTTTTTTTTGCTCGAAAATTTTTGGGGAAAAATGATTTAGCTCGATAAGCTGGTTTTTGTCAAAATGACAGTCACGACTTTTATGTTCATGGGCATGTTTCACACATAATTCACGACGAATTCGTTAAAAATGGGTTCTTGGATGGCATTTTTGGTTCAAACTTGAAAGTGCGCACGTGACATTTTTTGCTTTTTCACATCAATCCTCCCCCACCTCACTCCTCTACCCCTGTAATAGAAATTTTAATGCAACGCCGCAATGGGGAATAAGGCAGACGGTGGTTTGACGTCAAAAACCACCCGGGCGCCAACCTGCACGTGCAGACGTTGACGTCACCAGACTTTGATGTTTTGTAAAATATTGTTTAATATAGTTTTGATTCGTGTGGGATAAAGACGTCTTTTTATTTTTGAACCGTCCAAACGTTACTGGTGTCAGAAATGGAGAACGTGCGCGTTATTCGCAAAAATATTTCGATATTGTTCAATAAGATGGAATTAGGAGTGTTAGATGTATCAGATGAGTCGAGATTTAAAGTGGCGGAGTTGGCCTCGCAGTTGGCCCGTGAGCATGAACTTTTGTTCGAACAAACAGAACTTAGTGAAAGTGAACAGAAAAAAATAACAGAATATACCGTGAAAATAAAAAGTTTGCGTGAGTTTTTACAAACTGATACCAAGAGTTCGAGTGTTACAGTGACTAAAGTTCCTCAGGCGGAATTACGGTTTTCGGGACTGGCAAAAGACTGGAAAATGTTTAAATCTATGTATGACGCGACAGTGGCTTCGCAAAATCTAATGATGGCCGAGAAATTCTTACTTCTCGTGAACGCGCTTCCTATTCAGATCCGGCGCAATTTACCTACGGAACCCACAGAAGAAAATATTGCATATATTCTATCGTATTGCACGGATCGTTTCGGGATAATGAAACTCGTATTTTGCGAGAAATTCGAAACCTACGATTTACCCGAACTACGTTTTCTTTCTACGTCGATCGTCTCATGGGCTTATGGATACAAGCCAAAGAGTGTGGCATTTCGCCGGAAGTGGCGAGTATGGCCATAAAGTCAATTGTGGGACAATCTTCCCCGAAGCTTAGTCATATTGCTAAGATCCGAAGAGGTGCAAACGGTGGATCATTTCTTCACTATTTTGACTAAGCGCGCCCGGTTAGAGCTTGAATTGGATAGAACTCAGAAGCAAACTGCTCCCAGAGAGGTCGTTTTGCCCGTGGCCGCAATAATGCCACGAAAACTGCCTTTTCTGCAACCAGCCCGGGCACTCGGTGAGTAGCTGTAGGTCAAACACCCCAGAATTTCGGCGTAGTCAGGCCATAAAACTGGGGTTGTGCCTAAAATGCTTAGGCAAAGGCCACAAGAGTAACGAATGCACGGTAAAAGGACACTGCATAACGTGCAAAGGAGGCCATCACGCTGTCGTCTGTCCAAAGCGACCCACGGTCAGCAATATGTCGGATCTCACACCCGATGACGACTCTGGTCCAGTGGAAAAATTAGAGATTTTAAACTACTAAGTCCTCCCGGACAATTGATCCACATTTGGATAACTATTCAGAGTGCAAAAGATAAGGCGTTATATGATACGGGTGCGTCACTTTCGGCAATATCGAAGACCAAAATTTCTCAGTTTGGCATACCGTGGAAATATTCACGCTCATCTATTGTCCTGGCCACAGGATCCAAAGTGGTTTGTTCAGGGAGGATAAATTTATCTGTAACTATTGGTCATAAGACTTTGACAGTTCCATTTTATGTTTTCGATCGGTTACAACATGACATTATTGTTGGCATGGATTTAATACGATTCTTTGATTTAGAACAACGAACAGGAGGTATTTTTCAAGGACAGACGTTGATCTCTACTCCAGTTCATGAATTAAGTTCAATGGTGAATCTCTGCGGAGATTTAGAACCCTCTTGCGTCAGTACGACATGCTGTTCCAAGGCCTCGGAAAACCAACAGACTACAACATGAGATTAAGCTTTTGGATCAAAAGGTGGTGCGCCACAAGTTCCAAGAAATTCCGGTACACTGGAAACACGAACTGAGCTCGCATATTCAAGAATTATTGGAAGCGAATATAATTGAACCTCGTACAGTGAATTCCGATCGAGAATTGTACCGATAAAGAAAAGGACGGATCCATCCGATTGGCGGTGGACTACAGGGATCTGAATGCTCTCACAAACGGATGCATTCCCTATGCCACGTATTCGAGACATTGTTTTACGCCTGGCAAAGTCGAAAATATTCTCCAAAATTGATTTAAAGAAAGGATATTATCAAATCCCTATGGACCCCAATTCAAAAAAGTATACCGCGTTCGCTTTTGGTCACAAGTTGTATCAATTCCGGTATATGCCATTTGGCTTAGTCTCAGCTCCACAAACGTTTCAGAGACTCATGGATGCTATTTTGGGGACCTGCCGTTTGTAGAATGTTACTTAGATGATGTCATTATCCACAGCCAAACCGTGGAGGAACACCTCAGACACTTAAACCAAGTTTTTCAAATTTTGAAGACAGAAAATTTACGACTCAACCAAGAAAAATGCCAGTTTGGGACATCGGAGGTAGAATATTTGGGACTCACGATTACCGGTGGCAAAAGATCTGTAAATTCGGCTAACAAGGAAAAAATCCTAAAATTTCCACAGCCCACTACTCAGCGTGAAGCCAAAACCTTTATTTGTTTGGCCAGTTACTACAGAGATTTGATCGCAAACTTTGCCCATCTGGCTCAACCGATTTATGATTGTATTAATAACGCCAAATTCTTGTGGACGACGGAGCAAGATAACGCATTCACAAACATTAAAAAACGAATTCAGGACCACTCCGGCCTACTCATTCCGGACGTTTCTAAGCAATTCATTGTGACCACGGATGCGTCGGAGACTGCAATGGGAGGTACGTTGTCTCAAGTTTTGGATGGCGTGAAAACACCCGTCGATTTCTTTTCTCGGAATTTCAACAAAACCCAACGACGATACAGTACATATGAGAAGGAAGCAACGGCAATACTCGAGGCTTTACGTCATTGGCGTCACTTTTTGATAGGTCGCCCATTCAGAATAGAAACCGATCATAAACCACTGAAATGGCTATTGTCAAAAAAAGACTGCTCGGGCAAATTAGGTCGCATGGTGCTCAAACTTCAAGAGTATCAGATCGAAAATATTGAACATATTCGGGGTCAAGATAATACATTAGCGGATACACTGAGTAGGATACAATTAAACCTGATTGATGGGACTGCGATAGAACTGGACGATGACGAATTTATACAAAAAAACAGACAAAATTTTATCCAACACGAAAACAAATGGTTTTATGTTGATAAGAATGGGAACGTCGAGTCTCATCGCTTATATATACGAAGTCTCGATGAAAGAAATTTGATTTTGAAAACTGTACATGATAATGGACACCTGGGGCTCTTCAAAAATCAAGAAGAAATCCGCAAGCGATTTTGGTGGCCGAACTGGAAAAAAAGACGTGAAGAATGTAGTGGAGAAATGTGTTACCTGCCAGAAGTTCAAAGACAATACCGAAAAAACTCGTCTTCCCCCTCAACTCCACTCCTATAGAAGAAACTATTTGGAGTAAAGTGGGTATAGATATTTGCGGTCCATTTCTTAAGTCGCATCACGGAAACAAGTATCTGATTATGATGCAGGACTATGCATCAAAATTTCTTACAGGAACTGCGGTTCCCGTGGCCAATACCGAGGCAATAATACGATGGTTAACGGATACATTTCTCGTTTTTGGTTGGCCCCGTACTATTGTTTGCGACAAAGGGTCACAATTTGAGAGCCGTCAATTCAAAGCGTTTGCTCGCGATAACCATGTAGAAATAATCTACGCCACCGTAGGCCATCACCAAACTAATGGATTGATCGAGCGCGCCAACAGGACCATAGAAGCAATGATAAGAACAAGTGCCGGATAAGAAAGATTGGGATCAACATCTTGGAAGAATGCTGTCGGTTTATAACGCGTCTGTCCATCATTCTACCAAATTAGCTCCTTTCAAGGTAATGTTTGGCCATGACATGATCACTCCGCTGGATTTAAAATTTGGCATCCAGTTTGAAATGACATCCCGAGAGCCCTTCAGGATGACCGCATGCAGACGACGTCTCAGATGCAGGCACGGCAAAAAGAGCAGTACGACAAACGGACGCGACAGGAAGAGATAGCCATTGGAGATCTCGTCCTTTGGCATCAGATAGAACAAACACCTGGCTCGTCAAAGAAGTTGAACCAGCGCTGGAAAGGACCTTATAAAGTGGTGGACAGCCGGAATACTAATTTCCAACTTCAGGACCAAAAGGGTACCCGTCAGTGGTTTCATAAAACCACTTAAAGAAATTTAAGGACCAGCCGATTCTCCTTGCGCTAATTTTCGAGTCGAGGTCGGCCGGCGAAGAACGCCGATCCTGCGGGGGAGGTGCAACGCCGCAATGGGGAATAAGGCAGACGGTGGTTTGACGTCAAAAACCACCCGGGCGCCAACCTGCACGTGCAGACGTTGACGTCACCAGACTTTGATGTTTTGTAAAATATTGTTTAATATAGTTTTGATTCGTGTGGGATAAAGACGTCTTTTTTTTTTTGAACCGTCCAAACGTTACTA